>CM052539.1:98117769-98217962 GCA_028533065.1 Trachops cirrhosus
GGGGGAGGGCAAGAATAGTAGGGGAAATGTAGAAGTTAAAGAACTTATGACACATGGACATGAACTAAAGGGGGGGAATGTGGGTGGGAGAGGGTGAGCAGGGTGGAGGGGAACGAAGGGGGGTAATGGGATATATATTACAATTGTAATAGCATAACCAATAAAATATATTAAAAAATGAATGAATGAATGCCACATCCCATTACCTCCCAAACATTGTAGGTACAAATGGCACTCATAAAAGTTGAAGCCCTTCCTAATATGGTCCCGTGGATGTAACAGAAAGTTCACTTTAGGACATGTTGTGCTTGGTGTGCACGAGAACATGCAGGTCAAGGGGACCGGAGAGGGATGGATATGTAGGCCTGAAGCTCTGGAGCAGTGTCGCTGAAGATGGGTCCAGACACTTTAGCAGATAGATGCAAAGTGATCCCTGGAAATGAACAAAGACATTGAGGGGGCCAGGCTGAATGAAAGGAGACCCAAGGATGAAATTATGTGTGTGGATATGGGTGTTAAGCATTACAACTAATCTTCCTTCTACTATGTTTTGGGAAAACTCAAGTCTATTTTTATCCTAATTTACATATTCATTGCCTTTTTGTGTGCCATTACTACATCCCTCTCCTATCTGCTCTTGTCAAGGCTCTGAATGACCAACTCTTTCAAGCCTCACTCATGCTTTCCAGGCCTTACCCCACCTGACCTGGTGTTACCTGGAAGCCTCTGCTTTGAAGGATCTTTCTCAAAACTTAGTACCAAGAATTAAATAAGACCCTTCCTCCAGAGGTCAGCCCAGGTAGCAGGGTACAGGAAGACAGCTCATTGTTGGTGTTTAGGCCACTCAGTTCCCATCAGCAAGCAGATCACCCCTGTGTGAACCAGGGTGTCTTCACTATTTTCCTGACACCCCTAATAATGCTCAAGACCCAATCTACATTTCATCACATAATTTTCCTTTTAATTTATTGATTTTATAGAGAGAAGAGGAGGGGAGAGGGAAAGAGAGAGAAACATTGATTTGTTGTTCTACTTATTTATGTGTTCATTGGTTGATTCTTGTATCTGCCCTGATGAGGGATTGAACCTGCAACCTTGGTGTATTGGGATGATGCTCTAACCAACTGAGTTACCTGACCAGGGCCACAATTTTTCTTTTCTTGAATATATATATGAAGAGAGATCACAATTTTCTCTATAGATCTGTATATATAAGTAGATCTGTATGTGTATATATAGGTAAATCTATAGATAGAGACACACGTAGAGGATTGGCTTCTCCGTAGGACTTACTAGCATATTAAAATGTTGGTCAAGCCTGATGGAAGCACCGATGTTACCTCTTGTCTGCGTTGCTGTGTTCATTAGGTGGGGATGACCGAGAACAGTGGCCCTATTGTTTAAGTCCAAGTGGCAGCCCCTTGTGAGGGCTTATTCCTGGTCCATGACTTAGAGAAGGCTCAGGGATTCCCACCTCTGCTTGCCTCCACCCCCAGCTCTCTGAAAGGTCAGTGGAAGGGACTGTGTTCTCTGATTCAGAACTGGCTCATTGACCCTTGAAATAGACCTGTTTCTTTCAATGATAGGGTTCTAGAATCTTTAGCTAGAAATGAGCTTAGAGACGATATCCACTCATTCTAGAAATGAGGAAACAGGACCACAGGGGGGAAGTGACTGCTCACAGTCACACAGCCAGTGAGTGCAGATTACTGACTTTTGGACAGTGTTTCTGTTACTGAACAAAAGTGGGGTTCGGCTGCCCGCCACCACCCACAGCCCAAGTCCAGAGGCAGAGGTTGGTGGGGAAGGAAAGAGGTCTTTATGAAAAGGTCGCACAGTTCGGGAGAACAGAGACTTTCAGTCTCCAGGCTCATCTCTTCTGCAAAGCACAAATAAAACCCATCTGTTCCAAAAAAGACTAACACTCAAAACAGTGCCCAGAATTCCACTCCATCTTTACCTGTCCTTTGGAGCCTGTGGCAGCTAAGTGGCTTGTCCAGCTTCAGGCTTCTTCCTGGGGTCCACATGAGGGGCTGGCCCCACCATTTGCTACATGGCTTCCATGGCCAGCCGGTCCGGCAGGCCCTGGCCTGTACACCCGTGAAGTGGGTCCAGAAGAAGAGTGTGTCTTTGCCTTTCCTTGGTTTACATCTCCCAGCTGAAACTTCCGAGTGCTCCAAGAAGGTCCAAGCCCCCCAGCCAATCCCATCCTTCACCGGAGGCTAGACTGACAGGACAGCACCTACCCCTGCCACCACGTTGACCTCTAGGTCACATGCAGCTGTGTCCTCTGGGACTGGAAGGGAGTAGGAGGGCTTTTAGCCTTAGCCAAACATTCCCCTGGCCTTATACACGCTCAGCGCCATGACTTCCTCCTGCTGCATCTTCCCGGAAGGTGGGGGATTGGTCATGCACCACACTAGCTTGTTTACCCAGGCAACGCAGTTTCACCCACGTTGCCTCCGAGTTTCCTACGGCCCCTTGCTCTCGGGGCACTGGTCAGGTTACACCGGTATCATTCCTTCCTTTATGCACTTTCTTTCCGTATTTGTCTCCTGAGCTTATGGGCCCATGTGCCTTGCCCAAGCCTCTCTGGTGATCACATCTCACCACCTACTCAGTAGCCAGGGAGAATGACTGAAAGGGGGATAAAGTGAGTCCCCATACCAGGTCGGAGGGTATGTTGAAAGTGTTTGCGTGGAGGTCACAGGAAAGCAATCAGCCGAAATGTAGGTTTGGGGTAAACACTGCATTTTGACCATCAGGGACTTGACTGTTGCAAACACTCTAGAGTTCCCTCCTAAACATGAGCCTGTGTATATGACACCTTTTGGCGCAGTGAGCAGGAAGCCAGTGATACCCGTGTTTCAACAGGTGGCCTGAGCCCTAGAGAACTGCACGCAAGCTGGGTTGCACAGCAGGGGCTGGACCAGGTCTGGGAGCACTGGATCCCACTTCTCTTGCTTGGCCTATCCTGCAGGGAGGCCCCTAAAAGCTTTTTAGGGATCCCTATGGAGGATGGGCAGAGAGTTTCTTTGGTTGTTGGCAGAGCCTAGGGAGTCCTGTGACCTCCCCACTGTGAGCTCACCAAGCCTTCGTGACATCTGAGCTCTGATCAGCTCCTTTTCGGGCTCAGCTCATGTTCCTCTCTGGGGGACGTGCCCCGGCTTAGCGGTAACTGAAGACCCCTGTCTCCTATTATAGAAGGAAACTGAACCATAGGTTTTGGTGGGGCCCCTGGATATTCATGACAGGGCCACTGCCCGGAAGTATACTAAGAGAACTCAGGATTATGGAGAGCAAGGGATGTGAAATCTAGGACTCTGTTCACAGCTGCTCTTTGCAGGACTCACTTGATTTGTTTGCCTCAGGGCTCTTGGACCTACTGCTTCTCCTGCCTGAGGGGGCTCAGCCCCCAGAGCCATCTCCTTTATCTGGAGAACTGTGCTCACAAACTCATCTTGGCCATAGTCCTCTGGGAAATCTCTGAACTCCAAATCAGTGCACCTCTGGTTCCCCAGCTCCCTTAGAATTAGCACCAGGTGCTGAAATTGCCAGTTTCTATGTGTCTGTGGTCAAGTTTTATAAATGTGTGTTTGAAAAGGACACATCTTCTTTAGCTGTGGGTTGCAGTGTACCATGCAGGGACATTATATTAAGCTTCTAAGGGATTTAAAACTTCTTCCTTACTGATTTTTTTTGTTGACTTGACCTATCAATTACTGAGAAGTGCATTAAAATCTACTTCAGCCCTGGATGGTGTAGCTCAGTGGATTGAGCACAGGCCTGCGAACCAAAGGATCAAGGTTCGATTCCCAGTCAGGGCACATGTCTGGGTTGCAGGCCAGTTCCCAGCAGGGGACGCATAAGAAGCAACCACACATCGATGTTTCTCTCCCTCTCTCCTTCCTTTCGCCTCTAAAGATAAATAAATAATTTAAAAATAAATAAAAATCTATTTCAATGTTGACTTGCCAGTTTTTCTTTAGAGTTTTGTCTATTTATGCATTGTACAATTTGAAGAGATCCCATTTGGTGAATTCAGGCTTTTACTTTTTATATCTTTGTTTAATTGAAACTTTTACCAATAAGTTATGATTCTCTATTATAATTATACTCTGATTATCACCCCCCAACTAATATATGAGCATTTTTAAATTATATGTAATGAGAAAATTGAAAAAGTTGGATAAATTGCAACTTAATTGACTTATCCCCTGTTGTTGGACACACACTCTTTCTAATTTTTCACTTTTATCAATCACACTGTAATGAGCTTCTTTGCATATAATTATTTCTGATTATTTCCTCTGGGTAGAGTCCTTTTAGTAGAATGCCAAGATCAGGGTAGATGAGCAATGTAACAGTTTGTTGTAAATGTTGCTCCATCGTGGCCATTGATTGAATTAGAATTTTCAGTGTGAAGTCGCCCAGTTGATGCCTGTTGAGCTATCTGTCCCTGAAATTTCTTGGTGTTTCTAGCTTGGTCTTTTTTGTCAACAGGCATTCCCATATTTGTACAATTGGTGGAACAATATATGTAATTTAGAACTTACATTATTCCTATTAAATTTCACTGTTATATTTGGCCCATCCCTCCCAACCTGCCAACATCCCCCAACCTCTGATTTAGCAGTGGCAGCCACCACAATGGGCACCACGTCTTCTGTAGCTGTCCCGGAGTCGGGATGAAAATGATGAGGACAGAGCCTCAGGGATATACCCCTCTGGCATATCAAGTTCTTTTCCAATGAAACTAATAGTTACAGTTATTAAACATTTACTATGCTTTATACTACACTACTCATTGGATCATCACAACCACCCCCAAAGGTAGGTGTTATGGTCTTCATTTTAAGATGTGGAAATTGGAATTCCGAGAGAGGAACTCTGTCTAACTGGTCACCCTGCTCAGAGTGAGCAGAGCCAAGATTCCAGCCCTGGACTTGGGTTCTGGCCTGTAGCCCAAGCAGCCAGCCCTGCTGTGGGGGAATCTACCACCAGGTGGCAGTAGAGCCAATGGGTCCCGGAAAAACCTCTGGTTTGAAATCTGAAATTAGCGGCAAAACTGCATTTTTTTTTTTTTTTGGCCTATAAAAGTAACACTAACTCTTCTTGACATGCCTAAAATAGATTTTTCAGTAAAATAAACATTAACCCAACAGGCACATTCCTTGGGGTAAAAAGATAATAAAGTAAACAGACCTTTGAACTTGGACCTTTCTAGCCTAGATTTCATCAATATACGTAATTCCTCAGGGGAAAACGTCTGTTCCTTCCTCACCCACACTTGAGTGATTCTTCCTGATTTTCTGCCTGCTCTGCTGCCTCTGCCCACTACACTGGTGCACCCCTAGCAGGAAGCAAGGCAATAGGGTGATCCTCAACTGGGAGAACTCACCAGAATCTGGGGCAAGGGATTTACAGAGGGGAACCTTGGTGGTCCATGAAAGCCCTCCACCCATCTGCCCTTTCATCCAGCCAGCTCATGAGGAAGGACTTTCTAAGAGTCACCAACCCCTTCCATTTCTTCAGTCATATTTAGAGATTTTTCTACTGCTTAAAAAGAGAGAGAGAGAAAGGTTTTGTTCTTTCTTCTTAGAGTTCCTGTACAAGAACGGGGCTATGCTTGTTGATTTCCCCTGTTGGTCGGCAGCACTTTTTTTAAAATCATTTGAGCAAACATGTTTGTATTGTCTAACTGCATTATGTTTCAACAGAAATAGAACATACAGATTTTGTCTTTGGCATTCCGCTATACATCCATTCTGCCTGATGGTCAAGTGTTGAACTCCAGGCCACACCCAGTGGTGTCCCTGGCTGCTCGCTGACTGTCTCCCAATCCCTGGTCCTTGGGTGTCTGTGTGCCACAGGCAGAGCTGGGTTTGTGACCAGAGTTAAGGACCTCCGGTGGAACTGGACCTGGTAAAGCCGCCAGGACTGGGGCTCTGGGCTGCAAATGCAAGGTTCTGAAGTCAAGTGTCAGGCCTGGTTTGACTCCTGACTCCACCTTTGACAAGACCCGTGATTTTGGGTGAGCTACTTAAGCTTGCTAGGCCTCAGTTTCATAAGTGGGGATAAGTATAGCACCTACCGTGCAGAAATGTTGTATTAGATACAATAACGCATGCCAGGTGCTTAGCACAGCACCCAGCACAAGTCCTAAGTGCTCAGTAATGTTGGTTAGCTATTGTTCAATTAGGGAAGGGGTCAGGGACACTCCCTGAGTCCTGGACCATTACTGCTGATGAGCCCATAGATATCATCATGGTCTATGTTATGGTCTGCATGTTCATCACCCTGAAACTCCTGTGTTGAAATCCTAATGCTCAAAGTGATGGTATTAGGAGGTGAGTCTTTGGTCCTGAGAATGAAGTCCTCATAAATGGAATGAGCGCTCTTATGAAGGAGACCCCACAGACAGCCCTCACCCCTTCCCCCGTGTGAGGACATAAGAAGATGGCCTTCCACAGCCTGGAAGAGGACCCTCACCAAACCCAGCCATGCTGGCACCCTGATCTTGGACTTTCAGCCTCCAAAACTGTGAGAAATAAATTGCTGTTCTTCTTCTTTTTTAATCTTTTTTTAAGAAGGACTTTATTTATTTTTAGAGAGAGGGGAAGGGAGGGAGAAAGAGAGAAACATTGATGTGACAAACATAAGTTGAATGTTTCTGGTACACAGACCCCGACCAGGGACCAAACCTACAACCCAGGCATTTGCCCTGAATGGGAATCGAACCCCATGACCTTTCGGTTAATGGGAAGACACTCCAACCAACTGAGATACACCAGTCAGGTCTCAATTGCTGTTCTTCATAAGCCACCCCGTCTGCAGTATTTTGTTATAGCAGCTCGAACGAAGTAAGACAGTTTAGTTATCTCAAATAAGCAGATGTCTTGCTTTATCAGCTTGAATGAAAATAAGGAACTTTAAAAAAAATCCTCCCCTGAGGATGTTTTTTTACTGACTTTAGAGAGAGGGGAAGGGAGAGAGAGAGATGTGTGAGAGAAACATGAACCAGTTGCCTCTTGAACATGCCTGGACCCAGGATTGAACCCGCGCCTTAGGTACATGCCCTCACTGGGAATTGAACCCACAACCTTTTGGTATACAGGATGATGCTCCAACTAACTGATCCATCTGGCCAGGGCAGGAACTATTTTTTAATGTTCAAATAAGTGATTCCAAACTCCTAACATACTTTTTACTAATAATGTCCTCCCATTATTTGTCAAGTATACCTCAAAAAGCTTAAAGGTACACTTTTTAAAATTAAGAAAGTTGTCCTCCTGATTGTGAATCGCGAGGCCCCTGAATGTTTCCCAGCCATGGTCACTTCACCTCTGAGAATTTACAAATAGGCCAAAAGGGCCATTCTTCATGTGGCTTCCTGAGGAGGGAGGTAGCCCAGCAGTACAAGGCCGTGTCCACTGAGGAAGCTCCTGGGCCTCTGCCTCCCAAGCCACAGGTGTTTCTCAGGGCTCAGGGCTGTTGCAAAGGCTCCTCTCTCTTCAGGGTTATGGTCAGCCTAGGGCCAGCCCGGGCTCCTGTGGCGATGGTGTTTTAGAGACTCGGTTCTTTGAACTTATGTACCCACAGCTGTGCTAATTCTTCTCACAGACTTGGAGAAGAATCTCTGAGAGCCCTTGGCATCAGCTTGAAGCTGGAGGCTGTTTGTCCCTGCAGATGCAGCAAAGATCTGATGGCAGCCCTGTGACCTGGTGAATCTCCCCTCCACCTTGCCGGGATCAACTCACCGCTCTCCCCAAACCTCTAAGTCCAGTTCCCCAAACCCCAGAGGAAGTTCTTCCTCTTCTAGTTCCAACGGCCACCTTGGAACTAGATTCCTCTTCCAGCAGGGTCTCCCACTTCCTCCAGGAGAAACCACCGTCCTGTTGCCCCAGTATTTAGATGAGAAACTGAAGCTCAGTACGCACAGCTGGTCCATGGGGCAAGCCCGCGTGTCCTGACACCCGACTTGGCCTTTTTCGCAACCACAGTCAGCCCATGTTAGAATGGTGGAGCTGGGAGGAAGAGATAGGGGTCGGGGTCAGGGTCAGGGACAGGTCAGTTAAGTCAGGGTACCTGGAAGCGTTTTGCGGCAGCTGAGTGTGCATCTGGTGGGGGTGGAAGTGATGAGGGGGCGAGACCCGCTGGATGCTGGTTTTCATTTTTAGCAGAACTTCCCTCAAGAGCTGTGCAATTAGGTGCTTAATGAGTCAGAAACACTTTTCTGAGGACTAGAAGGAAATACCCAGTGCTGGTTTATGGGGTCTGTCTGGCTGTTTCAAAACCAAAACCAAAACCATGAGGCCTGGGGACTGTGAATTCCATTCATTTGCATATGAGCTGCCATTAATTTGTAGATTGAATTTGGGGTCCTAACAAGCAAACATAAAAATAAACTAATTAAGGCAAATTTCTGCAATTGCTCTCAGGACAGTTAACTTATTGAGGGAGCGGTGGGAACCTAGAAATTTAAAGCCAGGTTCTTCGTTTCCTGGTCCGCTGCATAAAACACGCAGAAGCAAAAAGCACAGAGAAACTTGAGCACAACCACGCCAACCCAGAAGCCTGCAGGCGGATGGATGGGGTTCACCAGGAGTGGTCAGAAACCAGAGGCCCCATCAACCCTGACCAGGTAAGGCCTGAGCTCTCCGTGCTGGAAAGCTGTAGGCCCTTTCTGTGGGGTACTCTTCCTTGTAGAGGCCTGGGGCAACTTAAGCACCGGATATCAGTGTGCTGGTGGGCAATGGGGGAATTAACTCCACTTTGGGGTAGCTTGGGTAGAAGTGTGAGGCATCCCAGCTGCTTGGAGCACTTTGTCACAGACCCTTAGAGAAGGAGTCTGGAGAAGGGGGCTGTTGCTGTGGGTGGTGGGTTTCAGTGTGGAGCCTGGACAGGCAACTTCCAGGTGATTCTGATGTGTGTTCTAGTTTGAGAAGCTCTGCCCTAGGCATCCTAGGACTGTGGTAGCTTCATGGCTAAGTGTGGGCTTTCCACAGGCAGGCCTGCGTCCCGATTCCGGCTTTGCAGCTAGTGGAATGAGGGTGAGGCCGGGGGCACCTCGGGCATAGATGGTAAGATGGCTGAGTCACTGGGTCTCGAAAGCAGATCAGCACCTGAGCGTGAGGTGCATGCTGGCTCTAGCCGTCTCTATTGCCTCACCCTCGAACCAGCCCTGTCTTCCCACTGGGTTGGGAGGGATGCAACCTAAGGAACTGAGGTCTGGTTCTGTTGGTCAGAGGCAGGGCCTGGGAATATGCATTTTTATGAGTTCCCCAGTTATTCTGACAGCCAGACATCGGGTTACTGGCTTCGCCACTCTGCACTTCAGTTTTCTAGCCTGTGAAACAGGGCAGTGCTGTCTTCCCCGGGGGTATTGTAGGGATTCAATGAGACAAGGCTTGGCACACAACTAGCATATAGAAAGCACCCTCAGCGGTTGTGAGAGGGGAGTTCCCTGGTTACCGTGTGTGTTTGGAGGGGAGGGGAGGGGTGGAAAGGCTTCTCTGCCTCCCTATGTTTTGTGATGCGCCTTTCTCCTGACTGATTTCATTCGGTGGAGGGGGCCGCCTGTGTGAGCCCCTCCTGTACCAGGAGTCTGGTTTCCGGCTCTGGCCACAGGACTGGGATGGCATGGACGCCTTCTAGAAGGGGAGCTTCAGGTCGTCCCACACTGTGACATTCTGCAGAGGCCTGGGGTGCAGTGGCGTGCTGTCCGCTGAGCCCAGGGAGGAGCGTCAGCGTTGCTGTTGACACAGAACATGAATCAAAAGAAAGGGACCCTACCTCTGTGGGTACCAACCAGGCGCAGATGTGCTCACCCTCGTCGTCTCACTCAGTTTCATGACCGCGTGTGAGGCAGGCATTGTCACCTTCCAGGTCTTAGAGATGCAGAAACTGAGAGGCAGGCGCTCGCCTGCTCCAAAACCCAAGCTCATTGCCCGACTCCGACTCCGTGGTGTTGATACCGTGCTCGTGCTCGGAGGAACCCAGGCCCTTTAGGTCACTTTGGAGAGCACTCTAGGGGCGAGGATGGGTCCCCTGGCTCAGCTGGGAGCCCCCACTCCCTCTTCAACTATAGCCCAGCCTTTAACTGGTTGGGGCCTTCAAATAAGATTCTGCAAGGATTTTTCTGGCTAAAATAAGTTTTGAAAAGAATCTCTGTTCTGCACCATCCATCTGCCCAAGTCTCTCAGGTGCCAGTGTCTGCCCCAGCCGACCCTGAACTTGGTGCTGCACAATCTCAGTGTGAGGTTCTTCGGGCCTCTGCTTTACCTGCGGGCTTAGCAGGAAAGATACCAGACATCTAAGAAGTGAGTGTGAATTTGTATCTTGCATCTTGAATTTACAAAGGAAATTTTAAGAACTGGTTCCACATCTCTTGGACTCCTCGACAGTATGGAAATGCAATACTCCTCAGGCATGTATGTATGGAAATGGGTGCGAAGTGGCGGGGGAGAAGATGGTCTGCGAAGAGATCTCCTTGGAGAGATGTGCTGAATCCTTCGTCCCACCCAAGAGGGAAGGTTCCATCCACTTCACCTCAAACCAAGGGAGGGGAGGGTTCCATGGGGCCACTTGGAGAGGTTCCTGAGTATTTCAGTTACAATCCACTACAAAAATTAGTGGCTTCAAACAATAATCACTGATTTGTTCACAATTATACAATGTGGGCCAGGCTCAGACAGGACATTCTGTCTCTGCTCCACGAGGTATCAATTCCAAAATGATTCGGTCACCTGGCTGGCAAGGTGATGCTGGCTTACAGCTGGGAGGGCGGCTGGGAGTGTTGGCTGAGGGGCTTGGTTCTTGTCCACCAGGTTGCCCGGGCTTCCTCGCAGCATGGACCTGGCTGCCCACAGGGACGGCGGGGAGGCTGCCGTTCCTCTTGGAGGAGTCGAGTCCCTTCTACCACCTGCTATCAGCTAAGCAGTCACAGGCTAGCTCCAGTGCAAGGGGGTGGAGTAATGGATTCCATTTCTTGAGAGCCAAGTAGGCTTGCATATACAGAAAGCGAAGGACAATGGTGTCCCTCTTTGGAAGGTGTGACCACACCACAGCACCTCTGGATTTGAGAGGCTGCGTGGAACCCAGGGTCTGTGCCTTTGTCTGGAGTATGACAGACAGATATGCTGAGTCAGGGCTTTTGAAGTGGAGCCAGGAGCTTGCTGGGGTCTTCGGACCACCCTAGACTCCATTGGAACAAAGGAAAGTGTGAATGTTTCCCATGGAAAAGAAGTGAGCCAAGCAAAGGAGCAATCCTGTGGGGCCTCAGCGAGAAGCTGGAAGTAAAGTTGTCACAAGTGACCATTCAGAATACAGGTGCATCACATGGGTCTAGGGGACGAGGGGACAAAGGCCCTGGGGTGGAAGTCTCTGTGCAATCTGTGAAACCCACAACAGAATATCAGCTGCAGTTCTCTGCCAGGCCAGAGCACTAGACAAAGCTGTGCGGCCAAGAAGCACATGGCCAGTCCCCTGACCTCATCTTCTGCCCTTTGCCTCGGCTGGTGATGATGGAAACAGCCACTGTGGGGTCGGAAGGACAGAGTTCGGGTGGAGGAAGAAGAAGCCTCTCCCAGAGGCAGGAGCACCAACTGCGAGCCTTGGCTGTGCGAGAGGGAGGAGACTTTCCTTTAAGTGAAGACGGCAGCGTGACTAATATATAACTACGAGATGAGGTAGTCCTTCCGACCTACAGTGGCTGCAGAGCGCTCTGCCACCTAAAACTGTGCACACAGAAGTTATGAGGCCCACTGAGTTTTCATCCTGTAGTAGAAGAAAAGCTTTCCCCACTGAATAAAGCTTACAGGGTAGTGGGAGACAAAAGAAGTTTATGCAGTAACAAACCAGGTCAGATACAACCCATGAATGGCACCACAGGAATCCCGGACTGGGGTCTGCATTGCTCTCCACAGCCGGAGCACCGCCGAGGCCAGAGTCCCAGGCCGCACTTGGAGCAGGGACCGCTGGAGTGTTGTGCTCGTGGTTTGTTCCTGTCACCTAGCTGTGCTGAGGGGAGGTGGGCTCAGCAAAGGCGGAAAGGAGGTTCACTTCCCTGCAGGGCGTCAGAGCATCAGCCAGAGACACTGTCTCCAGCGCTTCCGGACCTTCAGCCCAGCAGTCTCTCCCATCTCTGTCTTGGGTCTTGGGCCTGGAGATGACTGTGCACTTCCCTTGCAGAGATGTCCTTGGACATCTGTGCCCACGGGCCAAGATCTTGATGTTGCCTGGATTTCTGTGGACACCTGTGGTTTGGGGTCAAGTAGCTGGTAGTGAGAAAATTCTGGACACATTGATAAAATACAACCCAGAATTTCTAGGTCTATTCATGAGAGCAGAACCTCTTCATGGAGAGAGGGCAGCTGGACCCTGCGTCTCCAAGTTGCAGCCGGAGCCCAGCCTCCCCAGCGAGTCCCTTTTCTGCCCCGCCGCCTCCCACGCACGGCCCCCCCCCCCCGCCCCCCGTAGTGCCCTGTCCCTGTCCGAAGTGGGGCGCGCCGCCTGTCTCGGGGTCTGGGCGCCTGAGGCAAGACGACCCCACTGACACAGGCTCTATCAGTCTTAGGACACCCAATCTGCTTTTCTTTTTTTCCTTTAATGTATTTTATTGGAATCCTTTTACTAAAACTAAGTACTTGTTTAAGACAAAGAAATGGAAGCTAAATGATATTTAGGCTCCTCCAAATCTCAAGCAGTTTTTTTTTGCCAGTAAGTCGACAGCTACTCACACTGGCTAATGCAGAACGCAGGACCCTAGGATCTGCCCAGCACCAGACAGAGGGTGTGCTTTGTGTCCACGGAATCCAGAGTAGCCCGAGAGAAGGACCGTGCCTCGTCCTGTCATGGCCTGAGGTGGCAGGAACCGTTGCCCGGTCACCCCACCATCTCAGCAGCACTTGTCCGCCAGCACTGGCCTCAGTCCCGGTTTAGTGGCGACTCTGGGGAGGGGCACCGCCCCTGGCTGGGCTTCCAGAGCTGGTGCTTTATTCAAGGGTGACACACTGGGCTACGCCTTAAAGCCCCCAGGGTGATGGCGGCCACTGCACCCCACACAATCCGCTCACCCGCCTGTGAGCATGAGACCCCCAGCAGTCGCACAGAGAGCCCATCTGCCGTTCATTGAGTCAGCCCCACGGTGAGGTGTTTGGACACCCTTTAGTTCTCACGCGGGGTTTTTGCAAACTCTTTTCAGCAGAGGATATAATCCCTAAGTTCAACGTCTTCTCATTATGTAATGGATATTTATAACTTCAGATGTAATAAATGTTATTATTTTAAAAGAAAGAAAAAGCTTAGGACATGCAAATTAGCCATGAACAGAGAGAGTCACATGGAAGCTGCGACCTGGTTCACACGGCAGGGCTTGCTTTGTGACTCTGTCTGACCCCAGGCCTCGCAGCTGCCCAAGGTGGACACAACATGGTCCTCTCTACCAGGGAAGTCCAAGGTCAAGACAGACTCATGAAAAAAGTGGGTTTCTCGCTCCTGCCTGCCTAGGGCATTATTTAATAAATCATTTTCTTAAATAAAGGACCTCTTCTCCCAGAGGGGATGATCATTAATAAGAATGACTTATTATTTCTAGTCAGTTGGATATTGGGATGCCCCTCTCCCCACTCTAGGGGATTTCTGGATCAGGATCAGATTATATTTCAACACCATAACCCCCAGATTAATATAGCAAAGATCCATAAATCAAGCACAGCCATCAAGCTTGGATCCAGATTTTATTTAACTTTTAAGTGGCCAGTAAAATCTTCTAAGGCCCTTCCACTCATTAGCACTATTCGCCAAATACTGGGGCTTCATGTCCCAGCCACACTGCACGCTTCGAGTCAGGTACAGGCTTGTGTGGTGATTTTAAAATATCCACATATTCTCTGATGCTCCTCCCTTCAGGAGGTGGCGATTGGACTAGAGTTATTGACTCACAATAAATAGAACATTCTGGAAGTGATGGTGTCTAACTTATGAGACTGGGTTATAAAAGGTTTTGTGGATTCCTTCTTGGGCTCTCTCTCGACTTGCTCATTCCAGGGGAAGCCAGCTGCCATCTCCCGAGAACGCTCAGGCAGCACTGTAAGAGGTCTGAGTGGCAAGGAAGCAAGGCCTCCTGCCAACAACCAGTCCTGAACTGCCAGGAGCGTTAGTGAGGGGCAAATCCCCCAGCCCCTGTCGGGCCTCCAGAAGCTTGTAGCCCTATGAAAGACCCCGGGCCAACGCCACCTAGCTAAGCTGCTCCCAGATTCCTGACCTGCAGAAACTGTGTGAGATCCTAAATGTTCATTGTTTTTGACAACAAACTTTTTTAAATCCACACCCAAGGAAATATTTTAATTATCGATTTTAGAGAGAGAGGAAGGGGCAAAGAAAGAGAGGAAGAACAGTTGATCAGTTGCTTCCCATATGCGCCCCAACCAGGGATCAAACCCGCACGCAACCTAGGTTATGTGCCTTGTCTGGGGATCGAACCCGCAGCCTTTCGTTGTGTGGGATGATGCTTCAACCAACTGAGCCACTGGCCAAGGCAACAACAAATTTGGGGGCTACTTGTTACGTGGCAATATGTAACTAATACAGTCTGTGGCTTGCTCTGTGGCTTCTGCAGCATGGACAATGTATCCATGTGCCATTTCCAGGAAGATGCCTTAAGAACAAGGTATAATCCACATCTCTCTTTTTCCAGTCAGGTCCCAGATGGTGACTACTTCACCACCCTGGCCCTAAGTGAAGACCGTATCTGGGTCAGGTCCAAGCACAGGTCCAAGAAGACATAGGCAAAAGGGGAATTGAGGACAGTTTAATGAAGGGACCAGCCACAAAGGTGTGGTCAGGCTTAGCAGAAAACCAGAAGGGGTGGAACGACCTCTCAGGCCAGCATTACCAGCCCCAAGCCTGAAGGGGCAGGAAAGGGAGTAGTTTCCAGAATTTGGTGAGAGCTGAAACTGTAGGAGGAGGCTACCCAGCAGGACTGTAGCCTTCCGTAAAAAAATGTAACCCCTGACAACCAGTGCCCTTGCAAGGAGGGCTCTGGAGGAATGATGCCCTGCCTTCCCTCCTGCTGCCACTTCCCACTGTCCAACCCATGGAAATGGAAGTATTGGTTTTGCTGGTATCTAAGTGAGTTTAAAAATGGTACCAAACAGTTCAATATTTTAGCTCTTTAGGGATGCAATTTGTAGCTTAGTCATTCTGATGGTTCATTGAGAGGGAATTTTTCTTAAAATAGCTGTACTGCTGAGGCCATTCTGAGGTTCTTTTATGGACAAGATGGCCAGCATCTGCTTGAGATATTTTTTCACAGTGAAGTATTTTCTTCCCTCGTAAGTGGAGCCATCCAGGTGCCTGCTGGCCTACCCAAGGCCTGCACTCTGACAGTCCTGCCCATGGAGGCTGTGGCTTCCAGTTTCAGGAGAATATACTTTCCTGAATGGTCTTGGGCTTTCTCTTTCTCCGTAAACTTGTGTGAAGGCCCCACTCAGTCCTAAAATCAGCTGGAGGATTTGCACAATTACACCCCACCCCCCAGAGCTGCTTTAGTGCAGGGGAGGCCTCTAATACCAAGGAGTCCTGGACAGAGAAAGGGCTGACTGAATAGGACTGAGCTCACAGGATCAAGGACTGTGTGCAGAGTTCTTAAGAGTGTGCTCACTCTCCCAGAGAGTCTGGGCCAACTTGGAGATTTCCAACCTCTCATTAGAGCTTTGTTCTAGTGAGCTCAGCCCTGCCAAGTGTCAGCCACCCAGGCATCCCCTCCCTGGCACTCCAGGTAGGTCATGATTGATCATGAATGCTAGTGCTTAAAAGATCCTTCCTGAGAAATGAGTATTGGCTATTGCCCAATGTGGTGACTTGTGATGTTTGCACCTGGGTAGAACAGTGGGTTTCTCTGCTGGCTGCGCAAAAAGTCCAACTCATAAATATTCACAAAGAAATGCCAACTTTTTTTGTTTTAAACACGTGTCAACCAGAATTGAGATAGACGGTCTTCTCTATATGTTAGAAGAATATATAATGTTCTTTCCCAAGACATCTAATATTGGAAAGAAGCAGTTTACTAATCTAGACTCTGGAAGTACTGGCCCAACATCCAATTAAAATAATGGCGTGTCTGTGGTGGTGGGAGGCACAAGGCAGCTGGCCGCCGGACATGCAAAGAGGATAAGCATAAATACGGCCTGCCTTCCTGGAGTGCCAATTATGTGAGAATTGCGGGGGGGGGGGTGATGACACATTTTTATCTGTAACACATTATGAAACAAACTATAAAATTCACATGAAATTTAAATATAAGTTGTAAATCTTTGAAGAAATTTTAGCTTACAGCTGGCCTCTTTGGGCTCCAACCTCTTCTCAGCCACCCCCAGCTTATAATCACACGAGAGTGTTTTCCTGGCGAAGCCGAGGAAGCACGGGGCCTGACAGTGCCTTGCTGGTGGCAGAGTCCACAGACTAGAAGAGGACAGAAGTACGACCAGAAGACAAAATATTGGGACCCCACTTTCAGCTGTTTGCATAAAAACCTCCCCGAGCTTAGGAGCAGATATCTCAGCATGCTTTCATGGCAAGTTCATAGAGAGTGATCCAGGCAAACAGGTTTAACAGGATTTCTTTATAAACTGTTTAAAGACAGTAAGGGGTCTGAGCGCCCTAGTCCGAATGTGTAGAGGGGATTTTCCCCCACACAAATGAGTAATTCTCTAACACGGGCTCGGTGTCCCATAATTCAACTCAATTCTGATACTTTCTACCCAGAGATAGTATCGGATCCCACAAGGTTCAGGTCTCCATCCTACAAGACTGTCCCCATCCCCTTTCAGGTGCCAGTTGCAAGTCCAGGTTGTCACCTGTGCTTCTGACCCCCTGACTATAGATGGGAGGTTCCAATGACCCCCTCCTTTGATTGGATTAATGTGCTAGAGTGGCTCACAGAACTCAGAGGAACAAATTTTTACTTACTAGATCACCACTTTGTCATAAAAGACTACAACTCAGGAACGGCCACGTGGAAGAGATGCACAGAGCAAGGTGTGGGAAAGGGGCGCAGAGCTCCCATGCCCTCCTCGGGCACAATGCTCTCCCCAAATCTCCACGTGTTCAACAGCCCAGAAGCTCTTTGAACCCCCTCCTTTTGGGGTTTTATGGAGGTCTCATTATATAGGCATGATAGATTAAATCACTGGCCCTTGGTGATTGATTCAACTTCCGGTCCCTCTCCTCTTCCTGGAGGTCAGGGGTAGGATGTTCCAACTTTCTTATCACATGGTTGGCTCCCGTAGTAATCAGCACCCCCAGTCTTTAGGGGATTTCCAAAAGTCACCTTCTTAACATAAACCCAGCTGTGATTGAAAGAATCTTGTTATAAATAATACATTCATTTCACCTTTATGACTCTGAAGTAATTTTGGGAACTGAGGATAAGAGACTAAATGCTGTAACTGAAGGTGCTTCTGTCAATCTCAGTAAATTCCAAGGGTTTGGGGAGCTCTTGACAGAAACAGATGAAGACCTAATATACACTGTGATTATGATATCACAATATCACAGATAGTCTCAGTGTCCCTCAGTGCCCTTTGTATAAGGATGCACATCATACATTTCTGCTTGATTTTACTTGTTTTTTATTTGATTTTTTTTTAAAAAGATTTTATTTATTTACTTTTGGACAGACGGGGAGGGATAGAGAAAGAGAGGAGAGAAACCTTGATGTGGGAGAGAAACATCATTTGGTTGCCTCTCACGCACCCCCAACTGGGGACCTGGTCCCACAACCAAGGCATGTGCTCCGACTGGGGTTGAACTGGTGACCTTTCACTTTGCAGGATGACTGACGCTCAACCAACTGAGCCACCCTGGTTAGGGAAATTTTTGCTCGATTTTAGATGCCAAAGCTGACTCCACAGAAGAATTAGAATTCTTTGTCTTATTGGACAATGAAAATTATGTAACTTATTTTGTTCTTTTTGTTTCATTGCCAGACATCTTAGAGCCAGATATCCTAGGTCTTGTAATACGTTCAGCTCTAATGCCAGCAAATGCCTGCCCCTTCTGCCTCCTTCAGATGGACTTTGAGCTGTTCCATCCCAGAATGTCATCTTTCTCCATGTTGTAAACAGTCAGCAACCTCAGGAAGCAGACAGGGCACACATTTTAATGTGACTATTTTTTCAATCAGTTTTTGAAAGGTCATAATCAATTTACAACCAGAATTAAGATACAAGACCAAAAGCTATTAACAAAGACTAAAAGACAAGTCAAGCACTAGAGTAGAACAGATGATTGATATTATTTTTTCAAAAAGGAAAATCTAGGCAAATTCACATTGTTTTGCTATTATTGTGATGCTGCAGTGAGCACCCAATGTACAATTCTCCGATCTGTCCTTTAAGGCGTGTTCTGCGGTAGGCTCTTAGACGAGCACGAGCAGAGCAAGGAGGATGGGCCAGGTGCAGAAGGTCACCAGGACACGAAGCCCCCAGCAGCAGGCAAAACTGGGAATGCGAGGACCTCACCCCCAGAGCAACCTTTCCTCCCCTAGCATGTTGCTGGTCATGCGGTTTAGACCCCCTGACCTTTCATGTCGCTGGTCATGTGGTTTGGACCCTCCCCTGACCTTTTTTCCCCTGGCATGTCTCTAGTCACGTAGCACATGACTAGACCCACTCGGAGGAGGAACAAGGAGCCAAAGAGTGGACTCATTTGACTGCCACGTGGGCCCTTGCACGACCACTCCCTTAAGCATTAACCCCGAGGCATCACGTCTAGGCCTCAGCTGTGTTCAGCTCCAGGCCCAGAAAAGCGGCAGAACCGGACAAGTGATGCCGCGGCTGTCATCAGGACCAGCTGCACTGACTAATGTAATGACCCCTGCCCTGGCGCCAGCCCAGCAGTGAGACCAGGACTCTGAAAGGACACACTTGGAAAGCTGATGAATATGCTGTTGGATCCTCTTTTGAGACCTCCAGATAAATACTTTCAAGATCCGGGAGATCCAATGCAGCCCTCTCTGTGCCCTTTCCTTTCCCCACCCTCTTCCCTCAAGGTGCATTTTCCTTGCCTCTTTCTTTCTCCTAAGCTGCAACGGCCCTTCTTTTGCCTCTGTAACTTGTTCCTTGGATCCATTTCTTCAAATGCTGTGACATTCTAAGTAAACTGTCTTTTATGGTTGAGTCTTACCTCTGAATTCTTTCTTAGCCAGGACTAAGGTACCGAGGTTGCTGTACCAAGGTCTGGTCTGACTCCACCAGTAACAACTGGTGCTGTTCTCACTGCCAACACACCTAGAAGTGGAATTATTGTCCATATTGTGTAACTATTTTCAAGGACAACTTAATTTGCTATGTCTTTTAGGTTGCTTCGGGTCACAAGGGAGGCAGTATAACACTGTGGCTAAGAGTGTGGGTTCTTGACTGCCTGGGTTTGAATTCTGGTTTCACTCCTGAGTAGAATTAAAAGCAGACCATTTGCCCCCCAGTTCTCTTTAACAGTTAATGGTAAACACAATGGTCTACTTTGCAAAAAATAGAAAAGAAAGAGTGAGGGAACATAAAACCTAGAAAGCGTAAAACAAAATGAAAGAAGCAGACCCAATAAAAGCATTATGAAAACAAATGTAGATGACTTAAACTTGCCTTGAGTAAAAGACAGCGACCCTCAGTGGAGGAGAGATTGATTCCTTCAGTGGTTTACTGGGAAATCTGGTCACCACCCACCGCCCCCAACCTGCCCCTGCCACTGCTCTTGTCCAGTCATGTAGATAGTCACTAAGGCTCACGGAGTCTTTTCAGCCTGTGTCTTTCTTAACCTCTTGGAAATACTGATGCTGTTAGTTACACCTTTCCTCCTGACACGTGCTCTTTTTTCCAGCTTCTATAAAGCTGCATTTTTTTGGTTTTCTTCTAACCTCTGGCTATCCCTTCTACGTGTGTTTTTCCTTTGTCTATCCCTTGAATGTTCATGCTGTTCCCAGCAGTCTGCCCCAGCTGCTTTCCCTTCTCCCTTTATGTATTCTTCCTCCAAGACCTCAATCACTCCCAGAGCTTTGATTAGGGCCCCTATGCTGACGGATCCCCAATCTAGAATTCCAGTCAGGGTCTCGGGAGAGATCCTGAGCTCCATCTGTATTTCCAAATATTGGATATTTCCATTTAGAAATTTTGCAGGAACCTTAAGCTCAGCATTAACCAACTGAACTCATAATTTCCCTCATTGCTTTATCTTGTTTCTAGTAAATGGCACCACCTCGTTGCTAAAAGTCAGAAACCTGGGATCCCACTTTGACTCCCCTCTCCCTTATCATCCACATCAAGTGAATCAGCCTAAAAAACCAGCCTCTCCTAAATATTTTCCAAGTCCACTTTCTTCTTTGCATCCCCACTGCCAACACCCTCTCTGGCCTACCACCCTTTCTTGCCTGGGCTGTGGAACAGATTCCTAAATGCGCCCCCTACCGTTAGTCATGCGTTGCTATAACCAAATGCCCACTGTGCTCCAGAATGCTGCTTCTATAGCAAAACATTTGGCCACAACACTCCTATGCTTAACACCTTTCAGTGTCAAGGATCCTCACGACCTGCCAGTGAAGTTTTTGGTTGTTGAGGTGCCTTGCTCTTCTCACCTTTAGGCCTTTGCACACACTGTTCTCTCTCCCTACAATTTTATTTGCAGTTCTTCTTTAGCTTAACTCTTCTCATTCTTCATGTCTTAGATTAAATGGCACTTTTCAGGAAAATCTAAAAAACATTAGGTTCCTGCCATGTGCTTCCTTATCATCATACAGTTTCTCTACTACTTATCACAAAAGTGTCAACATTTCTTACATAATCATCTTGTTTCCCTTTCGGTCCATGAAGATGGGAACTCTGTCTATCTTTTTCACCACCATGTACCCCAGCATCTAACACTGTACCCAGTAATCATTACTTGCTCAGTAAATAGTTATTTTTTAAAGATTTTATTGATTTATTTTTAGAGAGAGGGGAAGGGAGGGAGAAAAAGAGGGTGAGAAACATCGATGTGAGAGAGAAACATCAATCAGCTGCCTCTTGCATGGCCCCAGATGGGGACCTGGCCCTCAACCCAAGCATGTGCCTCAAAGGGGAACCAAACCGGTGACCTTTTGCTTCACAGGCCAGCGCCCAATCCACTGAGCCACACCAGCCAGGGCTCAATAAATAGTTATTGAATATATGGACAGATACACAAGAATGAGTTCCCTTCATGTTGCTGAAAATGGGAAAAAACCTGGAAAATACCTAGTTTTCTAATGTGAGGGGATAAGTTTAATGATGTGTGACCTTTTATATGTTGAATTATCTATGCAATGTAGTCATTAGGAATATCATAATAAAAAATGACATATGAAAAGATGCTTCTCATATATTGTTATGTGAAAACCACAGTATATGTAGATGTACGAGGGGAGGACCCCACCAAAAAACTGGATTATTTTCTTGAGGGCGAGCCCCTTGTGGTACAGGCTTCCCCTGCTATGTGAGTGTTCTAGGGAGAAACTCACTTATGCTGGGCTTGCTGCATCATTGTACCAGCTGGTGGTGGTGTGAGAGGCTGCATTCGGCTTCCGTGAATTTTTTTGAAGTCTTTCAGCACGTTTGCTCATTTCATGATGAGTGCATCTGCCCACACCGTGCTGAGTGTTCAGTTTTTGACCAAAAAATGGAATGACACCTGTGCCCCACCCTCCCTACTCACCCAGCCTGGCCCCAAGAGACTCATTTTTTGTTTCCCTGGGGGGAAAATGTCCTCAAAGGGAAACGTTTCACTCATGTGGAAGAAGTGAAACAAACAAACAAACAAACAAAAAACAGCAGAAGCACTAACAGGCATCTAAATTGACAAATTCAAAAACTGTTTTGAGCAGTGGGGAAAAAAACATCGTGTATTTGTATCAAATGGAGAGTACTTTGAAGGTGACTGAAGTATACACATGTAAGAATAAATAAATAATTTTTAATAGATAAATTCTGTTTGGGGGGCCCCCCTCATAATCACCTCACAGAGTTCTTTTTTTAAAACTGAGATATATTCACATCACAAAATTCACCCTTTCAAAGTATACAATTCGACATAAACAAAATAAAGATAAAAACCATATGTTCATATCAATAGGTGCAGAAAAAGCATTTAATAAAATTCAGAACCCATTTATGACTAAAAGCTCTCAGAAAGTGGGAATAAGGTGAGGAACATACCTCAACATAATAAAGGCCACATGTGAAAAATCTACAGCCAGCATCATACTCAATGGGCAAAAACTACAAGTGTTTTCCTTAAGATCAGGAACAAAAGGGATGCCCACTTTCACTTCCCTTATTCAACACAGTACTGGAAGTCCCAGCCACAGCTATCAGACAAGAAGAAGAAATAAAAGGCATCCACATTGGAAAGGAAGAAGTAAAACTGTCTTTATTTGCAGATGACATGATACTGCATATGGAGAACCCTAAAAATTCCACGAAAAAACTAATAGAACTGATAAATGATCAGTAAAATACCATAGCACAAAATAAATATTCAGAAATTGGTTGCATTTTTATACACCAACAATGAACTATCAGAAAGGGAAACTCAGAAAACAATCCTATTCACAATTGCTTCAAAAAGAATGAAGTGTACATTTCAGTATATTCACAATATTATGTGACCATCACCACTATCTAATCCAGAACACTTCATCAAGCCCGTAAAGAAGCCCCATACCCGTAGTAATCCCTCCTTATTCCCCCTTCTCCCCACACCCTGGTGACCACTGATCTACTTCCTACCTCTATGGATTTGGCTAATCTGAACATTTCATATATATTTTCAAGGTTCATCCATGTTAAACTGTGTAACAGGTATAAAAGGTATCTTATTTCTTCTTATGGCTGACTATCTGTCCACGGGATGAGTGTATCACGATTTATCCATTCTTCAGTTGACAGACATTTGGGTTGTTTCCATTTTTTTGCTATTATGAATATTGTTGCTGTGAGCACTCCTGTACAAGATTTTGTTGTAGGACCCTTTTTATTTCCCTTGGGTACTTATCTAGGAGTGGAATTGCTGAGTCATATGGTAACTCTGTGTTTAACATTTTGAGGAACTGCCAAACAGTTTTCTACAGCACCTGCACCACTTTGCATTCCCATCAGCAATGTATGAGGGTTCCAGTTCCTCCACATACTTGCCAACACTTGGTATTGTCTATCTTTATTTTTTATCACAGCTATCCTAGTGGGTGTGAAGTAGTACCTCACTGTAGTTTTGATTTGTATGTCCCTGATGACTATGATATTGAGGTTCTTTTCATAAGCTTATTGGCCTTTGTATATCTTCTTCAGAGAAATGTGATCTTCTTTGCCCATTTTAAAATTGGATTATTTGTCTTTTTATTGATGCATTGTAAGAGATCTTTATATTCTGGATATCAATCTCTTAGCAGATATGTGATTTGCAAATACCTCCCATCCCATGGAATGTCTTTTCACTTTCCTGATAGTGTCCTGTGAAGCAAAAAGCTTTTTAATTTTGATGAAGTCCAATTTATCTATTGTTTTATTGCTTGTGCTTTTGGTGTCATATTTATAAAAATCATTGCCTAATCTAAGGTCACAAGGATTTATACCTATGTTTTCTAAGAGTTGTAGCTATAAAACTAATAGCTTCATCTCTTATATTGAAGTCATTGATCTATTTTGAGTTAATTTTCATTTATAGTGATATGTCTACAAGTTCTTATGATGACTCAACAAGATGAGTATCTTATACTACAAGGCACATAGTAAGCTCTCAGTAGCTAGTATTATTATTGTATGATTTACTTAAAGAAACCACCAAACATACAACAGTTACTGAACAAACTGCAAAGAAAGATCAATCTTATTACTTCATGGTTACATATTCTTTTTGAGAAAAAAAAAGACATGCATATGTAACATAATCACCTAGTTTGGTTGCCCACATGTTTACCATCCGTGGTACCTGCTAGCTGTCTCCAAAAGTGAAGACTGGCCCCAGGCGAGGGTCTCAGAGCAGAGGCAGTGCCACGGGCAGCTCCAGCACCGGCCTGGACAAGGCGCTCCTCTGGCTCCGGTGGAAAGCTTCCCAGGTGACTGCGCAGGAGGAAAAACACACATTTTGACATTGGTAATTGTCATGAAGCTTTATGGTTTTATTCTTGTGTCTCACTGTCCACATGTATATGTATTTCTTCTCAGGAGCTTTATGTAGCATTAACTTCTGAAGATTCGCCCATGACCCAAATGCTCCAGTGAAGTCAGTGCTGCAGCTACGCAGATATTCCAAATAGTTTATCTGGATCTTTGGTATTTTCAGGAGGTCCATGTGGGGTTTTCTTTGGGACGGTCTCATTGAAATCTCAAGGACTTTAATGGGAGGAGGGGCAGGCTTTGTCCCTAGGGTACATTTGGCAACGTCTGAAGATATTTTCATTGTCACAACTGAAGGGGCACTACTGGCAGCTACTGGGATACTTCTAAACGTTCGACAATGCACAGGGCAGCCCCTCAAAACAAAAACTTACCCAGCCTCAAATGTCACTTGTGTTAAGCCCTGACTAGGTGTAATGTGAGTTGATGATGATTACTTACACCTTGAACTAGAGCAGCAGAATGTGAAGGCTCCGGAATCAGGCACAGCTGGGTTCAAATCTCAGCTCTACCACAGACCACCTTTGTGACCTTGAGCAAGTTCCTTAACTTCTCTGAGCCTTAGTTTCTTCATCTAATAATCACTCTAATATATATACATATGTATTTATCTAACGTATAAAACCATCACGTAATATATATTTAAAATTATCTAATATACATACAATGTGTGGCATAGGTACAAATTACTCAAATATTAGCTCACATTAACATAGGTGATAACAATATCCTAATAAAAATAATACCCAAGGGTTTTGAAGTCACGTTTATTCGGTTAGTTCACAGCGCGCACAGTCTGATGCCTTTGACAAACACACACAACTGCGCAGTCACCACCACGATCAGGGCGTCCAACAGCTGCGCCAGCCCGGTCCCCTCACGTCCCGCTGTGGAAAATCCCCATCCCACAGACCTGCTTTCTGTACCTTTTTTTTCCCTGGTTCAAAATGTCATGTAAATGGAATCATAGAGCCTTTGAGTTCGGCTTCTTTCACTGACACAATGCCTCGCGGCCTGTCTGTGTCCGCACGTGCCAGCAGCCCTGTTCCTCCTTGTCGCAGAGTGATGTTTCTGGTTTGGATGCACCGCAGTTGGTGTGTCCACGTGCTAACTGACAACTTTTGTTTGTCATAGTGTTTGGGTATTGTTAAAACAGCTGTTCTAAGCATTAGCATACAGGTCTTTGTGTGAATGTCTGTTTTTACTTCTCTTGGAATAAAACATAACACAGGAATGAGATTTTTGGGTATCATATGGTAAGTATATGTTTAACTTTGTAAGAAACTGCCAAACTATTTTCCAAAGTGACTGTATCATTTTGCTTGTTGATCTACACCCTGGCTGGTATGTGGTAGTGTCAGTTTTTGTTTTGTTTTGTAATTTAATTTCAGTCATTCTACAAGGGAGATAGTGGTATCCTACCGTGTTTTTAATTTGCATTTTCCCTAATAACTAGTGAGCGCCTTTGTTTTGATTTCATTTTACAACACACAGACTATTTTGGATGCTTTACATCTCACAAAAAACTATATTAGTAGATTAAAATAAACAACATGCTCATACTGACAAGAATTAAACACATGCCTCCTCTCCACCCTGCCATCTCCAAGCTACAGCTTCCCCATTTCCCATAAGGAAAGAAACGCCTGGTTTGGTCCACTCTCTAGCAGCCCTGAGCTACAGCCAATCTGCGTCATCCCCACTGTGTAATTAGAGGCTGGAGGTGCCCACGTGTCTCATTTTTAGGATGCTGTGGGCTACATTTGGCTCAGATTAGGTTATACTTTAGGCGTTTCACTGCATATCTCTTCTTTTTTCCCCTCAATGTGCCATTTCTCAGAAGGCTCCCGAAAGAACAAACAGATCTGGGTTGGACTGAAGAGTGTCACTCTCTGAGGACAGTGGGGCAATGGAGACTGCCATCAGTCATGCTCTCAAAAACAGGAAAACACAGTCTTCACTCAAACCCAGCAAGAGCGTACGGCTTCGTGTACTGTAATCATCCGTCCGCAGGAATTGTTTGTTTCACCCAGCAGACATGGGCCTGCCTACAGGATCCGTGTTTTTCTCCCCGTTCTCAATGGAAGCTATCATCCCAACCACTTCTCCCACTCTCCCAGTCATAGCTGCCAGAGAAAATACAGGATCCCCAGGTAAAGCTGAATTTCAGATAAACAACAAATAAATTTTAGTTTAAGTACATCCCATGCAATATTTGGAGCCTTCCTCCACTGCCAGTGTTGGAGGAGCTAGCTTATTTTTACTAGGGGAGTCAGTCAGCTCTTACTTAAGGAGAGGGACAAGAACCCATCGGATTTCTTTTAGCCCCCTATGCTTGGTTTCTTTCCTTCAGAGGCAGGGTATATAGACAACTACTTATATCCCCCAAAACTGCATCAGTCATGAGACCTGAGAAGCATAAAGGACTGGAGCTAGATGGCAGTGACCTACCATTCAGTAACAACTCCTGTTTAAAAAAAAATCAAAGCTCCTCTGGGCTGGCTTTGTGCAAAGTCAGATGAAGAACTGACTACTTTGCCTGTTTAGTGCAGCATAGGTAGGAGAAGAAGCAAGCTAATCTTTCCAAAAGGGCCACTTGAACTCATTTCTGGAATCAGCCTGATATAAATTCATCATTTCACATAAACCTTTTGAGTCACTGCACTGCTAGCAAAGCCACTAGTAGTGAGCTTGCCCTACAGAGAAGGGTGCAAGCAAATTCAGATGCTCTCATATAAGGTTAACAGGGAAACAAAGGCAAAACATTAATAAAAGTAAGTAGAATGAGCATTACTTTTAAAATAATAAAAGAAAACATATTTATTGACTAACTCCCGTGTCCGAGTTCCCTATGTGCATATCTGAATATACCCGATTTTACTTAACATACTTGTGCGTTGTATATTATGGAACTCTGAATAGTTGAATAATTTCCCCAATGCTACTGGAGTAGCTGGGATTTGAATTAGGAATAATCTGATTCTGGAATTGGATCTCCCTACTAGTCTCCACGAGTCTGACACCATAGTTATCCAGAAGGAAAGAGACACTTCCCAATAAAAATGCTCAGTAGTGTGTGGGCATCATCACAGTGGATCAGCCGCACAGTATGAGGCCTGTGAGTCCACCACCCAAGCAGAGCCCAACCAGGCTGCTTTGACAGTGAAAGGAAGCGTGCGTTCAAGGCGCCGTGGGCCTGGATTGTTTAGAGGCAGCACTGGGGCTCTAGTGAGGGGCCAAGGGTGGAGATTAGTGTCCAAATGTCACCGACACAGAGGGGGATAAAACTGTGTTGTAATCACCAGAGACCAGTGCTGGGAGGAGAGGAGGAATCCAGGCAGGCAGAGAAATCTAATCACGTGTTCAGCCACCAAAGTGCTCCGAGGTGACTGTGACTCTGATGTAATGTCTGGGGCAGCTGCAACGTGGTCAGGGACTGAGACCTGTGTCCTCAGGTGTAAGTGCCAACAGCAATGAGAGGTTACACTTATATAGCACTTTCTAGATGCTAGGCTCTGCTGTCACTGCTGTATGTCTATTAGCTTGGTTAGTGCTCACAACAACCCGCTGAGATCAGTACTCCTATCATCTTCCTTTCATCTGTGAGGAAACTGAGGCAGAGAGAGGTTAAGTAACTTGCCCAAGATCCCACAGTGAGTAATTGGCAGAGCTGGGATTCAAACAGGACAGTGTGGCTCCAGAGTCTGATCTCTCACCCATCACGCCATACTGCTATGAAAATGCCCGCCCCATCCCAGAGGCAGACCAAGAAAGTGCTCTTAAGGTCTAAAGAAAGCATGGCAATTATGAGCTGTGATCGGCTTACCAATGGAGGGCCCCCACGGGAGAGGAGAAAGTCAGTGGAGAATAGCCACGGTTAAAGGAGGATGGCCCTGACTGGGCAGCTCAGTGGTTAGAGTGCCGCCCCAATACACCAAGGTTGCAGGTACAAGAATGAGTCAGTGAAAGCATAAATAAGTGGAACAACAAAAAGATGTTCTACCCCAACCCCGCTCTCTCTCTCTCAAAAATAATAATAAATAAATAAATAAATAAATAAATAAATACAGTAGGGATAGAGAAGAAGACAAACCCACGGAGGTAGACAAAGAAGGAACAATCAGAGAGGTGGGAAGGGAGCCAGGATTGTGCTGTAGTGAGCGGGCTGAAGGAGGAGAAAGGCCATCCACAGTGCCCAGTGCTGCTGAAAGACCCAGAAGAATGGGCCCTGAGAAATGGACATTGGAACTGGCACTCTGAAGCTTATGTTGACGAAAATGTGGGTCATTCGATAAGGACACAGATTTGACTGCTGTAATGAAGGCCAAAATAACAGTGCGAAGCATATTTCCCCTCCATAACAGTCCAGCCAACACAGGTCGGGGCTTATGTGCTCACGGCACCTTGCTGGTGACCCGTCCTCCTTCTGTTGCATCTTTTGCTCCACCTTCTTGAGTGAGTTTTCTATCTCAGGTCCTGTGGTCCCTCCACAGTCTAGCCAGCATGAAGCTAAAAAGCGGAAAGTGGACAGCATGCCCCTTCCTTTCCAGAACTGCGTCAGTCAGAGGGTGGCCCAGAAGTCACATAGATGGTAACACACAACTGCAAGGAAAGCTGGAAGACGCCACCTTTAGCCGGACAGTCTGGTACTCAGCTACAACTGATGAGTTCAGTTTCTAAAGAAAGAAAAAGACGACGGATATTGGAATACAACTTTTTACTACAGAGGCTATCGGTCACCTTTGCAGTTAGTTTCATCGAGTGAGCTGGATGGAGTTTGCAGACAGAGAATGGAGTGAGTAGAGAGGAGGAAGTGCCAGCTGAGCCAGCTGGCCACTGGAAATAGAGAAAATGATGGTAGTTTGAGAAGTAGCAGAATAGAGCTGGTGTGTATAAGATAGAGAGAACGGGGCATGTTTGTGGAGAACAAAAAAAAATGAAGAGGGGAGAGAAAAAACAGACGCTGGAGAGGAGGAGGACAGCTGGAGAGGTTGGCCTTGCACACTTCTTTCTCTGAAACAAGAGGGAAGGAGAGAAGACAAAGATAGAGAGATATTTTCACGTGGCCATAGGGAAGTTGAGCAAGCCTGGGTTCAGGTGGCCCCAATCCCAGCCACGTAGGTGAGATCATCTGCCTCTGTAATTGTGTTTCCAAACTTGAAAGCTGCTGGGAGCTCACAAAATGAAACGTAAGAGTGATGCTCCACGGGCCTGACTGGCATCGGATCCCCTGGCCCTCCCTGCCTTTCAGGAGGAGATTGATGAATAAGCACTATCTCCCTCCCACAGAGTTAGAGCCCCAGGGCAGAGCTGCTTCCCAGGGCCCCCGCCCCCGGAAGGCAAATAGATGCCGTGGACACAGACTGGCTCTCAATAAATATTTGTCAAATAAATGAATAGAACAAACTCATTTCACACTCTTACTTTGGAGAGTTGCACATGTTGAGGACATTGAAATTCTTCTCCAAGTAATATAATTTCTTGAAGGCTGACATTCATTTCAACAGATTCCATTTCCATGCCTGCTTCCTTCTTCTCTAAAACATGAGAATGGTATGGTACCTGGAATTTCTGACATGTTGTGGATTTTATTAGACACTATCTAGGTTTTTCGTTTGGGTCGCTAGAGGAGTTTGTGAGGGTTTACTCAGGCTAAATGTTGACTCCCTCCAGTTTAAAGAAATAGCATCAGCAATAGGTTGCTTTTTCTATGAAAGGAATATATCCACTCATGGAAGTTCTTTGTGTGTATTTGTTTCCAACTGCCACATATCACATCGTTTCAGATGTCAGGCAAGCCATGACTTAACTCAAGAACCCAGGTATGTCAGACAAAGAAAACAACCTTCCCTTTGGCTCTGCCCTTCAGTTTACACAGTTAATTGTTTCTTGTTTCTCATTTGTATTTCAGGATATTGCATCCAGGATTAGATACAAATTGTATCTAATCCAAATTAGAGGCAGAAAATCAGAGCAGATGTTGCCTTATCAACCACCACCACACCCACTACACCAGAAAGCCTGTTGTTATGAAGTTACTGCAGGTGGTGATGTGTTGAGGACCAAACAAACAAAGAGACCAAAAGGCAGTGGCTGATGCCTGGGCTGCTGTCACCACAGGCTTAGAACCCCCTTCCTGTAGGATGGAGGGTCCTGACCCCTTGACTCTCTCCTGGGCCTCTTTCTGAAACAAGCCTACTCTGTTGGTTAGACACAGATCTCTTCATTGCAGAGAAGCTCCAGGTTTCTTCCACCCAGGACAACTGCAGAAATCATAAGCAAGCAGAGGGATTACATCGCTTCTGACTACAATTCCTTTTTCTGTCTCCAGCATGAGGAAGCAATACGCTTGCTTGTATCTTCACATCCAGACCGCCAGCTCTCCAAACAGCTTTCACCTTCTGAAGGGTAAAGTTGTCTCTGGTCTTCTATCCTTAGAAATCTCTCTGCATGTGTCTCTTTCCAAGACAAGACATTCTTTAAAGCATTCTTTAAAGCCCTGATTCTCTAGCACAAGACAAAAACAGGTGTGCAAGGCAGCTGAGACAGCTGTCCTTTTCCTTCTCCCAGAGGGGTCTTTTGATGAATATGTTTGGGGCACTATCTGTGCTTCCTCCATGCCCCCGTAGGACACCGAGCTTCTCAATGTTCTCAGCAGGGCAGCAGAGCAGTAGCGCCAGCACCGCTGTTGGTCTCAACCCCTCCCTGCCTTCTAGGTCATTTCATAGTCTCTGGCTGGGGACCACCCAGTCTTCCCATATCACTTTTGTTTCACACCAGAGCCTCTGACTTCTCAGCCAGCCTGCCAGAGTGACCAGTGGGCTTCTTCCTGTCCAGTGCATAGGAAGCATTTTCTTACCTTGCTTTTCATTATCTTCTGTCTGTGTGACCTCCCTCTTTCCCATACTCCAAAGACAGCACACAGAACAGACCACACGTGTTCAAGATGTTTACTAACGGGAATAATTGTACCAAAATTACAAAGTAGTATTTGTATCTAATCCTTGGTTACGAATTGGTGCTAAATCTTGTCTGTCCTTCTCTGACCGGGTGGTTATGGTCACCCAAGATTTGTGCCTCTCCCAGGTCTATCTCAGAGCATGCCAGAGTCACCCCACTGACCCTTCTGGTGACAGACAAACGAGACTGTGGTCGTTTTGTGTCTGAAACTTGCCGCAGTGCTTGATGCATCTGATATTTCACACCCAGTATTTGGTTCTGGGTGTCATATTTTGAGAAGCACACTGACAAGTTTGAGAGGACAACCAGGTGATGAGGGATCTGGAAACCATCTTACACCAAGAAGGGTCAGAGAAAGGAGGACCCGGGCCACAGGCACAGCCAGCACAGCCGCTCTGACGCGGGAGGAAGGCAAGGCTGAGACGGAAGAGAGTCAGTGGATGTTTTCAGTTCAACGCAAAGTCAAACCTTTCTTACACCAACCAAGATAAACTAAAGTGGTGCAGACTGTTCTAGAAAACAGTAAGTGCCTCTTTACCTAAATTGTCGTGGCAAAGATAAGCTGGCCTTCCACTAGAGATGATCCAGATAGGATTCTTTTGTTGGGTAAGAGCTGGCCTCCCAACTCCATGACCGTCTGTTTCTATGAAAAGATGGAGAGAGGGTCCCAGGGAGGATCCTGTGAAGCCTTGCTCTCTGCTTGGCTCTAGACATCAGTCAGCTTTTACCTATTATTATTATCCTTTGAAATTCTGACATGCTGTCCAGGAATTTAAAACATTCCCTTCTGTGGGAAGACACAGCTTGCCAGCTTTAAATTTCGAACTTCAAAGTTGCTTTGGAAATAAAAGTTTGCTTTTACAATTTTAAAGGTTTCTAGCCACAGGAAAAGTGACTTGAACTTTGGAAATTTGTTTTTGAAATTTAGACTTATTGACCAACTTACTGGTGAGCTTGAAAGTCCTTCTGGCGTGTGCAAGCAGCCTGTTTAACTTACCTTTGCTCTCTGACAGATGGGGCTGCGGCTGGTCTAGAGCGGTCTGGGGCAGCGGTCCCCAACCCCAGCTGCACCTCTGTGTCACCAGGAGCTTTAAAAAAGAAAAAAGAAAAGGAAAGGAAAGGAGTATTTGAAATCTTGCTACCTGGCATATGTCCTCAATCTGGCTCAACAAAACTCATAAAAATTCTCAAAAGGAGGGAAGGAAAGAAGGGAGGAAGGAAGGAAGAAAGGAAGGGAGGAAAGAAGGAAGGAAGGAAAAAGGAAAGGAAAGAAAAAGAAAAAACAAAAGAAAAGCAAGGTTGCCCAGGCTCCCTACTCAGAGCTACTGATTTAAAATGCACTGGAATTGGGCTCAGCCATAGGTAATTTTTAAAACTCTCTGGGTCATCCTGATGTGCAACCAGAACTGAGAAGCTCTTCCTGAAGGTTTGAAAGCTGCTCTTTGACCCATGTTCCTATCAGACATCATTTCGGATCAAGCCGGCTTGCCAGGCTGCGGAGGCTCGGCAGTGCCATCGGGCTCCGAGATGCCGCACACAGGATGCCTTCTTGCAGCTGCTGCTCTCACTCTCAGTGGACCTCGTGCCGCAGGCCCACCAGATCCAACTGTGATGGTGGACTGAGAGTGGGGTGGAGGTTGAGGGATGTTTTTACGTTTCTAATGACAAAATTGGTGGGGTATGGTCAAGCTAAACTCACCTATAAGTGTTTTGAGAGTTTCTCTTGGGTACTTCTTGCCAACACACAGCTTTCCCTAAGCCTGGACGTAAACATCTTTCTCTGAAGCTTCCAAAGTCTAGGACAAGAGAGAGTACTCCTTTAAGGAGTCTTTTGACATGCTGATTCACAGCTGTTTATCTTCAAAATGCTCTCCACTGGGAAAATCACATCTGTGCTGACTACTGGAATATAACGAACTGCCCACAGGAGGTGCTGAGCCAGCGGACACATCCTTTGGGAGGGGTAGACCCACATCATCCCACATGAAAGTAAACTCCACGAAGGCATAGACCTCATGGGTCTTCCCCACCCTTGTAACCTCAAAGCCTAGAACATCGGACACGAAGGGGATGTCCAAGAAATGTGCTCCACGGATGATACATGAATGAATGAATCAAACGATAATCAGGGTACAGATAGAATGCCAGAGGCTGTCCAGATTACTAAAAAAAGAAATAAGATATTTATTTACAGATTATGGTTTCCCCAGAGCTTCACAGAAATGCTCAGACATCAGCAGAGGCAGACCTGGATAACATCACATGTTAACTTATGGAGAAACTGGGTGGCCAGAACAAAGATGGGTCAATTTATATGAAACCTTGGATCAGCCTGTAAATGGCCACCCTCCAGGCCCTTCAGCCTGAGCAGCATGGAAGCCCTCCCGGCAGAGCTGTCCGACACCTGCACTAACCCACTCCCCTCCCGCTCCTTGTGCTGCCCCCCCCCTCCCCCGCCGTGCAGAATTCTAGTTTTACCAACCAGAGGACACCCTGCCCTGCCCAGATGGGTGATCACCAAGCCCTCTCCTCTTTGAAGAAAGCAGCTTGGGAAAAAAAAAACTTATTTAGCAGAAAAGATTAGAACTAGGCTTGTCCAGCCTTGGCAGTTTTAACAATTATTTGCTGGAAAATCGTACAAAATTGGAGTTTACAAAAAAAGGTAGCTGCATTCTCCCAATCCCCAGGGCCCTGGAATACACCCCATAGCAAAGAAATCCTTTCAGGGATTATGGAATGTGGGATTCAGGGAAAAGATCTGACCTCACCACCTTTGTCCTGGGCACTCACACCACTGCCTAGAAGAGACCTGCCTGTAAAGGGAAGTGATCACACCCAGTGCTTTTCAGTTCCCAGTCAGCCTGGCTGCTGACCACGTGACTTGGCAGAGCTGAGCAGAGCTCCCTGAGCTTCTGACCTGTCTGTACAAGAGGAATTTTCACTCTGAGGCTCAGTCGGCTTTCTGATGGAAGGAATTCACTGTGACTCCGTGTAGGTGTTGCCCGTGTCCATGTGCATGTGGGGAAATCAGATGCTTGGACCGGACAGTTCACGTGTTCAGTCTCTTGTATTTATCACATTCCCTGGCTGCAGGTCAGAATGAGGGATTATGTCCTGGTGACCCGAGCACTGGGATCATCAGTGGCTCTAGAAAAGTCCCCACTGTGATGGGAAGATTGCTCCTCATGGACCACACGTGGAGGGGCGTGCACATCTGCAATGCTCTGTAACGATAACATGCAGCTGTTAGCACAGGTTGGGTTGTAAGAACAGCATTCAGATTTCTAATCAAGGGACCATTGTTACTGATAATAATTTTTCCTTCTCTGCTTATTTCTATCTTTGAAAGATGCATCCTACACAGGATGGAAAGTGATCACTTATTTAGGAAAACTTTTCTTGGTCCCCATTATCAAAACCCCTGAGACATTCACTTAAATGCGATGGTGAGATTAGGGACTGAGAGTCAAGGCTGAGAGACAGACCAAGTGGCATTGAGTTAGCATCTGCCTAATGTGGCATTACCAAGCTCCCCACACTGAAACACAGGCAGACTCAGAAAAAGACTACAAACTCTGTCGCCCATCATTTAAAAGTATTCATCTGACAAGTGCTGAGTCAACAGTCACTGCTTTCAAGGAATTTCTCGTCCAGTTACTAAACAACCAAAATCTGTCTTAGTTAACTATTGCTGTGTAACAAATTACCGCCCCCATAACCTAGGGGTTTAAATCAACATTTATTTTCTCATAGTTCCTGTGGGCCAGTGTCCAGGCATGGCTTTGCTGGGTCCCCTGGCTCTGGGCCTCTCACAAAGTCATCTTGTCTTAAAGCTCATTGAGGAAGGAGCCACTTCCTTCCTCTCTCATGTGGGTGTTGGTGGGATTCAGCTCAACAGTAGTGGGACTGCAGATCCTTTGGTTCCTTGAGATTCAGGTCTCTCCAAAGGGCATATCCCAATAAACAGTTTTTGAGGAGTTTAAATGATAAAACAGAATGGAGTCAACCTGTAAATAAGCAGAATTGTAACAGGATGCAGAGTTGGGGGGTCCCCTGAAAATGGCACAGCGTATCCCCCACAACCCTTGACTGGGGAAAGGGAAGTGTTTAAACTATTTCGTATAACAATGGCAAGTTAATATCCATGCTTTCCTGAAGGATAGAGGACTGCTGCCCAGGGCGAAAGGTATACATGACTTCCAGAGCCTGTATAGTGACTCGTGATATAGCCGGGGGAGGCAGATGCCCACTCCAGATGCCCCTGTGTCACTGAGAACTCTTGCCCTGACTAAAGATGGCAGCCGAAAGAAAGTAAAAGATACAGGAAAACTGGCAACGATGGTGGACACTAACACATTATAGGAGGGGCCGGATAGGAGGTCACATAGGAAGTTCTGGGCTGAGCATTTTAATGAGGGTGGGCTGGAGGAGAAGGGGGTCTGCCCGGAGGTCTGGTGTGTAGGAGAGAGTCCACAAGGAAGAGAAGAGGTCTGGAGTGAGTGAGGAAGACACGAGAGTGCATCATGAGGTCTCGAGGGGGAGACGGTCAGACTAGAGAAGACAGCAGCAGAGCTGATGCAGCTGCGTGGGGACCTGCTTATCCAGGCACGTATTAGTGAGGGATGCTTGGGGCTGAACCGGGACCGGGATGCTGAGTTGCAGACTCCAGCTTCTCGGAAGGATGTATGGAGAGTCACTGTCTTGGGACTGTGCCTCCCTGGACCCACCAGGACTCAGTGTAACACGCACACGTTTTCCTGAACCACTGCGCGGAGGCCGGGAACAGCGCCCCCAGTTCCTGGAGAGAGTTGCTGCAACGTGAGGACGGCGACTCTGAAACCCACACGTGCACCTTCCAGAGAGGATGGGAATCTGTTTGCGGGACTGGCTTAAGGACAGATAAGAAAATGGGGAACTTCTGGGCATGGTTTTGGCTTGTAGTCTTTTGGGGAGCAAAGGAAGTGCTGGTTCTCTGGGGAGAGGAGGGCTCTGAGCAGGAGTGCTCTCAGCCCCCCTAGGGTTGGAACCCCGTTAATAAAAACCTGTTTCCTTCAATACTAGTTGCGGGGTCTTGTGTCAAGACACCACATGGCTGAGCCATGGTTTGCTCAGTTACAGAATCTCTTCCAAATTTCCCACCCATCCTACAATCACTGCTGAGAGTTGAGGAGCATCTTAACTGTTTCGTGCCCGCTTGTCCACATCTAGATGTTCTTCCTGTTCTTTCCTTCCTGACTTACCCATTCACTCCACATTTTGGGGCTCTTTCTATAGGCCAAGAACTGTTTTAGGTGTGGGAATACAGTAGTGAACAAAACACATTTTCAATTTTTAGGGATTTTATATTCCAGGAGAAAAGATAAATAAATTAGAGGTGTACAGTATATCTGAAGGTAAGCGTTATGGGAAAAATAAAGTGGCATAAGTAGGGGAGGGGTTGCTGAGAAGCATGTGTGTGCGTGTGCGTGGCAGTGGAAGGTTATGATGTGAGCGCTGAGCAGGGGCCGAAGGCGGGTGGAGGTCCTGGGGCAGCAGTGTATTGTACTTGGCAGGTTCAAGAAACCTGTGATGTCAGTTTGTCTGGAGCACAGTCAGTGAGGCAAAGAACAGACAGACATGAGGTCACAGAGGTATGTGAGTAGCAGAAAGTAGTTGAGTTCACTGCACAATAATTTGAAGGGCTTCAGCAACCATTTTAAGACTGGATTTTCACCCTGGCTGGTGTGGCTCAGTGGACTGAGTGCTGACCTGTGAACCAAAAGTTTGCCCGTTCCATTCCCAGTCAGGGCACATGCCTGGGTTGCAGGCCAGGGCCCCATGTGGGAGCGTGCAAGAGGCAACAACACGCTGATATTTCTCTCTCTTTCTCCCTCCCTTTCCCTCTCTCTGAAAAGAAATAAAATCTTAAAAAAAAAAAAGACTGGATTTTCCTCTGAGATTGGACACAATGAGCAGATCTGGAGAGGAGGAGTAACACCATCTGGTGTGAGATGGCTTGGTCGCCACGTTTGAGAAGGAACTGTCAGTGGGGCAAGGGTGGCAAGCCGGAGACCTGTTGCGAAACTATAGGAATAATCCAGGCCAAAGTGGTGGGAAGTGACTGGATTGTGGGACTGTTTTAGAGAAGAGCAAACAGGGTTGAATGGAGATTGAAATGAGGTGTGAGAGAAAATGGGGCATTAGGGATGGCTCTGAAGTTTAGGCCTGAGCAACTGGTGCCATTTATAGGGAAGAGGGACACTTGAGGGGGAGCAAAATGGGGAAGGTTCAGAAGACAGGAATTCTGTTGCCAGTATGTTAACTTGAGATGCCTATTAGACATCCAGATGGACATGTCAAGTAGCCAATTAGAGAAGTGAATCTGGAGTTCAGGGGGTTAATTCTGGGCTAGAGATGGAAATCTTGAAATAATAGACATTATTGAAAGCCACAATACTGATGGAGTCATTGGGAAGTTAGGGCAAACAGAAAAGGATCGAGGGCTGAACCCTGGGACACTTCACCACTGAGCCAGGGGTGACGGGAAAGCAGCAAAGAAGTCACCGACAAAGCAGAGGGAGAATCAAGAAGTGATGCTCAGGAAAACGACTGGAGAAAGTAGTCCAGGTTATTGGACTTCTCTTTAGTTTTGAAATGTGTTTCCAAATGCTAACATACCTAAGAATCACTCTACAAGGTTTATATACAATACTTTATTTACCTCTTTTGTGGGAAATCTAAAGGGTTTCGAGGTAATTTTGACATGGCTTGATTTTAGCTGTAGGTGCTGACTGAAGAACACAGTTGGGGCCAGAGGGGACCCACCAGAGGTCCCGGGACGCTGGAAGGGTTTCTAAGTACTGTAAGGGCAGAGGCAGTGTCTACTGGGAGTCTGGTGTTAGGGGTTTATTTCATTCAATTTTTAAGAGTTAATTGCAATTTTTGAAACTTCTTATGACCGAGAATAGCAGATATGCAGATTTAGCAGAATAGTGTAACGATGTAAGAGCCTCTGTGCTCCCATCACCCAGCTCAACAATGAACAACTCTCGGGCAATCTCGCTGCTTGATTTTCCATTCACTGCCCCTGTTCATTTTGAAACAGACCCCAAACACTATCATTTCACCTGTAAATACTGAGTCCTGGCAGAAGGAAGGCCTGCTTGAGTGTGGTTGGTAGGGAAATAATATGGGTATAGTAATTTATAGTTTTAATTTGAACATTTCACCATTTTAGGTGTACTTGGTGTATGATGTACTTGGTGTACTTGGTGTACTTGGTGTCATATGGTGTACTTGAGTATGATGTTGTTATATTACAGAATTACATGCTTATGGTTTTGTAATAAAAGATTTTGTGATTAAAAAGGGGCATTATTTGTGCCAGACCCTGCATTTTAGCATCTATCTTTTAAAATAAAAACTTGTTTCCACATTAACACAATATCATCACCCCGGCACTTAACATAATTTCTTAACTTCATAAGAAATCCAGTCAGTGCTCAAATTTTCAATTGTTTGATCAGTATCATGATTTTTTAATGGTTGGTTTGTTTGAATCAGAATCCAAATGTATACTCTACATTTGGATCTCTACACATTCTCCCTTCATATATACATATATGTATGCATATGTATATGTGTATGTGTATATGTGTGTGTGTATATATGAAGGGAGAATGTGTAGAGATTCTACACAGAATATATATGAAGGGAGAATATATATATATATATATATATATATATATATATATATATATACACACACACATTTTTCTTTTTCCTGGCAAATTATTTGTTGATTATTTGTTGAAGCAAGCGGGTAGAGTTTCCCACAATCTGGGTTTTGCTGATTGCATCACCGTGTTGGTGGTGGTGAAATGTTTAACACAGTCCTTTACCCTCTGAATTTCATGTAAAAAGGGAGTTGAATCTAGAGGCTTGATCGGGTTTGTCAAATTTTTTTTGTGAGACTCCTTTATAGGTGCTGCTGTTTACTTCCACCAGGAGTTTCTTAGTATCTGGTTGAAGCTCTTTTTTGTGATGTTGGTAGCTGCTGATGATTAAGATCTATATCCATTATAACACTGGGAGTTGCAAAATGCTTCTAACCGTCCTTCTTCATTTATTAACTTAATATTTCTATAAGAGAAACCCCTCACAATCTGTATTTGCTTTCTCTGTGATACAGTTCATACAGGAAAGGCAACATAAACGCTTGATTTCTTACCTTTATTTATCAATTTTCAAAATAATGAGTTGGTCTCTAGCATCCTCCCACAGAAACCAATTGGGGCTTGGGAGTGGGGGTATACTGTGAATGCATGGATTTGATGGTTTGGTGTATTTCAGTCCACTGCAGTTATCCTCACTGGTGCTTAAATTATCCATCACTAGTCAATGGAAGCCCCCTCAGGTTGGTTCCTGGATCCTTTTGATGCATAATTTTCACTATCTGGTATGACAAGACATTCAGGTTTATCTGGTATATTTCCTGCCCAGACCTGGAATCAGCCATTTCTCCAGAAGCCCTGGTTCCTTTGAGTGGAATAGGAATTAAAGTTGTTATGTAGCATATAAGGCCACAGAATCAAAGAGCCAGGCAGTAGGTGTTGAAGATGTCACCTCAGTGAACGAAGCTGCACTGGAGTCCTCTAGAACTCAGAATCCGACTGGGAACCAGGCACACCCACCTCCTCTCAAGCTGTTGTTCTAAGAAAAGGATGCTATTATCTCTCAAGCAGACAGTGTGGGGACAAGCTGATGGCTTTGTTTCATTCAATCCAAGTAAGTAAAAAGAGAAAAAAATAGAGTCCATGAAAAAATGATACTGACTAAGAGAAAGGAAAATCCCTTCCTTCCTAAGGAACAAGAGGGGAACAAATTCCTGGAAATGCAAACTACTACAGGTGACAGAAAAAATGTTCAGGGATTGTTTAGTATCTTCTTAAGAGATGTAAGAAGAAATGTTTTTCAAAATCATGAGCAGACAGCCATATATAAAAACAAACAAAAAGAAAAAAACAATAAATAAAGAGTAGATGGGTGAGATGAAGAATTCTAAAAGACAATTAAAAACATAAGAGCAAAAAGGTGATCAGATTATACAAGGGGAGACCCCCCAAATAATGGAATTTATTAAAAAATCATGTATTCATTCTTACATGTGTAAACTTCAGTCACCTTCAAACTACTCTCCATTTGATGCAGTACACCTATTGAGAAGTTTTTTCCCACTGCTCAAAATAGTTTTCGAACTTGTCGATTTTGATGCCTTTTAAAAGTGCTTTTGCCATTTTTTGTTTCACCTCTTCCGCATCGACAAAACTTTTCCCTTTAAGAACTTTTTTCATCTGGGGAAACAAAAAAAGTCTCTCGGGGTGAGATCAAGTGAAAGGGAGGGTGGGGCATGGGGGTCATGTCATTTTGGTCAAAAACTGCCAAGCACTCAGCACGGTGTAGGCAGGTGTGCTTGTGAATCACCTGTCATGAAATGGGCAAATGGGCTGAGTCTTCAAAAAATTTCACTGAAGCTGAATACAGCCTCTCACAATAACGCCAGCTGGTACACTGATACAGAGGGCTTCCTAGAACACTCACTTAGTGGGGGAAGCCTGTACTATAAGGTGCCAGCTCTCCAGAAGATAATTCCATTTTGGGGGGTTGCCCCTCATACTATTAGTATCTCTGTTTTACATAAAAGAAAACTCATGTTTACAGACAAAAGTTGTTCTAAATGGCTGAATAACATGTGAAAATTTCCCTTTGTACCTCCAAATTCTTAGCAGTTTTGTATATGTTTCTTGTCCTTTTTTAATGCAGTCATGATTGAGTGTGTGTGTGTGTGTGTGTGTGTGTGAAATAGATATAATGTAAGTCATGCTGTCTATTGTGCTGCACCGTGCTGGCTATTTTCATTTTGTGCTGCATGTATATGTGGAGAGAGAGACAATGAGAGAAAGGAGTTCTTCAGTATTTCATAGAATAAATGCATCAGAATTAAACCATCTCCCCTACTGATACAGATTTTAGCCTATTATTCTGTAAACAATGTGTTCATTCCCCAGAGTTCCATTCTTGTTTACCCATTACTTTTCTCACTCCCGCCCACTCTCATGTTCCCTCCTAGCCAATGGTACCTGCCCAGCACCTTTCTTAGACTTAGACAAGAGGGTCCCTCCTTACCTGTGTGTCCCTGCCTATGCAAACACACAACGAAAATTAAGTGAGGAGGACACAGGCACCTTTGTCATTCAGGATCTAGCACTCAGCACAGGTACAGTGAGTGTGACCCATATCTTTAAACATCAACTCTGCTAACTAACACAGCTCAGGTTCCAGGCAAACACTTCTCTACATCTCTTGCTCTATGTCCCCAAAACAAAAGGCAGCTGCCTCCAAATTTGTGCTGCCGACACTGGAGATGGATGCTGCGTCTGAGTTTGGAGGGGATTTGAGCAGGGTAAGTGTTTAGACAATTAACTTGTCAAATCCTCCCTGTGAGACTGCATTAGTGTAACTGATTATTGCATAGCAGAGTATTCCCCAGTAGTGCCGAATATCTGTTTCTTGCTTCTCTTCATGTTCCAAATCGTGCTTCTCCCAGTAGTTATACTAGTTGCTCAGAACGTCAGGGAAAAATTTTACAACAGGGAACAATGTTATTGTTATGTATTCTATTGTTTAATATATCTTACTACGTGTGTGTATGTAGACCTCAGCATGACACATGTGAAGCTATGTAAACAACCAGTCCTTTACACTGGCAACCTGATGGACTGTGGTAAATTTTTTGCAAGGACAGCTGCCAAGAATTCTCCCTATTCCTGTGCACTCCTGCCATTTCTCGCGTCAAGAAGTGGAGCCTGCCTCCACTAAGTGTGACCCCTGCTTTTCTTTGACCCCCACCACACTGACCCTCTCCTATGACACCCAGTTGAGTCTGTCATGTACTACCCCCTACTCAATGGAAAGTTTCTTCAGGACAGCCACGTCATCTTTATCGGTTTTCCTTTGGAGTCTAGCACACAGCAAGGCTCGTTAAATATGTGTGTCTTCTTTAATGGAAACAGGAGTATAACATCAGTTTCAAGGGCTTTTGGTGTTTATAAGTTGAATTTTGAAGGAATCCTAGAGCTAGAAGATTCAAACCTAGCGTCTTCAAGTCTTTGTGTTTCATTAAACAAACAAGCGAGAGGCAACGTAGTTTAGCAGGGAAGAGTGTGGCTTCTGCGGCCAGCCTCCCTGGGGTGGAGCCCCGGCTCTCCCACACATAGCTGTGGTGTGACCTTGAGCAGGTTACTTCATTTCTCTCTGCCTTGGTTTCCTCATCTGTAAAATAAGGATAATTACATTTCCTACCTTAGTGGGTTATTAAGAAGAGTAAATGAGTTGACATTTGTATAGCACCTAGCTCAGTGCCTGACACATAATAAATTAATATGACTTTTTTAAGAAAAGAAGTGGAGTCTCTTTCTCTCCACTTGAATTTGGAATGAACTTCTGACCTGCTACGATTAACAGAATGTGGCAGGAGTGACTCCAAGTTCAGGGCCGAGGCGTTAGGCCTGGCAGCTCCTGTTTCTCTGGTGGGATCCAGCCACCATGTAAGAAAGCAACCTTCATTCAGACAGCTGAATGATGAGAAACCACATGGAGAGAGAGGTCTCAGCCTCCTAGCCATTCTCTTAAAGGCCCGAGACATGTGAATAAGGTCATCCTAGACCCTCCATCTCAAGCAGGACCACCACATGGCTGCGATGTCAGGAGTGAGCCCAGGAGAGACCAATACAAGAACCAGCTATTCAATCCACAGACTGGTAAGAAATAAGAGATTATTATGTTAAACCACTACATTTTAAGGTGATTTGTTATGTAGCAAAAGATAACTAAAACATAAATGTTGCTAGAGTTGCTAATAGTTGTACCATTTTTTGTTGATCTGAGAGAGAGAGAGAGAGAGATCAACATTGATGTGTTGTTCTGCCCATTCATGCGTTCACAGGTTGACCGTGCCCTGGCTGTGGACCGAGCCTGCAACCTGGGAGCACTGAGACAATGCTCTAACCAACTGGGTCCGCTGGCCAGGACACTGATGGTTTTACCTCCATAAAAAAGATCTAATTGTCAAAAAATTAAAACTTTTCCCTTTAAGTAACTTGGATTTAAATTGTGGATATTAAGCCCTTGCTGGTGTAGCTCAGTAGACTGAGCATGGACCTGTGAACCAAAAGGTCTCCAGTTTGATTCCCAGTCAGGGCACATGCCTGGGTTGCGGGCCAGGTCCCCGTTTGGGGGTGTGTGAGAGGCAACCGATCAATGTTTCTCCCCCTCTCTTTCTCCCTCCCTTCCCCTCTCTCTAAAAATAAATAAATAAAATCTAAAAAAGTATTTATATTATAGATATTAATTATGATTTGTATTTTGCTTTTTACCTTTAATAGTTTTGAATAGTTTAGAAGAAAAAGAACAATTTTTTCATTTATTTGATTTATGTTTTTTATGAAAACTTATTTAAAATTTTGTGTATTTTGAATATTTACATTTATTTATTTTTTAAACATTTTATTTTTAGAGAGAGGGGAAGAGAGGAAGAAAAACAGGGAGAGAAACATCAGTATGTGGTTGTCTCTTACGTGGTCCCCACTGAGGACCTGGCCTGCAACCCAGGCACGTGCCCTGACTGGGAATCGAACCTGCAACCCCTTGGTTCACAGCCCATGCTCAATCCACTGAGCTACACCAGCCAGGGCTACGTTTATTTTTTTAACTCTCTGAATAATCACTACTGTCAATCGAATAAAAATTATGTGAGAATCTTCATTATAACATTATTGAAAATTTTGCTGAAATGAAAGCAGGACAAAGAAATTTCATAGAGGAAATAGACAACAATTCATGAATTATGTATATATTGTGTGATCTATCCCAATCATCGACACATCAACAGAACTCTCAAGTTGTCTTTGTCATTTTGCCAACTTTCAATCATATGAAAACCATTGCTTCGCACATATTTAAAAATTTTTGTCATTATAAGCGTATAATAAATACATTTTTGTCAAGGTAAAAGGAGATGGTGTATTTTATTTAACAATAAGTTAGTTTAATTTATAACTTTTTTAAAAATATGTTTATTGATTTTAGAGAGAGAGAGAGAGAAACATTGATGTGAGAGCAAAACATCAGTTAGTTGCCTCCCCCATGTACCCCAACCGGGGATCGAACCCACAACCTTTTGGTGTATGGGATGACACACACCGATTGAGCCACACTGGCCAGGGCTGATTTATAACTTTTAAATATTTAGGTCCTTGGTATGTGGTTATTCATACTCTTGCCCCAGGCCCTGTAAATGTTAGGGACAGGCTTGTCTCTGTCCTGACCTTTCCTTTAACCACCTGACGCATCTATTTATTTACCTACTAGTAGCTCCACCTATGTGCCTACAAGAATCAGCTTGTCCAAAACTAAATTCATCATCTTTTTGTACTATACCTCCTTCCACCTCTGGTGATTTCTCTATGAGTCACCCAAGCTAGAAACCTAGAAATCATCTTCGGTTTCTTCACCCATCCACTCTCCCTTAACTTTCTAAATGGTTCTCCAATTTGTCCTCCTTTCCCATTTTTACCACACCTGCCCGCGTTCTGGCCTTGAGAGGCAGTATCCCCTGAAGCAGTGCTTCTCGAACTTCAGGGTGCTGCAGAGTTACCTGGAGGGCAGGGCGTCTTAAAATGCAAATTACTGGGCTCCTCCCCCAGAGTTTCAGATTCAGTATCTCTGGGGTTGGACCTGAGAATCTGCATTTCTAAGAAGTTCTCAGGTGATGCGTGTGCTGCTGGTCCAGGACTGCTCTTTGGGACCTATTGGCATAGAAGCTGAATTCAAATTTTACTCCTCTTATTTACTATGTGACCTTAGCCAAGCTGCTTAGTTTCTCAGCCTGTTTCCTGATCTATATAATAGTGATAAACTTTTGATTGTAGAATTCATTGAGCTAATACAGGTACAACACTTAATAAAATAAGTGGACAAGTAAGGGACTTCATAAATGGTAGTTACTTAGTCCATCATCCTTTTGGATTTATAAAACCATCTGAGTGATTCATCTCTATCTCTGACCACAATCTCTTCCTTTCTATTCCTGTCTACCCAATAACATTTGAACACATTCAAATCTCTTCCAGTTTTTAAAAACCCATAGTTTGGCTTTGACTCTGTTCCTTCCTCCAGCCACCCTATACCCTAACTCAATCCTTTCCTTCATATCTAAGTATCTTGAAAGAATTGTCTCGGGTTGCTGTCTCTGCTTTATCCATTGTAACTCACTCTGCAGTCCATCATAGCCTGGCCTTTGCTTCCTTGGTCTCCTAAACCAGTCCTCTCCAAAATAACAAATGGCTTCCCCTCATTGCCAAATCTCCTGGACGTTTAACGCTGCTGACAATTCTTCTGCAGGAGGTAGTTTCGCAGGGATCACCTCCTGGTGTTCACTCCCTTTTGGAATCCCCTTCGCTTCTGAGTGGGCTGAGCCTTGTAACTTTCTTCTAATGGACGAGTAAGACAAAAGTGAGATGAGATGACATGGTTAACTCCAAGATGAAGTTGTAACAGACTTGTTTGCACTCTTTCTCTGAGTCTTCTTGCCTGTTTGCTCTGAGATGCAAACCCCCATGTTGTGAGGTGTCCTATGGAGAGGAGATTCACGTGAGAGGGATTTGAGGCCCTCTTCCCAACAGCCCTCTGGAAACTGAATCCTGCCAACCACTGGAACAGTTTGCCAACAGTTTGGAAGAGGATCGCTTCCCAGTCAGCCCTTCAGGTGAGCTGCAGCCGTGGCTAACACCTTGATTGCAGCCTTCTAAGATACTCTAAAAGAGAGGACCCAGCTGAGCCGGGCACCAGTTCCTGTCCCACAGAAAGACCAAGATAAGAAATGTGCTTTGTTTTAAGCCATTAAGATTTGGGGTTAAAATACACTTAAAAAAAGATTTGGGGTAACTGTGACACAGCATGGATAACTAATAGATCTCCCTTCCTAAAACGACTTTTCCATGGTTTCCACAGCTCCTGGTTTCCCTTAATTCCCTGTCTCCTCTCTCTCCTTCATGGCCTCTTCTGATGGTGTGGCCTCTCACCTCCTGCTGTTTCTAAGATTCTTCTTTTCTTTCCATATATATTTTCTTAGTGGTGTCACCACCCATTCAAATGCCATCCATAATCCAGTGACCCTCAGATTTATATCTTCAGCTCTTTTGAGAGCCAGGCCCATATATTCAACATCCTAAACATCAGTCCCGCCTGAATGTTGGTCTCACAGACACTTAGACTCAGCATGTCCAAAGCTAAACTTATTATTTCCTACCGAATCCAGCATCCTCCTGTGTTTTCTGCCTCTGGGAGCCAGCAGCTGCCCTGTTTCTCAAGCCAGAAATCTGAGAGTTGCCTTTCATTTCTTTATTCAGTAGATACTCATGGAGCACCTGCAGTGAGCCAAGAGTGCTCTAGGCTCAGGGAGAGTTTGTGTTCTTGTGAACAGAGAGACAAGGAAGGTAACAAATAAATTATATGGCATGAGATGGTGTGAGATCTGTCTGTCTCTATCTGCATCTCTCTATATATATATCTATATTCATAACATTAAATGATATTGGGCAAAAACTGAACAGGCAGAGCAATGAATGTCAGGGAAAGTGAACTGTAGTATTAGATGGCGCTGTCAGTGTAGACTCCTGAAGAAGGAGACATTTGAAGGAAGCAAGGACTATGCTATATGAATATTGAAAAAAGAACATTTCAGGAAGCAGGGAAGGCTAGTACAAATGCCTTAACCAGAAACGTACCCAAGGGTTTGAGGAACAGCAAACGGGCCAGTGTGGCTGGCACAGAGAGCCAGAGGGAGATGATTAGAGACAAGGTCAGTGAGGTACCCAAGCCCAGACCATGTACTTTCTTTCTGGCCATCGTGAGGATTTGGGTTTCCACTCTGAACACAACAGGGAACCCATGGGAGGGTGTGGAGTGGAGAAATCACTTGACCACACTGGTTACTCTATTTAAAGTAGGCTGTAGAGAAATTATTCCTTTACTTTTTATCTCTCAGCCTCCAAATCTTTTTTTTTCTCACTAAGTCCTGTTTATTTTTTCTCTTAAATATATCTTGGACCCATGTACTTGTCTTAATTTCTTTTGTCACTACCTAAGTCAAGCCAGTAACATCCCTCATTCTCTCACTCAGCTAATACTTACAGACGGCACCGTGTTCCAGGCACTATTGCTCTTCTCAGTGCTTGGGGCGCAGCAGTAAACAGATAGCTGTTTGGAGCGAAATCTCTCCCTTGGATTTATTGCTTTTAAAACCCTGCCATCTCTTCTATTGTGTTATTATTTATTTGGTTACTTGTTCATTGTATCCTCTCCTCACCGACATGTAAACCTTGTGAGATCAGGGACATTATCAATTTTGTTTAGCAATTATATTCTTAGGGTCTAGAACAATAACTTTCATATGATATGTACTCAACAAATAACAGTTGAATGAATGAACAAAGTACTGCCATAGCCCTCCTACCTAGTGTGTTTTTAGTGACTTTTAAACTTTTTTTGACCTTGACCTATAGGAAGAAAAACATTTTACATTGTGATCCAGTAAAGACTCACACACGAATACATGAATGTATACATATATAACTGAAAGTATTACCATATACATTGCTGTCTGATTATGTGTGAAGTTACCTCATATTATTTATTCTACCCTATTATGTTTCATTGAGAAAAACCCCTGCCAGTTACAACTTTAAATTTGATTTGAGAATCCACTGGGACTCGACCAGAAGCTTGACAAACACTGACCTGATGCATCCTCCACAGCAGGGCATCCTTTCTGCCTCAGAAGCCTTGTCATGTCACAAGCATAAAATCCTTCAATGGCAATCTGCTAGTCTCAGGCGTTCCCCCCCCAAAATATTCATCATTTATGGTTGTTCATATACCAACTATAATATAAAATATTCAATTTTTGTTTGTAAATTGAATCACTTTTGTCACTCAGCCTCATCTTAAGCAATAATTTAAGAAAAGTAATATGTTAGATGCATAAATTATACATTTTTCTAGTGCATATTAAATTCATTTACTATCCAAATGAAAACCATTGGACTGTGTACCATCTAAATCCTCTTGTTAATCACCCACACTTTGGGGAAACCTGCTCTCAGGGTAAAGGTCAAATGACTCAACTTAGCCCACGAGGCACTCTGAAGCTTGCTGGGGCTTTTGGCTGAAGCAGTCTCATTTTTTTTTCACTACTTCCTGCATTCATTCATTCTGAATGACTGGCAGGTTCCTAAATGCAGTAAGCTCTCTTTGGCTTTAGGACTCTGTACTACCAACTCCTTCTTTTGCCCAGAACTCCACTAGAATCCCCACTCACCCCCTTTCAGGTCTCAGCTGAATGTTGCCTTGGGAAAGCTGTCCTGGCAGTGGGGCTTGGTGCACCCCCAGGATCCCATGCTTAGCCCTGTCTTGGAGTATATCCCTGTGAAGTGAATCAACTTCTTCACCATGTTATAGTTCAACCGAAGACCACAAGCTCCTTTAGGGGAGGAAGAGTATTTTATTGACCATAGTATTTCTAGTATGTAGTATAGTACCAGAAATTTATAATGATTTGGTTGGTGAACAAAGGAACAAATGCATAGATCTCTCAAGGAAGTGAATATTCAGCATGGTGTCTGAAACATACTAGGAATTCAAAGAATATTGTTGAGTGATTGGGAGAAATGAGGGCTAATCCTCACTCTAGTGATAGTACTTTAAAAAAATTATTTCAGCCCTGGCTGGTGTAGCTCAGTGGATTGAACAAGGGCTTGTGAAGCAAAGGGTCACCAGTTCAATTCCCAGTCAGGGCCACATGCCTGGGTTGCAGGCCAGGTCCCCAGTAGGAGGCGCACAAGAGGCAACCACACATTGATGTTTCTCTTCCTCTCTTTCTCCTTCCCTTCCCCTCTCTCTAAAAAAAATAAATAAATAAAATATTTAAAAAATAAAAAAAGTACATTAAAAAATTATTTGACTTCACATGATGACAGAGGAGTAAGTGGAAGCTACACTAACCTCCTCTCAGTACCAATCTGGAGTTACAACTAAATTGTAAAGAAATCACCCTGAAAAACTAATCGAACGCTAGTTGGACAGAAGCCTTATAACCAAAGAGAGAAGAAACCACTTCACCACAATATGACTGGCCCAGGAGAGGAAGTCACAAGTTGTGGATCACTGACAGCTCCAAACAGGTTGCCCAGGGCCATCACAAGTAGCATCTGACAAAGGTCAGCACGAGCCTTTGAAGATCTACCAATACACAGAAACAAATACAAAGAAGCAGCCAACATGGGAAGACAAAGAAACAGACCCCATGTAAGAGAACAGAATTCTCTAAAACTAGATAAAATAGACGCAAGCAATTTACCACAGAGAGACTGTGGAGTAATTATTATAAGGATACTTGTCAGCATGAAAAAGGACATAGAAACCATAAAAAAGATCAGTCAGAAATAAAGAATGCAATCTCTGAAAAAAATAAAACACTGAAAGGGCTTTGGGTCAAGATGGCAGCATAGGCAGATATGGCTTGCCTCCTCACACAACCACATCAAAATTACAACTAAAATATAGAACAACTATCACTAATAACAAATATCACTAATGGAGATATTTATTGAGTTGGATAAAAGTCTGACAGCTACAGAATTACAGAAACCACATCCATCCAGACCGGTAGGAGGAGTGAAGATGTGGATGGGCTGGTCTCATAACCATGTGTGGTGAATAAAAATTTGGGAGGGATATAATGGGAGTGAGGAGTCACAGTCCCACACCAGGTCCCCCAGACCAGGGTTCCAGTGCCAGGAAGATAAGTCCCTAAACTTCTGGCTGCAAAAACCAGTGGGCATTGAGTCAGTGGAAGAAACTACTTCAGTCCCAAGCAGTTCCTCTTGAAGAACCCACACACACTCACCTACTCAGACTCACTCCCTCTGAGCTCCAGCATCAGTGTGGCAGCTTGAAGGGCACCAATGGCATATGGGGAGAGACTGAAGTATCTGGCATTGGGACTAGCAGAGGCAAATTGTCCCTTTTCTGAGCCCCCCCCTTGCAGAGCCACAGAACCAGCAGACTGGTATCATATTTGAGACTCCATCAACCTGGCTAACACTGCTTGACTTGCCATGGAGATCCTCAGAGACTCCGCCTCACCCAAGCTGCTTTGCCATATGAATGGCTGGTCTTGGCTTATGCGTCACAAATTCCTAAATCCTCTGAAACAAGCAACAGCTGGCCTCAGTGAACCCAGGCCTGGCACTAGCAGCAGCCACGTTAGTTTCACAGCTTAGCTTCACCTAGGAATCTCGAACGACAGCACAAGCAGAAGCCATCTCAGATGGCTTTAGCTCAGGAAGGGCAGCCAGGAAAAACACAGGTGGGAGCTGACCTTGGTCTGCACCACACGGGAAACCCCAGGGCCAGCGCACCCAGTGACAGCTACAGACCACATCAGAGCACCGCCACCCTGCCCCTGCACAGCTGATCCTCCACGGACAGTGGAGGTTGGTGGTCAGTGGTCACAGCCAGTCCTTGCAGCTGACTGGCCTGGGTAAATCCCTCCTATTGATCTGCCAACAGCACCCAAGGATGAACTACCAGAGGAGGGTGTACTCAGCTCACACAAAGGGCACACCTCAAGTATCCAGCTTGGGTGATAGGGGAGGCTGTGCCACTGGACCCTACAGGACACCTACTACATCAGGCCATGCTACCAAGATGCAGAGTCAAAGCAGCTCTACCTAATACATAGAAATAAACACAGGGAGGTCTGACAAAATGAGGAGACAAAGAAACATGGCCCAAATGAAATAATACACTGGAAGGAATAAACAGTAGGTTAGATGAAGCAGTGGATCAAATCAGTTATTTGGGAGACAAAGTAGAGAAAAACACCCAGGCAGAGCAGCAAAAAAGAAAAAAGAATTTAAAAAGATGAGGAGAGCTTAAGAAACATTTTGGACAACATGAAGTACAACAACATCCTCATCATGGGAATACCAGAAGGAGAAGAGAGTGAGCAAGGGATCGAGAACCTCTTTGAAGAAATAATGACTGAAAACTTCCCTAATCTGGTGAAGGAAAAAGTCACACAAGTCAAGGAAGCTCAGAGAGTCCCAAACAAGGTTAAATTAGCTGGAGGAAGGGAGCACAGTGGATGCTCACCACAGCTGGCTGTGCTATGATGACTCTCTGCCGATCCCACCATGCAGATGGATAGAAGGACAGACAAATCCTAGTGACTTAGCTTCAGGGTTGGCACTAATGAAGACCCGACGCTGCAGCCGCGGGCACAAGGTGAGAAGGCAGGGTGGTGAGGCTCCTGGAGAAAGCCACTCGTGGAAGCGCAGAGTCCTGGGGGCAGGGCAGCTTGGTGCCCCCACTGGCCGGCCACATGGCCTTTTGGAGGAATAGGTGCCCCCGCCTTCTGCTTCGCCAGTTCCAGCCAGCAGCTCCAAGGAACAGCGAGGTCGATCCCCGCAGGCTACGCAGCTCAGAGTTGCTTCGAAACAAGTTAGATGCAGCAAGGCTATCATTTAAAATTGAAGGAGAAATAAGGCCTAAACCCAGATACATCATAATTAAAATGGCAAAGTTTAAAGACAAGAAGAGAATCCTAAAAGCCCCAAGAGAAACACAGGTAGTTACATACAAGGAAGCACCACCAATTAGACATCTGATTTCTTGACAGAAACATTTCAGGCCATAAGGGAGTGGTATGAAATATTCAAGGTGATGAAAAGCAAGGACCTATAACCAAGGCTACTTTACCCAGCAAGGCTGTCATTTAAAATTGAAGGAGAAATAAGGATCTTTCCAGACAAAAAAAAAGCTAGAGTTTGTTAACACCAAACCAGTACTGCAACAAATGTTAAAGTGCTTACTTTAAGAAGAAGAAAAAGAGAAAGGAAAAAAAAAAAAAAACCAGAGGAAAATCGTTTAACAATAACATGGTACTAAGTACGAATAATCACCTTAAATGTAAGTGGCTTAAATGCTCTGACCAAAAGGCACAGGGTGGCTGAATGGGTAAGAGAACAAGACCCATTTACATCCTGCCTCCAAAAGACCCACCTCAGGTCAAAAGATACACATAGACTAAAAGTAAAGGGATGGAAATAGATATTTCATGTACATGTTATATCCGACAAGAGGATATAACCCTAGTAAACATTTATGCACCCAACATAGAAGCACCTAAATATGTGAAGCTAATTTTGATAAACATAAAGGGAAAGATCAACAGAAATAAAGTCATAGTTGTGGTATTAACACCCCATTGACTTCAGTGGACAGATCTTCCAGACAGAAAAATCAACAAGGAGATAGTGATCTTAAATGATGCACTAGATCAAATGGATTTAATTGATATCTTCAGAGCATTTCACCCCAAAGCAGCAGAGTATACATACTTTTCAAGTGCACATGGAATATTTTCTAGGATAGACCACATGTTAAGACACAAAGCAAGTCTCAATAAATTTAAGAAGATTGAAATCATGTCAAGCATCTTCTCTGACCACAGGGCTATGAAACTAGAAATCAATCACAAGAACAACACTGAAAAACACACAAGGACATGGATGCTAAATAACATGTTATTAAACAATGAACAGGTCAACAATGAAATCAAAGAAGAAATCAAAAGATACCTTATAAAAAATGAAAATGAGGACACAACAATACAAAATCTGTAGGACACTGGGAAAGCAATCCTAAGAAAGAAATTCATAGCATTACAGGCCTATCTCAAAAAACAAGAAAAAGCTCAAATAAACAATCTAACTTTATAAACAATTTAACTTTATACAGGAATTTGAAAAAGAACAACAAACAAAGCCCAAAGTGAGTGGAAGGAAGGAAATAATAAATATCAGAGCAGAAATAAATGAAAGAGTTTAAAAAAAAGATACATGAGATTAATGAATTCAAGAACTGGTTCTTTGAAAAGATAAGCCAGATTGACAAACCTTTAACCAGATTCATCAAGAAAAACAAGACAGGATCCACATAAATAAAATCAGAAATGAAAGAGGAGAAATAACAACTGATACCAAAAAAAATACAAAGGACTGTAAGAAAATATTATGAATAAATATATGACAACAAACTGGACAACCAGGACAAAATGGATAAAGTCCTAGAAACATACCATCTTCAAAGCTAAATCAGGAAGAATCAGAGAATCTGAATAGACAGATTACACCTAGTGAAATTGAAGCAGTAATCAAAAAACTCCCAACAAACAAAAGCCCTGGACTGGATGGCTCCGTAAGTAAATTTTACCAAATATTTCGAGAAGAACTAACACCTCTCCTCAAACTACCTCATAAAATTCAAGAGGAGGGAAGCCTTCTAAATTCATTTTAGGAGGCCAGAATTATCCTAATTCCAAAACCAGATAAAGACACTACAAAAAAAAATTGACACTACTAAAGAAAATTATAGGCCAGTATCACTGATGAACATAGATGCTAAAATCCTCAACAAAATATTAGCAAACCAAACACAGCGATGTATCTAAAATATCATATACCACAATCAAGTGGGATTTATTCCAGGAATGCAAGCTTGGTACAACACTAGCAAATCAATAAATGTGTCTCAATACATAAACAAAATGAAGGATACAAACCACACAATCATATCAATAGATGCAGAAAACACATTTCATAAAATCCAGCATCCATTTATGATAAAAACTCTCAGCAAATTGGGAATAGAGGAAACATACCTAGACATAATAAAGCCATATATGACAAACCCACTGCCAGCATCATACTCAAAAGGCAAAAACTACAAACTTTCCCCTTAAGATCAGGAACAAGACAGGGATGCCCACTTTCACCTCTTTTATTCAACATAAGTACTGGAAGTCCTAGCCACAGCAATTAGACAAGAAGAAGAAGTAAAAGACATCCAAATTGGAAAGGAAGAAGTAAAACTGTCTTTATTTTCAGGTCACATGATACTGTACACAGATAACACCAAAGATTCCACGTAGAAACTACTAGAACTGATAACTGAATTCAGCAGAGTAGCAGGATACAAATTAATATCCAGAAATCAGTTGCATTTTATATGTCAATAATGAACTAATATGGAAATTAAGAAAACAATCCCACTCACAATTGCTTCAAAAAAAAGTACCTAGGAATAAACCTAACCAAGGATGTAAAGCACCTGTACTTGGAAAATTATAAGACACTGAAGAAGGAAATTGTAGAAGATACAAGTAAGTGGAAGCACATACTGTGTTCATGGATTGGAAGAATTAACATCGTTAAAATGACGTTAATCTCAAACATCAATCCAAAGCAATCTATAGATGCAATGCAATTCCTATCAGGATTCTAATGACGTATTTCATGGAACTAGAACAAATATTTCAAAAATATATATGGAACCACAAAAGGCCCTGCATAGCAACAACAATCCTGAGAAAGAGGAACAAGCCCTGGCTGGTGTGGTTCACTGGACTGAATACTGACCTGCAAACCAAAGGGTCGCAGGTTGGAGTCCCAGCCAGGGCACATGCCTGGGTTGCGGGTCAGGTCTTTGTTTGGGGGTGTATGAGAGGCAATTAAGCTGTATATCTTTCGCACATTGATGTTTCTCTCCCTCTCTTTTTCTTCCCTCCCAATCTCTCTAAAAATAAATAAATAAAATCTTTTTTAAAAAAAGAACACAGTTGGAGAAATCATGCTAATATGAAACTATACTATAAAGCCATCATAATCAAAACAGCATAGTACTGGCATAGAAATACACACATAAATCAACAGAACACAGTAGAGAGCCCAGAAATAAGCCCACATGTTTATAGTCAATTAATATTTGACAGAGGAAGCAAGCACATAAAATAGGCTAAAGATAGTTTATTCAATAAATGGTATTGGGAAAATTGGACAGATACATGCAGAAAAATGAAACTAGACTACCTTGTTATACCACACACAAGAATAAATTCAAAATGGATGAAAGACTTAAATGTTAGACCCCAAACCATAAAAATCCTAGAAGAAATCAGGTAGCAAAATCTTGGACATTGATCAGAGCAATATTTTGTCAGATATATCTCCCCAGGCAAGGGAAACAAAAGAAAAAGTAAACAAATGGGACTACACCAAACTAGAAAGTTTTTGCACAGCAAACAAAATCATCAACAAAATAAAAAGACAACCCACAGAATGGGGGAACATATTCACTGATACATCTGATAAGGGGTTAATATCCAAAATTTACAAAGAACTTACAAAACTCAACAGACACAGACACACAAACAATACCCAATTTAAAATTGGGCAAAGGACCTGAATAGACACTTCTCCAAAGAGGACACACAGATGGCCAACAGACATATGAAAAGCTGCTCAATGTCACTAATCATCAGAGAAATGCAAAATAAAACCACAGTGAGATAACATCTCACACCCGTCAAAATGGCTGCCATCAATAAATCAGAAAATAACAAGTGCTGACGAGAATGTGGAGAAAGGGGAAACTTTTGCACTGTTGGTGGGAGTGCAGACTGGTGTAACCACTGTGGAAAGCAGTATAGAGACACCTCAAAAAATTAAAAATGGATTTGGCTTTTGACCCAGCAATCCCACTTCTGGGAATATATCTGAAGGAACCCAAAACACTAATTCTAAAGAATATATGCACCCTTATGTTCATTGCAGCATTATTTACAATAGCCAAGATATGGAAGCAGCCCCAGTGCCCATCAGTAGATGAGCGGATAAAACAACTATGGGACATTTATACAACAGAATACTACTTGGTGGTAAAAATGAAGAAAATTTTACCCTTTGCGACAGTATGGATGGACCTGGAGAATATTATGCTAAGTGAAATAAGCCAGTCAGAGAAAGACAAATACCTTGTGATTTCATTCATATGCAGAATCTAATGAACAAACTGAACTAACAAGCAAAATAGAGACTCGTAGATAGCAAGATGACAGCTGCGGTGGGGAATAAAGGGATTGAGCAAAGAGGAAGAAGGACTTGAGGACGTGGACAATGGTAGGGTGATTGCAGGGGGAGGGAGGTATAAGGTGACTAAGAGGTAATGGAAAAAATACAATTAAAAACTTTTCTTTTAATTGAGATGGTTTTAAATTCTAATGCGTTTGCTCACTGTGAAATGATTCTCTCCTCCTTGCCCAGGCAGAGGTCAAAAATGAGGTCAAAATGTCTCTCTGTGGCCTAAGTAAGACACTTGTGGTCACTTGATAAACAAGCCTGCCACAACAGAGGACAGGGTCCATTGGGAAAGCCACAGCACAGTGGGGATATATATCTGTACCACTTTCTCTTGCCCAGTGTAAAGTAGCTATAATGTAAATATCAAATGTTCACATTAATATTAAGATCAATACTTCATGCATGTATCCATTTGTTATTTTACTATACATTAGATTTTGATGCCCTTATTTCCTTCTCTGAGATTCTAGAATACAACCTGTGTGATTTGAAGACTGATGGTAATAATGTGTCTTACAATGTGAGCCATAGGGATATATAATACAGGTTTTACAGTGACTAAAGTGTACCCAAAACTTTTATTTTTCTTTTCTTTATTAGCTCTATTATCTGACATCTTGGGGAATGTGGTATTTAGTACAAATGGAGTCTCCAAATAACTGATGTTTAATACTGTAAGCACCAAAACATTAAAAAACAAAAAATATGGGAACTTTACCAATATAACACACACTTCCCTGCCTTTTGAAACAAAATACCCAAATATTAACTGTTCCACGCTGACTTGGGGCTGCCCCTGCGGACATCAGTTATCTGGACATCCTGTCTGTCTGTGCCAGAGGTCTGAGGAGCGCTGGTGCAGGCGCAGGTGATGTGGGACCTGAGGCTATGTGGGTGATGCCTGCAGCTGTGACACTGAAATTTATTTTCTTGCAAACCAAACCAAATCAGCTGATTTCTGAGCTTTCCCTTCTTCCCCCCGCCCCCTTTTTTTTTACAGGGGGAGGGAGGTAAACCATGCTTCTTTGTTCTCCATTTGTATAATCAGAGCCTGGAAGACTTGTTCACGATTATAAAACAAATCCCCCCTTTGTCATAATGGAACACTGAAATTTATGTAGCTGTGTAATTTTGGGGGGACAGTATAAAATACTTGCCTCTATGAAATAATAATTGGTGAGAGAAAAGGTAAAAGAGCCTCTTCCCACCAGTTATCTAGTCTATCACTGATGCTATCATTTCCTTTCGTTATCCCTGCTATAGATCACTTTCAGTGAATTTTCAGTTTGCATTTGCTCTTCAGCCTTCCTTGTTCATGCGTTGTTCATGGAGTATGGAGGGTTACTCTGCAATCATCTGATGGTATGTGTATGTGTTGTTTGGAAAGGACTTGCTTTGAAGCTTACACATTTTTTAATTACTGGGAAATAAGTGCTTCTCTAAATATAAAAGTCCTGCATAATGTTTGATATTTGTACAGAACTTCGCATGTACGTTTTTAGAGGTATGAACAAGGTGGAAAGTTTTGTTTTGGTATCAGTATAATATGCTAGCTTATGGGCTCCATCAGTGAGGGAACCTAAAGCACCCCCTCTACACCTTTATGTTTTCACAGACTATTATTCTAAAATTATTGCATTTTTTAAACCTGTCTCCTCCATTAGCCTAAGAGCTTCTTATGAGCTTAGACTACATCCTAACCTTTGAACACAGCCCTTGTGTTCTTATGTAGCTGCATAATCTCCAGGAAAATGTAAAATGGTTGCCTTTATGAAAAATCAATTAGTGAATGAAAACCTAACACCCCTAACATTTCATTCTTGTGTTCTTGCACATCTTGACTTTTCACTCCTGGGTTACCCTGAATCCCTCTAAACCATAGTTTTCTCATAGCTGATGAACTCAGTGCAAACCAGTACCTCTTTTACCTCTTCTGTTGAGTCTTGAATGTGGGCTTTTAGTAAATGTTTATAATGAACATTGGCAGGTTGGAAGATGGTTATTTTTAGGAAAGTAACTCCTTTGTGTTGATTTCCATAATTGGTTAGCAACAGAGTAATTTTCATATTCCCTCACAAGTCCAGAATTCTAACATGCTTTTAAATTTAAATTTTAAAAAGACAGTAAAAACAAGAAAGAAAAAAAATCATCACTGCATTATTGCTTGCCTGGCAATAAGCAATAGTATAAGAATCTTTGAAAGCTCTAAAATGATAAAAAAAAATTTCCAATTGATAGTCTGTTTTATGGAAACCCAGAGCTTTAATATATTTAAGTAGTTGACTTGTCTTCATTCTGCTTAAACTTTGGGAAAAAAGAGGTAGAAACTTGATTCACTGGTATTTGTTGAGTAGAAAATAGCAAACATCTACAATAACACGATTTCATCAGCTTTATAAATAAAATTATTCAGGCAAAGATTATGTTCAGAAATAAATTCTCTGAATAATGTTACATATGTTTTAATGCAGCTTAATTGCTTAGTTTTTTTTCCTAGGTCCATCTACCTATCCTATGCCCTTTTTATTCCCTATGCTAAACAACTGTTAAGATCTTTTCCTTTTTTTAAAAAAAGATTTTATTTACTTTTAGACAAGGGAAGGGAGAGGGAGAGAAACATCAGTGTGTGGTTGCCTCTCATGCATCCCTCACTGGGGACCTGGCCTGCAACCCAGGCATGTGTCCTGACTGGGAATTGAACCAGTGTCCCTTTGATTCACAGGCCCGCACTCAATCCACTGAGCCACACCAGCCAGGGCTAAGATATTTTTCCACTTAAGTTATTTTTTATACCAGTATAGTTTATTTTTTCTCTTGCTCAGTTGGTTAGTGTTGTCCCTATACACCAAGGTTGCAGGTTCAATCTCTAGTCAGGGCACATACAGGAAGCAACCAATGAATGCATGAATAAGTAGAAAAACAAACCGATGTTTCTCTCTCTCCCTGCTTGTTGTCAATCTTGGTTTTAACGTCTTAATAAAATTTATAAGGTATTACCAGTGAGGGAAGCTGGGTGAAGGGTAAATGGGACTTGGTACAATTTTTGCAACTTCTCGTGAGCCTATGATAATTTCAGAATAATTTTTTTTTTAAGAAAAGGAAAGTAGGATGAATGCCTAAAGCTGGTATTTGGGGAGGTGAGCAAGAGGAGTATGGAGAGGCAAATGGGGACTAAGAAATAGTTGTAGAAGTTTAACCTACAAAAGACTTACTTAAACTTGTTCCTCCCAACACTTCTGCTATTACTACTTCTATAGTGCTCTTTATTCAGCTCATGCTAGATAGATCATTGTTTCTCTATTGTTTCTTAGTTACTGTGCTGAGCAGAGAATTAGATCTATTCCTAATGGCAAGCCAACCAATCTCAGCCCATTGGGTATAATCTCTAGGCCTTCAATCCTTTTTAGTTATTTGTTTCCTGTTACCTAATATTCAGTGTCTGCTTCTTTGCTGCCAGAGGTGTTTTTCATTTTCACATCTGATTTTGGTGCCATTGCAGGTGCTAGAAGTTGCCAGAAGGCTGTCCTCCAGATATAACTCTCTTGCCCTAGCTGGAAACACTGTTTTGTTGATTTAGCATTCAGAATATGTAGTGTCATATTATTTAAAAATGTATTTCTTAATGGAGAAAGTATATGGAGAGTGATTGTGGAGCTGTGGCTTATCCTTGTTCTTCTTAGTTACCTGTGTCTAAATTTTGTTGAACCTGTGGAGGGGCTTCGGCTATTTCTAAACAGGCATCACGATTACTAAGGTTAGTGTCTGGAGGTACATTAACCTTGCAGACACTAATCTAATTCAGTGCCATCACAAGTGCATGATGCTAGAGTTTGGAATTTTGCCAAAAAGCACTATTCAAATGAGCATTCAGTTGGCAAGGGGTAGGAAGGTGGGTGTGAACAAGGGAAGAACTCCAGAAATGGTTATACAGATATTTTAACGACTTTTCTCTCCCCTCAGAGGGTATCTTTGACTATTGGAGAGACACTCTAAATAAATCTTCAGACTATTATGAAGAAGACAGTACTGAAGGCATTTCTTCGTAAGGTAAGTTGCTGACGCTCATAATCACTCAAAAATCACCGAGCATCTATTACGCCACATGGCCAACCTTGTGCTAGGGTGGGGACATAAAGATGAGTAATTGTAAACCATCCAGCAGTACGCACAGGGACCTCAGGGTGGCTTCTAAGTGTTAGTTGAATGAAGGCACCATTACGGAGGTCACAATTGGGCTAAGGTCACTTAAAGGGCCTTCAAGGGAGGAGACTTAATTGTGCAATTCCAGCATTACATAGATCATTACCAAGTCTTTATCATCTAGACTGAAAAGTTTTGAGCCCCAGGTGAAGTGAGCGGAAAATACCATGTAAGACCTTGCGCAATCGAATCCATAGCCGCATCTCTTGATCTTTATGCTCACACTCTGCATCTCAGTTTACAGACACTAAGGGGGTTTGCTAGCTTCAAGGTCGCAAAGCTGCAGCTTCCGTAAAAGGTGGCACTTGTGGTGGAGGCTAATGACTGGAGGTGGTGTGGAAAGGGCTAGGTGAGGGAGGAGAAACGAAAAGGCCAAGAAATTCTGGCAAATAACCTTTCACCATCCTTTTCCCAGGGCCTGAAACACGAATGACCCCCGAGTCCTCCACTTCTCAGCACGCTAGGCACTGATCAAGGGTTGAAGGCGGACCTCCAGTCAAACAGCTTTCCATAGTTCCCATCTTTTCCAGACTGCTATCTTCTCAGGTCCAGCCCGTGAGACCTTTGGCTCGGGATCAGCTTCCCCCGCGCCGGGCTGGTGACACGCAGGCGCCGGAATCTAAGCCACGCTGGGTCTTCCCAGCTAGGTCCGGAGGCTAGAAAGGGTTGGCGCCCAGGACCGCTTCCCGAGTGCGGGGCTTCCCATAAGGCACCGCGGCCGCAGTGGCGGCCACCGCGGCGGCGCTCTAGCCGAGGCATGTCTGCGTCTCTACTGCTCTGGGAGGAGGAAGAGAAGGAGGAAGAGGAGGAGGAGGGGGAGGAAGAGGAGAAAGGCGCAGGGGTGGGAGCAGTTGTCGAAGCTGCTACAGCAAAAGTTCTCCCCCCTCCTCCCTTCCCCTCTTCTCAAGGTCCCTAGAAAGGTTGGAGCTGCTGCCGTCTACAGTCGGTGATCGCGCGACTCGGCGCCCGCCCGCGGTAAAGCCCTCGGCCTGGCAGGCCCGGGCCCGGGGGAGGGCGGGGGAGGGGGAGGGGGTGGCGCGCGGGGGGAGCGCGCGGTGGTAAAGGCCTGACCCCGGGGGGAGCGAGCCGTGGCGACGCTGGAGGTGGCCAGGGAACCGGCGGAGGCCGGGGGAAACGCAGGAGCAGGCTGGGGGGGACGGGAGGAAGCAGGGCGCGGATGGTGGGTTGGGGGATTGAGAAAGGATAATGCCGGGGGTGGCAGAGGCAACTAGGAGGCCTCCGAGGCCTGAGGGAGGTGTCAGAGGTAGGGAAGAAGGTGGAATGTTTGCACGGGGAGGCCAGAGGGTACTCCGTGTGGGTGTGAAAAGGCTAGGGAGACACCAGGTCTCTGTCCACCGTGCCTGGTGCAGTGCTTTATGCACCGCAGGCCTCAGTCACTGTTGCTGCCTGAGTGTTCTTCGGGAGAAGGAAGGGCAGGGGTTGGAGAAAAGGGAATTCTTGCAGGAAACCTAGTGGGAGTGTGTACAAGGAGAGCGGCTTGGGGGAAGAATGCCGGATAGGTGGAGGAATGCAGAGGGTGGCTGTGAAGAAGTCTTGAGGATTCTGGGAGAGTGTTCATTGTGCAGATATATTAGGTATTTCGTTATGGAAAAAACTGAAGCGTATCTAAGGAAAAGGAAAGGAGGAATATAAGTAGTTTCCGTGAATAGAAAGAGTAGCGTTTGAAGCAAGAGGGACTGTTAATATTAGAGAATATGAAGAGAATGTATGGTAGAATAGACAATATAGTAGAATTAATGAATGTTTGCCCAAGGACTAAAGCGTTATTCCAGATGGGCCAGGGTGGCCTAGTTCTGAACCTGGTTGGGCTCTACTGTAGATGACATCTGGTAAGTGTGGGTCCTGGCAGTGGTAGGGGTCACTGAGAATTAGATCTTAGTATGTAGTTTGGTCTCAGACATTTTAGACCTGCACCAGTGAATGTGAGAATCTCTGAAACAGATCTTAAGGAAACACCTGGCCTACAGGTATTCTGTAGACAATGGAGTTTAGATTTTTGCAAATTTGAAGTATTATTACTTACCAGAGGCTGGACAAACACAATCTTGGCAAATGCTGGAATGGAAATTACTTCACTTGGTGGTTTTCTTCTTTACTGGTCAGCTTAACTGGTCCAGGAGAACTAGTGCCATATTATTTAGCCTGGATTGCAGTACCCAGGGTTATAATTGGTGGTGGTGGGATTCCATGCATGGTGGCCCTTTGGTGGCTCCATTTGTACCTCAGATTAGTGTAATTGCCTGATTGGTTCAGTAACTCTGGCTGATGGCAGACCTTTTGCCATTCACAGTTCCTGAATGTGTATTCTCACTGAGGCATGGTGGTATTGAAGAACATGCATCAGCCTACAGAGTGTAAGCCAGCAGAATATCTATTTTGGTCTTAGGTTGCAAGGTCAGGACTGGTTGTCTTGAAGTCCAGGGGAACCTGAAGGGACTGGATGCTTCTAAATCCAGGTTGGAGGGAGTATTAGCATTTGTATATCAGGAAATGAACCAAGACCTATTGGATTTGCTGCTGAGTTCACACCCTGATTTCAGTAGGGAACTCTGTGTTAGAACCATGTTCTTAAAGCTTTATTCACCTTTTGAATCAGCTTTATTTACCTGAAAATTGATTATTAAGAAAGACTTGTATACACATTACATTATAATATTAATTTAGCTGAGGAAAGGGTGGTTTGAAAATCCTTTTATGGAAGTAGAAAGTGGAGGAATTAATGGGGAAGATGGAAAGAAATTTGGGAGAGTGATGGAGAAATTCAATCGTTTATTTAACAACTATCTCTAAAGGAGGATGATAATTTAGCGTTAGAGTGGAGAGGGGCTTTTATTAAACTTTTCATATAGAAATAATCCAGATTATTTTTTAAAATTTGGAAAACTGTCAGTATGTTACATATTACTGTAAGATGATTCAGTGTTTTACATTTTTATTGTCATGATAGTGTGAGAGGGTGTGTTTTTCTTCCCCCTCCCTGGCACCGTGTAGTATCAGCTTTTAAAAAATTTTAAGTTTATAAAGCTTATAAGTTTATGGACTTAAGTATACTATGTCATTATTGTTTTTCTTCCATTTTTAAAATATGTGAAATAATATATGTACATAATTAAAAAACAAAATTGTACTGAGAACTTATAATGAAAAGCAATAGCCCCTGTCTCACTTGTTCAATTGCAGTTCCACTTTCTAGAGTTTCCTATTTCTAAGCATTAATTTTTCTAGTTCTTATGTTTTTCTCGAGGTTCAAAAATAATTAGCATGTACTGTTATTTTCTGGTTGATTAAAATGACATTATGAAGTAGTCAAAAGACTTCTTACTGTGAATGGAAAGGCTTTATGTCACTGGCATCATCCCCTTCCTGCTTCTCCTTTCCAACCTTTGATAGTTACTATTTTAACTTTTTTATTCTATGTTTTTATATCTTTAATATGCTTAAAGAGAAAGTACTTAAAATCAGACTGGAAATATTGGGTGAGATGATAAAGGGAAGTTTGATGGATGGACCAACAAGGAAGAGTAGGTTGTAGAAACAGCATCTTTGCAGCATAACAGTTGCTTGTTAGAGGTGAAGATTGCTTGGCAGTGATAGTTGTTCATCTTGGAATTAGTTGCCAGGTCAGCTGCGCAGTAGTATTCTTTAACAGTCTTCTGGAGAGTTTTAGTGTGGTGAATCTGGAAATGGAATCAAGTGACCCTTACTTGTTCTTTCCATGCTTCTATGGCAGTTCTTATGTTTTCCGGAAAGAAGGATTGGTGTGGATATGTATTTCATTTTTTTGTGGATAGAGGGTTGGAGAAATGTGATAAGCGGGGAGGAACTGAGGGACAGGGTCTGAGCAGGTGGTGGTAAATTTGTGGGAGGGTGTAGAAAAGGTAAAGAATTCTGAGGACATTTGGATATACTTGTGAAGGAGATTTAAATTACAGTGGTGAGACTGAGATTTGTTGAAATTATAAGGAAATTAGCATACTTAAGACACAAATTGTTGCTAATATGGTGGAAAAAGGTATGTTGTTCATATATTAGGATAGATTCATAAACGGCTGGTTTTTGGACTTTGTGTGTGAGGTGCAACGTTCCCAAATCAGTGTGACTGAGATTGGGAGACTAGAAAGATCTTGCTCCTGTTTTAGGAAGTCTTGTTTAAGTAACCCCACCTCTTGAGTTCTTTCTTACTCTGAATAAAAACAGCATTCACATACTGCTAAATCTTGTCTTTGCTTATGAGAATTATTCTCCGTTGTGCAAAAGGTGGTTATTGTAACCTGCCCTAGAGCTGAGATTTACTTTAATCTCTGGGGACACTCACAACAGCTTGATTCTTAAGTGCTTAATAAAATACCTGTTGAGTGACTGATAGAAAGTAACATTCACTGCTTTAGTAAATGTGTGAAATTGCTGAGCCCTGTGGGGGTATTGCAGATACAATGTGTGTGTGTGTGTGTGTGTGTGTGAGAGAGAGAGAGAGAGAGAGAGAGAGAGAGAGAGAGAGGGAGGGAGGGAGGGAGGGAGGGAGGGAGGGAGACTGAGACCACACACACAAAAGGGATATCCTACTGGGCAAGGCCTTTAGATTTAAGGGAAGAAATACAAAATGGATTAGAATGGAACTGTAACAATCTTGCAAAAACATTGAAGGGGTGGGACCAAAAGTTCTAGTCTAATCTGAGGCTAGTTTAACCTGAGTAAATCTGGTCTGGAGCTGGGGGCTGCTTTAATTTGGATTTTCTTACTCCAGGCCTAAATGACTGCTTAAGATATTTTTCTCTGTTTTAAGAATCTGATTTGATTTGATTAATTTTTAAGATGATAAAAAAGTGTAGATGAAGTTCCTTCTCTCAACGTATTTATAATACTTACGTTCTTTTAGGGAGAGAAAGTTTGAATTAATTCAGTAACAGTGTAAGATTACAGAAATTGATTTTTTAAAACAAGTATCAAAAGTACTCCTTTGATGAGAATTTTTATATTTGATAGTCATTTTCAGAGTAGTGTTCAGAACTTTTTTGGAACACCTTTTCTGAATTACCTCCTGAGCCTCTTAGCACATCCTATACAATTTACCTTGAGTATCTATTGTCTGCTATTGGGGGAAGGAGCCTTTAAAGGTGAGTGAAACATGGTCCCTGTCTTCTCAGAGTTCGGAGTTTGTAATCCCTCCAGATGGCACAGTTGCAAATAATACAGGGCATAATGTTATTCTGAATTAGTCTCATTGGTGACAAATATTTTTAGTTTGAAAGATTGATTTTTAGAATTGCTAAAGATCTGTTGATATGAGTAGAGTGAATAAAGAACAGTTTTGGTCTAAATGCATTGAGTCACAGAACTGGGAGTGAATTTTTTTTTTTGGTTGACTTATTAACTGACTTTGGAAAACACTCCTAAAGAGGAAGTTGGAGATATTTTGAATGTTGGTGACAGTTCACATGTAGTTAGTGAGATCCTAGATGAATGTTGGTTAAATGCATCTGATGGTCCGATGGATGGAGTGAATAAATGAGTAAGTAGTAGCCTCCCAAGGTAAATATTTTAAAGAAGACCACACTGATTTTAATATGTATAAGTAAATAAATTCTGGTTATGTTTGTTAATAGTTTCATTATTGTGAACAAGATAGTTTATGATTAAGTTCCCAAATGAGTTTTGCAGATAGTAAGTGCTGTAGGAGTTCAGAGAATGGAGAAATGAATATTGGCTAAGGTTTGGGGAAAGGAATTGTAGTGTACCATACTTTAGTTAGATATTTGAAAGGATTCCTTAGGGATCTCAAGAAACTAAATTGCTCCAAATTTCTCTTTGCAGCCCTAGAATGAACCTAGAGTCCTAATCTATTTTTGTCTGCATGCTTTCTGCCTGTTTCATTTTAGCTACACCTACTGGTTTGCTCCTTTTCAAATCCACTTTTTTGGGTAGATTTTGAGCGCTCCAGACAACTGAGGGGGGATCTCCTTCCATCTATGTCTAGTGTTACTTGTAGCTTTTCCTTTTTTGAGCCTGTACCCCACAGGTTGCTTGGTTTCTGTGAGTGGAGAGCATGAGTCAACTTGGCTGTTATTCTAGCATTTTCCTGCATGGTTTTCTTAATGCTGCTTTCTGAATTACAGAGTAGAATAGACAGAATTGAGGGCCTGTGACCGGTAGACACATGCATGACGAACAAATGAGTGAATGAGAAAGTATTTGAGACAAGATTCTCTATATGTTTTCTCTTTGTTTCAATTTATTTATTTATAGCCAGTCTTTTTCTACAAAGGATGTAATGGGGCTGACCAATACATAGGGGTGGACAAAAGTAGGTTAAATTACCAGTCATCATTACCTAAAAGATAATCATAAGTAAGGACACAAAATAATAACACAAATAATACAAATAAGGAATATTATATTTAATAAATAATAATACAAATACAACAATAAAACTTTCCTGCACTCACAACTGTAAACCTACTTTTGCCCATCCCTGTGTGCACATGAATTGAAAAGTCTACCGAAGAGAAAATGAAAGAAAAATCTGTTCAACTACTGTAAAATCTATCATTATGGATGCTAGAAAACTAGGAATAAAGTGAAAGATAAGCAGATAGAGAAGAAAAGGTGTTATCTGATAGAAAATATAATTCTGAAAGAAGAAAAAGATTAATATAGGACAGGTTATGTTTAGAGGAAAGCAATAGAAAATTGAGGGTAAAGAGGATTATTTGAAATGGCTGTTTTGGGGAGGAAGATGGTAAGTCTATTTGAAGGATAACAGTAGTAGAAATTATTTATCATGTTGATTTATAACTGAGGTTTCAAAAAATGATGGGATGAGTTTTCTTTAGTCCACAGATAATGCATGTTTGTTATATGCAAAACATTGTTGGACTCAGTAAGTAATAAATTCTTTGGGATTTATATTCTAATAGGCAGCTGAACTTGTGGACAAATAACTACACTGTGATCACAAATATGTCATAAGAAAAATACTCAATGTTACTGAAGTAAAAGGGAGTAAAAAACATTTGACTAAGGGGAAAACCTGGGACTGCATTTAGTGGCATGGAAGTGGTATTTTAGCTAGGCTTAGAAGGCATGGATAGGATCCTAACTGGCAGAAATTACTGGGAAGAGAGCATTCCAACGTGAGAGATTAGCAATATCAAAGGTTTGGAGGTGAGGAGCAATGATATACGGAGAATAGAGAGTTTAAATTTTTTTAACTATGACCTACAGGAAGAAATATATGTTACATCTTCACCTAATATATGCATGTATGAATGTTTGTGTGTATGCATAAAAGAAAAAGTTTCAATAACAATAACATTTCTTACCATGCTAGATGTACTCAAATGCTTTCTATTTTGTTTGGCTAAAAAGAAGAAAAGATGGCTATCATTCATTAAACTGATTTCATGACTAACTAAATAAATGATCACCACCCGTAGTTTGGGACATAGAGTTTATGAGTAGAACATAATATGATCCAAGGTAGAAAGAGAGTTATTTGGGGTTGGGTAGAAAATAGATGGCCTTGAAAGCTAAGATAAATAGTTTGTATTTGATATGACATAGTGTTGTGCTTAGTAAGCATACAGAAGCTGGGTTTTAGTATTGGCTCATCTGTTTACCCATGCTGTGATTATTGAGAGATTACTTGCTCTCTGAGACACAGTTTTCTCATCAGAAAATTGATAATCATTATACCTTCTAGTAAGGATTTGAGGATTAAAATATGTTAACATATATCATTAAAGTATGTTAATATATATCATTAAAGTATAGCTATTGAACTTTTTGGAGCATTGAATCAAGGACTATGTATGTTAGAGGACTTAATCTGACAGTATGCTACACCGTACAGGGTAGATTGGGGGCAGGGTGGAGTGGTGGTAGAGTAAGGTTGGAGGTGAGAAGAAGAGAAACTACTGGAGAAACTAAGAAGAACTCGAATTAATTTGACAGTAGAATCATTCGAAATGAAAGAGTGGGATGTGATTGGATGGAGAGAGGAGGGGAAGATGACTGGAAATTTAGAGTTGTGGAAAGATTCAAAAGGCAGCAGCTAAAACTGGATTGCATTTTTGGGTAGTTTAGTGGGGTACATTAGAGTACAGTTTATGGCAACAATAGGTCCTCAGTTATTTGTTGAATGATTAAATATGTAAACTGAGGAATAAATTTTGAGTGGAGATTGGAATGGACGGGTTTGAGAAGGTTGGGTTAGACTGAAGGGTGCTTTTGATGAACTGCAGAGGTTATTCATTCAGGAAATATTTTTGTATACTTTATACAAGATTCCATGGTAGGCACTGTGAAGGATGCATATTTATAGATGGTGCAGTTTCTGTTCTTTAGGAGTCGATCTAGAGTCAAAAATGTGGTCATGTCCATCTGTGACGGAAGAACTACAGCAGGTTCAATTTTGTGGAGGACTTGGTGTGTAGCTTGGACCGTGAAGGATAAATAGGGTTATAGTAGGCAAGATGGTGGGAGATGAGTGACAGTGAGAAAAGTTGGGTTGTGTTTAGAGGTTGGTCGTCTAGGTTAGCTAGAATTTAGGATTCATGTTGATGAATGGAGGGAAATAAAGCTGTAAAGTAGTCGAAACATCTGAAAGTCTGGACTGAACTGATTTTAAAAATATTTGAGAGGTAACTTACATAAAGTGCTCAAATCTCAAGGGTACAGGTTAATGACATATTTTAGGTATTGTACAGCAGTTTGTAACCACTGCCGAGTTCAAGATCTAGAACGTTTCCAATGTGTTAGAAGCCTTCCTCGTGTCACCTCCAAGTTGATGCCTCCTCTAACCAGAAGTAACTCATTCCGACCGCTATCACAGCAGAGTAGTTTTGTGTGTTCTCGCATTTTGTGTAAGTGGAATCACACTTCTGTGTCTGGTTCATTATGCTGACCATATGTCTGTGAGGTTCATCCATGATGTGTATAGTAGTAGTTCATTTTTTTTTTTTGCTCTGGGGGATTCCATTACATGAACATACACAGTGCGTTTGTCCATTCCATAATTGTTGAACAGCTGAGTAGGTTCTATTTTTTTGAAGTCTAAGGAGTTTTAACTTGACTCACTAATGGTGAGGAACCATTGATGTTTTTTGAGTGGGGAAATAAGGTGGGTTTATGAATACTAGTGTGGTGACCTGTTTTTTTTTTCAGTGAAGGGAATCTAGTGACCAGGAGACAGAGTTAGAAGACTGTGACAAAAGTGTGAAGTATTGAGAGTCTAAGTTGGAATGGTGATAGTGGGAATAAAAGGAAAAGGAAAGATATAAGAAATACTTCAAAGAAAGAATTGAAGGATTTGACAGCAGGTGGGCTTTTGGGAAACTTGAGAAAAAGTGAACAAGAAAAGCTAAGGGAAATTCTAGGGCTTTTAACATAAGGTGACAGTGAGAATGGGGGTGCCATTAACAGAAATTACTGGATCAGTTAGCAGAACTATTTTGGTGGGGGAAGAATGGCTACTTTAGTGTTAAGTCGTTGACCAATGTGTCAGGCACTGGTGGAAGTATCTGAAGGGAATTATCTAGTTAGAATTAAAAATACTGGATTCAGCTGAAGAAAGAGGTCCGATAGAAATTTGGGAATATGTACATAGTGTTGATAATTGAAGCTACTAATTCTGGATTTGGTAGGATGCTAATGGCTATGAAATTATTTGGACTGTTAATTGAGGTGTTAATTGAAGCAATAATTGAAGATCTAGTTAAAAAGAAACCATTGTATTTTAATTCCTCAGGAATAAGATTAGCAGAGGGTGATGGTTTAAATATTTTGGGGAGCTGGAGGACGATAACCATAAGAGGAATGAAAATGTAGAAGCAGTGGTAAAAGATGAGATCATGATGGCGAGAGAATTAGAGAAAGCTCCAGGGCAGAACTAGGGAAAATATCCACTACGTGGGCTAAGAAGAGGACCAGTAGTCACTGGAGAAAGAAACAGCAGCTAGAGACCAGAATAGACTTATGTGGTGCAGTGCAAAGGTAGTTCACACGTCGGTGCCAGAGAGAGGATGAGGACCTGGGTGGTGGGTCATAGGATTTAGCACGTGGACTTTTTTGTTATTGTTTTTGTCTTCAAGAGAACAATTCAGAGGCCAGAGTGCATGGTGGTAAAGGACTGAATGGATTGGGTTAATATGGAAAAAATGGGCTGTAGGAATTGTATTAAGAAGTTTATTTTTAGAAGGAGGAACAATTCTTTTTCCAAAACTGGAGGCAAGAAGTAGTAAGTGGATGAAGACGTAGAATTTTTAGAAGCTGTAAAGAGGATTTGATTATTGACAGAGGAGGTGTGATTTGAGGGAATTTCATGAAATAGATTATTTGATGGGGTTAAGTACTTACATATAAAAATGATTTGGATTAATCAAGGAGATGAGAGTTGTATTTAGAATAAATCAGTTGTAAACGATTTCATAGATTTCTGGTGGTGCTGAACCCCCGGTGTGTGGGTGTGGAGAAGACAGATGGTGATGATTGTCTGTCATTGGGGAGATACATGATGAATGGAATGGAAGGCCATGACATTCTGGAGAGGGCAATATTAAACTGGCTGATGGACAGATTTAAATTGTCCATTTTAACAAGTGGGGGAAACAAGTGAAGCTAACAGGAGGTGAAGAGCAGGCGTAGGCCTAGACAGAAGAGTAGTTACTGTTAAAAAAAGACAGGGTTCCTGAAGTTTCAATCCTAGTGGTACAGCACTTCCAGTTGATGCCCTCTTTTCAGTATATATATGTGCAAGGGTGAAGTACAGATGGTTTTAGGAGTTGAGGAAGGTGAAGGTGTAGAAAATTCTTCATTGTTTTTGAAATCAATGAGAATAATGACAATCTGGGACAAATCAGAATTGAAATTTGCGGGGAGGGATTGTAGGTAGTAGGGTATTGTAGAACTTGGTGATGTTGCAGATGGAATGGTTTAAGTGAGTAAAGTGAACTGCAAAGAGATTTTTTTAGTGATTGAGAACAGTGGGAGTGTCCGAAGCAGTTGGCTCTGTAACAAACTGGAGAAGGAGAATGGATGGCTAAGTCATGAGAGAAGCAGGTTGTCTAGGAAAAGTCAAGCTTGAGATAAAATGAGGAGGTGGTCACAACAATCCAGGGAAGAGGTAAATCATCCAGATTGTACTGGCATTGGGATGTAGATAAATAGATGGATTTGTTACATTCACCAGTTCTTTAAATTTCTTTTTTTTTAAATACTTTTTTTATTGTTCAAGTACAGTTGTTTCTAAATTTCTTTATAAATAAATTATACTTCACAATCATAACTAGCCTGGGCCGGTGTGACTCAGTTGGTTGGAGCTACATACTTGTACACGTAGGGTTGTGGGTTCTGTTTCTGGTCTGGGCACATGCCTGGTTGCAGATTCCATCCCCGGGCCGTGCACATATGATCCCCGGGCCAGGCATGTATGGGAGGCAACTAATTGATGTTTCTCTTCCTTCCTCTCTCTGTGAAAGCAATGAAAAAATGTTCTTGGGTGAGGATAAAAAATATTAAAAAATTATAACCATTCATGTGTAATAACTGATACAAATTCAACTGAGAGATTTGTAAATTAGGAATGAGACAATGAAAGAAAAAAAAGATGGGGTAAAGTTGTATTATAGGGTTGGCCAGAAAGTCCATTTAGTTTTTTCCGTAAAAGACACATTTTTCATTTTCACCAATAATGTTATTGATTTGGATAGTCTGAGTATGTCAGCTATCTTGCACTATTGGCTTCTGGTGGGTAGAGGACAGGAATGCTGCTAAACATCTTCCAATGCATAAAACAGTCCCACAGCAAAGAAGTATTTGGCTAAAATTGTCAGTAGAACCAAGAAACTTTGCAAACTACTTTTGATATGTTTTGTCAGTCACAGCACCTTCTCCATACATTGCACAAATCTTTTTTTGTGTTTCAGTCATATTTTTACCTTTCTTGAAATAATAAAGCATAAATTGCAGAAAATATTGCATATGTTCTTTGATCTTCAGTGTTAAAATGTACAAAAATTCACCAATTTTGGTTTTTAAAAAAATGCACACTGATATGACAGCTGTCACAGTACAATCTAACAAAATTGTTTCAAATAAAGTTAAAGACAGCTAGGACTGCTAGAGTCATCTCATCGTAAGGAAAAAACTAAATTAACTTATTGGCCAAACCAGTAATAATGAAAGGCGAAGATGTGGGGTAATTTGTTGACAAGGAACATAGGCAAGCTGATAGAAACTAGTAAACAGATAATACAGAAATGAATGAGGAGGTTGGAGTTGACCCAAATAGAAATAAGAGTAAAATGAAGAGGAGCTTGAGTAGTTTGTAGCAGAGAAAATATGGAGAAAACAATGTTACCTAGGAAACACCTACTGCCAGGAGCCTATTTCTTCTCTGTGCATGTGTAAGGAGAGTCCTTGCCACTCTCTGTTACAAATATGATAGTACATCATGCATATTTTTAAAAATATCATAAGTGATAGAGACATTGAGATCATTGGTCTCTACTTGAGTGCCTCAAAATCACAAACTTTTTGCAAAAATTGTGTGGTGGTAATTTGTGTATGTAAAGAGGTACAGGTAAAAAGTGGAAAGAATGGGGCGAATGGTAGGAAGTAGGTGTCCTTAGGGATATAAAATAGGCTCTATAGTTTTTTCTTTTTTGTCTGAATGACTTTTATCTGGTATTTCTTAGTGTTACAAGGAGGCTGGTTTGCTCTGTGTTGTCATTTCATTTATTACTTGGATATGGAGCTGTAAGAACAGTTACACAGTTCTAGAATGCTTTCTTGTGTTATATCTAGTTATTTATCATTTATTGAACATCTCAAGAGGAGCTATCTTACCAGTCCCCAAAACAAAATGTGGTTAAAACTGAAACATTGCTGCTTTCTTTGTTTTGTTTTGCTTTTAAATCTTGAACATTTAAGGGCTTTGAAACTTCATCATCTTCCACTGATGATATTTTAGACTTAGACCAGGTCTGGTATTCTTTGACTTTTGTCTCTGCTCTCAAACTTTTGTTTGTCCAGTACTGCAGTAGTATTCATTTATGTCAGACTTCATCTTCTGTCAACTTTTCCCTTGTACTGTCAAAGATTTGACTCTCAAGTGCTTACCGACCGAACTGTGGTTTTTGAGATTATCAGTGCCTTGCTGTGGTCCTGGCAACTGACATTTTAAATCATGAAGGTACCAATGCTGTATGCTTCATACCCTTCATATTTGCATTACATACCTCACATGATTAACTAACTCTTTCAACCTCTGAGCAAAGAATACTTTCTGACCCTCCAAATTTAATAATGAAAGGCCTGTGGGTATCCAGAGCTTTGACAGTCTCAGAGAGCCAAGGGATGTCAGTTTGCCCAACTCAATCTTTGCTGTAACCTCCGATTTAGTCTAGAATTGTTTCTTAGGACCAGCTTCAAACATAGCTGAGCCTTGGTGAGTAGGAGTATATTCTGAATATTTGAGTGGATTGTTTGGATTAGACTAATGATGGATATCTTAGGGAAGGTGTTGGGAATGACTATGGTAGAAATGGAGAGAATTTAAGTGATAATTATATTAATTTAGCATTGATAAGTGACTTCACAGGAGAGGGGTTGGATGCAGGAAATCTTGGTTGACATGGAGCTTCCCTTGTAAATTTGAGAAGAGCCAGTATCTAAGGGATTAGAATGAAATATACACTTGATGTTTTGCAGGGTCGTGTGTATGTGTGCTGGTCAACACATACACACCTGCCTGTATAGATACATATAATGATAGAAATAATGTGTAAATTTGATAATGTTCTGTAGTCTTTAGGGAAATGGGCATGGTAGTCTTGAGTTAATGAGTGATTCAAATGAATTGGTAGAGAGTATTTGGAAAGATCATTGTCAAATTATTGGGGATATGCTTAGGAAATGGATTTTTTCAGTGACTGTGGTGGCCTCTGAAGTAGGTTCACAAGATTTGAGGGCAATTGGGGCAAATTTGGGTGTAACATCAGAGAGTGTTAGCTTTCAGGGAATGAGAGAACAGAAAAAAAAAGCAGTGTTTAAAAAAGTTATTTGAATTATTAGGTAGGAGCTGATAAAAATTATAAAAGTTGTGGAGAGGTTTTGAATAGGAAAGTGGGAAATGGAAGGGATTTATGAGGAGACTTATTACAATTAGAAAAGTAAATTTCAAAAGAGAAATGCAGTTCTTAGGTTAAAAACTGGAAGGTATGGGCAGACTAAAATGAGTAAATTAAGGTGTGGAGAAGTAAGATTAAGAGGAAGGCTTAAGGAAGAGATTACTGAAAGATGTCTTATTTTAATGAGTGTTGTGTCGGAGTCTACTTTTGATTAGTGCTTCAGTATGGAAAAGGGGCTTAAACATACCTTGGTTTGTAGGAGTGGAGATTTTACCAAGGGTAATTATGCCTAGTGGTTTTATTCCTTAAGAAACCTGGGAAGTAGGGAATCCTCCGGTTCTCTGGGCTTTTGGAGCGCAGGCCTGATCCGACTGCCGCACGGGCGGGATTTTGCTAGCGCTCGGCTGGTCGGCGGGCGGAGCAGCGCGGGTGTTGGATCCAGAGCCGCCTCTCCGCCGCAGGCTCCGCCTGCGAGCCTGGGGGAGCAGAGCCGGGGCGGTGGGCCGCGCGGGCTGCAGGAATCCGCTCACCCACTGGCCTCTCCGCAGGCGCTCCAGTGAGTGAGTGGGCCCGGGGCCGTGCGGTTGGAGCCGCCGGGAGGGGCTTTCCGTAGCTCCAAGACCAAACCTCCGCACGCGGCTCCCACGGCTTCCTTTTGTTGTGTGTGTCTGTGTGTGAGTGCGCGCGCGTGCCTTAGTGCGCCCGAGTGCAGGGAGGCAGCGGGGAGCTCGGAGGAGCCGAGGCTTTTCCTGCCCGGGTGGCTGCTGCCTCTGGGGCCTTGGCGGGCCGTGGGGCCTCCCAGACACCGGTCTTCCGGGTCAGGGCCTCCTTGCGTCGCCGTCAGGGCCCCTTTTCCGCAGCCAGATGGCAAACTTTGTAAATGGCTTCTCGCCTGCTAACAAGTGTCTGCCAGACAGCGGGGGGCCGCGGAACCTTGACACCCCCTTTTCCCTCCTCACCCTGCTTTTTTCCAGTCTTCTGTGGGACTGCATTTTGTTTACACTTCCGTGGTGTGCGAAAAGGTCAGATGGGTAACTTGGTGTAATACACAGTTTTTTCCTTGGTATCAAGAGCAAAAACTGTACGCAGGTATCCGCGTATTGGTTGCGCTAGTAAAATCTGTTTAGTGGTCAGAACAGCGGTAAGGCCTTTCCAGATTTAGACTAGGGGGCAAACTTTTGCTTTCCAGACTTTATGAAGCATAAAGTGCCAGGAAAGAACTACTTGTGTAGCAGACTAAAAGTTAGACTTAAAGTCCTTCCCAAGAGCTTGAATTAAAAACAACTTTTATTTTTGGTTTCACATAATAATTGTGATTTGTGTAGTTTACAAGTAGAGTTTTGCAAAATGGGGCATAGTGATAAAGCATTGCTTATTTTATAGAGGGCAGTGGTAAATGCACCACACAGTTTTGAAATTTCAAGTATGTTAAATGTTGCTATAAATAAAATCCTATTCAGATTTTTAGATTTAATAAATCTAAAAATATGTTTGCAGTTGTCCTTTGGGTGTAAGAGGAAGTCCTGGGTTTCTCAGTGCATGTTTCTGGGTATATTTTCAGTATTGTCAGCATGATACCGGTATAGAACCTTAACCTGAGTGAATAATTTGCATGAGATTATCAGTCTGTTTTGCAGCTGGGAATAGACTCTGGTTCTCTTATTCCCAGTCTGGTGACCTATCCAAGAATAGACTAAGGAAACTGAGTATTTGTGTGTTTGGTGGAAAATAATGACTGAGTTTGATTTTTATAGTGGGTATTAAAGTACCAAATAATAGATGTGTGAATGTTTAATTTTCTCTTGTAGCATGTAAATGTAGTTTCCCCACACTGAGTGTGTTTGGTCTTTAAATACATAAAGGACTTGAGTATATTCCTCAGTGTTACTTTTCGAGACATTTGTAGCCCATTTACACTTGATTAAAACAGATGGATGCTTTTTGTATTTAACTGGATGGATCTTTTTCATGTGGGTATTCTCACTGGTTAGAGAATAGCAGATCTCTTGAGAAGGTTTAGCCTTCCCACAAATGCTAGAGGGAAGAATAATTACCTGTATTTTGCTGTGTATGATGTGCACGTTTTTGCCCAAATTTTTGAGGGAAAAATAAGGATGAGTATTGTACATGGGTATAGTGATTACATACAATGGGTATAATGGTACAATAATCCCTTGTATAATGCACACAAAACTGTGGGTGTACTCTATACATGGGAGTGCATTATACATGGCAAAATGCGATATGTTAATTTTATTAATCTCTGATAAAACAAAGAAACAAACTTGGGCCTTATTGAGGATGCTCTTTGTTTGAGGATGGACTACCTGTGGATTTTCTCCTCAGCTTTGTACATACACTGTCATTGTCATTCTTGTTACTGTATCAACAGTATTTGGTTAACATGTTTTTCAGCAAGCCTTCATACAAAAGAATACCTTTTCTTTTTATAGTGTATGAGTGGCAGTTGAACCTTTTTGTTTTGTTCATTGCTATTATTCCTTATGCCTTTTTCCTATATCACAAAAACAAAAAAAAATCTTTCTTTTTTCCATCTCCAAAGAGCCCTCAAAATTTTAAATCTAATACCAGAGGTCCTTTACAGAAGTGATTTTGGTAATGTCTAAAGACATTTTTGAGCCCTGGCTGGGTAGTTAAATTGGTAGAGCATCATCCAGATACACCAAGCTTGCAGGTTTGATCTCTGATCAGGGAACATACAAGAAGCAACCAGTGAAGGCATAAATAAGTGGAACAACAAATCTCCTCCCCCCCCACCTCTCTACAATCAATAATTAAAAAATATTTCTTAAAAAAAAGATCTTTGGTTGCACTGGGGGATTCTGCTTGCATCTAGTGGATAGACGCTAAACATCCTACAACGCACATGGTAGCTCCCACAGCAAAGAGTTTTCCAGGGCAGACTGACGCTGGGGTTGACGTTGAGAAACCCTGATCTGATGTATCAAGAATAATATTCTCCAAAATAATGTAAGCCTATAAAAATTATATGTTATAACAACATAATTATAAATACTGTATTATGTAATTATGTTACTTTATATAGTTACAGTATTTATAATGGCATTTTTGTATCACATCTGTTATGTTTTTCCAAACATCATTAGAATGATCATGGGTCAGAGTTTGTAAAGTATATTTTAGGGCCTCATTACATAGGATTTTGGAGGTGGAAGATTAACAAGTATAACCTTTTCAGTGTGTAGATAAGGAAATGTAGTTTAGACAGATTGTGATTTACCCAAATTCCCACAGATAACGCAGAGCTTAGGTCTCTTGTTATTTCTCTTATAATTTAATTTTAATTTATTTAATTAAAACTAATTTAATTTTTTAAAAGATTTTATTTATTTATTTTTAGAGAGAGGGGAAGGGAGGGAGAAAGACAGGGAGAGAAACATCAATGTGTGATTGCCTCTTGTGCACCCCAGCTGGGGACCTGGCCTGCAACCCAGGCATGTGCCCTGACTGGGAATCCAGTTGTGACCCTTTGGCTTGCAGGCCGGAACTCAATCCACTGAGCCCCACCAGACAGGGCATAATTTAAATTATAACTGAGGGAAATGGTATTCTGTCATTTTTGCTTGATATACAAATAATTTAAACAGAAATAAAAGTGATTATATTGTCAGAATCTCAGTGTTCAGTGAATTACTGATTTTCTTAGATTCACACATGTTGGATTCTTTAGCATAGTTTTGTAATCATTATCAACTTTTCAGCATCTGCTTTTAAAAAGTGTTGAAAATTTAAAAAGAGCACATACAATTTTAAAACAAAATTTAAAGTTAATAATGATACCTTAGGCAACATTGCAAATGCAAACCCAGCTGGAATTGTTAAAATGTCTTACGGTGTCTTGAACTTGGACATCTGTTCTGTCATGTGGGGATCACTATAATAGTGAGTTAGTGTGCTTATTGTAAATCTATTCTAGCGAGAGTGTTTTAGCAAACTTTAGAAAAAAGATAATGGAACTTTGAGGTGAAATGTAATTGGGTGAAATATAAATTGGGTATTTAGAAGAAATATTTTCAAATAGAGCTGTGTATTATAAGTAAGAAGTATCAGTTGGATTCTATGTTTAAATTTTTTTTCCTGTAATGCTAGTTTTTAAAAATATGAGTAAAACAATAAGGGCAAAAGACCATATGAGCAAATATTTCCTTAAAAATTATTTTATATAGGAAATTTGTTTTATAGAAAAAATTAAAAATGCATATTAGCAAAAAGAAAAATAAAATTACCAACTGGAGAAGCTGACATTAATATTTTGATAGATGGCTTTCTTATATTTTCATTAACCTTTTATGATGAGAAAATTTAAATAGATGAAAAATAGAGTAGTATTATGAATCTATATCTGTGACCTGACTTCAGGAGGTAGCAATTAATGACCAGTCTTGTTTCATCTATACAGGCATATCTTGTTTTATTGTGCCTCACTTTGTTGCACCTCACAGATGTTGCATTTTTAACGAATTGAAGGCAAGACCCTCCACCAGGAAAAAAGATTACAACTTGCTTTATTGCGGTGGTTTGGAACCAAATTTGCAATATGTTTGAGGTATGTCTGTAGCTCCATCCTCTTTCTCTCCTCAAATTAATTACTTAATTAGTATTTATTTATTTATTTATAGAGAGTGGAAGGGAGAAAGAGAGAGAGAGAAACATCAATGTGTGAGAGAAATGTGGATGGCTTGCCTCTTGGCCCACAACCCAGGCATATGCCCTTACTGGGAATCAAACCAGTGACCCTTTGGTTCGCAAGCCAGCACTCAGTTCACTCAGACACACCAGCCAGGGTTCTCCTCTCATTATTAAAAAAAACAAAACAAAAAACAAAAAACAAACCTTTGTTTTGAAATAAAGATTCACAAAACTTGCAAAGTTAGTAGAGTCCTATATATCTTATACCCAGCTTTCCCCTGGGAGTGACGGTCTTATAAAAGCTCTAGTAAGACATCAAAACCAGGAAATTGGTACTGGTGCATTACTGTGAACTAAACTTACTTGGTTTTCACCATTTTTTTTAACCTGAATTCACTTTTGTATGTGTAATTCTATGCAGTTTTCTTCCATATATAACTCTATGTAACTACCACCACAGCAAAGCTAACAGGACTGTTCCGTTACCACAATGAAAACCCCTCTTGCTACCCCTTTATATTCGTACCCCAACCCTAAAACCTTCTCTGTCCCCTGAAAAACTTATTTTCTACCTCTGTAGTTTTGTCATTTCAAGAATAGTACCTATGGTATATTAATATATACTTAGTTTAACTATTCACCTGTCAAAAGACTTTTGGTATATTCAGTATTTTGCTATTAAAAATCAAGTGGTTATGAACATTTATGTACAGGATTTTGTGTATAATTCTTTCAGGTAAAGAGTGAGCTTCTTGGGTTTTACAACAAGGGCATGCTTAATTTTATAAGAAACTTCTGAACTATTTTCCAGGATAGCCATACCATTTTACATTCCCATAAGCAGTGAATAAGGGATCTACTTTTTCTTCCTTCTCATTAGCATTTGTTATAATCACTATTTTTTCTTTTAACTGTTCTAATAAGTATATAGTGCTATCTCACAGTTTTAATTAGCATTGCCCTAATGGCTAATGATATTGAACATCTTTATGTGTACTTACTTGCTGTCTGTTTATGTCTTTTGCTCATTTTCTAATCAGATAATCAGATTTTTTTTTGCTGTTAAGTTTTGAGAGTTTTTTATATATTTTAGATACAAGATCTTTGTTAGATATATGGTATGCAATTATTTTTTCTCAGTCGGAAATTTTCATCTTCTTAACAAGGTCTTTCACAGGGCCAGATTGTATTATTTTGAGGATGCCTAGTTTATTTTCTTTTATATGGATCATATTTTTGGTGCCAAGTCTGAGAATCCTTTTCTTTAGGTCCTGGTGGATCTTGCCTGTATTTTCTTCTAAGTTGTATAGTTTCATGTTTAAATTCATGGTCCATTTTGAATTAATTTTTGTACATGGTTGTGAAGTTTAGGTCAAGACTTCTGTGGTGTTTTTCTTTTTTTTTTGCCTATGGATGTTCAACTGTTTGAGCACTATTTGTTGAAAGGACTGTTATTCCTCCATTGAATTGTTTTTGCTCATTGTCAGAAATCAGTTGGGCATATTTGTGTTGGTTTATTTTGGGGTTCTAGTATTCTGTTCCATTGATCTATCTGTTTATCTCTCTGTCAGTACCACACTGGCTTGATTACTGTAACTGTAGTAGTAATCAAGACCAAATGTTAGTTAGTAAATGAGTAGTGAGTCATCAGGTAGAGTATTCCTCTTACTTTGTGAAGACTGTTTTAGCTAATGTAGTGTCTTTCTTCTTCACATAACTTTTAGAATAATTATTTATGTCTACAAAAAAAATCTTGTTAGGATTTTGATAGGAATAGAAAACCTATCTATAATTTACTTAGAGGAGAATTTCTTCTATAGACATTTTCAATTCATTACCATGGGATATCTCCATTTATTTAGAGCTTCCATATTATTTTGAAGCAAATTTTCGGCATCATGTAGTTTTTCTTAAGCAGTTTTAGTAAGCTATAACTTAAATGCAATACAGTTTACCCATTTCAGTTGTTTTTAGTGTATGTACAGAGTTGTGTAGCCATTACCATACTCAGTTTTAGAACATTTTCATCACCCTAAACAGAAACTTTGTATCAGCAGTCACTCCCGGTTCTCCCTTTGTCCTTGACCCTTGGCAACCACTAATATTTTATTTTCTGTTTCTGTGAATTTGCTTATTCTGGACATTTCATATTAATGAAATCATAACAACAGTATATCTAGCTTCTTTCACTTAGCATAAGTTACATGATATAGCATGTGTCAGGAGTTCATTTCTTTTTATTGCTGAATAGTATTTTGCATGAATATTACTAATTTTGTCTATCCCTCAGTTGACCAACACTTGGATTGTTTCTATTTTTTGGCTATTATTAATAATGCTACTATGAACATTCCTATGCAAGTTTTTATGTGAACGTGTATTTTTAGTTCTCTTGGGTGCATACCTATGAGTGGAATTGCTGAGTCACAGCCAATAAATCATTGCCAAGACCATTGTCATGAACTTTTTCTCCGTAAGTTTTGTTTTAGGGGTTTTACAGTTTTAAGTCTCGTGTTCAAGTGTTACCCATTTTGAGTTGATTTTTGTGTGTGATAAAAGGTAAGAGTCCATTTTCATTCTTTTCCATGTGGATATTCTGTTTTCTCAGCATCATTTTTTGAAAAGCCTGTCCTTTCCCCATTGTGTATTCAAAATTTTTTCCATTTTGTAAAAAATTACAGTCTACATTCAATATGTATTAATTGCAGGTATACAGCATAGTGTTAGATAATCATATACTTTACAAAGTGTTCCCCCCAATATTTTCAGTGCCCACCTCAAACCATATATAGTTCTTAAAATATTATTGACTGTGTTTCCTACCCTGTATTTTACATCCCCAGGACTATTTTGTAACTAACAGTCTGTACTTCTTAATCCCTTCGCCTTTTTCTCCAGTACTCCACTCCCCCTCTTCCCTGGCAGTCATCAGTCTGTACTCTGTATTTATGAGTCTGTTTCTGTTTTGTTTATATTGTTTTTCAGATTCTGCATATAAGTGAAATCATATGGTGTTTGTCTTTCTCTGATTGACTTATTTCACTTAGCATAATACCCTTTAGGTCCATTCATGCTGTCACAATTGGTAAGATTTTATTCTTTTTTATGGCTAAATACTGGTATTCTTATTGAAGATCGGTTTGTCCCTATATGTATGGGTCTGTTTCTGGGCTCTGTTTCTTTTATTGGTCTGAATGTCTATCTGTATGGTGTAACTGTAGTGTTTTAATTATTGTAGCTTTGTATTGTACTTTGAAATTAGAAGACGTGAGGCCTCCAGCTTTGTCATTCTTCTATATTGTTTTGGCTATATGGAGATTTTTGTGGTTCCATTTGAATTTTAGAATTATATTTCTATTTCTGTGAAAAAGGCCATTAGGATTTTGATAGGGATTGCATTTAATCTGTAAATTGCTTTGGGTAGTACAAATCTTTTGACACAAACTTGGGATGTCTTTCCATTTATTTGTGTTTTAATTTCTTTTATTTGCACAACTACAGTTTTTAGTGTGCAAGTTTTTGTCCCCTTGGTTAGGCTTATTCCTAAGTACTTCATTCTTTTTGATGCTATTGTAACAGTTTTAAATTTTGAGAAATTTGAAGTCAAATTTATCTTTTTCTTTTCTTGCTTATATATTTTTAAAAGATTTTAGTCAGGGATTGAACCAGCAAACCTTCTGTTTGCAAGCTGGCACTCAGTCCACTGAACCAAACCACATCATCCAGGGCTCTTGCTTGTATTTTTGGAGTCATATCTAAGAAGGCTTTGCCTTATCCAGGGTTGCAAAGATTTGTTCCTATATTTTCTTCTAAGAGTTTTATAACTAGCTTGTACATGTAGCTCTTGAATCCATTTAGAGTTAATTTTTGTTATGGTATGAGGAAGGGGTCTAACTTCATTCCTTTGCATGTGATTATCTGTTGGTCCCAGCACCATTGTTGGAAAGATTATTTTTCTCCACTACGTTGTCTTGTCACCCTGTCAGAAATCACTTAATCATAAAAGTAGATATTTATTTATGGTCTCTCAATTCTATTCCTTGATCTGTATGCCTGTATCTTTATGTCACTACTACAGTGTTTTGGTTACTGTAGCTTTGTAGTAAATTTTGAAATCAGGAAGTGTGCATCCTCTAACTTTGTTCTTCTCAACTTTCAAGATTGTTTTGGGTATTCTTGGTCCCTTGCAATTCTGTATGAATTTTAGGGTTAGTTTGTCAATTTCTGCAGAAACCACTGTTGGGATTTTGACATGGATTGTATTATATTTACAGAGCAATTTGGTAAAATATTTTCATTTTAACAATATAAAGTTTCCTGATCCATGAACACCAGATGTCTATTTGTTTAGGTGTTTGTCAATTTCTTTAAAAGGTATAATTTATAGTTTTTCAGTGTGCAGGTCTTGTACCTCTTTTGTTAAATTTATTGCTAAGTACTTTATCCTTTTTGATGCTGTTATAAGTGACAATACTTTCTTAACTTTGTTGCATTGTTTATTGCTAGTATATAGAAATGCAGTTGATTTTTGTGTAATGTCCTTGTACTATTCAACCTTGCTGTTTATTTTTTAGTGGATTTGTAATTTAGTGGATTTTGTAATTTTTTAGTGGATTCTCTAGAGTTTTCTGTATGTAATATGTCATCTGCAAATGAAGACAATTTTATCTTTTCCTCTCCATGTGAATGCTTTTTATTTTATTTTCTTGCCTAATTATTCTTGCTAGAATGTCTAGTACAGTGTTGAGTAGAAGTAGCGAAAGCAGACATCTTTATCTTGTTTCTGGTCATAGGGGGAAAGCATTCACTATTTTACCATTAAATATAATGTTGTTAACCCTGGACTTTTCTTAGATGGCCTTTATCCAGTTGAGGAAATTTTCTTCTGTTCCTAATTGTTGGGTATTTTATTGTTGAAGTTTGTTAGATTTCATCAAATGTTTTTCTGCATCTACTGAGATGATTTACAAAAAAAATAAAAGTTTATGTTCTTTATTCTTTTGATATGATGATAATATATTAGTTGATTTTCAGGTTTTAAACCAATTTTGCTTTTCCAAGATAAATCCCACTTAGCATTGGTGCATAATGAATGGTTTTTATGTGTTAGTGAATTTGGTTTGGTAGTATTTTGTTGAGGATTAAAAAAATACATTGTACTTTGTAGAGAGAGGGGAAGGGAGGAAGAAAGGGAGAGAAACATCTATGTGAGAGAAACCTCCATTGGTTGCCTCTCAGATGGGCCCTGGAGTGACAACCCAGGCATGTGACCTGACTGGAATCCAGAGTCAGCCAGTGAGTGACCTTTCGCTTTGCAGGAGAATCCCCAACCTAATGATCCACAGGTCAGGGTGCGATTTTTTGTGTCTATGTTCATAGTAGATAATGGTTTGTTGTTTTCTTTCTTGTGATGTCTGTATCTGGTATCATTGGCATCATTTATGCTGACCTCTTGAAAAATGTATTGAGAAATATTCCTTTGTATATTTTTGAGAAGAGTTTGTGAACAATTGGGATTAATTCTTTATTAAATTTTTGGTAGGGCTCCCCAGTGAAGTTTTCTGAGCCTGGAGATTCTTTTCTTGGGGGAGCTTTTAAGAATTCATTTTTCTTTATTAATTACAGAACTGTTTAGATTATAGAATTCATTTCAGTTCAGTTTTGGTAGTGAGATTTTGAGAAATTGGTTCATATTGTTTAATTTAAGAATGTAAAGTTGTTTTGTATACTATTACATTAGTATTTTTTAATTGATGCAAAACTGTAGTGATAGTCCTATTTCAGTCCTCATATTGGTGATTTGTATCTTCTCTTATTTTTGTTAGTCATGTTAGAGTTTTATACAATTTTTGCTTCATTGATTTTCTCTATTTTTCTATTATTGATTTCATTGATTTTTGTTCTTTATTGTTTCCTTTCTAGTGTTTGCTTTAGGTTTATATTTTGCTTTTTTTTAGTTTCTTGGCAGGTAATTAAGTTATTGATTTGATCTTTCATCATTTCTAGTATATGCATTTAGTGCTATACATTTTCTTCTAATTACTGCTTTAGCAGCATTCCACATATTTTGACATGTGTTTTTATTTTCATTAATTCTTATGTATATATTTTAAATTTTTCTTTGAAACTCTCTTTGACTCATGGAGTTTTTAGAAGTATTTTTTTTCTTTAAGGTCAGAATGCACTCTGTATTATTTTAATTCTTTTAAATTCGATGAAGTTTGTTTAATAGTTGAGGATATGGTCTGTCATGGTGAGTGTTCCATGTATGCTTCAAAAGAAATATGTATTCTGGTTTTGTTGGATGGAATATTCTGTATGGGATGGGTAAAAGTAGGTTTCCAGTTGTCGGTATGGAAAAAGACATGCAGGTTATGATTATTACAATAGCTTTATTAACTCAAAAGAGTGTCACTCACAACTGTAAACCTACTTTTGCCCCTACCCCTGTGTATGCATATCAGTTAGACTCTTTTGGTTGATTGTGTTATTAATTTGGCCACTCTGCCTTTAAAAAAAAACTGTTACAGTTTTTCCATTCTTTTACTTTCAATGTATGTTAGAATTTCTTTTTTTTTTTTAATTTTTTAATGCTTCATTATTTAAGTGTATTTTTTCCATTACCGCTTATCCCTGCACCCCTTAAGAATTTCTTATTAGCAACATATAATTGGTTGATTATAAAAATCTACCCTGCTAGTCTTTTGATTGCCTTCCTGAAGATTACTAGAACATGTTTTAGGATTCCATCTTTTATAAAAGTCTTATTAGTAATGTTTTAGCGCATTGACTGGTGTGGCTCAATGGGTTAGGCATTGTCCTGCAAACCTAGGGGTCATTGGTTTGATTCTTGGTTGGGACTCGTGCCTGGCTTGTGGGCCAGTTCCCCAGTTGGGGGTATGTGAGAGGCAGCTAAGTGATGTTCTTTTCACACACCAATGTTTCACTCCCTTTCTTTCTCCCTCCCTTCTCCTCTCTCCAAAAAAATAAAATAAAAATAAAATCTTAAAAAAATATATTGCTTTGGAGTGTGTCTTGGTATAGTTCTTGTAGGTGGTTGTTGTTATTACAGAATGCATATATGACTTTTAATAGTCTACTAGTATCAGCGTTTTATTGCTTCTACTGAAGTGTTGAACCTTCACTCCTATTTCAGCCTTTTCTTCTCAATTTTGAAATATAGTTGTCTTGTGTATTAGGTAATGTTACACTTTTTGTTTCAGTCATCAAGTATGATTTATAAAACTGTTGATGGAAAGATAAGCTGTGTGTATACCTGTATTAGTGACACATTCTTTTAGTTTTTCTTCTTTTGAGAATTCTTTTTTTTAGAAAGTCCCCTTTGTTTCTTGCTGTCACCTGAATGTATTCCCCTGAAATTCATATGTTGAAATCCTAATGCCCAATATGATGGTTTAGGAATTGGGGCCTTTGGGAGGTTATTAGGCCATGAGTGGGGAGACCTCATGAATGGGGTTGTTGATATGATGAAAGGGGCAGCCTTTACGCCTTCTGAGGACGAGAGCCCTCACCTGATTATGCTGGGGCTCTGATCGGGACGACTATCCTCCAGAAGTAAATTTCTGTTTATAAGCCACCATTTGTTGGTGTTTTGTTACAGCAGCCTGAATGGACTAAGACATTTCTGTAGAGTAGTTTCACTGGCTGTGGAATTTTTGGTTGGCAGTTCTTTTTTTCTAGTATTCAAAAAATACTGTGCTACCTTTTTTAGGTTTCTGTGGTTTCAGATCAGAAATCTAGTGTCATTTGAATTATTTCATTTTAGGCAAACGTGTCTTTAATGTCTGCCTGCCTTAGAAGTTTTATTTTTTGTCTTTGGTTGAACATTTAATCATTATGTGTCTTGGTGTAAATTTCTTTGGGTTTATCCTGTTTGGGTTTGCTCAGTTTTTTGGGTTTGTAAGTTTGTATCTGCTACATTTGAGTAATTTTCAGCAATTCTTTCTATAAATACCATTTCAACCCTTTTCTTATTTTCCTTTCTTTATGCGTGAGTTCTTTTTTTTTCTGTCTTCAAGTTCATTGATTCTCTTTCCTGTCATCTCCATGTTTGTATTGAACCATTTCAGTAAGTTTTAAGATTTTCACTTATAGTCTTTTCTGTATGTGATTTTGTTTTCATGGTTCCAGTTATCCGTGGTTAACCACAGTCTGAAAATATTAAAATTTCCCAACCATCGACATTTTCTGCTGCTGACATTCAACTATGGACATTGTTAGGCTTGATGATCCAGGATCACCTGAAGCAGATGATTCTCCTTCTGACGTATTGTCAGACGTCAACAGTAGTTTGATGCTGTGTTACCTTGCTGGTGCCATTCACCTCACTTCATCTCACCATGTAGGCATTTTATCATCTTATATCATTAGAAGAAGAAAGAGGGTGAGTACAGTACAATAAGATTCTGAGAGAAAGACCACATTCACATACCTTTTATTATAGTATATTGTAATTTTTCTGTTTCAGTGATTTTCAGCCTTTTTCATATCATGGCTCACATAAACTAATCACTAAAATTCTGCGGCACACCAAAAAATAAAGTTTTTCTGATCTGACCACAAAAAAAATTTAGGAATAATTTTGCTTCATTCACATTGGATGGCTATTGTTGTGTTGGCTTTTGTCATTTTTTTTATTTGACAGTCCAAGGGAAAAGAGGTCAGTGCCCCTGACTAAAGAGTCAGGTATTGCACATTTTAAATATTCTTCTGGTACACCAGTTGAAAATTTCTGTACTCTTTTTATTATTAGTTATTGTTAATCTCTTAACTATGCTTAGTTTATAAATTAAAATTTATCACAGGCAAGTATTAGTAATATGTATGTGTAGGAAAAAGCATAGCATATGTACAGTTTGATACTATCCATAGTTTCAGGCTCTTGCTGGCTTCTTGGAACATATCCCTCACAAGTAAGGGGGCGGCTACGATATTGTACTTTTTAGTCCCGTAGTTTCCTTTTGTTTCTTTTTTATAGCTTCTGTTTCTTTCTAGAGATTTTCCATTTTCCACTTGTTTTAGGAAAATTTATGATTGATCGATGAAACATTTTATTGTCGTTGCTTTAAAATCCTTGTTAGCTAATTCCAACATTTTGATTCTTCTCTGTGTTGGCCTTAGTAGATTATCTTTTCTTACTCATGTTGTGATTTTCTTGGGTTATTTCTATTTTATCTATTATTTTAGGTTCTGGGCTCTATTTATATTTTTTATTTCGGCAGTCAGTCAATCATCTTGTTTAGGTTTTGCATACAGGCACTAGTTCTAATGACAGTTTGATTTTTAAGGCCTTTATGGGCAGCTTGATTTATTGGATGCTGCTGGGCTCCCAGTGGTCTTGGCTGGTGCTTCTTGAGGGAGCAAAAGGGATTTCCCCATGCCAAGCTTCAGGGCATCTCTAGACAGGAAAGCATTGTGGTGGGATGCTCCTACTAGTTCGCCCGCCCCAACATACTTTGCTGTCTCTGCATCTCTGGGTGAGGGAGGATAGTCTTGGCCCAGACTGAGCCTCTTGCTCTTGCTGGGTCCATCAGTTTTGCCTGATTGCATCTGTATCTCTAGGCAGAAAGCTGGAGACTCACACCAGGTGGAGAAGGAAGAATTGCTTCTCTTGGTGTTTGCTGTTGGCTGGGCTTCCAGTTGATCTTCCCCTGATATTGCAGAGGGACTCTCTTTAATTTGGGGGAGGAATGTGACTCTCTGGTCTGCCTTTAGTTGCTGAATTGGTGGTTGGGAAGTGTCAGTCTGGATTGCCTTCTTTTGGGTGTAGGGACTTAAAACGTCCTGCTGTTTTTTCGTTTCTCTGGTCTGGAAGTCCCAAACTGGTTCTCTCTGCCTTATCACTTTTCAGAGTTTTCCTTTGTTTGTCTCTTGTGTTATTATGTTTTAGAACTGTGTTTGTTGAGGAGGGTCAGCGAAAAATAGATCTGTGCCATCTTATCCTATGTGCAGTTTTTGCGAATGTGAATGATCTCCATCCAGTGGGTTATTTAAGGTTTGAAAAAAAACGATATATGCGTTTGTGCTTTGTCATGTTTTAAACACTCTATAAATGTTTGCTTCAGTTATAGTTCACAATATTGGACACCTAAGAAGTTTTAGGGAGGTCAGTGGTAGCCAGTTTAAGAGGGTGCCAGGGAATAGATTCATGCTGTTTTACTATGCCTCTGTCACATGAATAGATTTTGTTACATAGTTTATTAAAATGAGGTTATAAAGTTTGGCTATTTTCTTTAAAGATGCATTTGCTTAATAGATTATCTGTATTTAAGATGTTTAATAATTCTAGTAATACATATAGTATTTTAATATTAATAAACATTTTTAAAAACAATACTGTAAATCTCATATTATTTCTAATTCATAGCTTGAAAAGGAAGATGAAATGTCCTGCTTTTACATTTCCTACTTTTCTACTTGAGAATAAATTAGCCCCAAATAAGAAAATGTCCAACTTACATGTACAACCCATGGACATGAACTAAGGAGGGGGGATGCTGGAGGGTTGGTGGGGCAGGGCGGAGGCAGGGTAAAGGGGGAAAAATTGGGAAAAGTGTAATAGAATAATCAATAAAAAATACTTTAAAAAAAAAAGAAAATGTCTATCCAGCATTAGTAGAAGCTATGTTTCTAAATAATTAGTTAACTTGCTAAATTGACTCTTACTCAGGGAAAAAATGAGCCGTCTTACTAACATGGTTCATGAGTTGTTCAAATGTAATAGTTATTGCAATTATGGAGAAATCACTGGGCTCCTTTGTAGCCACTTCTTAAGATATTCTCTGATTGCCTCTGATGGCAATCCTGGGCTTCCTAATCAGATTAAAAGCCATTTCCTGTATGTATGGGCTCACCTCTGCATTGTGTCTAGTGCCTGGTTTCATCCTGGGCATGTGTTTGAGACATGAGATGAGAGTGATTGACTTTGGTGTTGAATAAGGTGAAAATTGTCAAACGATAGACTGGCTTTTGATGAAACCTATACAGGTTTTTATTTTATTTTATTTAAAAAATTATTTATTTTTGGAGAGGAGAAGGGAGGGAGAGAAAGAGGGAGAGAAACATCAGTCTGTGGTTGCCTCTCATGCACTGCTTGCTGGGGACCTGGCCAGAAGCCCAGGCATGTGCCCCGACTGGGAATCAAACCAACTACTCTTTGATTTGCAGGCCCATACTGAATCTACTGAGCCATACCAGCTAGGCATATACAAGTTTTTAAATGAGAGTATTTAATTATATGCATATTAGAAGTAATAATTATACTTTCCTCTTTGAGTTTTAATAACATTTTAACGTGTTTTTGTTCACAAAGAATGACACTAAAAAAGTCAAGCTAATTTTTAAATATGTATTCCTGTAATTTTTGTAGGGTTCTCTTCCTTACTACAGTAGAATAATTTCTGTGGTATGAAAATCGGATGAATTTTCTGTTTATTTACATAGTAACTCATCATAGATAACATTTAATTTCAAATTTCGCATTCATTCATGTTAGATTTCCAACTTTTGTGGGGTTTTTTTTTGGACTTCCAGAACTTTGATAAGAGTAACATAAAGTTATTCTAACTTGGGAATGACCTCTTGTGGTTCTGTGTTAGACATTTATTAGGAGGCAGAGGATCTGGTTGAAGTCTTTGACTTGACACTTAGGTGTTGTGTAACCTTGGGCACTTAACCCATTGAATCCCCGTTTCATCATCTATAGAACTGGGACATACAGTGACCGTCTCCAGGTGGTTGTAAGGATCAAACGAAATGTGACATGAGAACGCACTTTGTAGACCATAAAGTACTGTATCAGGCTGTGCTAATGTCATCTTTGAAGAAGAGGTCGTTTGAAAGCTTGCCTGAATGATCTTGATCATCACAGCATGAAATATTTTATGAATGTTTACAAAGTCAGTGTGTGTGTATGGAAAATTCCTGGATAAGTAAAGCAGCTTTTCCTTGAGTTTAGTGGCTTACTAATTTTAAAAACTAATTTCTATTAATAAATTGTGGGAAGGATTACATTGTTGGCATCCCCATTGTGCTGGGTTTGATTTGGGAAGTGACTTCCCTCAATGAGTGATTTAGATTTAAAGGTCAGTTCTATCTCTTTAGTGATTTATAGTCTAAGGAGCTTATAAAAATGCTTACTGTTGTGTTTTCTGATGTGGGTGGAAAGTTGGTTTCTTAGTTAACGAATGTTTACTGGTTAGGTAATTTGCAAAGGTCAAGGGCAGGTGAAAAATTTCAGTTGGTGGCTTGATTTTACTCACTTTGGTCAGTTATTTTTTAAGAATCTGATTACCACTTTGTAGGATTTTTCTTTTCAACGAAGTGGATTAATTACAGTAATTGCAAACTTCAGAAGATATTGGTTTGATTACTGGTCACAGTAGAAATGGAAAATGATTTGGAAAGACCTGTCTGGTAATTTCTGGGGTGGTTTGTTTGAATTTGTTGGGCTGTCATTCTTCCTTAGTATAGATCTGGTCATGAAAAATACAGGGTGGATCAAAAAGTTTACAGTTGTGAGTCTATGAAGCAGAGTTTATTCTTTGTTATTATTATTATTTGTTAATTATTGTATTATTTTTCCGTATGGAAAACTGCAAACCTACATTTGCCCCAGTTTGTGTATTGTTAAGACCATTACTCAGATAGAGTTCTTAAAAGAACACATATATCTGTGCTTTATTATTATGTAGAAATTCTAACCCTATTCATAGAAATCTCATGCCTAGAACAAGCGTTTTACTTTCACAAAGGTAAAAATTAATGTAAAATTAGAACTTGACTAATTATATTATGTGATGATCTAATTAAAAGATGCTAAAGGCCTTTTAGCTACAGCATTTCTTTGTTTCAGATTCTTATACCATGTGTGCTATTATTTATTCTTTCTTTGCTTTGGGTTTCTTTTTTTTTTCATTTTGATTACATTTAAAGGGCAGAGGTAGCCTTTTTATTTGACAATGTTTATGGAAGTATATAAGGTAAAAAAATTGTAAGCATCCACATTTCAATGCAACTTTAAAAGTGAGGCTTTATAATAGATAATCCTAACCAAGAACTATGTTCTTTGTCAATAAATGGCTTTTCTAGATTGGGCATATTGAATATTTGGAAGTGACGTTAAGGTACATGATGTATTGTAATTATGAAACAGTTAAGTTTTGGATAGATTCTTTTTTTAAGTATATTTAATTGATTTGCTATTATAGTTTTCCCAATTTTTTCTTCGCTTTATTCCCCTCAGCTCTGCATGCCCCCACCCTCCAGCATTACCACCCCCACCCCCACCCCTTACATGTCCATGGGTTATACATTATAAGTTCTTTGGCTTCTCCATTTCCTACACTATTCTTAACTTCCCCCTGTCATGCTTCTTATTCCCTGTACCTCCCCCCGTCCCCCCTCCTCCTCCCCCCTCCACTGATAACCCTCCACGTAATCTCCATTTCTGTGATTCTGTTCCTGTTCTAGTTGTTTGCTTAGTTTGTGTTTGATTTTATTTTTTAGGTTCAGTTGTTGGTAATGGTGAGTTTGCTGTCATTTTACTGTTCATAGTTTTTTATCTTCTTTTTGTTAGATAAGTCCCTTTAACATTTCATATACTAAGGGCTTGGTGATGATGAACTCCTTTAACTCGACCTTATCTGGGAAGCACTTTATCTGCCCTTCTATTGTGAATGATAACTTTGCTGGATAGCATAATCTTGGATGTAGGTCCTTGCCTTTCATGACTTGGAATACTTCTTTCCAGCCTCTTCTTGTCTGCAAGGTTTCTTTTGAGAAATCAGCTGATAGTCTTATGGAACTACTTTGTAGGTAGCTCTCTCCTCTCCTCTTGCTGCTTTTAAGATTCTCTCTTTCTCTTTAATCTTGGGTAACTTAATTATGATGTGTCTTGGTGTGTTTCTTCTTGGATCCAACTTATTTGGGACACTCTGAGCTTCCTGGACTTGGGAGTCTAGTTCCTTTGCCAGACTGGGGGAGTTCTGCTTCATTATGTTTTCAAATTAAGTTTTCAATTTCTTGCTCTTCGTTTCTCCTTCTGGCACCCCTATGATTCAGATGTTGGAACATTTAAAGTTGTCCCAGAGGTTCCTCAGCCTCTCCTCATTTTTTTTTTGAGTTCTTATTTCTTCATTCTGTTCCAGTTGGATGTTTATTTCTTTGTTACAGATCGTTGATTTGAGTCCTGGTTTCCTTCCCTTCTCTGTTGGTTCCCTGTATATTTTCCTTCATTTCACTTTGTATAGCCTTCATTTCTTCCTTCATTTTGTGACCTCAGTCATTTCTGTGAGCATCCTGATTACCAGCGTTTTGAACTCTGAATCTGATAGTTTGTCTATCTGCTCATCGCTTAATTCTTTTCTGGAGTTTTGATCTGCTCTTTCATTTGGGCCATATTTCTCTGTCTGGGCACACCTATTACATTGTAAGGGGCAGAACCTTAGGTATTTGCCAGGGTGGGACAACCCACTTCACTGTGTGTGGTGCTGTATGTTCTGGAGGGGTGAGAGGGAACAATGCAGCTTGCTAGCTTGCTTGGCTCTTGCCCCACTTTCTGCTACTTCTCTCACTTCCCACAAGTGGATTGTGCTCCTTCAGGTGCTGATTCCTAGGTGGGTGGGCCTGTGTACCTTCTAGGACCCTGTGGACCTCTCCAGCGGACTCTCTTGTGAGACTGAGAGTGTCTCCCCCCGCCACATCCCCCATAGGTTTTTACAGCCAGAGGTTTTTGAGGCTTTATTTTCCCATGCTAGAACCCTGGATTGCGTGGTTTGTCTCACTCCCCAGTTGTTCCTCCAGGTTTATCTGCACACGAATGTGGGATCACCAGCTGCCGCTGCCTTGCTGCACCGCTTCTCCACCCCAGTTCCTCTCTGCCCCTCCTTTCAGTCTGGATGAATGTTTCTTCTTTAACTCTTTGGTTGTCAGACTTCCATGAAGTTTAATCTTCTGGCAGTTCTGGTTGTTTTTGCTTTTAAATTGGTCATTAGCCTTCTTTTGTTTGTGCTAGGAAGCGAAGCATTTCTGTCTATTCCTCCATCTTAGATTATTTTTTATATTAAGTTTTATTTGCCTTAGAAATTCATATTCTTGATAATTTTTGTGGGAATTTCTTTTATTAACACTTTTCTTATCTGAGTTTTGATAGATTAATTCATAAAGCCTCATCTTTCACACTCTTTTCTAGGCACAGATGACACTTGAAATAATTCGGTAGACTGAAAGTACACCCTGCAAACAAAATAAAGGTACACTTTGAAAATACTCTGTCAGGTAGACGTTATCCTAGGACCAAAACATGGAGCATGTGAAATATCTGAAAGAAACTAAAGAAGCTCTTCCTACTTATTGTAAAGTGCTTATAATTTTTGTAGCTTTTCTATCAGAGTACTTCTGAAATTTTTTATTAGCATTCTTTTATAAGAAAGACTGGAAATTTAGTTAGATTGGATTAAACCATTCTTTAGATTGCTAAGAACTATTGTTTTCTGTTTGGTAACAGTGTTTCATAAAGTTTACAGTAGACTTTTCAGTAGGTTGACTGTCTTTACTTTTAAGACCTTCAAGCCTTTTTAGGGACATCATGCTGAAGGGTAATGTTGCCAAAACCCCACCAGAGTGGTTTTAATATCAGGTTCCACTGTTTTGTTAGGTTAATGGGACTTCTGTAGATGCCTTATTGTCATCTGTGGTTCCATAATTGAGAAATAGTATTGTGTGGTGATTTAGCTTGGTTTCCTGGATTGGAGTTCAGCTTTATTTAATTATTTAACAAATACTAAGTATCTTCTATTTGTAAAACACTCTTTTGGGTCTGTGAGATAGATGTATCTGTGAATCAAACAAAAATTCTTGCTCTTGTGGAGCTTATAGTTGAGGGCAGTAAAAAATATAAACATCATAAATAAGTAGGTTATATAATATGTTAAGAGGTGGTAAGTACTATACAAAATATATAATGGATTAAAGGGGGATTAGGTGAGTGTATGTAGGGACAGGTTACAATTTTAAATGTCATGGAAAAAGCCTCATTAACAAGATGGTAATTGAGCAGAGACTTGAAGTAGGTAGGGGACTTGTAGTTCTGAGTATCTCTGGGGGAAGAGTGTTTCAGACCTAGGAATGGCCCATGCAGTAGGCCCTGCGGGCGGTAGCATGCTAGAAGATCTGTGAAGATAAGGTCTGGTCAGCGAGGCTCAAGTGGAGTGAGCTAGAATCAGGGGTGTCCCACCTGCTGCCCACAAGCCACATGTGGCTCGGGATGGCTGTGAAGGCAGTCCAACACAAAACCGTAAATTTACTTAAAACATTATGAGATTTTGTTTTGTGACTATGTGTCACAGTGTATTTAATGCGTGGTCCAAGACAAGTTGTCTTCTTCCAGTGTGGCCCAGAGATGCCAAAAGGTTGGACACCCTTGGAAGATGAGCTCTAAAAGCTGACAGGAAGATGGTGATGGGGGTGCTGGGAAGCAGGGGGTAGCACAGTAGATTATATACCGTTATAAAGGCTTTGATTTTGCCAGTTGTTAGTTTTATAACCTTTGGTAAGTTATTTAACCTTTCAGTTTTCTCTTTTGTAAAATTGGTGTAATAATAACACCAATTTGATAGGTTTGTTGTTTGGTTTAAGTGAGTTAATACCTACAAAGTCTTAGGAACACTACTAAGCAAAGTCCAAAGCATTTTTAAATGTGGAATCAACATTAAACGTCCGTTCTTCCTTTCTTTTGGAATGGTGGCAAAGGGAGAATTAACTCCTCTCTGCTTTGATTTTTCTGTGATAAACTACTTAAACTTCAGTTACAGCACTTACCATATTTACATTATTATCACATCACATTTATCATAAATATAAATATTATCATATTTACATTATTATCAGTTGTTTGTGTACTTACTGTCTTCACTAAATTATGAACTCTTTTGGGTAGAAACTACGGTATTTTGTGCCTGTCTTAAAAATTTTACTTAGGTAGTGTGTTGTATATCAAGTGATCAAAAAAGTTGACTCAATGACAAACATGTTGGCTTAAATAACAAATCAGACCACCTGCTGGCAAGTTTATTGGAATATTGCCAGTCTAATCAAAATGAAAAAATTTTGTTGTTTTTTTTTAAGATTTTATTTATATCTTTAGAGAAAAAGGAAGGTAGGAAGAACAAGAGGGAGAGAAACAGTGATGGTAAGAGAGAAACATCCACTGGTTTTGCCTCTTGCGTGTGTCTCAAGCAGGTACCAGGCCTGCAACCCAGGCCTTCCTGACTGGGAATCAAACTAGAGATCTTCTGCTTTGCAGGACCCCACCCAACCAACTGAGCCACGCTGGCCAGGGCCAAAATGTAGTAATTTTAGTTTGGGTAAGGACAATAGCGAATGGTCCCTGTAAAATATCTCATTGATTTTCTTTCTGCACCATAGTTATTGAATTGGTATTGGTGGAAAACTGCCTTAATTATTAAGCAAGTGTGAAGGGTCATACCATGTAAAATAGAGTCCATATTTATACTGTAGTATGGATCTATTAACATCTATATGGACTAAAAATAAACATCTTGGTTGATAGCATAAATATAAAATTTCTCCTTTAAAGTGTGTTTTTAGTCTTTAGTTGACTGTTTATATTTGTACAATTGATTATAATTAGGGAATATTTAGTCAGTAAAATCTTGAGTCAGAAGAATTGCTAAGTGAGAATATTCACCAACTTCTAAAGTGGGAGAGTGGCAGGAAAAGGAGCTTTATCCCTTTCATTTGGTACTACAGGTTTTAGTTTCTGGCTTGGTAGGTTCTTCTCCCCATTCTTGGTGGAGAGGAGTGGAAGAAGAAAAAGAGGGATAGGAACTTGGAAGGAGAAGTGAAATTGGTAGATAATGATGCTAAATGAATTAGAGTTCTAGAGATAGAGACCTGTGGCAGGTGCGTTAGGGGAAATTGGGGGTTTCCATAGTGGAGGAAGGGTTGTGGTGGGAAAGATATTCGAAAATTTCTGATAATGGATTTAGACTTTGAGGTTATATTAGTTTGTACATGTTCATGTGGGAGAGAGGCACGTTTATTTTTCCTTCACTATTTTATTTTTTGTTTCTCTTAACATGCCTAGTCTAGATATGGTCTTTGACATATGACAGCCTTAATTTATGCCTTTTAAATAAAAAATTAACATTTCAAAAACATTTGTTCAGTCTGTGGATGTTCTATGTGGATGTTACTGTATTATGAGATGACTTATGTAATATGATTGTGGACTAGATATATCCAGTCAACTTTAAAAAGACTCAGAATGTAATACTAAAATGTATAATTAGAAGACATTTTTATTTCCTGTATGCAGCGTTTGCCATGCTTATTCTGTCGACTTTATTTCTGTAGCTATGTTAGAAATTCTAAAAATTGAATACAGTAAAGAACATTAGACTAGTGAGTAGCAGTGTGGTGCAGGTGCTGTTTTGGTTTACCTGTTTTTAATGTCTACTACAGTAACATGATGTGCTACGTAACGTTCCCTGCAGTGATGGGCCGCATTTACAACCTTAGTCCCATAAGGTTATAATAGAACTGAAAAATTCTCACCACCTAGTGACAGTGGAGCTGAGAAATCCTGTGGCCTAGTGATGCCCTAGCCCTCCTAAGGATCTATTGGTCCTGAATTCCTAGCATAACACATTGCAGAAGTACTTAACCACTGTGTTACAGTTGTCCACAGTAGTCAGTACAGTGCCATGCTGTACAGGTTTGTAGCATAAGAGCTGTAGGGGAATAGAGTGGGTTGCCGTCAAAGTATGTCTATTTGGCATAGGATTATTTTAGGCTGGTTAATTTTAAGAAATTGAAGACATGAGAAAAGTTCTGAAAACGAAGTAGAAGTTACACTTTGTAAAAGATACTTACATTTGTAAGGGAAATTTCCATTTGTAAGGTTTCTCCTTCAAGTTCTTGGACTGAGGGGGAGGGATGATCTTATCTCTAGTAACTTACCGATTTCAGAAGACCACTCTCTGTAACAACCTCACCCTTGTTTACTGACTGACTCCTTCCAAGCCACATTTTTTGTCTTCAGTAAAGATGGTATTTAGAAGTGGTGGCTTCAGCCATTTTGGGAGTCATCGGTTTTCCTGGGACTCTCCCATTTATACAGGAGCTATAAATGCTGTTAAACTTTTGTTTTTTTCCTGTTAAGCTGTCTTTCATTACAGAGATGTCTCAGCCAAGAACCCAGAAGGGTAGAGGGGAAATTATTTTTCCTCCCCTACAGAGCAATAGACTATTCTATGCAGCTTAGGTGCACAGTAGGTTATACCATCTGGGTTTGTGTGAGCGCATTCTGTGGTGTTTGCACAATGATGAAATAGCCTAATGATACATTTCTTAGAATGTATCCCTGCAGTTAAGTGGCACATAACATTAATATATTTAATGGTCTTTATTATCTTTTTGATACTATAGAAATGTATTTTTAAAAGTTTTACATAATTGAGAAAAATGGCATATATGCTCTTTTGAATGCATGGGAACAAAACTTTGAGGCAGGCAATTAAGAACAGTAGAAATATGTTATTTTAAAATAGATTTCTTTTGTAATTAGTGTAACAACAAAACTACTGACCTGCTCTGAACTAGAAAATGCTGAATTATCAGATGGCTGTTTGTAATCCCTTGATAAAATTATATGACACGACTTTGAAATAATATACTTGGTTATATTGTACAGATTTAAAGTTTCCTTAATTTTTTCTGCTTTTGTAGCTGCATTGATTTGCAGGATATTTATTGAGACCTAAGAAATGTGTTAGGGCTCCTTTATAAAATACTTCATTATTTCTGAATAAAAAATTACATCTGGCCTATTGTTTGTTTCCAATAAAATGTCAGCTTTCAATCTTAATTATCCCCTTACTATTGCCAGGGAAAAGTGCCCAGTCACACACAGACATTGTGTGTCCAGTGCCAATGCAGCGTTTATGCAGGGTGTTCATTTTCTCTTTAAAAGTATGGGTCATTTTGGCATTATTAAATACCTCTGCTTTGAAAGTTTTTAATACTTAGTATTTTTTATTTTTAGAAACGACATTCTTTTTTAAAAAAACACTTTATTGATTATGCTATTACAGTTGTCTCATTGCCCCCCTCCATCCCCCTCTACCCTGCACACCCTCTCCCACCCACATTCTCCCCTCTAGTTCATGTCCATGTGTCATAAGTTCTTTAGCTTCATTTCCCCTACTATTCTTGCCCTCCCCCTGTCTATTTTCTACCTACCATCCATGCTACTTATTCTTTGTACCTTCCCCCCTCTCTCCTCCTCCCCCTTCCCTGTTGCTAATCCTCCATGTGATCTCCATTTCTGTGGTTCTGTTCCTGTTCTAGTTGTTTGCTTAGTTTCTTTCTGTTTTTGTTTTAGGTGTGGTTGTTAATAATTGTGAGTTTGCTGTCATTTTACTGTACATGGTTTTTATCTTCTTTTTCTTAGACAAGTCCCTTTAACATTTCATAAAATAAGGATTTGGTGAGGATTAGCTCCTTTAACTTGACCTTATCTGAGAAGCACTTGATCTGCCCTTCCATTCTAAATGAAAGCTTTGCTGGATAGAGCAATCTGGGATGCAGGTCCTTGCCTTTCATGACTTGGAATACTTCTTTCCAGCCCCTTCTTGCCTGCAAGGTCTCTTTTGAGAAATCAGCTGACAGTCTGATGGGAACTCCTTTGTAGGTGACTGTCTCCTTATCTCTTGCTGCTTCTAGGATTCTCTCCTTCATTTTTACCTTGGCTAATATAATTATGATGTGCCTTGGTGTGTTCCTCCTTGGGTCCAACTTCTTTGGGACTCTCTGAGCTTCCTGGACTTCGTGGAAGTCTATTTCCTTTGCCAGATTGGGGAAGTTCTCCTTTATTATTTGTTCAAATAACTTTCCCACTTGTTGCTCTTCCT
>CM052539.1:98218462-98262325 GCA_028533065.1 Trachops cirrhosus
GATTCTCTCCTTCATTTTTACCTTGGCTAATATAATTATGATGTGCCTTGGTGTGTTCCTCCTTGGGTCCAACTTCTTTGGGACTCTCTGAGCTTCCTGGACTTCGTGGAAGTCTATTTCCTTTGCCAGATTGGGGAAGTTCTCCTTTATTATTTGTTCAAATAACTTTCCCACTTGTTGCTCTTCCTCTTCTCCTTCTGGTACCCCTATAATTTGGATGTTGGAACATTTAAAGATGTCCTGGAGGTTCCTAAGCCTCTCCTCATTTTTTTGAATTCTTGTTTCTTTATTCTTTTCTGTGTGGTTGTTTCTTTCTTCTTTCTGATCCACTCCATTGATGTGAGACCCCGCTTTCTTTCCATCACTCTTGGTTCCCTGTGTATTTTTCTTCATTTCACTTATTGTATCCTTCATTTTTTCATCTAATTTACGACCAAAATCAACCAATTCTGTGAGCTTCCTGATCACCAGTTCTTTGAATTGTGCATCTGATAGGTTGGCTATCTCTTGGTGGCTTAAAAGGATGAGTTGTGGGGCTTTCAATTGTTCTTCTGTTTGAGCCATGTCTCTCTCTCTCTCTCTTTTTTTTTTTTGGTCTGGTCATGCCTTTTATGTATAAGGGGCGGGGCCTTAGCTGTTCACCAGGGCGGGGCACCCCAGTTGTTGGGTTGTGATGCTGTATATGGGGGAGAGGTCCAAGCGGGAACAGTGGCGCTTGCTCCACTCTCTGCTGATTTCAGTCCCTTCCACTGCTTCCTCCAGGCAAACTGGGCCTTTCTGGTGCTGATTCCCATGTGGGTGGACTTGTGCACCCCATGGGTCTTTCCAACGACCTCTCCTGTGAGGCTGGGAGTCTCTCCCTACTCCTCAACCCCCACAAGTGTTTTCAGTCAGTCCCCCGAGGCTCTATTTCTGGGCGCTGGGACCCTGGGTTGCCTATAGTGTCTTGCGTTGCAATCGCCGCCTTGCTGGGTCTGCTGGTTGCCACCCCTAGGCCGTGGTTTGCCAGCCACTGCTTGAGCACCCAGGGTCTGCCAACTGCGGTCTTATGCGCTCAGTCACAACACTCTTAGTGCCGAGCGACCCTTCTCTGCTTGGCTGCCCGACTCCGCCCCTCCTACCAGTCTGGATGAACGTGTCTATTTTAACTCCTTGGGTGTCTGACTTCCATACAGTTCAATTTTCTGTCAGTTCTGGTTGTTATTCTGTTTCTAAGTTTTTGTTGTCCCTATCTTGGTTGTGTGAGGAGGCACAGCGTGTCTACCTGAGCCTCCATCTTGGCAGGAAGTCCCAGAAATGACATTCTTTAATATATTTAGACTTTTGAGCTGAGGGAAATGTCACTGTGGGATTTCATCAAGAAATAGTGCTATTGGAGGAAGGGAGAGTATTAGCATAAGATTTTAATGAAGCACATTTTATGCTGTTTCCTGTTTTAAGTTGTTTAAGATAATTTTAGATTTATTGCCCTTATTTTAAAGAAATCTTAATCCTCAAGTAGAAGTTCAGTTTGAAAAGTCCAATTAGTGTCGGGGTCATTTCTTCATAATATCATTTAGCACGAAGTGTTAGTTGCTACTAATTTGATTTAATTCAACATATCTGTCATGCAAAAAATTTTGTTAGATCTAGCATGTTTAGGTATAACTGCTTGACCTGACTTTGAGAATATGTCTAATCCTGATTTTTTGGGGGATAACCTGTACTTTTACACTTTTGTAGGCTAGAGGGAGGAATCAACAGCTTGGAAATTCAGCCAAGTGATCTGGCGGGATGGGCATTTGCCTGACATATTTCATAAAGGTAATCCAGTACTGTTTTACTCAGTCTTTGTTACCTGTGTTAGATGCCCATATGCTTGCACATAAACACACCTATAACAGCTGCATTACTAGGCAATCTCTTTTCCTTTTATACAGTCCCCAATTGTATATAGTTTGACTATTACGTGCACATAGCATACCACTATATATAAATATAACACCTGTACATTGAAGTGAATTAATGCTATTAGTTTTATAAGATGAAGATCATTATCTTTTCTCACTTAAGTAGATTACTTGCATGTTTCTTTTTAGGCCCCAGTTCCCTTATTTTAGGAATACAGATGATCCTCTCCTTTCTCCTCATAGTGGCCTGTGTTGATGCATATATTGGACCTGTGCTTTATCTTTAAAAGTGAAAGAAAATTAAATGCTTAACAGTTTTCAGGGTATTTACATATCTATCAGTGGCACACATTCTCACATCTCTCAAAATTTTATTTGAGAATTCTTTTAACACAAGAATGTGAAAATACTGCAGTTTTAGTGGCCATATTTTTGGATTTTTTTTTCACATTTTCTGGTACTTGTCATGTTCAGCATTTTTCTTTCCTTAGCAAGGGCTTATTATAAGAGGAATACACACTGATGCAGTAGAGGATGTTACAAGGTTAAAGGAAAAAAGGCTTTCCCATTCCAGTTCACGACAAACATTTGTGTGTGTGTGTGTGTGTGTGTGTGTGTGTGTGTATCCTTTTAGATGTTTCATATGTGTGTGCAGGCATTTATCTCTCTACCTGTATTTACATATTCTTTACACAGATGAGATCATACCACACATATTGTTCAACAACATGTCTTTTTTGTTTTGACTAACTTCCGTGTCTTTGCATATTATTCCTTATTTCATTCTCTGTAGTATTCCAGTAATTGGATGTACCATAATTATTTTAACTGGTCACCTTTTTATGAATATTTAGGTTTTTAGTTTTTTTCTGTAATAAATGCTAGTATAGTGAATGTTCTTGGGTATGTCTTTGTACATATTTTAAAATATATTTACAGTGTAAATTCTTAAGGGAAATATTATTGGTCCAAAGAATATCTACATTTAATAATTTGATAGATGAATTGCCTAACTACAGAGATTGGCCCAGTATCAGTAGTCTCGGAAAATGGAACTCCACTTTGACAATACTACTTAGGCTCAAACTTTTTAATAATAGTCAGATTTTGTTCTACCCCTTTTCAAATTATGATTATGAGTGAGTGGGAGCACTTTTTCCAGTATTACTGGCCATGTGTATATTTTTTAGTGATCTTTTTGGTTATGTGCTGAGCCCCTTTGTCATTTGTTAGGCAGGTTATTTCCGCTGAGGTTTTGCTTATCTTTTGATTTTGTTTTTTGCCTTACAGAAGTTTTAATGTTTTAATGCTTGAATTTAATGATCTTTTTCTTCATAGCGGGGGGTGGGAAGGTTTCAGTGCAAGATTTAAAAGGTCTTCACAGTTATTGTGGGACTCAGTGATCCCTCCACATTATAACATCTCTGAATCACTGGTTTGTCATAGTTTGACAAACTATTTTCTTTCTTAGTAACACCATAAAATAGCTGTGTATGTTGAGATTGGTAGTTTTAGATTCAGTGAACTATGCTACTTGAATAAAAGTTATGCAGATTTTCTATTACTTTTTATGGTTTAAATTGTTTAAAATTGTGTTATGGGGAAAATATGTGGTATAACCAGTGGATGTAGACTTCCAACTTTACTTTTTTCCAGATGACTAACCAGTTGTCCTCTTCCAGTTATTGGATGATATATTTTTTAAAAACTTCTCACCTGAGGACATGCTTATTGATTTTAGAGAGAGGGGAGGGACCCTGGCTGGTATGGCTCAGTGGATTGAGTGCCGCCCTGTGAACCAAAGGGTTGCCGGTTCCACTCCCAGTCAGGGCACATTCCTGGGTTGCAGGCCAGGTCCCCAGTAGAGAAAGGAGAGGGGAGGGAGAAACAGGGGAAAGAGAGAAACATCAACATGAGAGGAACCATTGATTAGTTGCCTTCTGTAGGTATCCCGCCTGGGAACAAACCCACAACCTAGGCATGTGTCCTAACAAGGAATTGAACCCACAACCTTCTGGTTTGTGGGATGATGCCTAACCAGCTAAGCCATACCAGCCAGGGTGAATGATGTATTTCTTTGATGTATTTGAAATGTTGCATTTATCATATACTAAATTTGATAAATCAGTCCAGTTCATTTGCCTGCCTGTTTTTGTATTGATAGTATGAAAAGAATTCACTAACAGAAGTGCTTATAAAAATAATTTTCATAATTAATTTTTTATACAAATAATAGACATTGGGACTAATAATGGAAGAGAAGGTGTACATTCACAGTAACAAAAAGATAAAATGCCTGGGAGCAATCTACTTGAAAAATCTGAAGCTCTGCTGAGGGATCAGAAAGAAAATTTGAACCAATTCAAATTTTTGATGGGAAGATACAATATAAAGCTGTCATTTCACTATAGAAATAGAATTGATTTCTGTTTAATTGATCTAATATCTTTGTAACCTTGCTGAATTTGTTTGTTGGGACTGTGCTGAACTTGTTTATTAGTTCTTGTAGCATTTTTTGTGGATTCATTGGGAAGTTTCTACATACAGAGTCATTAGAGAAGACATTCTTTTTTCTTCCTTTCTAATCTGGATGCCTTAATTAATGAATGCCTGCTTTCTTTTACTAGCTTAAACTTTCATTGTTGAATAGAAGTGGTTAAAATGGACATCATGATTTTTACAAGAAAAACTTTGTGTTTGACCATTAAGTATGATGTTACTTGTGGTTATTTTGTGGATGCCTTTTATCAGATTGGGGAAGTTCTCTTCTAGTATTCAGATTGATGAGTTTTTTTTATCATGAATGGGTATTGAGTTTTGTCAAGTGCTTTTTTTTGTTTATTGAGGTAACCATGTAGTTTTTGTCTGTTATTGTCTTAATATGGTATATTACATTAATTGGTTTTCAAAAGTTAAACCAATTTTGCATTCATGGGGCAAATCTACTTGGTTATGGTGTATAGGCTCTTTTACACATTTCTGGATTTAGTTTGCCAGTATTTTGTAAGCATTTTTTGTATCTTTGTTTATGAGAGACATTGGTGTGTAGTTTTCATGTGATATCTTTGTCTGACTCTGGTATCAGTCAGGGTAGGTAACTCTGGCTTTGTAGATTGAGCTGCAAAATGTACCCACTTCCTCTCTTTTGTGAAGGAGTTTGTAAAGAATTGATATTTCTTCCTTAAATATTTGAGGAAATTCATCAGTGAAGCCATTTGGGCTTGGTCTTTTTTTTCTCTCTCTTTTTTCTGTGGGGTGATAAGATTTTTAAGTACTAATTCATTTTATTTGTCTTAGATTTTTTTTTGTCTAGTCAGTTCTGATAATGTATCTTTTTAGAAATTTGTCTATTTCATAAAAGTTGTCTCATTTGTTAGCATAAATTTGTTTATAATATTCCTTCCCTTTTAATTTTTTAGAAGTATTTTTATTGAAGTACTATTGACATGTAACATGTTTGTTTCAGGTTCTTAGAATAATTTGGGGAGGAGGGTCAGAGTAATGTCCCTTCTCTTACTCTGATTTTTGTAATTTGTGTTTCTTTTTCTCTCTGATTTTGATCAGTTCACCTAAAAGAGTTTTTAAGAGGGGAGGGGAGAGAGAAAGGGAGAGAAACACTGATTAGTTTCTTCTGGTATGTGTCCCCACCGGGAACCAAACCCACAACCCAGGCACGTGCCCCTACCAGGAATCGAACTGGTGACTCTTTGCTTTGTGGGATGGCGCCCAATTGAGCCACACTGGTCAGGGCTGATTTTTTTTTTTAAGAGCCTAGTTTTTCTCTAATTTTTTGTTTTGTAGTTTATTACTTTTTGTTCTGATCTTTATTATTTCCTTTCATTGGCATGTTTTAGGGTTTAGTTTGCTCCTTTTATGTTTTGTTTTAAGGTGGAATCTTATGTTATTGATTTGAGACATTTTAAAAAATTAACTTAAAGTTATAAATTCCCTTAGATTTTGATACTATTTTGTTTTCATTCAGTTAAAAATATTAGTTCTCTTTTAATTTCTTCTTTGACCCATATATTATTTAGAAGTATAAAGTTTAATTTCCAAACACTTGAGGATTTTCTCGTTTCTAATTTAATTGATATCTAATTTCATTTTGTTATGGTTAGAGAGCATACTTTGTATGACTTCAGTCCATTTACATCTGTCTTGGAGAGTGTTTCATGTGTGCCTGAAAACAATATATATTCTTTTGTTTGCTGGAGATTTTTCTGTATGTGCCAGTTAAGTCTAGTTGGTTGATAGTACCATTCAAGTTTCCTGTATTGCTAATTTTTTGTTTAGTTACTATCAGTTATTTAGAGTGAAATCCCCCACTATGATTGTTTTTTTTGATACTTTTCAATGATGTTATTGCCTCATTATTTTGGGGCTCTGCTTTGTTTTTAGGTGCATATACAGTTACAATTATTATGGTATCTTCCTGATTGACTCTTTACCATTATGAAATATTTTTCTTTGTCTCCAGTAATATTTGTCTTAGAGTATATTTTGTTAAATGTTGTTTTCCAAGATTTTATTTATTTATTTTTAGAGAGAGGAGAAGGTGGGGAGAAAGAGAGGGAGAGAAACATCAATTGGTTGCCTCTTGTACTTGCTCCAACTGGGGACTGAACTGCAACCCAGGCATGTGCCCTGACCAGGAATCGAACCTATAGCCTTTCACTTTGTGGGATGACACCCAACTGAGCCACACTGGTCAGGGCTATTTTATTTAATATTAATACCACTATTCCAGCTCTCTTATGGTTACTGTTTTCGCAGTATATTCTTCCCTGCCCCCACCTCCCATCTTTTTCTTTCAGTCTTGAATGTAAAGTGTGTCTTGTTGACAGCATATAATTGAATCTTTTTTTTTGTCCATTCTGACAGACTCCTGCCTTTCCACTGGGCTGTTTAGACCATTCACATTCAATTATAGACATGGTTGGATTTACATTTGCCATTTGTTTATGTTTCTTACAGTTTTTGTTCCTCTGTGCCTCCTTTTGTGTTAAATATTTTTTAGTGTGCTATATTAGTTACTCCATTTTTTTTTTTTTTTACTAAATATAGTTGAAGGTATTTTCTTTGTGGTTGCTATAGGGTTTACAATGTGCATTCTATCACTATGCTTAATATTAACACTAACTCAGTATCTCTAAAATATAGGAGCTTTGCTCCAGTATACCTCCATTTTCTCCTTTCACAACTGTGCCACTGTTATAATATTGCATCTGTAAATGCTGTGAACCCAGCAACACAATGATATTATCATTGCTTTGTGCAGTCTATGTCTTCTAAAGATGTTAGGAGAAGAAATGGGAAAAATATAGTCATGTGTCATTTAATGATGGGCATACATAATAGAAATGTGTTATGACACAATTTTATTGTTGTACTCACCTTATAGAGAGCACTTACACAAACCTTGATGGTATAAACTGCTACACAACTAGACTGTATGGTATAGCTTATTGCTTCTAGGCTACAGACCTATTCAGTATGTTATGTACTGAATACTGTAGATACTGTTAATGCATTGTGGTGCGTTACAATGGTGAAGACCTCAGTATATGAAAATTTTCAGCTCCATATAATCTTAAGGGACCACTGTCATATACGTGGTCTTTCACTGACCCAAATGTTATATGCGGCACATGACTGTATTTTAACCCACATCTTTACCATTTTTACCATTTCTGGTGTTTTTTTTTTTCTTCCTGTGTATTTGAGTCTGGTGTCTTTTCCTTTCAGCTCATGCAACTTCCTTCAGTATTTCTTATTAGGCAGGTCTGCTAGCAGAAAATTCTCTCAGCCTTAGTTTATCTGAGACCATATGATGCCTTTATTTTTGAAGGATAATTTTGCTGCCTTCTTGGTTGACAGCTTTTTTCTCCTAGCACTTTGAATATGTGATACCACTGTCTTCTGACCTTCATTGTTTGTGATGAAGACTTAGCTCTTCATTGTGTTGATGGTTCCTTGCACATGCTGAGTGATTTTTCTGTGTATGCTTGCTAGGTTTTTCTTGAGTTTGTTTTCACCAGTTTGCTTATGATGTGTTTTGGTGTGGTGTCTTTGTATTTATTCTACTTTAAATTCATTGAACTTCCAAGACCTGTAGATTTGATTTCTTTTAAAAAATTAAATTTGGGATATTTTGGCTAGCATGTTATTTAAAACATTTTTTCTGCCCTTTCCTCTCCTTCTGGGACTCCAGAAATGTTGGTAAGTTGGTTTACGAGGCTCTGTTCAATTTTCTTCAATCTTTTTTCTCTCCATTCTTCAAATTGGATAATTTCTACTCACGTTTCTGTCTTTAAGGTCATTGATTTTTTTTCTGCCATTTTTACTTGTAACATATCTATAGTAAATGTTTTGAAATCTCTGCTTAAACCAACATCTGGGAATATTCAGAAACAATTTCTAATCACTGCTGTTTCATTAATATGGGTCACATTTGCCTTTTTAAAAAATATACATCTTATATTGTTGAAAACTTGGCATTTTATATAATTTATTGTAGCAATTCTAGGTTGTGACTCTTCTCCTGCCCAGGTTATTATTACTGTTGTCATTTTACTACTGTTTATATGACACAATCCTATTGAAAGAAAAATTTCAATTTGGATAGAAGTTTATCTGAAAAAATTGATATGCATAAATATTCGGGAAAATTTCAAAATAGGGTTCTGAGGATGAATAGCTTCATCACAATTGAAAGTTTTTAAAAATAAGGAATGTTGAAATGTTTTTTAAAAATGAATTAATATACTTTCTGAAGTTCAAAGATGTAATTATTACTGGTTTGTTCTAGGTGAGAAAGACTTCTTGCTTTTTCACCATTGTAAAAATTGATACAAAATCATAGGAGTTTTCATATATCATTTGGTCTCCAAGCTTCCTGTGAAGGAATATATATGAATTATTCTTGATGGATAGGAATCTAGTATTTTTAAAGACCTCTGTGGTAGGAAATTCCATAAACTCTTTAGTTTTTTGTTAAGCTCAGAAATACTATCAGGAAGTTTTCTTCTTGTGTGTAGCTTATGTCTTGTGTTTTTTTTTTTTCTATATTTTTAGATATAGTACATAGTCTCCCTATGATTATTTTATCTTTTTGTCAGCTTTTCCTGTGAAAGATGAGCTTGCTGATTATGTGTCTGAAACTAGATATTTAATATAATTTTTACAAGTGTAATCTTTTTTATTGCAATTACATATGCATTCTGTACATGACTAGTTCTGTTCGTTATTTGTAAGGCTTGCTGTGGGGTTTGCTTCTTTCTTTACTACATAGATGTTACAGAGCAGATATGAATAGTGTTATGAAGTGGTTCCCTTAACCTTTGTTTTCTCTCTTCTAACCTTTTAGGTCTGTAACTCTCTGAATATCCTTCCACGTCCCTTATCTCTGAATCTGTAAACTCCAGATATAGGCAAATTATTCTTTTTTTTTAAAAAAATTTTATTTATTTATTTTTAGAGAGGGGAAGGGAGGGAGAAAAAGAGGGAGAGAAGCAGCAGTGTGTGGTTGCCTCTTGAGTGCCCCCCCACCAGGGACCTGGCCCGCAACCCAGACATGTGCTCTGAGGGGGAATTGAACTGGCAACCCTTTGGTTCTCAGTCTGGTGCTCAGTCCACTGAGGCACACCAGTCAGGGCTAGGAAAATTAGTCTTTATAGGGCAAGGGTTATATCACAATTACTACTTACCATTATATCATCCTCATATCAGACTTTAAAAGCAAGTCATTGCACTGGTCATTCAAGCATAGCTTGTTATTTACAAAGAGTGATCACTTTATTATTGGTACCAGTTTGTCCATATTGTCTTTGTACAGTATTTTTTCCTCTGTTACTAATATGTCTTGTTCATTGTGATTTTTTTTGTAGGAATTGGATGGCATAAATGATTAAGGTGATATTGAGATTAAGGGTCACTGAAGCCTATAAAAGGTAGAAACTCAATCATGATTTCTTTTCCAACTCTACAGCATTCCCTTCCTTGAAGTCTTCATTTTTACCATAGTCTCAGGTAACTTCAATACTTGTTTTTCATAATCATGAATAAGTAAAATTTTCAAATATGAAACCAGTTTTTTGATGCTAGAACTTCATATCAAATTTGTATAATAGTTTCTTTATGTTTTGATATTTACATTTCACAGAAATTTGGGATTTAATTTTTTCCCCTTGAGATAACAGAGTGAAGAGAAAAATCAGCGAGTAATGATATTACTGTATTTTGCTGTGTATAATACACTTCTGTGTATAATACGCACCCACATTTTTGTGTGCATAATTCATGGGATTATTATACCCATCATTTTACCCATGGCATGTAATCATTATACCCATGTATAATGTGCATCCTTATTTTTCCCTAAAAAATTTGGGCAAAAAAAGTATGCATTATACATGGAAAAAATGGTATTTTAGATTTTAAGTTTAGTTCTGAAAAGAAAAATGTGTGAAGCTTATTATGTAATTTTAAATGAAATTTAAGTGGGAAGGTTCTTTTTTTCTTTAACACTTTTGCTATGCAGGGCATTATATTTTTCACACACCTGTCATCAATACATATATGAAGTCTGTCCAGAAGGTATCCAGCCATGCAGTATGAAAAATGGAGACATTTATTGAAGATACAAAATACAAGAAACATTATACGTAGGACAGTGATGCCTAGTCCCTGTCAAAGTAGGCCCTTTGGGACCTCACACAGTTCTTCTAGTTACCATCAGCTGCCCTGTCATATTTTCCTGGATCTCATTGATGGTTTGAAATCTTTTCCCTTTCAAATGTGATTTTAGTTTTGGGAAAAGCCAAAAGTTGCAGGGTGACATATCTGGCTATAAGAGGGCTGAATCACCTGGGTGATTTGATGTTTAGCCAAAAAACTGCACAAGACATGATGCATGAGCCAATGTGTTATCATGATGAAGCTGCCAATCATCAGTTTCCCATACCTGCAGCTTCTGAATCATCTGAATAGTTTCCACAGATGAATGATCAAGCTTAGCGTAAAATTTGATGCAGATTTGTTGCTCTACTTGCTCAGCCATTTTGAAAGTAACAGCCACACAGTACACATGCTCACTCAATATTGTCTACTGCCCCCACTGACTAGTACAGTGAAGTAATCATTGTTCAGGCATGTGCATTCCAAGTCCACTCTCCTTGGATGCCAGGTTACATTGATGTCGTGCAAACTGCTCTTGTTATGTTAATAATGGCTGGACTTTATCTGGACAGACCTCATATACCCCCATTAAATTTTCTAGGATTTCTAAGGAAACTTTTTTCATACCTGGGAACATTAGACCTATTAATCAAATTTAATGGTGTTTAGCATATAATTTTTCAAATGTGAAAAGGCGTACCATTACTCTGCATTTGTACATATTGTTGTTTGCCTACACTATCATCAAAAAGCAGTATGTACAATGGATAAACCAGTAATCATTTATATTAGATATACTAGTTAAAATAGAGACTTAGGTACTATGACAGAGGCTTCTTTGTCTTACCCTGCTATTCTTAATATGTTGCTTCTGTCTTGTGGTCCAAGATGGTTACCATCATGTTTGCCAACAGAAAGAAGGAAAAGTGAAGAGTATTTTCATTTCCTTTAAAGGGAATTATGTACGTGATTTCTACTCATTCATTCCCTTGGGATATGAGTAATAATGAGTCATATGCAGAGGTAATCATGTGTCTCACTTGAGAATAGTTTTGGGGAGGGGCAGAGCTGAGCTTACTGTCTGTCATATTTAGGCTTTGTGTCAGATTCTCTATAGTCTACTTTGGACTAACACTAAAATATAATCTTTATTATCCAAGACATGTTAACTCTTGGCCTGGAACAATACTTTGGAAATTACACTTATTTGAATTCTGAGACAGTCTTGCTTGTGACTAGTTATGCCTCTTAGACTAAACACTGCTAGTCTTGACATCACAAGATGGAGTAAGGTATTAAAGTTGAAATTGATTTGAGAATTCCTCATTTTGTTATACTGCCATTAATTAGGTTGAAACGATTTGTCTACATTTCATATTCCCAAGTCAAGAGTGGAGCCTTGGATGGGAAGAATTTTTAGCTACACGTAGAGCTAAATGATTGTTAACTGGTTCCTTCTAATTCAAATGTTTAGATATGGTCAGAACAACTATTCCCAAAGCCATTATGTACTTTAAATAGTTCTTTTTAGACAAAAATTATTTCATTGTACATTTTATTTTATGGTCCTTTTTCTGTTATAAATACTGTATTTTGAAACAAGTATTGAATACTATATATTTCTATTACAGGATTTATTTTTCCTTTTTTTAAGTATATTTTATTGATTATGCTATTACAGTTGTCCCATTTTTTTTCTCCCCTCTGTGTGTTTCATCTTGGATCCAACTTCTTTGGACTTGTGAGTCTATTTCCTTCGCCAGATTGGGAAAGTTTTCTTCCATTATTTGTTCAAATAAGTTTTCAATTTCTGGCTCTTCCTCTTCTCCTTCTGAAACCCCTATGATTTGGATGTTGGAAAGTTTAAAGTTGTCCCAAGGTTCCTCAGCCTCTCCTTATTTTTTAGAATTCTTGTTTGTTCGTTGTGTTCCAGTTGGATGATTATTTCTTCCTTGTGTTCCAAATTATTGATCTGAGTCCCAGTTTCTTTCCCTTTACTGTTGTTTCCCTGTATATTTTCCTTTATTTCACTTTGTATAGCCTTCATTTCTTCCTTTATTTTGTGCCCATACTGAGTCACTTCTGTGAGCATCCTGATTACCACCATTTTGAACTCTGCAACTGATAGGTTGGCTACTCCTCGTTGTTTCATTCTTTTTCTGGAGTTTTGATCTGTTTTTTCCTTTGGGCCATATTTCTCTGGGCACACCTGTTACATTGTAAGGGGCAGAGCCTTAGGTATTTGCCAAGGTGGGGCAACCCACTTTGCTGTGTTGTGGTGCTGTATGTGAGGGAGGGGTCAGAAAGGGAACAATTCTGCTTGCTCAGCTCTTGGCCCACTTTCTGCGACTCCTTTTGCTCCCCACAAGTGGATTGTGCTCTTTCAGGTACTGATTACTAGGTGGGTGGGCTTGTGTAATTCTAGGATCCTGTTGTCCTCTCCAACAGAATGTCCTGTGATACTGGGAGTTACTTTTATGGCCGCAACCCCCACATGTTTTTACATCCAGAGGTTTTGAGGCTTTATTTGCCCTTGCTAGACCCTTGGGTTGCATGGTCTATCTTGCTCCCCTGTTGTTCCTCCTGGCTTATCACCATGCTAATGTGGGACCTCCCAGTCCCCCATCCCCTGCCTTGCCACCTGTCCTCTCCACCCCGGTTTCCTATCTCCACCCCTCCTACCAGTCTGGATGAATGGTTTTTCTTTAACTCCTTGGTTGTCCGACTTCCATGCAGTTTGATCTTCTGGCAGTTCTGGTTGTTTTCTGTTTTTAAATTGGTTGTTACTCTTCTTTTGGTTGTGCAAGAAGGTGAGCGTATTTACCTATACCTCCTTCTTGGGCAGAAGTCTCTATTACAGGATTTATTAAAGGGTTGGAAACTAGCTGTGAGTTTTCTACCATATTTTGTCAACATATATTAACCTTGGTACTTTTTATAAGAGGATTGAGGTAACAAGTAGTTTTTGATAAATTTGGATACTGGTGTACAGTAGCTATACTGGGATTATTGATTACAGTTTATTACTAAATGTTTATAAGACATGTTTTTGGTGTTGATGCAGTAAATGCATCTTTAGTGCTATTGCACTTTTGTAATACTACAAAAAGGGTTTGTAGTATTAAAGTGAGAGTATTTATTTAATGTTTAAAAAATAAAAGGTGGTTGATTAAGTAGCTAACACTTTTTTGTTCTGGAATGAGTCTTGGTTACTATAAAAGTACATATGAAAAATAACTTAGGTGTTTAATGTTTATCCATTGTGTACAGGGAAGTTTGTTTTAATAAGTGGTTTTGATATTTCTTTTATTACATAAGACTAAAATTCATAGTTTCCTAGTAATAGAATAACTATTTTTAATATTAACATTTGAATTGTCTGCATGAAATGTGATGGATGAAACAACTAGATCCAGCAGAATGTAGGGTTCTTTTTTACCCCCACTCCTTATGATAAATTAAAGTTATGTCTTAAACAATTTGAGTTGCCATAAATTTACATTGTTTAGAAGACTTTGGTGATGAATATTTGAAACACAAATATGTTTAGATTCTGGTTTTTTTGGGTGGCAGCTTCGGGCATATAGAAATGCCTGTTATTTTGGCTTTAATATATATAAAATTTTTATGTTTAAAAAAGGATCACAGGTTTTTCTTTAGTTGTTATAATATGTAAAATGATGGGTCTTAGCCTGCAAACTCTCTCATTAAACATCTTCTGTTGTTGCTAGCAATAATCAGATGGACATTTTTGTCTGGTAGCCTTTATTCTAAGTGATTCTCCTATTAGGATTTTTGAAAATAATAGCAATTTTAAAGTTATTAAAGGGCATAGTTTTATAGGTGCAAAATGGTAGTTAATACAAAGGTATATCTGAAGGGATTTCTGAACTTAGAATATACCTGGATAAGAAGTAGATTTTGTTTATAAATTGGAGATGAAGTAGTTCTTGCTTAGATCAAACTATACTTTTGAAGGCTGAGAGAGAATGTAAAATTTATGAGTGATAAATGGCAAATTCTTAAGTCTGTATTAATCATTGGCTTCTTTGTTTCTTGCTTTGTCTTTCAATTGATCTTATTTTAAAAAATTTATTTATTTAGTTTTAGAGAGAGGGGAAGGGAGGAAGAAAGAGAGGGAGGGAAACATCATTGTGCAAGAGAAACATTGATGGGCTGCCTCTTGGTGTGCCCCCAACTGGGGACCAGGCTGCAACCCAGGCATGTGCTCTGAGTGGGAATTGAGCCGACAACCTTTTGATTTATGGGGGGATGCCCAACCCATTGAGCCACACCAGTCAGGGATTATCAGTTGGTCTTGATCCTGTTTGATATTTATATTTCTAATGCTGATATATTAAAGTTGTAATTTCTCACTGACTTGGTAGTTTAGAAATGTTAATATCCAAGTTAATGTAATTGGCGTCTTCCATATAACAAGGAGTTCCCTGAAAATGCTTTGGATCAGAAGTAATTCATGAAATCTAGCTTTTCTTTTTTTATCTGTTTCAGAATATGTTCTTCTGAGTGCTTTTCTTCTGCCTACAAGTGAGGTTTCTTTATAGGTTGAGTAGGTCCTGGTATAAGGTTGGTATTGTTGATTTGCAGAATATTTTGGGTTGGAAATTATTCTTTTTACACAAAAGAATGATGTGTAGGCTCTTAAACTTAGCCACTGTAATTTTTTTATTTATAATGTATAGTTGAAATTCTACATTGTTCAATAAAAATTGATGGAAAATAATATAGTGAAACTCGATAAATAGCAAAAGCAGTATTTTAAAGTGAGAAATATTTCTTTCATGCTTGAGTACAGATGTAGTTAAAGGTGATAAAATGGAAGGTGAATAGTTAACATATATTCTGAAGGGGAGCTAGGTGCTTTCACCTCAAAACTTACACCTTTGTTTTCTTTAGTAGAGGTGTATCATTAGCAATGTGCCCACAATGATCAGCCATGCTTAGGATTATTATTATTATTATTACTATTATTATTATTTGATTTCCAAATGAGAATGGCAAGGTAAAGGAAAAAGGAAGAAAGATATTCCTGAAGTCACAGTCACTTGGTAAAAGTTTGGAAAAAAATTGAAAGATTAAGGTAGTATATGTAAATTTATGCAAAATAGAGTAAGGAGAAATTCACCGAGGTGTGAATAATAGATGGAAGTGGTGCAAAGGGACATGTAGAAAGTGTCCATTCTTCCTGTAGGAGAAAAAGGGATTCCATGTCCCAAAATTCTCCTGTGGTAGCCATGATGTGGGAATAGCCAGGTAAGGAGAGTTGGATTGCTTTACCAAGCCAAGCAGTGATGACACGGTGGCCTCAGAGTAGGTGGGTAAGAAGACAGTGAATTCAGTCAGTTCTTACTGTGTCCAGTGCCTTTTCAAGTTAGGAGGTAGTATGGTATTGCAAAAGGTGTGTTAAACCAGGTAAACTTGTTTAGAAATCATAGTTTAACTCCTTCCTCACTATATAACTTGGGGTAAAATTCACTTTCTTCATCTGTTAACACTTAATATCTTGAGTGTTACTATAAACATTAAGTGAAGATATATAAATGTGTTTATCAGAGTACTTTTGAGGTTATGATAATCTCTAACTTTATAATAGAGACTCAAACCTATCAATAAATGTGGAAAGATATTTTCCTCAATTGCATAGAACTCTCATAAAAAAGAACTCAGTAAGCATTTTAGTGCCTAATGTAGTTGATTAAACATGAGTAGTAATGCCCAACTTGTTCATATGTTATCCTTATGTTAACTCCATCCTCTTCCCTTAGTATCAGAAGTAATTGTTACAAATGCTTGTGTTAAAAACCCATGTGGACTTCTGGTCAAGATGGCAGCAAAGGTAAACACAACTTGCCTCCTCACACAACCACATCAAAATTACAACTAAATTATGGAACAACCATCATTCAGAACCACCAGAAATCAAGCTGAATGGAAGTCCCAAAACTATGAAATTAAAGAAGAAACCACTTTGAGACTGGTAGGAAGGGTGGATGCACAACAGGCTTGTTCCACATCCACATGTGGCAGATAAAAATTGGGAGGGAGAAATTTTGGGAGGAGCAAGGGGTCACAGTCCCATACAAGGGCTGCCCAGCAGAGGGTTCAGTGCTAGGAAGATAAGTCCCCATAACTTCTGGCTGCAAAAACCAGTGGGGATTGAAGCTGTGGAAGGGAGAAACTGCTGGATTTCCAAGCAGTTCCTCGTAAAGGACCTGACATGGACTTACTCAGACTCAGTCCCTCTATTGACGGCAGAGACATACAGGGAGGAACTGAGTGGTCCAGCATCAACACAAGAGCTGGGTGTGTCAGCTTTTTCCCAGACATAAGTAGTGGCAGAAGTCATTTTTCCTTTTCTGAGCCCTCCCCCAATACAGCTGGTATGTGGGTCCATACTTGAGACTCCATCATTCTGGTTCACACTGTTTGCCCCACTCTGCTGATTTCCTGAGATCCCACCCAAACCAATTTATGGGCCTTCCCAAGCTCTTTCCAGGGGCTTGAATGGCATGTTTTGTCTCATGCTTCACATTTTCCTATATTATCTCTTAAAAACAGCATCTGGCCTCAGGCAGCCCTGTACCTCTGTTAATTGGCCCCAGGCCTGGCACTAGCAGCAGCTGGCTTTGGTTCAGGGCTAGGCCTTTCCTGGACACCTCCAAGTCTAGCACAGGTACCAGCCATCTGCAGATTTCTTTGTAGGTTATGCCAGGTGGCCCTGAACAGAACACAGGCAGTGGCTAACCTTGGACATGCCAATAGAAATCAAGGCTCAACTACAAGAGGAGGATGTACACAGCCCACACAGTGGGTGCACCTTGAAGCCCTAACTTAGGTGATCGGAGAGTCTGTGCCACTGGACCATACAGGACACCTGCTTCATTAGGCCACTCTGTCTAGCCAGGGAGTTGTAGCAGCTCTAGCTGATGCACAGAAACAAACACAGGGAGGCTGCTAAAATGAGGAGACAAAGAAACATGGCCCAAATGAAAGAACAGAACAGATCTCTTGACAAAAAAACTAAATAGAATGGAGACAAGCAGTTTACTAGATGCTGAGTTCAAAACACTGGTTATAAGGATGCTCAGTGAACTCAGGGCGAACCTCAACAGCATAAAAAAGATCTGGTCAGAAATGAATGATACCCTAATTGAAATAAAAGAACAATTTATAGGGGAATCAACAATACAATGCGTAAAGTCTAGGATGAAATCAGTGATTTGGAATATAAGAAAACAATAAACACCCCATCAGTATAGCAAGAAGAAAAAAGAATCCCCCCAAATGAGGATAGTATAATGAGCCTCTGGGACTACTTCAAGCATACCAACATGGGGGTGCTGGAAGGAGGAGAGAAAGCAAGAAACAGTAAACCTATTTGGAAAAATGACACAAAACTTCCCTAAGTTGGTGAAGGAAATAGTACATATCAGTCTAGGAAGTGCAGAGTCCCAAACAAAATGAACCCAAAGAGATCCACACCAGATACATCATAATTAAAATGCCAAAGGTTAATAACAAAGAAAGACTCAACCCTGAGGAGGTCATGGTCAGAAATATTACAGCATAGATGGCATGTATCCAAGGGGTACATTCATTGCTATTATGTGCTGAAATGCAAAAAGAAATTAAAAAACTGTGACTTTGTATTTATTATATTTATATAATAAATATATGATTTTTAATTTATTTTCAGTTATAGTCTAGAAATTATTAGTGTCTGCCATGACAAAGTAACCTCTTGAGCTAAAAAGCCTACCCTAATCATTCAACAAAGAAATATTTTAAAAAAGAATAAAGATTTTTCTTTTCAAATAATGGAAACATAGATATTGCTAAAGAACAACCAAAAAATGTCTTAAGCATTAATTGATCAGGATGTTCAGTGCTTGGCTTTGCAAAATGTTTGTAACAGTCATATTTGCTATATTCAAGGCATAAATACTTTTTACAACATTTGCAAAAATATTTTGATAAACAACTTGTTTTAGATGGTTGTTGAGGGAGCTATATATTTTTTCTGCCATTTTCAACATAAAAAGAAACCACAATGCTGACTTCAAAGTTCATGAAAAAAAAAAACTATGCCAACACTGACTTCAGAGTTCACAGTATCTCTCAGATACAATTTACTATTGCTATCGCACACCCTTAGAAAACATATTATAACCAAACTGCTTAAATGTTACGGCTTAATATTGGTCACATACAAATGTGTAGCTAGTCGTGACTCTGAACCTGTGCACCTGATGTATGTAACAGTATTTAAGAAAATAGTTTGTTTGTGTCTCTCACATCAGCCATGACCTTGGCAGGGTTAAAAATAGCAAGAGAAAAAGCATTTACCATATTTTGCTGTATGTAATGCCCTCCCATGCACAGTGCGCATCCACATTTTTGTGTGCATTATACACGGGATTATTATACCCATAGTATGTGTTCATTATACCCATGTGTAATGCGCACTCTTGTTTTTCCCTAAAATTTGGGCAAAAAGGCGCACATTATACATGGCAAAATATGGTAGTTAACCTACAACAGAGCTCCAGTAAAACTGTCAGCTGATTTCTCAAAAGAAACTTTGCAGGCCAAAATGGATTGGCAAGAAATATTTAAAAGTCTTGAAAAGCAAAGACCTATAAGCAAGATTTCTCCACCCAGCAAAGCTATCATTTTAGAATCCAAGGATAGATAAAGAGCTTCCCAAATAAGAAAAACCTGAAGGAGTTCAGCACCACCAAACTAATATTATGTGAAATATTAAAAGGTCTCTTTTAAGGGGAAGAAGATGATCAAAACTATGAACAATAAAATAGCAATAAACACATGTGTATCAATAATTGAATCTAAAATAATATTCAAGCAGAACAGAAACAGAATCATACATGCAGGGAACGTTTTGGTGGTTGCTAGAAGGGAGGGGTGTTGGGGGATGTGTGACAAGGTGAAGGGATTAAGAAGTACAAATTGGTAATAGCATAAACATTAATATATAACTAAACAAAACGAACAAAAAAGCCCATTTGTTTAATTCCCTATGGAAAGCCCTGACTTAAAGTCTGTTTATTCTATTTGAATTAACAGATCTGTAAAGCTTAGTTTCTAATTGCATGTGCATAGTTGATTAGGAGGATTAAATTAGAAGGTGATAAGAAGTGTAAGCTGTCTCTTCTGGAAGATAGGAGAGAGTGATGGCTGGTAATTCATATTTTCTTTATATACAATATTTCCATGTAAGTGACTAGGGATTTTTACCTAACCCAGGACAATTCAGATTACTTTTACACAGCTGAACCAAACATTTTTTACTGGAAAAGGATTGTGGGGGTGTGTGGAGGAGAGTGAGAATTGAATGGAGCAGTAAGCTGTATTGTGGCACATTAGGTATCCATTTTATTGTACATTTTGGCTTCTATGGCAGAGGAATGGAGATGAGGAGGAATAAAACTTGGAAAGGGGGAAATACTGCAGAGTTAGAAGTAATTTGCTAAAGGGAGATTTAGCAGAAAATGGCCCAAGGTGGACCCAATCCTTTCTTTCTCTCTCCTGCTCTGTTACAGCTTTTAGCAGTCCTTATTCTGGTCAACTTGAAACTCCTGGCGTACCATCCCACCTTTAGCTGAATTAACGTGTTTTGGCTGTTAACAGTTGTGCCCTTTTACACCATTGTCAGCGGCGCAGTGTGCCTTCACTCACAAGATGATAGGTCAGTGCAAGGAGCTCACGCTGCCTTACTGTTTATTGCTCCACCCAGGCCTTCCTCTGCCCTAGCTGGCCAGAGACCCTGGGAAATGCAGTTTAATTATTGCTTTCTATCTTCCAGGGCACTCTTTCATGTAAGTGACATGATTTAAAAGAAGCATTATTTCTTTCTTCCTGTTTCCTGTATATCCCTAACTCCTGAATTTCCATTAATTGTAGAGACAATTGGGGCAAAAACAGTTGGCTTTTTAAAGCCTTATCAGGAAAAGACATTTAACTATTCATATGTAAATATAGATTGATTACATAAGTTTCCTTCTTTACACTTGTCTGCTCCTCCCTGAAAATATTGAAATTAGAGAAGGGAGGTATCTTGTTTTAAATTTTGTACTTGGGACCTGGGGCCTTTTGTTGTTTTTGGATTTTTACATGTGCTGTGAAGCACATGAGAGCTTTGACTGAGACCATGTAGGAGTTAGAAGCGGACAATAAAAAATGTGCTTTTCTTACTTTGTCATTCCTTATAGTGTAGCTTTGTACTTTTCCCTTTTATCATAGGGTTGGTTAAATTACCTTTTTTGTTTGAGAGCCTTGTATCATTTCCTCTTCAGCTTACTGTGCCCAGACACTAGCTGAGATATTTGATACAAGTATGAGTCAAGCTTTTGTCCATATTTCTTTTCCTGCTGGATTTTTTTCACTTAACATATCTTGGAGAAATTTTCGCCAGCACATATAGCTGTCACATTCCTTTTCATGGCTGTGTGCATTCCGTTGTATGTTTGAATCATAATAAGTCTTGTCACTGGATGCTTAGTTGTGTCCAGTCTTTTCTTATTAAAGGGTTGTGCTAAACTTTCTTGTGTGTGTGTGTGTATGTGTGTATATATATCTCTTTGGTTAATTTTTGTGAATAAGCCCATAGTATTGTATACATTCCTAGTGGTGAGTTTGCTCAGTCAAGGGTTCATGTAATTTTCATTTTCATAAATATTTCCAAGTTTCAAACCTTGTCAGCATTTTTCATTGATAGTGAAATCTGTTACCTTAGTATTTTCTGGTATTTCAGGGAAATTGTCTTAACTGTTTCTAGGCTAAGCCAATAACTTGAAATGTATGGCTAATATGGGGGTCATAGGAATAAGAAACCATATGTAAAAAGAAGGGAGAATTCTTTATGTGGTCTGTTTTCAAGAAAATTTTTGAAGAGGTCAAGTTTGTCTTCCATTTACAGTATTTCCACTTACCTTCTCATTTTCCTCTGTGCTGAGGTTGCAAGCCATTACTTTGGCACTTTATGCCAACCTGACTTTTTCCCCCCCCAAAATATTCTTTATTACCAAAATACTTTGACTTCCTCAATTCTAAGTTTCAGCTTAATGTTAGGTAATTTGGTTAATGTGTACATTATATATTAACACAATATTATAGGAATATTATTTTAAATAGTATGCATATACAGTTGACCCTTGGACAGTATGGGTTTGAACTGTGTGGGTCCATACTTATATGCAGATTTTTTCAATAAATATACAGTTGACCTGTATTTCTTGGTTTTGCATTTGGATTCAGCCAACCCTAAGTTGAAAACTGTGTTTTTGTTCCTCAGTTGGGTATCTGTGGGTGCAGAGGACCAGCCAACTGTATTCATTGTTCTGTGCTATTTTATGTAAGGACTAGAGCATCCTTGAATTTTGGTATTCAAGGGGAGTCCTGGAACCAACCCCTTAGAGATACCAAGCTACTGTAGTTAAGATTTGGGGAAGTTAAAAGTTATACATAGATTTTCAACTGCATGGGATCCGCACCCCTAATTTTTGCATTGTTCAAAGGTCAACTGTATTAGGATATGCTCAATTTATTTATTTATTTTTATTTCTTTTAATTATATTTTATTGATTATGCTATTACAGTTGTCCCAATTTTTCCCCCTTTCCACCCTTTCACTGAGCTTACCCCCAATCCCTCAGACAGTCTGCCACCATTGTCGATGTTCATGCATCAGCATCTCTGTTCTTTGCTACTATATTTCCTATATTGTACTTTACATGTCCATGACTGTTCTGTAATTTGTACTTTTTTTAAAAAAGATTTTATTTATTTTTTAGAGAGAAAGAAAGAGAGGGGGAGAGAGAGGGAGAGAAATATTGATGTGCTAGAGAAACATTGATTGGCTGCTGTTTGCATGCCCCTACTGGGGCCTGGCCCACAACCTAGGCATGTGTCTTGACTGAGAATAGAACTGGTGACCTTTCGGTTCACAGGCCAGTGCTAAACCCACACTGAGCCATACCAGCCAGGGTCCAGTTTGTACTTCATAATCCTTTCACCTGTTTCACCCATCCCCACAACCCCACTCCCATCTGGCAACCATCAGAATGTTCTCTGTATCTGTGATTCTGTTTCTGTTCTGCTTGTATGCTTATTTCTTTTTTTAAGATTTAATTGTTGATAGATATGTATGTAATTTCTTTTTATTGTTCTGTTTTTTTTTTCTCTCTTTTTCTTAAATAGTCTCTTTACCATTCTGTATGATACTGGTTTGGTCATGATAAACTCCTTCAGCCTTTTCTTGTCTGGGAAGCTCTTTGTTTGCCCTTTGTTTCTAAATGATAGCTTTGCTGAGTAGAGTCATCTTGGTTGTAGGTTCCTGCTTTTCATCACTTTGAATACTTCTTGGCAGTCCCTCCTTGCCTACAGAGTTTCTTTTGAGAAATCAGCCGACAGTCTTAACAGGATCTCGTTTGCAGGTACCTAACTGCTTTTCTCTTGTTGCTTTTAAGATTCTCTCTTTGTATTTAACCTTTGGCATTTTAATTATGATGTTTCTGGTGTGGGCCTCTTTGGGTTCATCTTGTTCAGGAGTCTCTGTGCTTCCTGGTCTTGCATGTCTATTTTCTGCATCAAGTTAGGGAAGTTTTCTGTCATTATTTTTTTCAAATAGGTTTTCAGTTTCTCACTCTCCTTTATCTGGCACCCCATGATGTGAATGTTGGTGCGCTTGAAGTTTTCTCAGAGGCTCCTTACACTACGCTCATTTAAAAAAATTCTATTTTCTTTTTGCTGTTCTGATTAGGTATTTTTGTGTTTTATATTCCAAATTGCTGATGTGATTTTTGGATTCATTTACTCTGCTGTTGTTTCCCTGTAAATTGGTTTTCATTTCAATTAGTGTATCCTTTATTTCTGACTATTCTTTTTTATGGTTTCTGTGTCTTTTTATGCCGTTGAAATTCTCTCTGGTTCATCTACTCTTCCCCTCAGTTCATTGAGCATTCTTATGTCCATGTCTTGAACTGTGAATCTAGTAGATTGCTTATCTCCATTTTGTTTAGCTCTTTTCCTGGAGTTTTGGTCTGTTCCTTCATTTGGGCTATGTATCTTTGTTTCCTCATTTTGGCAGCCTCCCTATGTTTGTTTCTATGTATTAGGTAGAGCTACTACGACTCTGGCTTGATATAGTGGCCTAATGCAGTAGGTGTTCTATAGGGTCCACTAGCACAGCCTCCCCTGTCACCCAAGCTGCATACTTAATGTGCCACCATATGGGCTCTGTATACCCTCCTTTTGTAGTTAAGCCTTGATTGCTGTTGGCAGGTCAATGGGAGGGATTTATCCAGGTGGACTGACTGATCAGTGACCGTGAACTTCTGCCTTCTGCTGAGAGTCAGTTGTGCAGGGGCCCACTCCACAGAGTAGGACTTACTTCAGCAGGGCTCTGGGTCCGCTGAGTGTGCCCCTTAAGTGTGTTGCTTGTGGAGGTGGTTGGGTAGTTGGTGCTCTGGTAGGGTCTGCAGCTGTCCACTGGGTGCGCAAGCTCAGCTTTCTTCAGGAGGTGCAGGCTAAGGTTAGCCACCACCTGTGTTCTGTCCAGGGTCAGAACACAGCTCACATAGCTATCATACAAAGTGATCTGCAGATGGCTGTTACTTGTGCTGTGCTTAGAGGTGACCAAGTGAGGCCAAGTAGTGAACCAAGGCTGGCTGCTGCCAGTGGCGGACCTGGGGCCACTTAGCAATGGGTACCAGGCTTGCTGAGGCCTGATGCTGCTAGTTTGAAAGGATTCAGGAAAGTTGGAAGCATGAGCCAAGACAAACCTCATGTGGAAAAACCAGTGGAAACAGTTTGGGTGGGCCTGAAAGTTGGGTAGGGCCGATCCCCAGGGAATCACCAGGGTGAGGCAAACAGTATGAGCCAGGTTGGTGTAGTCTCAGATATGTCCCCTGCCTGCCAGCTCTCTTGGGGGAGAGCTCAGAAAAGGAACAGTGGCCTCTGTCAGCACTTCTGTTTGGGAGAAAGCTGTCCCCAGCTGTTGCCTGGTGCCAGACACTTCTGTTTCTTCCTGTATGCCTCTGCTGCCTTTCAAGTTGCAGCCCCGGTGCTGGAGCTCAGAGGAAGTGAGTCTGTGTAAGTCCATGTACAGTCCTCTTAGGAGGAACTGCCTGGGCATCCAGAAGTGTCTGTCTTCAACAGCCCCAGTCCCCCCTGGTTTTCTCAGCCAGGAAGTTATGGGGACTTACCTTCCTGGTACTGGAACCCTGGGCTGTGACCCCTTGCTTCTGAGATTCCTTCCCGGATTTTTACCTGGCACATGTGGGTGTGGGACCAGCCTGTTCCTCGTCTGTGCCCCCTCCTAACAGTATCCACGTGGTTTCTTTTTTAATTCTGTAGCTGTAGGACTTCCCTTCAGCCCCATTTGTGGCAGTTGTGAATAATGGTTGTATAGTTTAGTTGTAATTTTGCATGATTGTGTGAGGAAGTGAGCTGTGTTTATCTATGCCGCTATCTTCAGGATATGCTAAATTTAAATAAGTCAATGAGGTACGTGATTAGTAAGTAACATTGGAGTTGGTACTGCCACTGTAGCGAAGTAGGGACCTTGTGTTGAGTTAACAAGTCGGTTTCAACTGTGGCCACTTTTTTTAAAACTAAGTTCCGTCCTGGGTCTTTTTCTCTAGATTGATATTTCAATAACTTTTCTACAGTTTCTATATTATGCAAAGAGCCTTTTAAAAAAGTAACTGTGTGTAGCAATAGCAGCTGTAGCAGCCACAAAGAATTATAGTAAATGATGTCTTACTGTACAAATAAATCCTTTTTCAGTTAGGGGTTTTCCAAATTCCAAAATAATAAAACAGTAAGTAGATTAGAGGAATATAATTTATTTGGTAAGGATTTCCAAAGAATGTACAGAATAAGCAAATTGTAGCCCTAAAACATTTAAGTTTCACTTAGTCATACAATAGTTTATTTTCTAAGGAATGTGAGAAATAGAATATTAGGAGAGAACAGTTTTTGGTGATACATTTAAAATCTTCATCTTTTAGATTTTGTTTTGCTACTTAGAGATTTTAAAAAGTCAAATTGGATTCTTGGTTCTTTGTCCTATGTCTTCTAGGCTGGTAATACCTGGTACCAGGGAAAACAAGGTTAGCAAGTATGAATTACATTTTTGTTTTGTTTACTTCTCTGTTTATATGATTTTTGAGCTGTTTAAGTACAGGTTTCTCCCTAGATGAAAGCCTTAGTGAAAGAAATAGTGTTTATATTTTAGTGGTGTATTTGAATTTAACTGATCACTTATTTTATTTCTGAAAGCTGTGATCGCGTTAGTAACCGTTGCCTACCTGATAGGTTTGGGAAAGAGGTGACTAAGCTGAAACACAGTCAGTGCATTTACTAGTTGTAGGCCCTTCTCCTTGGGTTGGTTACATGCGTTTACTTCACAGAGTCTTAATAGAAATCGGTTTTAAAATCCAAGCTTTGTACCAGTCCTTTGACCTTCTTTGAAATGTTGTGTCTTTGGATTTCATAATCCAAAGCCTCAATCCATATTGTTAGTTCCTAGAGTAACATGATGGAAGATGAATTTATAGGAGCCAGAATTAGAAGGACAGATTTAAAATTGCCTGCCTTTTCTATAGTAGTAGAGAAAATAAGATAATGTAATAGTGCCTAGTTTTTATCATGACCTATTTATTTAATCATATTAAAGTATTTAAGACTATATTAGGAATAAAAATACTTCTATTTCATTTTAACAAATTTAAAAACATTAATAAAAAATGAAATTTTACTATGGAAAGTTCTCAAATTAGAGAGAAATATAATTATGGTTAACAATTTGTAATTTTACCACCCAGTGGTAATTTTAATGTTAGCATTTTAGATAAACCTGTGCACATTCATACAGACACACATACCCCTTTATATTATTTCCCCAAATTTTCAAGAATATTTTTTATGACTATATGGATATTATTATTTTAACAGATTAGCTTTTTATTGACATACCATAAAAAAATGACAGAAATGTGCACACATCACAGATGTGCATCTTGAAATTTTACGAAGTGAGCACATCATTCAACTCAAGGAAAAACATGGCCAGCTCCCACACTTCCCCCTCTTCCTGCCTTCTTTCAGCAGCCCCCAAGGGCAGCCATTCTGATTTTCTTTAAAAAAAAAAACAACTTTATTGAGATCTAATTTAAGTGCAATAAAATTAAAATTCAGCTGTTTTAAGTGTATCATTCAGTGGTTTTTAGTAATTTGCAGAGTTGTGCAACCATCACCATAGTCTAGTTTTAAAGCATATGTATGAATATATTTAATCAGTTTTCTTTTGTTGACTATGTAGTACATTTGCAGTTTTTCACTATCATAAACACTGCAGTGATTTTTCATGTATATCTTCGTATGTATTTCTGATTTCATCAGGATAGTTTCCTGAAAGTATAATCATTGATTCAAAGAATATGTGCATTTTTATGACTTTTGATATGTAGACCAAATTGCCTTTGAAAATTGTTGAACTAATTTACATTTCCACTGTCAGTAGATGAATTTTTTTTTTTAACTATTTCAAGTTTGGTCTTAATTTCTGAACAGTCATTACCAGTTTTGTGAATGAAATATGGTACTTCTGTTTAATATTCATTTCTTTGATTACTACTATAATTGACTATTTTATGTATTTAGAAACTGTTTCTAAGTTTTCTTTATGATTTGCCTGATAATGTTTTGTCAGTTTATGTCCTAATGAGTGAATTTGTTTTTATTTTAAAATATTTTAATTTATTAAAGGATGTGAATCCTTTGACTGTTACAAATACTTTTTCCCTAATTTATTTAATGTTAGGCTTATTTTTCATAAAAATAGATTAGAGTATGCCTTACAGACAAAACGGAAAATTTGTGTTTTACTCTTATTAGTCTTATGGAAACTTATCTTGGTATTTAAAAATTGGAAGCAATACTGAATCATACGAGTGAAATTTTTCTATTAAATTGTGTACTTTTTCGTAATTAAAAAAATTATCAAGTAGACATATAAAACTAATGTGTTATGCTTTGTTGCCAAACTTGGTCTTTCTAGGCAGTTATACTTAAGCATGAACATTGACGACAAACTGGAAGGATTATTTCTTAAATGTGGCGGCATAGACGAAATGCAGTCTTCCAGGGCAATGGTTGTAATGGGTGGAGTGTCTGGCCAGTCCACTGTGTCTGGGGACCTGCAGGAGTCGGTACTTCAAGATCGAAGTATGCCCCACCAGGAGATCCTTGCTGCAGATGAAGTGTTACAAGAAAGTGAGATGAGACAACAGGATATGATATCACATGACGAACTCATGGTCCATGAGGAGACAGTGAAAAATGACGAGGAGCAGATGGAAACACATGAAAGACTCCCTCAAGGACTACAGTATGCTCTTAATGTCCCTGTAAGTAACTCCTTTATAAAATATTAAACATATAATTAGGAACATAATTTTGTATTAAGTAATGCTACAAGTTATTGAAGAAATTTCAGAAAATGATGGCTAAATAGTTCAAACGGGTGTTTTAAATAGGTACACCAAATAATGAGAAATCCTAATGAGAAATGGCAAATTAAATGTATTACATACATTTTAGAAACTTACCTTTTTCAGAAATAAATAACATTTATTTCTTTAGCAAGATTATATGTGTTAAATTTTAACTGCTTAATTTTTAAATATACTGTATTTTGTTTTAACTTTTGTGTTTTTTAATGGGTAGAAAGATTGATTCATGAGCATAATTAGAAAAAAGACATGAACTCGAGGGTTTTTTCTTCAAATTCTGTTAACTCAGCAATTCCTGCCTTCTTTATTTTTTAAATTATCTTTTGAAAGTAAGTCAGACCCTTAGTCTTCTCTATTTACCCCAGGTGTCATAGCTTGTCACCCAAGGTATTCTTTTGTAGATACCCATTTTTACCTGATAACCAGCAAAACCCCAACCATGCCATCCTTTTCTGTTCTTTCCGTGATAATAAACCTGGATTCCTTTCAGTACATTTAACATACTCTGTCTTTCCTTTTGCTTCATGACCTTCATATATCCTGACTGTAATATTCCCCTCAACAACCCATACCCCTCGCTATCTTTTAACCCAGTTAGTCCTTCACACCATCACCCTGCCACTTCTCTCCAGTCTTGGTGAGTCCCTGCTGTGGGGGCTTGTGTTTGCTTGTTCATTGTTCTGTGCCTCTGATGGATTGTAGGCTCTACAAGAGCATGAAGTTTGTCTCGTTTCCCCTTATATTCCAGTTATTGGCGCATGGTGTGAATAAATAGAAAACTGCTTATAGTTGTGTTCTAATACCCATGCTTACCAACTCTCACCTAGCCCATTGCAGCAGCCTTTTCTTTGTTTAGCAGCTTCACGTGATGGATTTACATTGATTGATTTTTCAGTGTTGAACCAACCTTGCATACCTGGAATAAATTCCACTTGGTTGTGGTGTATCATTCTTTTTATACATTATTGGGTTGAATTTTCTAATATTTTACAGAGGATTTTTGCATCTATGGTCATGAGATATATTGGTCTAGTTTTCTTTTTTTATAAATGTCTTAGTCTGATTTTGATATTAGAGCAATCCTGGATTTATAATGAGTTAGTATTCCCTCTGCTTTTGTCTTCTGGAAGAGATTGTAGAAAATTGATATAATGTCTTCCTTAAATGTTTGGTAGAATTTACCAATGAATCCACATTGTCTGGTATTTTCTTTGTTGCAAGGTTACTAGTTACTGATTCAATTTCTTTTATAAATATAGGCCTATTCAGTTTGTCTGTTTTTTCTTGTGTGAGTTTTGGCAGGTTGTGTCTTCCAGGAAATCAATCAGTTTCATCTAGGCTATCAAATTTGTGAGCATAGAGTTGTTCATAGTATTCCGTTATTGTCCTTTTGCTCTTGTGGAGTCTGTAGTGGGGGCATATTGTTTATATGTTCTCTTTTTTTTTTCTTAGCCTGTTTAGGGTCTTGCTGCCCATTTTTAAATACAATTTTTAATTGTAAAGTATTGTTAATTATATTCATGTTGTTGTAAAACACCTCTAGAACTGTTTCCTCTTGCAAAACTGAATCTCTGTACCCATTGAACAACCATTTTCCATTTCCCCAGAGAGGCTTATTGATTTCATTGATATTTAGAAAGAGCCAACTTTCGATTTTCACTATTGATTTCCAGTTTTGAGTTTCATTGATTTGTGCTCTGATTTTTATTTTTTTCCTGTTATTTTGGATTTAATTTGCTCTTTTTCTCCCTGGCTCTCTAAGGTAGAAGATTAGAAGATAGATATTAAATCTTCTTTCCTAATATATGTAGTTAGTGCTATAAATGTTCACACTGGCCAGGTAGCTCACTTGGTTAGAGCGTTGTCCCTATGTGCCAAGTTTGCGGGTTCATTCCCTGGTCAGGGCACATACAAGAATCTACCAATGAATGCATAAAATAAGTGGAACAACAAATTGGTGTTTCTCCCCTCCCTTACTCTCTCCCTCCTCCTCCTCTCCTTCCCTCCCTCCCTTCATCTCTCTCTCTGAAATCAATAGAATAAATTTCCCTCTAAGCATGGCTTTCACTGTGTCCCACAAATTTTGATGTTTTATTTTTATTTTCATTTTGTTCTGTGTATCTTAATTTCTCCTGAGATTTCTTTTTGAAATTAAATTTATTGGGGGGACATTGGTTAATGAGATTATATAGGTTTCAAGTGTACCTTCCTATGATATGTGATCTGTATATTGCATTGTATGTTTACTTCCCAAAATCACCCTATGTTTGACTCCATTTACCCTTTACTCCCTCTGTGCCACCCCCTCCCCCTTTGGTAACCACCATACTCTTGTCTGTGTCTATGAGTTTATGTTTGTTTGTCTTGTTCAATTGTGTTCAATTGTTTCATATCCCACATATGAATGAAACCATATGGTTCTTGACTTTTTCTGTCTGACTTACTTTGCTTAGCATGATACTGTCAAGGTCCATGTTGTTGCTAATGGCGCTATTTCATCTTCTCTTGCTGAGTAGTATTCCATAGTATATGTGTACCACGTCGTCTTCATCCAGTCTTCTATCAGAGGGCACTTTGGCTGTTTCCATGTCTTGGCTACTGTGAGTAATGCTACAGTGAACATAGGGGCACATAAATCTTTACAAGTAAGTGTTTTCAAATATTTTGGATAGATACCCAAAAGAGGGGTTGCTGGGTCATATATAGGTAACTCCATTCTTAATTTTTTTGAGGAAATTCTATGCTGTTTTCCCTAGTGGCTGTACCAGTTTACATTCCCATCAGCAGTCAGTGAGGGTTCCTTTTTCTCCACAACCTCTCCAACACTTTTTACCTGTACTGTTGAGTATAGCCATTCTGACAGGAGTGAGGTGGTATCTCATTGTAGTTTTGATTTGCATTTCCCTAATAGCTAGTGAAGTTGAGCATTTTTTCAGACGAGATCAGGTGCATTCAGGGTGGTATGGCCACAGACTTGAGGATTTTTTCATATGCCTGTTGGCCATTTGTGTTTATTCTTGGGAGAAGTGTCTGTTCAGGTCATCTCCCGAGTTTTTAATTGGATTGTCTGTTCGTTTGGTGTTGAGTTGTATATATTTCGGCTCTTAACCCCTTGTCGGAGCTGCTGTTTGCAAACATCTTCTCCCATTCGGTTGATTGCCATTTTGTTTTTGACAGTTTCTTTTCCTGTGCAGAAGCTTTTTATAGTTTGATATAGTCCCATTTATTTAGTTTTGTTTTTGCTTTCTTTGCCTTAGAGGTCAAATTAATAAAATCCTCTTCTGAGATTTTTTATTTGATACATGTTATTTAGAAGTGTGTTGTTTAAGTTCCAAGTATTTTGGGATCTTCCAGCTGTTTTTCTGTTATTGATTTCTAGTTTAACTCACTGTGGTTTGAGAGCATATATAGTGTGTTTTCTAGTCTTTTAAATTTGTTAAGGTGTGTATTATGAGTGTAGTGAATGCTCCATGTGATCATGAGAAGAATGTGCTCAGTTGATGTTGGGTGAATTAGTCTGTACATTAAAATAGCCTTTTTATTGGACTGACTGAAGCCTGAGCCTTGTTTAAGCTGTATTTCATATAGTTTCTGTAGCGGTCTTTCCAAAATGAAAATTTTAATTCTAACTCCCCTACTAAAACTACTCAGAGATTTCTTGTTTCCTGACAGCTAAAATGTACCCTTTTACATGGGTTGGAAGAGCCTTCAAATCAGGTCTCATCTTGTCCAGCTCCTTACTTAGTTATTCAAGCTCCTTTCCTCACTTCGTCCTTCAAGCCTATCACATTATTTTAGTTGTCCAGGTCCACTGTTATTTTTGCTGTTACTCCTGTAAATGTTGTATGTACCTGTACTATTCTTTATTTGACAGTGTACCATTTTTCACTTCACATAAAAAAGAAAGTTTAAAAGCTTTCTTCCTTACATGCATTTCATTATGGTAACTAACTTACTTTGCTTTTTTTTGCTTGCAAAACTATATGAGGACTGTGTTCCAGAGCCTGTCTTTTAACTTTGTATTGTCAATACCTAGGCTATAGTAGTCAATTAAATATTTTTGAGTGAAAATACATATATATTTTTTTAACTGATGAAAAGTTTAAAGTGGAATGCTCTCAGATCCAGAGGTACACTTCAGACTTTTGACAACTGCATAAACTGTATAAAACCCACAGCCCATCAAGCTATAGAATATTTCCGTCATCTTAGAAGATTTCTGTGTTTTATCCTGGTCAGACCCCTCCACAGCAATTGTTTTGATTTTTTTTTTTCTACCACAAGTTAGAGTTGTCCCCTGAGAACTTCATGTAAATGGACTCATGTAATTCTTGTTCTGGCTTCTTTTGCTCATATAATGTTTTTGTAGTTTATCCATGCTGGTTGAGTGTATGAGCAATTTATTTTTAATATTGATTAATATTATATTGTTTGATCCTAAATTTTATTTATTTTTCTTTTTATACCTATTTGTGTTAGTTTTCAAACTTTATGAAAAAACTGCTATGAACAGTCTTGTATGTGTCTTTTCTCATTTCTTTTGGGCACATTTTTATAGAAGTTAACCGTTTCTTTTGTGTTTTCATTTTGATTGCTCTAATATCTATCTTTGCATTGGTATTACATGATCTTCATTGCTATATCTTTATAGTATATTATCAAAATCAGATAGTATAGTCCTCCAATTTTGTTATTCTTTTTTTAATCCTCACATAAGGTTATGCTCACTGATTTCAGAGAGATGGGAAGGGAGGGAGAGAAACATTGATATGAGAGAGAAACATCGACTGGTTACTTCTCACATGGCGCCCCAACTAACCTGCAGTGTAGGCATGTGCCCTAACCAAGAATTGAACCCACGACCTTTCTGTTTACGGGACAGTGTTCTAACCAACTGAGCCACACCACCAGAGTTGATTTTGTTATTCTTTTGCAAGATGGTTGTGACTATTCTAGGTTGTTTGCATTTTCACATGAAAATATATAGAGTCAGCCTTTCAGTTTCTTTAGAACCAGCTAGGTTTTGATTGGGATTGCATTGATTCTATATATTGACTTGATTAAAATCAACATTTAAATAGTAGTGGCTTTCAATCCATGGACACGATTTATCGTTACATTTATTTAGGTTTTATTTAATTTATTTAAGCATTGTTTTGTAGTTTTCAGTGTAGAGTTATTAAATACATTTTCTTAAATTTACTGCTAAGTATTATTTCATTTTTTGGATATGATTATAAATGGCATTAAAAAGTTTAATGTCTAATTGTTTATGACTAGTGTATAGAAATGCAATTGCTTCTTTTATATTGACTACATATTCTGTGACCTTGTTACGTACTTGTTAGTTTTAGTAGTTATTTAGTTTAATCATGGTCATAGTGCCTCATTGTATTGTTGATACAGTTTACATCTTCCTTTTTAATCTGTGTGTCTTTTACCTTTTCCTTCTTTATAGCAATGACTAGGGCCTCCGGTACAATGTTGAATAGAAGTGGTAAGACTAGACATCTTTCCCTTGTTCCTGATCTTCAGGGGACTGCATTCAGTTTTTCATTGTTAAGAATTATTTTAGTTCGAGGTTTTTTATTGATGATCTTTATTAGATTGAATTTTTCTTTCTAGTTTGTTGAAAATTTAGAAAATAAATGAATGGGTGTATAATTTCATTAAGTGCTTTCTCTTCATTTATTAGATGATCATTTGATTTTTTTGTCTCCTTATTATCTTAATAGAGTGAATTACATTGATTTTCAAGTATTAAATCAACCTTGCATTCCTGGGATAAACTGATCTTGGTCATGATATGTCATTTTTTATGTTGTTGGGTTCAGTTTACTAATTTTTTCAAAGAATTTTTCTGTGTATGTTTATGAGGGATAATAGTTTTATTTTCCTGTAATATCTTTGTTTTCGGTTTACTGGCCTCAATATAAATGGCTTAAGAATATGTCATCCTCTGTTCTGAAAATGTTTGTATAAGACTGGTATTATTTCTACCTTAGATACCTGGTAGGTTTTTACCAGTAAAGATAATCTGGGGCAGTGCTTTCTTTGCGGAAATGTTTTTTTTTAACTGCATCTTATATGTGGTAGCAGTTGTCCCAGTTTTTCCCCCTTTGTCCCCCTCCACCCAGTACTCCCCACTCCCTCTGGCAATCCCCCCCTTAGTTCATGTCCATGGATCATGCATATAAGTTCTTCAGCTGCTCCATTTCCTATACTGTACTTTACATCCCACTGTCTATTCTGTACTTACCAATTTGTATTTCTTTTTCTTTTGATGAGCAAAAATAAAAGGTTTTAAGTAAATTTGCGATTCTGTGTTGGGCCACATTCATAGCCATCCTGGGCTGCATGCGGCATGCGGGTTGGACACCCCTGCTAGGGTATCACAAACAACAGTAAGCAATTGGAAGGGTTACCGGTTTCGCGTATGCAGAGTGGGGGCGGTCAGTAGTGGAGTGCTCAGCCGTATCAAATGTGTGATTGCATGGACCCGCAGCCCTACTCTCAACTTACTCTGGGTCAGAGCCCCACAGGGCGAGTAGCCCAATTTGTGTTTCTTAATCCCTGCATCTTTTCTCCCATTTTCCCCTCTTCCCCCTTCTAACTGATAACCCTCCAAGTGATCTCTATATTTATGATTCAGTTTCTGTTCTGCTAGTTTGCTTAGTTTGTTTTTTAGATTCAATTGTTCATAGTTTTGAATTTATTGCCAATTTAATGTTCATACTTTTGATCTTCTTTTTCTTAAGTAAGTACATTTAACATTCCATATAATGCAGTGGCTTGGTGATGATGAACTCCTTTAACTCGACCTTATCTGGGAAGCACTTATCTGCCCTTCCATTCTAAATGATACCTTTGCTGGATAGAGTCATCTTGGTTGTAGATTCTTGCTTTTCATCACTTTGAATACTTCTTGCCAGTCCCTTCTTGCCTATAAGGTTTCTTTTGAGAAATCAGCTAACAGTCCTGTGGGAACTCCTTGGTAGTTAACTCTTTGCTTTTCTCTGGCTGCTTTTAGTAATCTCTCTTTATCTTTAACCTTTGGCATTTTAATTATGATGTGTCTTGGTGTGGTCCTCTTTGCATCCATCTTGTCTGGGACTCTGTGTTTCTTGGACTTTTATGTCTATTTACTTCACCAAATTAGGAAAGTTTTCTTTTATTATTTTTTTCAAACAAGTTTTCAGTTTCTTTTTCTTCTCCTACCAGTACCCTCATAATTTGAGTTGGTACGTTTGAAGTTGTCCCAGTGGTTCCTTACCCTATCCTTGTTTTTTGGGATTCTTTTTTCTTCTTGCTGTTCTGATTCAGTGTCTTTTTCTTCTTTATGTTCCAAATCATTGATTTGATTCTTGGCTTCATCCACTCCATTGTTGATTCCCTATAAATTTTTCTTGACATCACTTAGTGTAACCTTCATTTCTGCTTTGGTCTTTTTTATGTTTTTTTAGTGCCCAATGAGTTCCTTGAGCATCTTAATAACCAGTGTTTTGAACTCTGCCTCTGATACATTGCTTATCTCCATTTTGTTTAGCTCTTTTTCTGGAGTGTTGATCTGTTCTTTCATTTGGGCCATGTTTCTTTGTGTCCTCATTTTGGCAGCTTCCCTGTGTTTGTTTCTGCGTATTAGGTAGAGCTGCTTTGATTCAGTCTTAGGAACCTGGTCTAATTTAGAAAAGCATACTGTAAGTTTGCTGGGGCAGAGCCTTAGGTGTTTGCCAGGGCGGGGCGACCCACTGTGCTGTGTTGTGGCTTGGTATGTGGGGGAGGGCTGTGAGAGGGAACAGTGCTGCTTGTTCGGCTCTCGGCCAGCTTTCAGTCACTTCCCCTGCTGCACACAAGCAATTTGGGCCTTTCTGGTGCTGATTCCCAGGTGGGTGGACTTCTGTATGTTCTAGGACCCTGTGGGTCTCTCCAGTGAACTCTCCTGTGAGGCTGGGAGTTTCTCCCACTGCTGCAACCCCACAGGTTTTTATAGCCAGAGGTTTTGAGGCTTCTTTTTCCCTTGCTGGAACTCTGGGTTGTGCATTCTGTCTCGCTCCCCAGTTCCTCCTGGTTTATCTGCATGCAAGTGTGGGACTGCCAGCCTCCTCGCCTGCCAGGCCCTCCAACTGTTAACCTTGCTGTGTGTCCTCTTTGCCCCTCCTACAGGTCTGGTTGACTGTTTCTTCCTTAACTCCTTGGTTGTTGGACTTCCATACAGTTCGATTTTCTGGCAGTTCTGACTGTGTTTTGTTTTTAAATTGTTGACCTTCTTTTGGCCGTGTGAGGAGGCAAAGTGTATGTACCTACTCCTCCATCTTGGCTGGATCTTTGTGATTTCTTTTTGACCCGTGAATTCATTAGAATTGTTTTACTCAATTTCTGAATATTTTGGTATTTTCCAGATACCTTTTTGTCATTGATATTTAATGATTGTGTCGAGAGAATTATACATTGTATAATTTCAGTCTTTTAAAATTTATTGAGACTTGTATTAGGGCCCAATATATGATTAGTTGGTGAATATTAATTTTTTAAGCCTCACCCACAGATATATTTATTGATTTTTTTGTTTGTTTTTATAGAGAGAGGAAGTGGGGAGAGAGTGAGAGAAACATCAGTGTGAAAGAGAACATCAATCAGTTGCCTCTCATACTCACCCCAGCCAGGGATCAAACCTGCAACAGTTTTTGGTATATGGGACGACATTCCAGCCAACTTAGCACCTGGCCAGGGCAGTGAATATTCTTTTTTTTTTTTTTTCAAGATTTTATTTATTTATTTTTAGAGACAGGAAGGAAGGAAGAAAGGGAGAGAAGCTTCAGTGTATCGTTGCATCTCACACACCCCCTGCTGGGGATCTGGCCCTCAGTGCAGGCATGTGCCCTGACTGGGAATCGAACTTGTAACCCTTTGGTCCTGGGCCTGCACTCAGTCCACTGAACCACACCAGCCAGGGCAATATACTTTATTTATTTGAAAAGAATGTACATTCTGGCTGCCCTTGGGTTGGTTATTTTATAAATCAAGTAGGTCAAATTGACTGGTTGTGTTCTTCAACTCATATCCTTATTTGTTTTCTTTCTTTCTTTTCCTTTTTATTGAACTCTCCAGGTCCATCCATGCTGTCACAAAGTGTAAAATTTCCATGTTTTTTATGGCCAAGTAGTATTTCACAGTCTTACTTGTTTCCCAACAATTAATGTTTCTTTGCAGAAAGACCCAGTTTAAATTTGATGTTGCATTCATTGTCATGTCTCTTCAGTTTTCTTAGTCTGAGTTTTTTATTGTTGTAATACTGAAAATTAGCAACCATTTATTTTGTAGAATGTTTCTCAATTTATCTGGTATTCTGTTTTAATAAGATTTAAGTTAAAATCTTTGGCAGGGATATCACAAAAAGTGATGCCGTGCTCTCTCCCCATGGCATTCTAACGTGTGACACATGAGTTTTGTTTGGCCTGTTCTGATGGTGGTTTACTCTGATTGGTTGATGGAGATGATGTCAGATTTCCCACTGTAAAGTTAATCTCATTCCTCATCACACTTTTTAATTTATTCATTTATTTGTGTCAACATGGACTTAGTTTTATTTTATTCCCTGGGTTAAAATCTATATTATTATATTAATGCTTGGTTTAAGATTTGGCCAGTTGGAGCCTCTTCAGCCTGGCTTCTGTATTCTTTCATGTGCTCTATCAATCTTTGAGTATTTACTTTCTTTCTGTCACAGGGTTTCTATGCTTATGTTAATTTTTCCTGGCTCTTTCTTTTCTTTCTTTCTTTCTTTCTTTCTTTCTTTCTTTCTTTCTTTCTTTCTTTCTTTCTCTTTTCTTTTCTTTTCTTTTCTTTTCTTTTCTTTTCTTTTCTTTTCTTTTCTTTTCTTTTCTTTTCTTTTCTTTTCTTTTCTTTTTTCTTTTCTTTTCTTTTCTTTCTTTCCTTTCTTTCTTTCTTTCTACCCTGGAATCAGTCATTTCTCTGAGGAGCTTTTTTAGTTCATTGTGGTGGAGCCTGGTTTTTAGAAGCTGGAGTCTGGGTTCTCAGTGTGCTTATTGCTTTTGGGGTATAGCTGCTCCCAGGCCCGTCAGTGGACAAAGCCAGAGAATATATGTATGTTTATAATTATATGCATTTATATGTGTATATGTGCACCCATTGATATCTATAATTATCTCCATATCTATCAGTATTAAAAACCACGAGTTCACACTGATAACCTCCAGTCAGAGTCCATTACCACAGAGTACATTTTAATTTTCTCACTTCCATATTTTATAACTCCCTTCTTAGTGAAAAACCTGATTTTTGATATCTTTAATATATTTCCTTATTTGATCTGGCCCTCATTACTTCCTTCCCACTGAGATCCCCTTTTCACTGTCCAGGTCCCTATACTTCATGGCAGAGCATGCCACCCCCTGTCCCTTGCATATAGTTGCCTTTCTCCTCTTGCATGTAGCCAGCCCACTTTATACACTGTGATGGTCCATGCCCACTCTTTTGATAATCTTCCTCACCTTACTTAGCTTCTGAACCTTGTTCCAGGCTGCCCCTCTCTCATAACATGGACCCTTCTTATGCTCCTTTGGCTCTGACACTTCATGCTGAGTTACCCTTGCATGAAGGGAACCTTCTCACTCTGCTTACACTCTTGACATCTTGCTTTGGGCAGCCCTGCCATGCAGATGACCTCTTTATCTTGTTTGGAATCTCATACCATGTTCTGCTCCAGCTTATGGCTTTAGCAGTGAGCGGCTCATAAAGACTAAATGGATAAAAATACTGTAGAGAGATCCCATGTACTCTTCACCCAGTTTCCCGTAGTGGTTACATTTTGTATGACTGTAGTACAATCTCAGAATCAGGAAGTTGCCATTGCTACAGTGTGTCCGGTTTTCTGTGTTTTGTCACACATGCGGGGGTGTAGCCATCACAGCAGTTGAGTCACAGAGCTAACTCATCACAGCAAGTGCCCTCCATGTGCCGTCCCTTCGCAGTCACAGCCCTGACCCCTGGCTGTCCTAGTCCTAATTTCTCATCTCTATAACGGAGTCATTTTGAGAATATTATATTAATGGAATCCTGTAGTATTTGACCTTTTGAGGCTGACTTTTTTCACTTAACATAATGCCCACGAGAGCCATCTGAATTGTTGTGTATTCATACTTTGTTCCCTTTTGTTACGGAGTGGTATTCCATGGTGTGGATGAACCACATTTTAATCATTCCCTTATTGAAGGACATATTAGTTGTTTTCACATTTTGGCTATTACAAATAAAGCTACTATGAACATTCATATGTAGGTTATAGATGTTCATATCTCCAGGACACATACCTATCATAATCCTACCAGGAGGTATAGTCACTCCTAACGTTTTGGTATATGCACTTCTATGCTTTTTTGATATGCATAACATGCATAGGATCTTACTGCTTTTTTAAAAAAATCCTCACCCGAGGATATGTTTTATTTCTTTTAGAGAAAGGGAAAAGGAGAGAGAGAGGGAGTGGGAGAGAGGGAGGGAGGGAGAGAGAGAAAGAAAAACATCTGTTGATTGTCTCCTGTATGCACCCTGATGGGGATCTATCTCGCAACCTTTGTGGTGTACAGGATGACGCTCCAACAAACACCGCCTGGCCAGGGCTGTGTTGGTTTTTATCCACTCTTTTTACTTACCATCATATTTTGAACTTTTGTCAACTCTCTATTCTTCTGATCATATTTCTCAAATGTCTGCTTGATATTTCATATTTATGGACAATCCATAATTAAATCCTGTTCCTCCTAACTGATAATGATGAATTTGAGTTGATTCTGAGAAGGAAATATGAAAAGTTAATATATAGCAGATGGGCGGAATTTAGGATTCGTGTAACATTGCTTTATGCTAGAACATAACAGGCATGAGAAATGATATTCTGAAAGTTTTATTGGATAGCAGTGTGTTAGAAAGCTTCTCAACTCAGAAATTAAATTTATTTCAGGAATTTGAAAAAATCTATTTGATTTATTCTTTTTATTCTTGTATCTATTCAGGAGGAATTGGGAAATCATAACTCTTTATGGTCTTTATTTTTCCAAGTTGATGGCAAGCATGTTGAAGAGTGAAGGCATATATTTATTGACAAAATGGAACAAATTGCAATTCATAATGATATATGCCACATTTGTTTTCTAGAAACTGTTGACTTCTATCACTGTAGTGTAAGGACTTTATAATTTAGGAGGTGTAAAAATATCATCTTTCACCCTGGTTGGCTAGCTCAGTTGGTTAGTGCATCATCTTGATATGCCAAGGTTGTGGGATCAGGACGCATAAGAAAATCAACCAGTGAATGCATAAATAAGTGGAACAACAGATCAGTGTTTTCTCTGTCTCTCTTCCTGCCTTCCTCTGCCTTCTTCCCTCCCTCCCTTTTCTTTTTCTAAAATCAATAAATAAAATTTTAAAAAAACTATGTTTTAGTCATATTGATATAATAAAATGTAAAGTATTTCAGGTATTTGTAAGTCCTAAAAAATGTACTTCAGTGTACATATAGCTTTTATTTTAGTCACAAATTTCTGTGCCATTAAAGAGCAAGAATAACATTTTAAGCATACTTTTATGTATTTTACATGTATGATTATTTTGTTTAATGGCCTAGGAAACTCAAAATATATTTGGCCATTTGTATAAGACCTCTGTTTTGTTTTTAAATTTTAAATTTCCTTAAATTTTGTCTTTTGTTAAAGGATTGCAGATATTTTCCCAAATACTTGTTTCCATCCAGTTAATAAAAACCTACTGTGCTGATTCTAGGAATTTGAGTGTGTATTCATAATGGATGACTATTTCCCTCTCCCCCAGAAAAATCATTTTACCCATTTCAGTGATTTTAAAGTACTTGTTTTTGCCACATACTTTGTACTCTGGTTTATTGTAGACTTGGACTGCATTAATTGGTCACAAATGATCTTTCGTAGTCATCCTAGAAGGTTGCACCCTGTTTGGCAAATCCATTTGCCTTTGTATTTTATCTGCTTAAGTAGTCATTGTTATGATATGTTTCTTTCTCTAACTCCCTGCTTGTTATCCCCATTACATTATATACTTTTCTAACAAAGTTGTTTATTAGTTGTAGCTAATTCTTATTATCATTGCGATTCTGTTAAAGTTCATTTGAGGGATTCAGAAGTAGTTTTATGTTCATTATCTGTAGGGTTCTTATCTTTTGAAGTGATTATACTGGGTTTTATTGGGGCTGCATGTTTAAGAAGCTCTCCCCTACCTTCGAATATTTTATACTATAGCATACTCTTTGGATATCTTTTTCAGAAATAAATTTATCACTTGAATTCATTTTAATGTGAATAGATGGTAATTTATATTAATTTCATTTTTTTCTTTAAACAAAATTTCATATACTATGTGGTTCTTACAAAGTGACCATATTTGAGCAGAAAACATGGAATGAGGAATCCTACTTTTATAGTTTTTCCTGGTGAGAGTCATGTTTTGCTTATTATTAGTTGATTTCAACTTACTTGGTAAGTAGATGAATCAAAGTATCTCTTCTAGTGGATTATTTTAGGGAGCTAAGCCAGAATGTTCTGCTTTTCAGTATCCTCCCATGACTGAGTTTATTTTACTTTTTTGGGACATAAATTGCCAATGGACAATTTCTTTGTAGATGAATAGTAACCTACCCAGTTGCCTAACACTTTTAATATAGTACTGTCTGACAGTTGATCTGCAATTGTCAGACAGTAGTACTGAAGAAGAGTTACACCCTCTTACTTAGGTGAATAGTTCATGAATGGAAAAGGCTATGATAAGAGTCAACCGAGCTAGCTGTCTCAGAGATGTCTACTTTGTTTTTTTTTTTAAAGCCCCTTTTTCTAATTAATTAATTAATTTATGTATTAATTTATTAATTTTTAGAGAGAGAGTAAGAGAGGGAGAGAAATATTGACGTTCAAGAGATACATCAATCAGTTACCTCTTACACGCCCCCAGCTGGGGACCTGGCCTGCAACCCAGGCATGTGCCCTGACTGGGAATCGAACCATTGACCCTTCAGTGTACAGGTCAGCACTCAATCCACTGAGCTACACCAGCCAGGGATACTTTGGTTTTCTCATAATTGTATGACGTAGTTTATCTTAAAAGGACTACATAGTCATTGTATAAAATAGTATAGAACAGAACAAAGTCAAAGTTCCTTGTTTCCAACACTTGCCTAATCTACTTCTAAAGTAATAACTATTAGTATCTATATTCTTCTGGAAATTGTAAATTTATAAACAGTATGTATGTGTATTTCCATATAATGTTTCATAATTATAACATGTCTTCTGAAAGTAACACATTTTGCTTTACATATATTAGGTAATGCTGTTTGTATTCTTTTGAAATTTGCATTATTCAGTAACAGAAATTTCCATGTTATTACATACAAACTGGCTTCTTTATTTTAGTGACTGATTAAATGATATGCCTTATTTAACCATTCCCTTATTGATGGATATTTACATTATTACTAGATTTGTTTGAATGGAATAATGGTGAAAAGATCATGCTTGTACGAGCAAGGTCTGTTCAGGAAGTACCCAGCCATGTAATATTAAAAAATAGAGACACTTATTGAAGAAGATATAAGAAACATTGTACACAGGACAATGATGCCTCAGTCTCTTCAAAGTAGGCACCTTGGGACCTCACACAGCTCTCCCAGTTGCCATCAGCTGCTCCATCATATTTTCCTGAATCGCATCGATGCTCTGAAATCTCTTCCTTTACAAAGGTGATTTTAGTTTGGGGGAAGGCCGGAAGTCTCAAGGCACCAAATCTGGCCTGTAGAGGGGCTGAGTCACTTGGGTGGTTTGATGTTTCGCCAAAAACTTTGTGCAAGACGTGCTGCATGAGCTTGTGCGTTGTGGTGCTGAAGCTGCCAGTTACCAGTTGCCCATAACTGTGGCCTTCTGAATCATCCTAATAGTTTCCGCAGAGGAATGTTCAAGCTTAACGCAAAATTTGATGCAGATTCATTGCCATGCTTGCTCAGTCATTTTGAATGTGATGGCGACACAGTACGCATGCTCACTGAACCATGTCTTCTGCCCTCAGTGACTAGTACCGAGAAGGTGTCATTCACACAGGTGCGCTCCAGTCCACTCCCCTTGGCTGCCAGGTTACATTGATATCATACAGCCTTCTCGTTATATTAACAATGATTGGACCTATTCCTGACATATGTGTCTCTGTTTGTGTGCATGTGTGTGTGTTGCAGTTATCTTTTCTCCTCTGATTTGTCTACTCTTTTGATAAACAGAAATTAACGTTAATACAGTTTAATTTATGTCTTTTTCTTTTGGTTGGTGTTCCTGTATCCTGTTTTTTTAAAAATATATTTTATTGATTATGCTATTACAGTTGTCCCATTACCCCCTTCACCCTGAACACCCTCTCCCACCCTCATTCCCCCCCTTTAGTTCATGTCCATGTGTCATAAGTTCTTTAGCTTCTACATTTCCCCTACTATTCTTGCCCTCCCCCTGTCTATTTTCTATCTACCATCTATGCTACTTATTGTCTGTACCTTTTCCCCCTCTCTCCTCCTCCCACTCCCCTCTTGCTAACCCTCCATGTGATCTCCATTTCTGTGGTTCTGTTCCTGTTCTAGTTGTTTGCTTAGTTTCTTCTTGTTTTTGTTTTAGGTGTGGTTGGTAATAATTGTGAGTTTTTTATCTTCTTTTTCTTAGATA
>CM052539.1:98262825-98288706 GCA_028533065.1 Trachops cirrhosus
AAGTTCTCCTTTATTATTTGTTCAAATATATTTTCCACTTGTTGTTTTTCCTCTTCTCCTTCTGATACCCCTATAATCCGGATGTTGGAACGTTTAAAGATGTCCTGGAGGTTCCTAAGCCTCTCCTCATTTTTTTGAATTCTTGTTTCTTCATTCTTTTCTGGTTGTATATTTTTTTCTTCCTTCTGGTCCACTCCAATGATGTGAGACCCATCTTTCATTCCATCACTATTGGTTCCCTGTGCATTTTTCTTCATTTCACTTATTGTATCCTTCATTTTTTCATCTAGTTTGTGACCAAAATCAACCAATTCTGTGAGCTTCCTGATCACCAGTACTTTGAACTGTGTATCTGATAGGTTGGCTATCTCTTGGTGGCTTAAAAGGATGGGTTCTGGGGCTTTCAATTCTTCTTCTGTTTGAGCCATCTTTTCCCTAGTTTTTTGTTTTTATTTTCTTTGTTGTTGGTTTTTGGTCTTGTCGAGCTCCTGTAGTGAGGGGCAGGGCCTTAGGAGTTCACCAGGGTGGGGCACCCCAGTCGCTAGGTTGTGATGCTGTATGTGGGGGCAGGGTCCGAGAGGGAACAGTGGCACTTGCTCCACTCTCAGTAGGACCCCAGACCCCTCCGCCACTTTCTGCAAGCTAACTGGGCCCCTCTGGTGCCAATTCCCATGTCGGTGGGCCTGTGCACCCCGCAGGACCCTCCTTTTCAGTCAGTGCCCCAAGGCTCTATTTCCCGGTGCTGGGACCCTGATTTGGGCACAGTGCCTTGCTTCCCAATGGCTGCCTCACTGGGTCTGCCAGTCGCCAATCCCCGGCCAGGGCCCTGCCAGCCACCGCCCCTTGTGCACCCAGGGTCTGCCCGCTGCAGTCTTGAGCACTGCCCCAGTTGCTCAGCTCTCTGCTCTGCATCATTCACCTAGCCCAACTCTGCCCCTCCTACTGGTCTGGATGAACGTGTCTAATTTTAACTCCTTGGGTGTTTGACTTCCATACAGTTCAATTTTCTGTCAGTTCTGGTTGTTATTCTGTTTCTAAATTGTTGTTGTCCTTGTCTTGGTTGTGCAAGGAGGCACAGTGTGTCTACCTATGCCTCCATCTTAGCTGGAAGCCTCATGTATCCTGTTTAAGAATTCTCTGCCTACTCCAAGGTCATGAAGATATTTTCCTTTTTTCTAGAAGCTTCTTTTTTTCTTCTCTCACTTAGGTGAATAGTCTGTTTGGAATTGATTTTTGCTCTTGTGAGATAAGGATTGTTACAGGGTGCAGCCAAGAGGGGGGCCCCAGATAGGGATTTGGAATGGGGCCCAGAACTGGAGGTGTCCAGGAAATATTAGGATGTCCAACACTCCCCCTCCCCCTGCCACAGGTGTGGGCTGGGGGAAGGGACAAATGGAGCAGGGCCATTGAGAGCTGTTTTGCATAGCAACAGTTTTGCAGCTAACCTCTGGTATGGTCATTTAACATATCCGTAACCTTTAACTAGTTACATAGATATGTTAAATAGCTGTGGCCACGCTCTGAGCCAGGGGAATGGAAGTAACTTCCCCCCAACACGTAACTTGGGGGCAGGTCCCCCAAGTTATATAGCGCCTGTGTGAGAGCTTGGCGATGACTGGCTCCAGGACACGGGGCCACATGGCAAGTGTAGCCGATTGTGGGAGGAGTTGGAAATGGGGCTGCAGAGGAAGATTGGCGGGAGGATTTAAACAGAGATGCAGCAGCCATTGTGGAGAGAACCACTTGGCTTTGCCAGAGTGCAGACCCCCTGGCAGCTTTGCTGGGGAGAACCATGCGGCTTTGCCAGAGTGGGGACTCCCCCGGCCATTGTGGAGAGAGAGGACCATGTGGCTGTGTCAGTGAAGGAAAGCCACGTGGCTTTGACAGAGTGGGGACCCCCGCAACTTTAGAAGGGGGAACCACCACCCAGCTTTAACAGAGATCAAGGCAACACAGCTGATGGTGCTGGGAACCAAGGGAGGCCTACCAGCCCAGACGGATTGCTGGGAAGAACCGGGGGCTGCCTGAGCCATGGACTTCTATTTCTTTTCCTGAGATACGGTACCCCAGACTGGGCAAAGGGGGAAGGAAGGACTGTGTGTGTGTTTGTGGGCGTTTTAAGGGACTTTGGGATTTTGGTGAAGACATTAGGTCACTACTTTAAGTTTGTACAACATTAAATAAACATTTCCTTTTCATGAATCTCTGGTATTGAGAGGTGTCTTTCCTATAAGGTAGCGGACATAACGAACCTGGGGGGCTTCTTTCAGTAATAGTATATCACCCTTGAGCCCCCTTTGGCCCCTCCCTTAGCCCCCTGTGTTCTGTAACAGGATCAAGATTTATTTGATGGCTTTTTATCCCCACTAATTCATAAAAATTTTTTCAGTTTTACTTTGCAGGCTTAATATTTCAGTTCTTAGAACAACTCAATATATTAAGATAATAAATAGATTTTTCTCTGATTAATGCTAGGGATTTATATTAGGACTGGACTTCATACCTTTTTAAAACTATGAGGTAACATATACTTATTTGAGAAAATGTAAAAAAATTTTAAAGCTATGGAAAAGATAAAAATTGCTGTGGTTTTACTGCACTCAGATAATAACTACTGACATTTCATTGTTTCATTGTCAGCATTTTAGTATTATTTCCTTTTCTAATTTGTCTTTCTGTGTATGTATTTGCATGTTTGTATAAAATTTTTTTGCATGCATATGTGTTTGCATGAAATTGTACAAGTATCTTTATCTATATATAAGTCATACTTATCTGTGTTTATCACTTAACCTTAAAGCATGAGTATTTCACTGTCAATATTATTCAGAAGATTTCTAACTGTATAATGTTATATAGTTATATTGTAATTTATCTCACTTTTTTATTATTGAATACTAGATTTATTAGACTGTACTTTTTTGCTGTTATGTAAATAATATTTTGATGTTATATGTAGATTTTGTTGTCATGAGATTATTTCTTTAGTATAAGTTTTTTAAGGCTCTTGGTATATACTGGCCAATTTGTAGCCCACAAAAGTTGACCAGTTCTCCCTTTGGTAGAGTATGAAACTGCCAACTTAATGTTTTAGAAATGATCTAGAGTAGGAAATGTGAACTAAAATTTCTAGATTTGTATATGATGTTGGGGAAAACATCTGGAGTTGGTTTGGGGTTGGAAGTGGAGAAGAAAAGAAAAGTTGTTTTTAGACAGGAGACTGGGATAATATAGTATATTGAAAGGCAGAACCTCCAGATGGAGGTTCTGATGTGAAAGGGAAAGATTATTTTTAGCAAAAGAATTATATATCTGTAATTGTATAATAATTAACTATAAATATTTGCATAGAATTTAAAATTTTTCAAGATGCTCTTTATGTAACCTCATTTGATATTTTGATGTGTATGTGTTGGATATTACTACTGCCATTAATTCATAGATGAGGAAATGGTTATAATAAGTAGCATGAAGAATCTACTGTATACTGCTATGCACTGTAATTTGTGCTTTATGTATGTAATTGCTTTTATTTTAACCCTATAGAAATTCCATGAGGATTATTTCCTCCATTTTACAAGTGAAGAAAAGTTCCAAATGATTAAAATTTATTTGACCAGCCTTGCTGCTACTATTACTATTTGGAATTAGATTGTGTTTTGTTTAACTACAACCTGTGCTTTTCTTGCTTTGCCATACTACTTCTGGAAGCCAGGTTTACCCAGGTAGTAATTGGAAGAGGTGGGACTGAAACTCCGCAGTCTTAGGCTTCACATAAGTATTATTGGTGTTTTGTACAGTTTGTTGTTTTTAAATAGTAGTAGATCTTAGAGAACCGCTAGAAATTCTGTGCACATTCTGGTAGTAACCAAACTATAGTTCATGCATATATGGAAGAATAAAGTGTTCATGCAAAAATCATTTTAAAATAAGTTTGAATAATTTAGACTTATTAAGAAGAAGTTATTACTATCATTGGATTATTATTACTAACACTGGATTAGAAGATATAAGATCTTGATTTAAATCCTAGTTTTGAAATTTAGTTCCTTGGGTAAGATACTTTAACTCCCTGAAGTTTTGTTTTTCTTATTGGTAACATAGGATAAAAGGTAATTCACAGACTGCAGGAGTTAGGATCTGAGTTGCTGGATTTGGAAGATTTGTTTGAGTTTTGGTTTCCTTTCTTAATGGGATTTTAGACAAGCAACTTAACTTTTGTGGGCCTTATTTTTCTTATTTTTAGGACAGGATGAAAATAACTGACCTCATAGTGTTATTTTAGGATTAAATGCAATAGAGTACAGGCTAGAGACCACATGCCTCACCCCCCAACCTCCCTAACCATTGTCATCTAGTTGGTTAAGGACAGATCCTTTGTCAAGTGGCCTAGGTCTCTTCTATGAAGTACATCATAAAGAGTATTGAAAGCTGAGTTGGAGAGAATATAGTTAATACCATGGGCAACAAGAGCTATTGTAGATCCCTCATTGGGGAAATAATAAGAAGAAAGTTTTATTTAAATGTATGTGTGGAAGAGTATATTAGGGAGATGATAACGCCTTAAAGCAGCCACCCTGAGAGGTCAACTGAAGTGGATTGGATGTTGATAGATACAGATGTAGGATGTTGAGAATGACGAGAAGTTCAGAATGGCTCATTCTAAGGAGTTACCTTATTTGGGAGCTGGGTAAACCAAAATTTGCAAACCAAATCAAATATTTACTCATTGTATACTGGGTCTGGCAATATTATTTTAGGTACAGTTACATTTGTTGTATCACTTATTAACATTATTGAGTCTGGAAAAAAGAAGTGAAGAGGAGTAGCAGGTTTGGAAGAAAAAAGTAAATGAGGGATGCACATGATAAACTTGCAGTTTTGCTTAGGGCTCGTGCTGCATCCATGAAGCCGTTTAGTTATGTCAGATCTCGTTAATGCCCATGTTCATCATGCCTGTTCCATTCTTTTAGGTTGAGCCCAACATGTGCTGTCTTGAATTAGTTTCTTTTTTTTGTAATGCATCAAAATTCCCCATCTGTATTTTAAGGCCTTTGAAAAGGAGATCATTTATTTATTTTATTTTTCAATTACAGTTTATATTTTGTTCATTTTGTGTTCGTTTCAGGTGTGCGGTGTAGTGGTTAGACAATCACATACTTTACAATTTATCCCAATATTTTTGGTCCCCACCTGGCACCATACATAGTTATTACAATGTTATTAACTATATTCCCTGTGCTGTACTTTCCATCCCCAATGTTAAAGTTATTTTGTAACTCCCAATCTTCTTAATTCCTTTACCTTTTTACCCAGTCCCCCAATTCCCCTCCCCTCTGGCAACCATGGGTCTGATCTCTATGAATCTGTTTCTGTTTTGTTTGTTCCTTTATTTTGTTCTTTTGAGTCCACATATAAGAGAAATCATATGGTAATTGTCTTTGTCTGAATTATTTCACTTTGCATAAGTCTCTAGGTCCTTCCATGCTGTCAAAAATGATAAGGTTTTATTCTTCTATGGCTGAGTAATATTCCATTGTATATATGTTCCACTGCTTTTTTTATCTACTCAGTCACTTCCATATCTTGGCTGTTGTAAATAACTGCAGTGAATATAGGGGTGCATGTATCCTTTCAAATTAATGTTTTGGTTTCTTTGAATATATACTCAGAACTGGAATTGCTGGGTCATAAGGCAGTTTTATTTTTAATTTTGGGTGGACCTTCCATAATGTTTCCCACAGTGCTGCACCAGTCTGCATTCCCACCAACAGTGCACTAGGGTTCTCCTTTCTCCACATCATCTCCAAGACTTGTTTGTTGACTGAGAGGTGTGAGATGATACCTCACTGTGGTTTTAATTTGCATTTCTCTGATGGTTAATGATGTTGAGCATTGTTCCATATGTCTGTTGGCTATCTGTATGTCCTCTCTGAAGAAGTGCCTATTCAGGTCCTCTGCCCACTTTTAAATTGGATTTTTTTTTCCTTTGGCGGGGGTGGTGAGTTGTATGAGTTCTTTCTAAATAAGTTCTTTAAAAATAAGGGGTATTAGCCCTTTATTGAAAGGTTATTGGTCAATGTCTTCTCCTGTTCAGTAGGGTTTTTTTTGGTTTTGTTGATGCAGGAGACCTTATTTTTAGAATGTGTTTTCAGTATCTAGAGTTATGCTCTAAACATATTAGAATCTCAGTAAATTTAAAGCTTTTGTTGTATTATTTTAGATTGAATTTATACATAGTAGACACTTAATAGCCATTAAATGAATAAGTGAGTGACAGCTATTATGGAAAATACCAAAGAAGAGTATCTTATTTTCGGATAGCAAGATAATGTATAGATACCTGAATTAGCTAAGTATAAATGTAGGATAATTTTTTATTGAATTTATTGAGGTGACTGGCTAATAAAATAACATAGGTTTCAAGTGTAAAGTTCTATAGTAAATCATCTGTATATTGTATGGTGTTTGCCATTCAAAGTTAAGCCTCCTTCCCTCACCGTTTATTCCCTCTTCGCTCTCTTCTGCCTTTCCCCACCCACCCTTCCCCTGGGAACAGCGTTGCTGTTGTCTGTGTCTGAGGTGGTTGGTGGTGTTTTTTTTTTCTTAATCCCCTCTCTCACCGTTTTCACCCAACTACACCCCCTCTCCAACCCAGGATAGTTTTTTTTTTTTAATTGTTGGGCCAGAAACAGTGTAGTCAGTGTTGAAAAAATAATTATTCTGTGTTCTGGACTTGAATTAGTGACTGGAATCGAGGAAAGGAGTTTTTTCATATAGAGAGGCTTCTTTATGTTTAGGGTTGGGAAAATGAAAACAGAAATGTCAAAAATGAGAAAAACATCAGAATAATTATGAGATGTATTTTAGAACTAGCAAGAACGAACCAGCTTTGGCTATGGCAAGGGGTGAGGAAGCATTAACACTATAGGAGCCTTAAGTCTTCTAAGGGTGCTGGGGGAGAAGTTAGATGAGTATAGAGGGCAGATACGACATGAACGTCAGGTCTGACTTCTTCCCTAGTCTCAAAGTGGGAGACCCAGAGGACGCGTCACTCGGTGGATGAGTCTTAGAGTTTTAGGTGTAGAAGGAATGTCTGGGTTGCCCTGGCCTGTTAGCTCAGATGGTTAGAGTGTCATCCCAATATGCCAAGGTTGTGGGTTTGATCTCTGGTCATGGCACATACAAGAATCAACCAATGAATGCATCAATAAGTGAATCAACAAATAAGTGTTTTTCTCTCCTCCTTCCCTCCATGTCTTCCTCTTTTTCTCTCCCCTCCCCCCCAAAAAATCAATAAATAAAAAAAAATTTTAAGGCCTCAGTTTACTCAAGTCTTGTGAAAGAAGGGTGGGTAGGGTGATTGACAGTGTTGATGGTATTCCTGGTTTGGTAGTGTGAGAATGGCATTGAAAGTGACCTCTCAGACATAGGCAGGAGGTTTCATGTGGGACTAGGTAAAATAGTAAAACTTAAGTGATGAGGAAGAAATAAAAGGTTTATTTTTGTTTTGTTTTTAACAAATTTAACCTACTTCTTAGTTTAATGGTTTTCATGATGCTTTAGTAAATATGTTTCAAAAATCCAGCAAATCAGTCTTTTCAAATACCACACATCTATAGGTGCTTGATTGATTAATTATATTTCAGTTTATTTAGGTGAAAAGTAACACTGATAACTTGATTTTTTTTAAAGACAGTTCTCAATGAAAGAGTAGGTAGCTTAGGGATGAATTATCATCTTTTTTGTTATACTTATTTTTTCATGTTCTTATAGATTATATATAGCTTTCCTTGGGCCAAAGAAGGCTTAAGTTTCCCCAGACTTTTTGCAACTTGTTTTTTCTAGCTGTCTTTATTATTACACCTATTACTTTACAGTTTGGGATTTACTAACATCTTTTCTAAGCACTTGAGGCTGGACCATATGCTTTAGTGTGTGGTTGGTTATATTATGTTATATATAGAGGAGATTACTTTATTCCATTTATGAGTGATAAGCCTATTGGAGCATTCTAAAAATGTAACTTGCTGTGTGCCTAATACTTTGATCCATTGATATTTTTAGGTTTGGGTCTCTGTTTTTACAATGTTAAGAATGTTACTTCTTTTTGAAAATGCAAGTAGCAATATGATCACTTTCCATATACATGGAAATAACTAAAAGGTTCAGATACATGTATTTATCTTTTTCAGTGTACATAAAGGCTCTTCTTTGATTTGTGAATAACTGCTAATTGTAGAACTTATTTGAACATTTGTCTTACACTCCACTTGACACTTTTACTAAAAAGAGTTCCCATTTCTTATTGCTACATGCTACATTTTCATTGTTTCTTTGCAATCTATTAGCTGACAGAAACGTTGGAACTACTTAGGTGCCAAAGTGAAACAGGACAGAGCCATTCAACAGATGCCTAGATGTTCTGTTGTCATTTCTCCTTGTCTCATGCCCAGCCCAAGGTGTCACTCTTAGTTCCCACCACTCCAGATGGTAACATGTACTCCAAATAATGATACCAAAATAAGCCCCAAAGAATGGTCACTAGTATTATTCTATAACCGATGGAATTATTAGCTGCATAATCATTTAAGTCACATTTTTGTGCCAAGGTTCTTAATTTGTGATTCTCATACTGCCTACATGCCAGGAATTTATGAAAGCTTTCAGCTCCTTATTCTGTTAGTCTGAAACCCCTGGCTTATGTTGCATTTTTTTCATGAACTCCTTCCACAAAGCTGTGTCTTCCAGCTTTACAATGAATCTGTAAGATGTTTATAATGTTTTGTAGCTGTTGTAGTATATTTCTTAAAAATGTAGTCATTAGCACATTTTACTTCCTGGATTATTATCAAAGATTTTTTAAAAAACCTTATGAACAATATAAATTTATTTCTCGGTTCTCGAGGCTAGAAATCCAAGATCACGGTGCCCCCGTGGTAGGGTAAGGGCCCTCTTCCAGGCTGTAGACTCTTTGCTGTGTCTGCATACGGTGCAAGGGCCAAATATTTTTCATGTATTTCCTAGCTTGTTGAGTTAAAAGTTTCTTAGTTTTAAGATTCTTGTGTTTTTATTTCAAAGATAGATTGAAAATGTAGCAGTGGCGGGGAGATGACCGAGCACCATCAATTCCTTATAAGAATTTACACTACCATTAGTGACCTTAGAACCCTGGTGTATTTTTTTTAGGACAAACAATTCTTCATTATCTGTGAGAACTGAGATCTGAAGATAGGTAATATTGTTGACATCTTAATGTTTTTTGTAGTATTTCTATAGTTATTGTGTAGTTAGCATCATGTCCTATACATAGCAGCCAGCCTAAAACCATATGCAATTCCATAAACATATTTGGTGATGGTTTATTGTAGAAGCCAGGAAAATACTGGCCAAAATATTGTCAAAAAGTGTGGTGCTTAAAGATAGTTACATTTTTATTGTTTGTCTTACCTTTCTTTTGATGTGATTACCTTTTAAAATTTTGTCTTTTTCTGATATTTCGTAAATTGAGAGGAAGCCCCTTGTGAAGTCAAATAACTCCCTCTTTCTCCCAATATTTTACTGATTTTTGGAATTTAACCTTTTTTTGTGTGAGTGCTTTTAACTTTTCAGCATCACTTTCCTTAAATGTGGGAGTGAAATTATGTTACTATCTTGACTTCTGCTTTATTCTGGCAGGTCTTATAATCTTTTTTAGGACTTCTTTTTTACCAGGTAAATGTTTGTAAAACCATGTTTTAGTCCCTAGTTTTACTCTTGATTCTTACTTTTCAGTTACCTGTTAATGAGTCCCTCAGTGCACTGCTTACTTGCACCGCATGTAGAGTATCGTGGGAGCCACGTGCTGTGGTGTTAGCAAGGAAGCAAAGGACTAAACATGCAACAGCTTTTTGTCACCATGGACTTGTTCTAAAATTGTTTTTTTTTTAACAGATAAGTGTAAAGCAGGAAATTACTTTTACTGATGTATCTGAGCAACTGATGAGAGACAAAAAACAAATCAGAGAACCAGTAGACTTACAGAAAAAGAAGAAACGGAAACAACGTTCTCCTGCAAAAGTAAGAGAATATTATTAAGGGGGTGGTCCCTAATTTACTAATCCCAGACTGTTGGTTAATATTATGGGCAAGCCCCTGACTGGACAATGAGGCAGATGTAGAAGGTATCACGTGGCTCAGTAAATTTGGAATGTCGCATCAGCTTCATCGGGAGGAAGGGACGCATGCCTGCATGGAGGTGGCGGCCACTGCTTCCTGTTGTTTCACTTCTTTTTCACTGTGTCCTTTTTCTAAAAACAAACTTTTCTTTCCCTGTGTCTCTCTTTTCTTTAAAAACTGACAGATGATATGCAGTGAGTGTCTTGCTTTTCATTCATACTGATTTTACTTATTTTAATATTACAGTTTTAGGAAAACTCAGTACCAATTGTTCATCAGGAAAAAATTGTGGCATATCTGTATTAGAATAGAGCACAAGCCCCATAAGGACAGGGACCTATTTTATTCACAGCCATAACCCAAGATCCTGGAATAGTAGGCATAATACAGTAGATAATCAGTAAGTACTTTTTGGGCGACTGAATGGGTAAATAAATAAGCTAGTGACCCAGTAAACGTTATTAGGAATTGCCTGCTTTTCCCCCTCCTTCAGTACAGTAATAGTTGACTATTTGGCATTCCTACGGAATCTCAATTCTTGTTTTCTTCCCTCATATAAGGAAGAAGGCTTTTTTTAAAAAAAGATCATATAACCTTTTATTTCAATGGCTAATTGTTTTGCATTTATGATTTAAATTATAATTATCATTATTAATATATTTCGTATACTTTTGGACACAGTGGTGTGTTGGAGCCAGCTGGTACTGCCTTCCCAGAGCTAACTGCTCAGATTGCAGGAATTTTGCAAGTCAGAGCTAAAACTTTTGGTAGCTTACAAGTAGCCATGATGAGACTATTTACACTGTGGAAATCAGTAAACCCTTCCCAGTCTCCTTAACCTGATGTTAAATATTTACCAACATACACTGCTTTTGGCATACACAAATGTGTCTGGTACAGAAAAGATTGAAAAGTATAGAGGCTAAAGTAACCCATACTCATGTTGCCTAGACAGAACTACCTTAATTTTCTGCCATATTCCCTTACTGTCCTCAGATTTGTAGATGAAAAGGACTTCCAGATTTTTAACAGTCAAAATGTGTGTAAGCTGTTTTTACATGTAAAGTTGTTAGTGGTTTTTATAAAGATACTAGCTGCATAATATTCTTTAGATGTATCGCATATTCAGTGATTGCTTTATTGTTGGAAAGTTGTGTTCTCTTTGCCTTCATTTTAAATCATGCTGCACTTAAAATATTTGTACACTACTGAATCAAAGGGCATGAACTTTTAAAAAGGTTTCTTGATAATGTTACTTATTCCAGAAAAATTGTACCAGTTGCTGCCTTCAGTGACCTAAGGAGTGTCCATCCACACTCTCATCAGCCCGGAGAAGGGACTTTGCTTTTTTGGAGCTTAAGATGGGCGTCTCAGTATAGTTTAAATTTTAATTTCTTTAGTTAGTAGCTATCCTAAATTTTTTTTTTAGTAATTATTAGCATTTTGTGTTTCATGTTTTCTGAAATTCCTCCCTCCTCTTTTCTAGGAGTTAATGCTTTTCTGAGCAATTTATGTGATACTTTTTGTTTTTAATTTTTTTCATTAACAAATAAATCAGGTTCTTCATTAAAGAACCATACCAGGTTTGGAGGAAAAAATTAATTTCTAAAATGGTTTGTGATAGTGATTATGGCACCTTGGGTTCACTGCTGATCTATGAGAAATTTATTTCAAGTCTAAAAACAACATATATGTAAGGTCTGTATTTTCGTTGATATTTTATTGTCATGTTTTTATGGTACTGTTCTTCACTGTAATGTATACTGAAATACTGACTAAAACTCCTACTATTCTCTTTTAGTAGAGTCTTATTTAGTAGTATGTTCTAGGTGTTTGTAAGTATAGAGATCAGATTTTTATAGGGTTTAAGCTATTTTGCTTTCTATTTGAGATAAATTCATTTATAATGTATTGTATTTCTAAAGGTATTAAAGTATTTACATATCTCTGTAGTTGCTAGATGAAAGATTTGGCCTAGTCTAAGTATATTTTATATAAGAAAATACTTTGGGGCAGCCCTTTTAGGGAATTCTTAGGACCATGAAATGACCAGAAATACTGTTTGGCAGACAGGATATGAGAATAACAAAAATTATTTTAAAATTGTTTTGACATGTTACATATAATGAGACAGAGAGTGGTTGTGGACTGTGTTTAACACAGGTCTGCAGTCTCCAGATGAATGGTTTTGTGTCTGGAGTTTAGAACTATGAGGCATAATCAGTTATTCTACGTTTTCTTAGGCTTCTGATACTTCTGATTTTTCATTATACTCTTTCTGCCCTTTTGTATGAAGAGCAGGAAAAGCTTATTTTACATTTAATAAATGAATGTGTTGCTTGTTTTAAATTCCTTAAAGCCCACTTAAAATTTATTAAGAATTTTATTTTATTATGCTTAGAAGATTCCACTCTCCCCCAGCCTCTTTCCCAAATCTTGAATATTTCCATTGTGACAATTTTTAGTATGTTGTCACCATTGTGTTGCATTAGATTGGGGATCTGTACAGGAAATGTAACTAAAGTGATATGACAGACTTTAAGTAAAAATATCAGAGCTTATAATATCCATATAAATGTGGCTCCCTTCCAGATAAGCTTTGTGGTGTGAAGTTCTGTGTTGTTAGAGCATCTTCAGCTGCTAAGGGTTTTAATCAATAATTGCTTTCTGAGCCTTTGTCATGGCAGAGCCTAGTTATCTTAAGGTAGATTTGATACTTGAAAGTTGCCAAAATACTTTTGGTGTCATGTCTGTAGAAGAAGAGGCTCATCAAACTAGGGAATGTGACCTAGGTCAAGTTATTTGATACTGTCACGAAATTAGCTGTTTTATGAAAGTAAATTTTTTACATAATAAAAGCATGTCACTTTTAAATGTCAAATTTTATTTTAATCACTTTGGTGGAAATCTTTAATGTGTTTTTTCTTTCTAAATATAGTGTGTTTGAACATGATTCAGCTTTTAATGTCTTAGGGTTGATGTTGAAACATTTTTTAAAAAAATTGTACATATTGTAATGAAGCCCTCTGGGAGGACTGAGATACTAGGGCTTTCTTCCCCTTTCTCTGAAAAGTGACTGCTAGATTTTATTTCTTGACTGCTTATAATAGTTTAGCTGTCTCATTCCTTAATGACGTGGTACTCAGTTTTACATTGCTGTACCTATGTGGCCACTTAACATTACATTCCACTGCCCCTTTGAATCTGTTTTTGTTTTGTTGTGGATTAGGACTACAGAGCACTAAAGTTATTAGAAATGTATGAAAAGTCTCAGTGGACTTAATTCTGGCCCAGTGCATTCATGTCAGAGGCTCTCCATCCTGGCTCTGCATTAGAAGTCACCTACAGAGCTTCTCCAATTATGAATACCCAGGCCCCATCACTAGAGATTCTTATTCAGAGGATTTCCCATTATACGTTAAAGAGTTCAAGGTGATTATGATTTATGTTTAAGCTTGAGAATTTCAAGTCTTTATACTAGAAGTTTTTGTAGAAATGAAATCTTATCACCTGACTTTGCTGTTGACTTATTAGGTGATTGGGAGGTAATGTTTTCCACCACAGAAGATTATATGAGGGTTGTTGAGTTAATATGGATGGATTCCAAGAGGCCTTTTCAGTAAAATACAACAATATTGTCTTGCTTCAACATTGTATACATTTTATGCATCTTTCAAATTCCCTAGGAATTTAATGAAATAGAACACAGGGTACTTTTTAATTACTTACTTCTCCTTATTTTGAAAAGTATCTCCTTTTTCATTCTGTCAGCAAATAATTTTTATGACTATGATATGCCAGGATCTCTTTCCAAATAAAGGAACCGGGTTGGTTTATTATGACACTGTAGGTGCTCTGAACAGGAATTGATTATTCAAAGTTATTCTGGACTCAGGAAGAACATATTCCACAAGTCAAATTGATGTTAAATTATTTAGAGAATTCTTTCCTGACAATTTATTATATACCATTGGTTCCCAGAAGGGTTTTGTGATTTTGATACCAAAAAGATTTAAAATTGAATGATACAAAATGAGGGAAATTGGGTTAAAAGCAGCAGAGATAGATACACTAGGCATGTGTCATACTTTGTCCTATATGCTGATGTGATTGTGGGAGAAGTGGCTTTGAAGATGGAGTACTGATTCAAGACTGGGGAGTGGAAATAAGGAATAATAGTTATGAGAAAAATGAAGAAGAAAATTAGTAAAAGAAGGCATTAGTATTTTACTTATCCATTTTCCTATGGAATTGTAGAATCTGAGTAAATAATTTTTTCACAGAACTGAACTATAATTTAAAAATATTTTGATGTTAATCTTTCTTTAAAAATTATCCCATACTTGTTTGCCTACTATTTAAAAAACATGAGAGAGATAACCTTTTTGTAAAAGGGTCATTATACTGAACATGTGTTATTGTACCATGCTTATGATGTATTTTGTATTCTCCCACTGTCAAAAGCTTGCCATTCAAAAACAAAATTTGGCAATATGTAAAATTTGATATTGAGAGACAACAAAAATCCTGAAGAAGGAAAGAAAATGGCAATGTGAGGATGGGATCTTAGAGTTAACCAGGACAGTCAAAATGAAGTGGTTATTACCCTGGATGACTTCGTTATTTTGTTGTATGACTTGGGGTTGCACTGTTCTTCCATTTTTAATTGGATTTGAACCCTCCTCTGCCTTCTAAGAGAGCAAAACTTTCTCACTGAGGGGTGTCACATTTCAGTTATTCAATGGCTGTGACCCTTGAGGACTAAAAAAATCTCTGAATTGAATAGGCAGAGCTTAGTTCTTTGCCTGACTAAAGGTGGTTGTTTATTATTGTTGTTGGTGTTATTATTGTTATTATTCCTTACCAGAGGACATGCTTATTGATTTTAGAGAAAGGAGAAGGGAGGGAAAGAGAGAAAGAGAGAGGGAGAGAAACATCAGTGTGAGAGAGAAACATTGACTGGCTCTCTGTCCTGTGCACCCAGACTGGGGACCTAACCTACAACCTAGGCACCTGCCCTTAACAAGCATCAAATTTGCGACCTTTTGGTTTACAGGATGATTCTCCAACCAAGTGAGCCGCAATGGCGAAGGCAAAGTTGGTATATTATTTAAGATAACCATCACTATATATATATAGACAGCTAGGTGAGAATACATTGGCTCAGAACAAAAACGTACCTACTAATGGACCATGAGCTAAAGAGAGCAGATTAATTGAGTCCATCTGGTACTGAATTCTTTTACTGAAAAATTTTGTTTTAAATTTATTAAACTAGTAAGAAAAAATCAAGTATGTTGAGTATTAGACTAATTTCTCCACTCTTGATAAAGCCTGATTGCTCAGTCTTTATAATATACAATATATCTTCAGAAGTATCAGTGATAGGCAAGATAAATCATGTGGAGATATAGGGGGCACCTCAGAATTTAAACTTTGAAATTTCAAATTCTGCAGTTGTAATGTTGTTCGTATATTGAAAGGAAAAAGAGAAGCAGAACTATTTTATAATACTAGTAGCAAGTAAGACAGGTAATCTCTAAGACAAACACACTTAACTGGTACATCACATTCTACTAAAAGATCTTGAAAAAGGGGGTGTGAATAAGAAAAAATAAGCCAATTCTATATCAAGGAAGGAAGTTTTGCCTGCATTGATTTGCCATTTCTGTTCCACTGAGGGATTCAGTTCTTTGTATACTCTCACCTCTCTGTGGCACTATTTAGTGACTTTGAAAAATTAAAAAGCATATTACTTCTTATAAAAAGTTTTAAAAAGAATAAAGTATTAAGCTTGTGAGAATGTTTGGCATGCATAGCAGGTGGCCCCATCAGCAGACATGTGTAGCATCCTGTTATGTTCCAGGCACTGTTTTTGGACTCTGGGTTTATAGTGGCAAGTGAGACACGAGAGTCAGGCAGTTACATCTAAAACAGATTACAGACTGAAGAGCCACTGGTGGTCTTCTGAGGTGAGATCAGTTTTACTTTGTGTCCTTTATACAAAGATGTTTGTTACTCTAGCCTAAAAAGAAAAGAAAAAATGAAAATTAAGTATAAATGCCTAAGAATTTGATTTTTCTGTCTTTGAACTTTATAAATATGCTAAATTTTTTAGTCTGCTATTCACAAGCCAGTGTTAGCTGTTGCATCCATAAAATCCTCCTGGAATTAAGGCTTGAATCCACAGTGAAAGACAGCATTACTGCTAGTGACAGAAAACAATGACCTAGACCTCCTTAACTCTTCATAAAAGGGCTTTGTGCTGTCAAGATTACATCCGTTTCACATTAAGTGACTCGGGCCAGATTCGTCTCTCTCAGAGCCTTCCTTGCAGTTGTTATGCCACAGAAAGCTATTGAGCTGCCATGTTTTTTTGGCACATAGATCTTACTTACCAACATATGTGAAAAAAATACCTAGTACTATATTGTTTGTAGTTCTGTTTTATATAAAATGTTTAATATCTTTTTGTTATCTTTTTATGTTAGAAATATTTTGAATCGTTTTAAAACATTTTTGTGGGGTTTTTATTTATTTTTTTGCAGTGTTTACTTGCATATTATTTTGTGACTTGGAAACGTTGAAAAAATTTTCAACTGACTGGCCAAAAATGAAACTTTTCATTCTCATTGACTGACTCTCTTTAGGAAGCTCTGGCACCTACTTCCATTCGCCTGCCAAATGTTTCCCTCTGACTTTGGTGCACAGACTTTGAAGCATTGTTGACTACTTTGGCAATTTGCCCCTAACCCAAAAGCCCTGTATAATTTGCATAATAATTACCATTGATTTATATACAGTATAGGTGAATTGTCTTCCTAAATTTAAAGTTAAAAAACATTTTAAAAAATTAAAGCCTTTTTTTAACCTATTCCTCTTTTCTAGGGTAGAGGAGTTACAGTGTGTATTCACGTACCCTAATCAGTTTCCAAGGGCTTGTATTTTTTAAGATGTTTCCCAGATTACTCTACCCTGTGTGGGACACAGTTTCTTAGCTCTACTCCACAGGCCCCCACCTCCAATATTGTTTGCCTCTCACTTGCCATGCTCCCCCTGATCTTGTCTCCTAGTTTTATATGCTTATCTTTAAATTGTACTCTGCCCTATTTCTTCTCTCAATAATGAAAAAAGGGATCATTGATTATTTTCACTCTGCCACTTGTCTGTTGAGGAAGGCAGTTTAATGTTGCCCATCGAACAAATGGTTGGTGAGTGGGAATACACGCAGCCTAAGGGTGGCTGCTCTCTGGCGCTGTCTGGATCAGGCCCCAATGTTCTCAGCCTGAGAAGCCCAAGAAGATACGGCTGACCACTCTGTCACCTTTCTTTCCCTTACCCACTCAAATTTATTTATTCAACAAATATCTTTAGGAATATTCTTAATAATGGTTTAGTAGTCCTAGAATAACCTTAGAGATCCTGGACTTGTCCAAACCAGACTCTAAATTCTATCCTAGGATGACTTGAAAACTTTGTTTTCTGGTCAGTGGAAGGAAGGAAGGAAGGACAGAAATGTAATAGGCAAGCATTTATGTGGTTTAGAAAAGTGTTTTAAGTATGTTCAATATAAAGTCTCTTTTTCACCTTATCTCCTGTCTGCCAAGTTCCCCAGCCATCACAACTGAGGTTATGTACATTTTATATACATCCTTTAAAATAGTTTTTATGTGTACACACACACACACTTACAGGAACTCTCTTGTATACAAAAATTAGAAAAATTATATATTGGATTCTGAACTTAGCTTTTTGTACTTAATAAATCCTGGACCTCTTTGCATATAAGTATATAGAGAGCTTTCTCATTTTACTTTATAACCACATGATATTAAAATGTATTAATTTTCTATGATTTATTTAACCAGTCCTATACTGATTGATATTTATGCTCTGTCTAAAACATGAAACTTTTGTTCTGCATCTATAAGAATTTGAGGTTGAAAATAAAGCTATACGCACCCTAACAGAACACTTAGAGACTCTGTTAGACATCAGCTCTAGAGAGGAGGGGCAGAGCACTAAAATACTGTGTAACCAGCTTCCCCTGCTTTATTAGCGATCTGACCCATTCTGAATCACACTGTTCTTTACAATTAAAAATACTGTTATTCTAACAGCCTTTTCAAAATTATTTAGGAAAGAATATTTCATAGTCTCTGGTGAACATTGTTTGCATTAAAAGACATTATCTTTTTTATAAATTAGTGTTACATTTTTAAAACGTCTTTCTTTTGTTTTCACCTTTTTTTAAACTAGATTCTTACAATAAATGAGGATGGATCACTTGGTTTGAAAACCCCTAAATCTCATGTTTGTGAGCACTGCAATGCTGCCTTTAGAACGAACTATCACTTACAGAGACATGTCTTCATTCATACAGGTATTTCTTGATTTAAAATGGGCTTATGTCCATTAAAATATCTATGTTATTTTCACCTTTGTGTAAATGTCATTCATTCCTAAGACCATAGCTAACCTGGCATTTCAAATCTGAGATTTCATAAGGCCAGAATGTCAGAAGGAAATCAGGAAAAACTTCAAATGAGAAAAGTCAGCATGTACGTGTAAAATTAATTAAACTTAATTGGACACTTAGTTGGCTTAATGTGTTCTTTTTAGCTAGAGAAACAGTTAAAGAATGTATTATTGAAAGCCTGTCAGCATTTATTTTTCTATGCATGATATCCAGATGAAGCTTGAAATACGAATTTGGGAATCAGATATAAAAAATGATAAGAACATGAAGTTGTAGAGAGCAGAACTAAAAGACCGATCACAGATCTCTGGGGAGACAGATTACACACGTAGATTGAATTAGGGCGGCAGTGAGGAAGACAGTAGTGAGGTAGAGTTGATGAACTAGGGAAGTACAGTTGTCCCAGAAGCCGAAAGAAGAGAGAATACCAAGGAGCATATGATCAACAATGGCGTAACCTTCTGAGAGGAGAGAGAACTGAGAAAAAAATTAGAGTAAGTAGCAAGGAGATAGATAGTGAGCAGCTTTTTAAGAAAGTAGAGTATAAGGGTTAAAGCACGAGTGGGTAGTGAAGAGTTTGAGACACAGGATAGACTTCCCTTTTAAGAAGGTGTGGTGTAAAGGTGAGAAAGTAATGGAGGAGTGTTTAAGGATTTCTGGAAAGTTTCTTTGCATAGAGCAGACCAAAGAATACTTTCCTTAAAAGGAAAAGCAAGCTCCCAGTAGAGTGGGAACGTTTGAAGATACAGGGTTTTTTTTAAAGGATGTTTAGAAAGTTCTGAAGGTTCTGGAGAAAACAGGTAAATGGGCATGAAGTGATGGTTAGCCACAGAGGACAATGCAAGTGGGTCCTCCTCTGGATGACAGGGAAGACGAGACGTTGAAGACACACTTGCATAGCCTTTGGAGTCCCTTCTAGCCGCATTATTTTTAAATTCTATTTTAAGTTGCTTTACATCGTTTTTTTTTTTTAATCCCTTAAAGGCTAGATAGAGATCAGATTTAGTCTCGCTTTTGTGTGACTGTGAGGATGTGAATTTTAAAAAAGTTTTGGGGAAAAATTGAGAGGAAATAAAATTCTGTTAAGTTAATGAACAATTTAAAACATTTGTATGGATAATTTGGAATTTTCCAGAATTTAGGCTGCTAAGATTTATCTTTTTTCAGAAATAGTAATTATAAACTGTGTTTAATCCAGTAACTAATTTGTGGATATGAAATTATTTTAAGGCGAAAAACCATTTCAATGTAGTCAATGTGACATGCGTTTCATACAGAAGTACCTGCTACAGAGGCATGAGAAGATTCATACTGGTGAGTGTTACCACCTTACTAGGGGCAATCAGCTACATCCCACACATAGGGAGAGTTTTAATGAGAAACAACTTGCTGCCACTTTCATCAGTTCTGTTTCCGAAGAGTATATAGCACGGCTCATCTTTTTTCTTCCTGCAGTAAGCCAATGTTAACTGTTAAGACTTGTCTTTAATGTCCAAGCCCAATAAATTACCTTGGAATAGGGTTTTATAACAACTTAAATATACTTAAAGTCACAAAAGGAAGTTTTGTGTAATAACTGTTTCCTTAGAGGTTTAATAAGTTTAGGTAAAAATTATCATTTACATTAATTAGTTTGGGGGATGGGAGTAAAATGTCTGAGCTCCGACATAGCCATACCACCTTTTTCCTTAATATTTTATGTATTTAGCTTGCTGTATCAAGAAAGTTGTAATCCTAGTAAGTTGGAAACTGAGTTTTTAAGTTGTTAATGATTTAGAACCAAATATTTTGGAAGATTGTACTGTAAAGGAATCCATTTCAGAGCAAACATTTATTTATTTACTTTTGACTAGTTTTGTATGTAATCTTCATTTCAAAGACTGTTGTTAGCTTTTGATTTTTGAGGTCACTAAAGATGGCAGAAGTGTTTCTTTAGAATTTATTTTCCGTTTTTTGCTTTTTGTGATATTATAAAAGTACAGGTGGTGAATTTGTATAACTTCGATTCTTACATTTAAATAGAATTGAGAATGATGGTGATATGTGAATATGAAAAATATTAAAGTTCTTCATGTTTCTTTATATTAAGTATTTAAACAAGTACTTGCATGGTGGTGTTACCGAGATGTGTTCTCATGGTGCCTGCAGTGCCCATGCCAGGGGGTCCTGGGATAGTTTGTCATGTAGAAGAAGCAGCCTTTTCTGCCTAATAACTTCCCTTACCTTTCTTTGCCTCCAACAAGGAAGCGTGACTGTGGTCCGTCTCTTTAAATAAAACTTCAACTATGCAGCATATCTGTGTGCTTTGATGTTCTACTTTTCAAAGATTACTGTTATGCACACTCCCATTTCAGTTTCTTAAGTAAACATTTATTCATCACTTCCAGATGGAAGGGAGTACACTAGGCGTTTTGGGAAAAAGAACAACTGTTTCAATTTTATTGTGACTTATAGCTAAATTTAAATTTCCATATAGTAATAAAACTGATCAGATAATGGTAAATGAAAGTGGTTAACTATTTTTGTATGTTTGTAACACATGTTAGATTTTGATGATTTACTCGTTCATTCAACAGAACAGTATTTTTTAGGCACCAGAAATACTGAGGTAAAGCAGTTTCCTTGGAGCTTACGTTCTCATGGTAGAGATACATGCGAACAAGCACAATGTAGTAAGTGTTGTCGCGTTTTATACAAAATGCTGTTGTGCACTGAGGAAGAGCCAGATGTGCTGTCTGTTGAAGGTTACACAGGGAAGGCAACACACAAAAACTGTAGGGGGTCCAGTGAAGAGTGTGTGTGTGCATGTGTGTCTGAAAGATATTTTTGAAACAATGCTTACCCTTATTGCATGCACTTTGCTGTTTTCTGTTTTGTTCTGGCAAATTCTTTTTTAAAGTGCTGGTCACAATCTCGTAATCTCACTGTTTGGGAAGACAACTCTGCTAGGTGCTGGGGAATCTTGAAAACCAGATGTTGTGTTAAATGTTTTGTTAAATAACTCATTTACTGCTCACATTAATCTTGAAAGAGAGGAGCCATTACTATTCCCATATTTTAGAAGTTAAGACACTTTCCTAAATTTATGTGATCTAGTATACGATGGAGCCAAGGTTCCAGCTCAAGTCTCTGTGACTCCAGAGTACACCTGTGAGATAACTGACAATGGGTCTAGAAGCAGAATATCATCTTTGGGCCTTTTTGAGGTTTTTTTGCTCTGCTACCAAGCCTTCCTTTGGGTTTGGTAACATCTGAAAGGGGCTGAAGCAAAGGCTGAAGTTCTCATGTTAAACCTCATACATTCAGAAGAAGATAAGGAGTTGAGAGGAAACAGCACATGAGTCACTGTGGCTCCTTCACAGAGAGAAGTTGTTTTGACGAGACTCAGTTTTGCCCCATTGGTCCGGTGCCCTCCCCTCATTACCGTACATGTGGAACTGCTGGTATAAGGAGTCTGGATTTTCTTTTTTTACTTCATATTCTTGATTCTTCTTACAGACTCGTTCTGAAAACACCAAGAGTATTTTTGTCTTATAATCAAGGTACCTATAAGATATGTTTAGAACCACAAATACGTTCTCCATCATTTATTTTTCTGTTCTTACTATTCATTCTTTCATGTTTTAAATGGCTTTTATTTTTGGAGGGATGTTATGCCTTCAAGTTGGCCCATGTCAAGGCTTTCTCTCTGTAGGCTCTTCGTTTAGAAAAATGCATTGAAATAGTTACTGCAATTAAAAAGATTTTATATGTTTATCCACTTTTAAATTGTCGAGAAGGTAATGAGTCACCTATCAACTGATCCTCAAAGGTTGTGTGGTAAGAAGAACGACTAGTTCTTACAAACTTTATTTTCCTTTTGCCTCCCTCATCCTTTTAGATCTTCCTATACTGTCTCCTCTAGTCTCCCACCCCCAAGCTCATTCTCTCCTTCATTTGCAACATGATTAAAAATCATTACCTGCTGCTCTTGCCACCAATAAAGAAATCCTCTGAGGCTTTTAAAAACCAAGAATGGCCCTAACTGACATGGCTTAGTTGGCTGAGCAATCGTCCTGAAAGGTTACTGGTTCGATTCCAGGTCAGGGCACATGCCGGATTTTGGACCCAGTCCCCAGTTGGGGGCACGTGTGATCAATGTCTCTCTCACACGTAGATGTTTCTCTTCCTCTCCCTTCTCTCTAAAAATAAATAAATAAAATCTGAAAAAAAATGTAGTTTGATTTGGTTTTCAAATAGAAAAATTTGAAACTCAATCTGGACAAACTTAACACTTCATTCTCTTTCTTAAATGTAGACTAGCCTACAAAATACCACTTGAAGTGAGAGTACTTTTTCATCCCAAGGCTGATCCTTGAAATTCTGGTTAAAGCTTTATTTTTTTAGGCTGAGGCATTGAAAACTGTCAAAATGCAAATATCCTTGGGATTGCTATGTTTGGTAATTATGGGAGATTTGTATCTTGTGAATATATTATAGATCTTTTGCTTAGCGTATGTTTAGGGATATGGGAGAAAAGGTGAGTACTTGAAGCAAAGGTTGAAGATAATAATTCTAATCGATCAGTTTGTTTAGGGTCAAAATTACTGCTCAGGTACACACCAAGGTTAAATATCATCACTGAAAGATTGACTTTGTGATCAGGTGCTTTTATCAAAGGAGCCATTTCTTCTGCATTTTCAAATGCACATATAGAATAAATGTTAGAGTTGTATTGTCTTCTAGAGGAAAACCTTGTCACCATTTTGCTCCAAGGAAATGCCAGTCTTATGGCCATGAAGAGGGAATGTGGGTTTGAGGAATAAAGACCTTAAGTATAATTTTTAGTATTTTATTTGAATTTTCTTTTTTTAAAAGTATATTTTATTGATTATGCTATTAAGTTTTCCTAATTTTCCCCCTTTATCCCCCCTACACCCTGCATCCCCCCGCTTAGTTCATGTCCATGGGTTGTGCATATAAGTTCTTTGATTTCTCTGTTTCCATACCATTTTTGACCTCTCCCCATCTATTTAATGCCTACTAATTATGCTTCTTCTTCCCTGTACCTTTCCCCATTCCCCACTGAAAACCCTCCATGTGATGTCCATTTCTCTGTTCCTGTTCTAGTTGTTTGCTTAGTTTTTGTTTTTGTTGTTTTTCTTCTTTTTTTTAGGTTCACATATTGATAGTTGTGAGTTTGTTGTTATTTTACTGTTCATAGTTTTGATCTTCTTTTTCTTAGATAAGTCCCTTTAACATTTCATGTAATAATGGCTTGGTGATGAACTCCTTTAACTTGACCTTATCTGGGAAGCATTTTATCTGCCCTTCCATTCTAAATGATAGCTTTGCTTGATAGAGTAATATTGGATGTAGGTCCTTGCCTTTAATGACTTCAAATACTTCTTTCCAGCCTCTTCTTGCCTGTAAGGTTTCTTTTGAGAAATTAGCTCATAGTCTTATGGGGACTCCTTTGTAGGTAACCTCTACTTTCCCTTGCTTCTTTTAGGATTCTCTCCTTATGTTTAATGTTGGGTAACTTGATGATGTGCCTTGGTGTGTTCCTCCTTGGGTCCAACTACTTTGGGACTCTCTGGGCTTCCTGGACTTCCTGGAAGTCTATTTCCTTTGCCATATTGAGGAAGTTTTCCTTCATTATTAGTTCAGATAAGTTTAAAATTTCTTGCTGTTGTTGTTCTCCTTCTGGTACTACTATAATTCGGATATTAGAACATTTCAGGTTGTCCCAGAGGTTTGTAAGACTCTCTTCACGTTTTTGAATTCTTGTTTCTTCATTCTGTTCCAGTTGGATGTTTATTTCTTCCTTTTGTTCTAAGTTGTTGATTTGAGTCGTGGTTTCCTTCCTGTCACTATTGGTTCCTGAATATTTTGCTTTTTTTCAGCCAAGCTCAATCAGTTTTGTGAGCATTTTGATTACCAAGGCTTTAAATTCTCCATCAGATAGGTTGTCTATATCCTTATCACTTAACTCTCTTTCTGAAGTTTTGCTGTTCTTTCATTCTGGCCATATTTCTTTGTTTGGGGCCCCTGTTAAGTTGTAAGGGAGTGGGTCCTTAGGTGTTCACCAGGGCAGTGCAACCCTCCTTGCTGCGCTGCTGTGCTGCCTGTGGGGGAGGGGCCAGAGAGGGGACAGTACAGCTTGCCTGCTTGTCTGTAGAGCCCTTTTCAACAAACTCTTGTGTGGGACTGGGAGTTTCTCCCACCGTGGCAACTGCTGTAGTCCACAGCACCTCTGAGTCTCAGTTTCCCCTTAAGTCAGCCCCACCTGTGCAGCCTGCTGCCTCACCGTGGTTCTCTCTGTCCTCTGCCTTACTAGTCTGGTTGTTCTGTTTGACTGATTCTTTAATTCCATGGTTGTTGGGGTTCCATGAAGTTTGATTTTCTGGCACTTCTGCTTGCTTATTGATTTTAGATTGGTTGTTCTCCTTTTGGATGTGCAAGGAAGTGAAGGGTTTCTACCTATGCTTCCATCTTTGCCGGGACTCTATTTTAATTTTCTCAATTCCTCTAAAGAGTAAGTCACAGACTACCTGTCCTGATATTCTAACTCTTGTAACAAATTATGCTTGTCTTGTATAGTTGTGACAGTTTTCATAATTTTTTTATTTCATTAGGAAAAATGTTATGAAACCATTTCTGTGTATAGGGAAGTTTTTTAAAATTGATTTTATAAATCCTTCCCCAAATAAAAGTGATTTTGAAAATAAACTAGATCATTCAGAATTATGCATATACATTAGGGATTTTTTAAGACTTTAGTTCTTGAATGTGTACAATTTTATAGATAAAAATACAGTAAGAAACTCTAGAAAACATATCTCCTAAGCATTTTTTACACCTGAAAACATGTAGATCTTCTTTTCCTCTTGACTGTGACTTTTGCTCACAACCATGTTAAATAGCTGAATAATAGCATTATTATTTTTTTCTCAGAGATTTTATTTATTTATTTTTAGAGAGACAGGAATGGAGGGAGAAAGAGATGGAGAGAGACAGCAATCTGTGGTTGCCTCTCTGTGCCCCCTACCGGGGACCTGGCCTCCCACCCAGGCATGTGCCCTGACTGGAAATTGAAGCGGCAGCCCTTTGATTTGAAGGCCGGAGCTCAATCTACTGAGCCACACCAGGCAGGGCACATTATTATTATTATTTTTAAATATATTTTATTGATTATGCTATTGCAGTTGTCCTATTATCCCCCCTTCATTCCCCTCCACCCTGAACACCCTCTCCCACCCACA
>CM052539.1:98289206-98325420 GCA_028533065.1 Trachops cirrhosus
ATGATGTGCCTTGGTGTGTTCCTCCTTGGGTCCAACTTCTTTGGGACTCTCTGAGCTTCCTGGACTTCCTGGAAGTCTGTTTCCTTTGCCAGCTTGAGGAAGTTCTCCTTTATTATTTGTTCAAATACCTTTTCCACTTGTTTTTCCTCTTCCCCTTCTGGTACCCCTATAATTCGGATGTTGGAACGTTTAAAGATGTCCTGGAGGTTCCTAAGCCTCTCCCCAGTTTTTTGAATTCTTATTTCTTCATTCTTTTCTGGTTGGATGTTTCTCTCTTCCTTCTAGTCCACACCGTTGATTTCAGTCCCAGTTTCCTTCCCATCACTATTGGCTGTACATTTTCCTTTATTTCACTTAGGGTAGCCTTCATTTTTTCATCTAATTTGTGACCAAATTCAACCAGTTCTGTGAGCATCCTGATCACCAGTGTTTTGAAGTCTACATCTGATAGGTTGGCTATCTCTTTGTTGCTTAGTTGTATTTTTTCTGGAGCTTTGATCTGTTCTTTTATTTGGGCCTTTTTTTTTTTCTTGATGCACCTGTTACATAGTGAGGAACGCAGCCCTTAGGTATTCACACAGGAGGGGCAACCCACATTGCTGCTTTGCAATGCTGTATGTGGGGAAGGGGTCTGAGAGGGAACAATGACACTTGCTCTTCTCTCTGCCAGCTTTCAGTCACTTCCCCTGCTAACCACAATCAAATTGGGTCCTTCTGGTTCTGATTCCCAGGTGGGTGGGCTTGTGCACATTCTCGGACCCCATGGGTCTCTCCAACAAACTCTCCTGTGAGGCCAGGAGTTCTCCTGCTGTAGCCTCAACCCCCCACAGGTGTTTTCAGTCAATGGTTTGAGGTTTTATTTCCCTACACTGGAGCCCTGGGTTGTGCAGTTTTTCTTGCTCTGCAATAGTTCCTCCCAGTTTATCTGCTTGTGGATGTGGGTCGACCCAGTACACCAGCCACCACTGTAGCCTTGCCCCCCAGCTGCAGCCTTGCGGACCCCACTCCACAGTCCAGTGCTGGGTCCATCAGGTGCCACCTTACCATGAGTCCTTTCCATGCACCTGTCTCCGCCTCTCCTACCCATCTGAATGAGTGTGTCTTCTTTAACTCCTTGGTTGTCAGACTTACATACAGTTGGATTTTCTGTCAGTTCTGTTTTTTTTTTTTTAATTGTCCTTTTGGTTATGCGAGGAGGCACAGTGTGTCTACCTACACCTCCGTCTTGACAGAAGTCTGATGACAAAATTTTTCTTTGTTGATAAAGGTTTTCATTTGATTGAGTTTCAGTGATACAAACTCAGAATTCATACATTTTATTTGGGCCTTTGATGAAATCGTGGCTGACAAAATGTGCTCTCTGACTTGGACACAGTCATGATGACAAAATAGGACTTTGAATATTTAGGGAAATCCAAATTTACTTATCAAGGTCATTCATTCTTATTTTTCTGGATACTTTTATGAAGATGTTTAGATGTCATCTCTGAAGAGTTTCTATTTTCAGAAATGCTTAAATGTTGTTGTCTATCCCCCATCAGAATTTTATGCAAGTGTCCTATCTTGACTTTCTTTGAAAGCAGCTACAGCTATAGTAACAGCTTCTAAATACTTTGTAACTTGTTTTGCTCCTCTGTAGATCTCATGAGACTGTTAAGAAGCAAATGTAGTGGGTCATAGCGTTGTAATGTAGAACTAGGCAGTTATTTCTCTATCCAGCTTGTCTCCCATTCGATTTTTTTGCTGTTTGCATTATTGCTCATTGATGCCTGTGCTTCCTCCTCTATTTCCTGTAGAAGTCTATCATCTCCTTTTCATGGCTGCATAAAAAAGCTGATAGACAAATTAACCAAAGTTTATTGCTTTTTTTCCCTCATGTAATTTAATCCCTCTGTAAATTCTTGAAAGGGCTTAATGGATTCTTCTTTACCTGTGTTTTAATACCTATTTTGATTTTTACCTTTTAAGGCTGATTAAAGAATGACTATTGAGCAAGAACTTTCAGTATGTATTTTTAATTATTCCAGAAAAATATATTCAGTCAACCTTCAGTTACCTTGGGGAATTGACCAGATTATAAATTAATTATTTAAAAATTTTAAAAGTGAATACCAACACAAAGAAAGCAAAATTTATTACTATTGTTGGCAGCCACATAGTATTTTGCATAGGCCTGCTGTACTTATCTAATGGAGGAATTCCTGTCATCCTTAGAAATTAGTCAGATATGTTCCTACCTACTTTGCCTAGCTTTTAGTTCTTTATCATAGGGTAGAGGGAAGGGATACTGAGTCTGATCGCCTGTAACGGTAGTGTCTTGAGAAGGTACAAAAGAAAAATCTTCCTTCTCTTAAGATATTTTATTATGTGAGAATTGGGAGGAAATGGACAGTGGTTCATGGGAACCTGGAACTGAAAGGTGTTATTTTAAAATTGTGGAATTCACTGACAGATGCAAGGGTTTCTATTATACAGAGGCCATAGACCTAAATATTAGGGTCTTGGGCAGGAGACATTTGAGGAGTTGCTGTTAAGGAGCTGAGGTGCTAAGCATGGGTGGAGAAGAGCATGATTGTCACAGGGAAGGATAGAGGCTATCTACCAAAAACATTGCCTGATGCTCTGCTTTTTTACTGAGGCTCCTGGGTTATTATTTTTAGTAGAATTTGCTCACTGCCTAGCCAGTGTTACCTAGCTTTTTATGATACTGAAAATAGAAGTATTGCAACCAAGAGATAGACAAAGGTTATTTTAGCAGAATAATAGCATTTTTGATCATTTCAACCTTTGTATTTCATGTAATGTTTTGTATTTCCAAGCTGTTATATTTACATTGTTTTTACATTTTGGATGACAGTTCTTGGATGGTAAATTAAGTTCCTGAATATTGTATACCAGTTTAAAGGTTACATTAAATCATTACTGTGCTGAATTGAGACTTAAAGCTACTATTTTTGTAACAGTCTGGATTTATTTGCTAATCAGTGTTTGGGATTAATTAATTAACCATCAATACTTTTTTTCTCACTGTAGGAAAGTAACTTCTGAAACTAATCTCAATCATTTTTTCTTCCTCATTGAAACAGTTGCTTTTATGAGATTTCTTAGGAAAGCCACTGTCATACTCTGATGAAGCCCTGAACTTACAAACAAGACATTAAGACTAGAAATTGAATGAACTGGATAGAAAGACATTTCAAAGGAAGAATAAATATAGATGAAATTTAATTACAGTTTAATGAGAAGGAATTAAAGGAGTAAAAATAGTATACAGTAGTGGTTTTTAAGTTTTTATTGTGGAACCTGATTGTCAGATGAAATTCTACATGAAACAACAGCAGTAGTCAACTAAAAAGCAAGGCAGGTGATTCCAGGTAGTTTCCTTGGCTCTCGGTGAGTTGATAGATGTTATCAGTACTACTTAGTTGTTTTATTCAAGGAGACAAGGCGAAGTTTGAAGTGACTGAAGAGTTAGCCACTGTGGAACAAGTATAGACAAGAATGTTTTCAAAATGGAATTATACACTTTAAATGGTTGAATTACATGGTACATGAGTTAAATCTCAATGAAGTTTTTTCCTAAAAAGAATACATGATAAAACATTATTTCTGTATGCTCTGAAACAGATTCTGCTAAGATGTGTTACAACTGACAGTAGGAGAAATGTGTAGAGCAGAAAAACATTTATTTGTACTAATTTACAAAGATTGAGAAAATGTTAAGCATTTAAAGCATATGAATATTTATAGTATTACATGAGCAGTACTTTGTGGAAAACATTTGTATATATGAACCAGCAGTGTCAACAGGAAACTTCATTTGCTTGTAGTGGATTTAACCATCTTTGGTTCCATGAATTTTTATTTTACACAGAAGCTGGATATCCTCACTTATTCTACTCAGCAGTTTCATAGCTTAGAATTGGTAAAGTTTTTTTTTTTTTTTTTTTGGAATTTTTGAGGATAGAACCAAGGTTAAAATTTTTCTGAATGAGAAGAACTGTCAGCCACTATTATTGAACACTGAAGAATGGCTTTGAAAATTAGCTTTCCCTGAAGACCTGAAAATGTTTCTTAATGAAGTCAGCCTAGTATTACAAGGGGAAACAGCACTTAGAGTGAAACTTACATGGTTAAGTCATTTGGACAGCTATTAACGTTATTGAATCACAAAATGCTGCTTTGTACACTTCCCTTTTTGTTGTAAGTTAGAACAAAAAGGAAAACCTCCATGCTGTCACAGTTGTGGGGTGGAAATACTTTCTAAGCTCAAACTGCACTGTAGTCAGTTTTTGGATCTTGATGCAAGTCTGTATTTCAAAATCCATTAAACTATAACTCCATGTAATCTTAATTTAGAAGTAATTAAACTACAATGTAATGGCATGCTAAAAGGCAGCTATCAAGAAAAGAGCCTAATAGAATTTTTTAGAGATTCTATTTATTTATTTTTTTATAGAGGGTAAGAGAGGGAGAGAAACATCAATGTGTGGTTGCCTCTCGAACGCCCCCCACTGGGCATCTGACCTGCAACCCAGGCATGTGCCCTAGACTGGGAATCGAACCAGCAACCCTTTTATTCGCAGGCCAATGCTCAACCACTTAGCTACACCAGCCAGGGCGAATCTAATAGAATTTTTTAATTGCCTTCCAAATGATGAATAATTCTTAATTAAAATTATGGTTTTATGGATTGATATCAGTACCTGCCTTTGTAACAAGACAATTTCAAAGAATATGTAAAAATCTCAAGCAGATAATTATTAGCAGATAAATATTTGCAGTTGACATAAACTTTAAACCCCAATTCCTGCATGGTATAACTTTGATTGTTGTCAAGTAATGTCTTGATTTGATCACTGTCAACTTCAGCTGGTCTGCCTGACCATGGAGCATCATCCAGTGAGAAATGTCCAGCACAAAACTTCACAAACCAATTTTGATACATTCAGTCAGTCACAGCACCTTCTCCATACACTGCACAAATCTTTTTTTGCATTTCAGTTGTGTTTATACCTTAGTTGAAAGGATAAAGCACAATATGTCAAAAATGTTGCTTATTTTTTCTATCATCAGTATTATAATGGCTACACAAATATTCACCAATTTTGATGCCTTTTTAAATGCACACTGATATAACAACTGTCACAATACAGTCAAACAAAATTGTTTCGAATGAAGTTAAAGACAACTAAGCACTACAAGAGCCATCGTATGGGAAAAACCAAATGAACTTTTTGGCCAACTCAATATGTGTAGTTGATTAGAAATTCCTGCTTTTTGGGAGTTTATCCTACAAATGTACCTGCAAGTGTGAATTAATATATTTACAAGCTATTCATAACAACATTTATAATAATAGGAAATGTTTGGGAATAATGGGTGACTGGTTAAATTTATTTCTAAATTTAATATCTGTTTCTCTGTGAAAGATATCAGCTGTCAGAATGAGATAAGATCTCCAAACTACTGAAGGAAAAAGATGCAGAACACTGAATAAAATGTTATTTTCACATAAGAAAAAAATGAAAAATACGTGTTTTTGCTTATGTTTGTGTCAAGAGAGTAAATAAATGTAGTTACCTATGGAGGGGCAAAGGTAGAAGAGAACCTTTTTTTTATAGTGTTTTGATTTTTTTTAACTATGTAAATATGTTACCTAATCCACGAAAATAAATCAAATGGCAAAACTAAAATTTTATATTATATTTTATTGTTTATGCTGTTACAGTTGTCCAGAGTTTTCCTCCTTTGCCCCCTCGACACCCAGACACCCCACACTCCCTCAGGCAATCCCCATGTTACTGTCCATGTCCATGGTTCATGCATATATATTCTTTGGTACTGTATTCCCTATGCTGTACTTACACCCCCATGACTATTCTGTAATAAGTGAGTTGTATGCCTTAACTTCTTAACCATTTTTGCCTATGCTCCTGACCCCCTTCGCATCTGCCAACCATCAAAATGTTCTCTGTATGTGTGATTCTCTTTCTGTTCTGCTTGTTTGTTTATTTTGTTTTTTAGGGTCAATTATTGATAGATATGTATTTATTCCCATTTTATTCATATTTTTTAGTTTATTCTTAAAGAAGACCCTTCAACATTTCATGTAATATTACCATATTTTGCTGTGTATAATGTGCATTTTTGCCCAAATTTTTGAGGGATAAATAAGGGTGCACATTATACATGGTCATAAGTGATTGCACACTGTGGTCATAATAATTCCATGTATAATGTGTGCAAAAACTTTGGGTGTGCATTATACACAGCAAAATATGGTAGTTTGATGGTAATGAACTCCTTTAGCTTTTTCTGAGAAGCTGTTTATCTGTCTTTGTGGATTCTAAATGATAGCTTTGCTGGGTAGAGTAATTTTGGCTGTAGGTCCTTGCTTTTCATCACTTTGAACATTTCTTGCCAGTCCCTCTGGCCTGCAAAGTTTCTTTTAAGAAATCAGCTGACAGTTTTATGGGAGTTTTCTTGTAGGTAACTCCCTGCTTTTCTCTTGCAGCTTTTAAGATTCTCTGTCTTTAATCTTTGGCATTTTAATTGCAATGTGTCTTGGCGTGGTCCTGTTTGTGTCCATCTTGTTTGGGACTCTCTGTGCTTCCTGGACTTGTATGTCTGTTTCGTTCACCAAGTTAGGGAACTTTTCTGTCATTAGAAATGACAGTTTTTTAATTGGTTTTCAATTTCTTGTTCTCTTTTCCTTCTGGCATCCCTATGATGCAAATGTTGATAATGTTTGAATTTTTCCCAGAGACTCCTTATGCTGCCCTCATTTTATTGTATTCTTTTTTTCTTCTTGGTGTTTTGATTGGGTGTTTTTGCTTCTTTATATTCCAAGTCACTAATTTGATTATTGGCTTCATCCACTCTACTATTGACTCCTTGTAAGTTGTTTCAGTTAGTGTATCCCTCATTTCTGACTGGTTCTTTTTTATGGTTCCCATGTCTTTTATACGCTATTGAAGTTCTGTCTGAGTTCATCTATTCTTCCGCTGAGTTCATTGAGCATACTTATTATGATGCTTTGCATCTAGTAGATTGCTTGTCTCCATTTTGTTTAGTTCTTTTTCTTGAGTTTTGTTCTGTTCTATTTTGGCGAGGGGGGCCATGTTTCTTTGTCCCCTCATTTTGGCAGCCTCCTCCTGTTTGTATTAGGTAGAGCTGCTACCACTCCCAGGTTTGGAAGAATGGCTTAATGCAGTAGGTGTCCAGTAGGGTCCAGTGGCACAGCCTCCCCTATCACCCACGCTGGGTACTCCAGGTGCACCCACCGTGTGAGTTGTGTATGCACTCTACTTGTAGTTGAACCTTGATTACTTTTAACAGGTAAGTGAGAAGGATCTACCCTGGCTGATCAGATGGCAAGGACTGCCTGTGACCACTGTCAACCAACCTCTGACCACCGAGGAAGATCAGCTTTGCAGGGGCCCACTCCACAGAGCAGGACTGACTTCAGTAGGGCTCAGGTGCCCACTGAGTCTGCCCCTTGAGTGGGTTGCTTGTGGAGGTGGTTGGGTGGTGGTGATGTGACATTGTCTGTTCCTGCCTACAGGGTGCACAGGCTCTGTGGCTCCCAGGAGGTGCAGGCCAAGGTCAGCTCTCACCTGTGTTCTCTCCAGAAACACCTGGCATAAGCTACAAAGTGATCTGTAGATGGCTGCTACTTATACTGGGCTTGGAGGTGGCCAGGCAAGGTCAGCCTGTGAGCCAAGGCCAGCTGCTGCTAGTTCCAGCCTGGGGCCACTTAGTAGAGGTACGGGGTTTGCTGAGGCCAGATGCTGCCCCCTGTGAAGCATGAGCCAAGACAAGCCATTCATATGGAAAGGCCACTGGAAACAACTTGGGTGTGCCCAAAAGTTGGGTGGGGCAAACCCTCAGAAAATCACCAGGATGGAGCAAACACTGTGAACCAGGTTGATGGAGTCTCAGATGTGGCAGCCCCCTGCCATCTCCTTGGGGGCGGGCTCAGAAAAGGAACAGTTGCCTTTGCCAGCACTTCCATCTGGGAGAAAGTTGTCCCCTAAATCTTGCCCCAATGCCAGACACTTCACTTTCTCCCATATGCCACTGGTGCCCCAGCACTGGAGCTCAGGGGGAGTGAGTCTGTGTGCAGGCCCTTTTAAAGGAATGCCAGGGAGTTGTGCAGTTTCTGTCTTCCACAGCCTCAATCCCTGCTGATTTTTAACAGCCAGAAATTGTGGGGACTTATCTTCCTTGCACTGTAACCCTGGGCTGGGGGACATGTCGTGGGGCTGGGACCCCTTGCTCCCAAGATGTCCCTCCCAATTTTTACCTACCCACATGTTGGTATGGGACCAGCCTGGTCCATGTCTTCACCCCTCCTACCAGTCTCGATATGGTTTCTTTCTTTAATTTCATGGTTATAGGAATTCCATTCAGATTGAATTCTGGTGGTTCTTAGTTTGGTTTTAATTTTGATGTGGTATGGGAGGAGGTGAGCCATGTTTACCTAGGCCACCGTCTTAGCTTTATTCAAAACTTAAATTTTGAAAAGTGTTATATCTAGAATGGCTAGTTAAAAAAGGAGAAGAGAACAGTAAATGGGAGAGCACAAAAAAGGATGTGAAGAAACATGATGGTGTTTAAAAAGAGGGAATACATACTAGAGGAGAACAAAAGACAGGATCAGAAGTAAGGATAACAAAAGTAGGTTATCAGAAGCAGACTGTGGAAGCTGAGTTTGCATTTATATTCCTCATCAACTGACTTAGCCGCCACAATTGTTCATATTAGTGTGGGAACTGTGAGGGGTTTTTAGCAAATGAAGGAAAATTTGTGAAGATCACTTTTAAGGCATTAATGTTACAAGTATATTTTTGTTAAAGTTTCTTAATGTTGCTTCTAGTTAAATAAGCTATTAATTCTAGATCGTGTATTAGAATGTAGCCGATATTAAACATGAATTTTTTCCCTGTTAATTTATTATGAGTTTAATTGTCAGCTGCTTGAGGGAAGAAATAATTTATTGTTTACTTTGCATGGTGTTGATCATATTACCATGCAGTTTTTTTTTATATTACAACTTTATTGAGGTATAATTGACAATATCAAAAAACCTACCCCTTTAAAGTCTATAGTTCAATAGTTTATATACAATATGAGGTCTGCCCAGAAGGTGTGCATCCATGTAATATGAAAAATAGAGACATTTATTGAAGAAGATACGAGACAAGAAATATTGTACACAGGACAATGATGCCTCAGTTCCCTTCAAAGTAGGCACCTTGGGGACCTTACACAGCTCTCCCAATCATTGTCAGCTGCCCTGTCATATTTTCCTGAATTTTATCAGCGATCTGAATCTCTTCCCTTTCAAGGTGATTTTAGTTTTGGGAAAAACCAGAAGTCGCAGGGCACCAAATGGGGGCTGTAGGAGGGCTGAGTCACCTGGGTGATTTGATATTTTCCAAAAATACTCTGCATAAGACATGATGCATAAGCGGGCACATCGTCATGATGAAGCTGCCAATCACCAGTTGCCCATAGCTACAGCCTTCTGATTCATCCGAATAGTTTCCGTAGAGGAATGTTCAAGCTTAACACAAAAGTTGATGGAGATTTGTTGCTCTACTCGCTCATTCATTTTGAATGTGATGGCCACACAGTACACATGCTCACTCAACAATGTCTACCACCCCCACTGACTGGTACAGTGAAGTTGTCATTGTTCACACATGTGCATCCCAGTCCACTCTCCTTGGCTGCCAGGTTGTGTCAATGTTGTGCAAACCATTCTCATTATATTAACAATGGCTGGATTTTTTCCAGATCTCATATATTCACAGAGTGGTACAACTATCAGTGCAGTCTAATTTTTAGAACATTTTTGTCACCCTAAAATCCTGTATTTGTTCCCCCTGCATCAGTCAATCTTTAATCTCTTTTCTGTCTTTGGATTTGCCTATTCTGGACATTCCATATGAATGGAATAATACAGTAGGTGTTCTTTGTGTCTAGCTTCCATTTAGCATAATGTTTTAAAGTTCACTCATGTTGTAGCATTACTTCATTCCTTTTTATAGCTGAATATTTTACATACCATATTTTGTTTATTCATAAGTTGATAGAGATATGGGTTTTTACTTTTTTGCTGTTATGAACAATGCTGCTTTGAATATTTGTGTACATGGTTTTCAATATACCTTTTCTTGTGTATATGCTTTGGGGTGGAATTTCCGAGTCATGATAAATTTGCTTTTAACATTTTAAGGATCTGCAAAATTGTTTTTCAAAGCAATTGCACCCCTTTTATAATTCTACCAGACATGTATGAAGGTTCCAACTTCTCTACATCCATGCTGACACTTGTTGTCTGTCTTTTTAATTTTATTTATCCTATTGGATGTGAAGTGGTATCTCATTGTGGCCTTGATTTGTACTTCCTTAATGAGTAATGATGTTGAGCATTTTTTCATGTTTTTTTTTGGCTATTTGTATGTTTCCTTTGGAGAAATGTCCATTTGGATCCATTGCCTTTTTTAAAATTAGGTTATTTTTCTTTTTACTGTTGAATTGTAAGAGTTCTTCTTATATAAACATCCCTTATCAGATGTATTATTTGCAGATATTTTATCCCATCCCATGTCTTTTTAGTTTTTTGTTAAACCATAACTTGAAGTTTATCATTTAAATCATATTTTAGTGACATGAAGTACAATTACTACATTGTGTAACCAAACAAAAATCCGGAACCTTTAAACTCTGTTTCCTCCCTCCACCAGCCCCTGGTAACCTCTGTTCTACTTTCTGTCTCTGCGAATTTCCTACTCTAGGTACCTCATGTAAGTGGAATCATTCAGTATTTGTCTTTTTTATATCTGGCTTCTTTCACTTAACATAATATTTTCTGTGTCATCCATGTGGTGACATGTATCATTACTTTCATTCCTTTTTATGGCTGAATAATTTTCCATTCTGTGTATGTATCACATTTTGTTCATTCATTCATCTGCTGGACATTTGGATTGCTTCTGTCTTTTGGTTATTTTCTGAATGAGTCCTATTGTCAGTTCTTTTGGTTAAGTACCTAGGAGTAGAGTTGTTGGGTCATGTGGTAATTCTGTGTGTTTAACATTTTGAGGGACCTCCAAACTGTTTCCCACAGCAGCTAAACCATTTTGTCTTTCACTTTTTTGATAGTATCCTTTGAGGCACAGAAGTTTTTAATTTGGATGAAGTACATTCTGTGTTTTCTTTGGTTGCTTGTGCTTTTGGTGTCAAATCGAAGAAATCATTGCCTAATCCAAGGTGAAGATTTGTTCCTGTGTTTTCTTCTAATAGTTTTAGTTCTCACATTTAGGCCTGTGATCTATTTTTTTTTTTAATTTTATTTATTTATCTTTAGAGGCAAAGGGAAGGAGAGAGGGAGAGAAATCTCAATGTGTGGTTGCTTCTTACGCGTCCCCTGCTGGGAACTGGCCTGCAACCCAGGCATGTGCCCTGACTGGGAATCGAACCTCGATCCTTTGGTTCGTAGGCCCGCACTCAATCACTGAGCTACACCAGCCAGGGCCTGTGATCTATTTTGAGTTAATTTTTCTGTATGAGGTGAGGGAGGGGTCCAACTTCATTCTTTTGTATGTGGGTATCAAATTGCCCCAGCATCACTGATGAAAGCACGATTCTTTTCCCATTGAAGTGTCTTGGCACCTATGTAATTTCATAAGTATAAATTATGTTAGATCTCTATGTTAATAGTTCCTTATAGTTAAGATGCCTCTATAAGATTATTTTTTAAAATGGGTATGTGTGTGTGTGTCTTTAATTTAACAGTGTTCATTTAATTCATTCCCAAAAGGACATGAGCAATGCTGGTTTGGGTTGTGAAGAAGAGAATTGGACTTCTACTTTTGAAACTTAGTCTCTAAGCTCTTCTCTTTTAGTGAGTTAAGATTTTCAAGAATATTTTCCTAGGATTCTAATTTTATTTAGCCACAAATATATTTTTAAAGAAATGTAGAATTAAAAAGGTTGTACCCAGGAATTGTGTTGGAATATGTATGGGTAACATTTCTTTCTCAAAAACCTTTTTAAAATAGTATTTTGTGTGGTTATGAAAAGCATCAGTTCCTGTACTGAAACAGTGTTCGTACCGCTCTGAGTTCCTGGTGTACTGCTGGTCTCCGTGAAGTGTGTGTTATGCGCACATGTAACTGAAGGACAGGGAAATTGAGCATCTGCTTTCAGCCTTTTCTTTTCAGTGGCACATGCTAATCTATTCCATTTTTATAAAGTATAATATTATTGAAAAACTTAATTGGAAGATATCTTTAGTACAGGAGAGACTTTTGCCATTTAAAAAGAGCACAGTATAACAACTCAAGCCATTTATTTAGAGACTCTTGTGTTAAGATCATTCATTATTTTTACAATATATGTTTTGTTTCAAACTTTCTATATTGTATACTAGGTGAAAAACCATTTCGCTGTGACGAATGTGGTATGAGATTCATACAAAAATATCATATGGAAAGGCATAAGAGAACTCATAGTGGAGAAAAACCTTACCAGTGTGAATACTGTTTACAGGTGAGAGGTGGTTTGAAATTCTTTTTAAATCCACTTTAATGAGGTATGATTGACACTTGAAAATTCTTCTATCCTAAATTAAATTATAAAATAATTCTAGTAAATTAAAAACTGTTACTACTAGAACTGCTTGAAGAACTTCCTAACTGTTGTTGATTAGATTTATAATAGATAATTAGCTCAGCAGATTAGTTAGGAATTGCTTGTATTATTATACGTATGCCTATCTTTATATTAATTGTTTTTTCTTTTCTTTTCTTTTCTTGGTTGACCAAACAAAAACTAATACAACCCACTACCAAACTCTGCATTCGACAGTATTTTTCTAGAACAGATCGTGTATTGAAACATAAACGTATGTGCCATGAAAATCATGACAAAAAACTGAACAGATGTGCCATCAAAGGTGGCCTTCTGACATCTGAGGAAGATTCTGGCTTTTCTACATCACCAAAAGATAACTCACTGCCAAAAAAGAAAAGGCAGAAAACTGAGAAAAAATCATCTGGGATGGACAAAGAGAGTGCTTTGGACAAATCTGATCTGAAGAAAGACAAAAATGATTATTTGCCTCTTTATTCTTCAAGTACTAAAGTAAAAGATGAGTATATGGTAGCAGAGTATGCTGTTGAAATGCCACATTCTTCGGTTGGGGGATCACATTTAGAAGATGCATCAGGAGAAATACATCCACCTAAGTTGGTTCTCAAAAAAATTAACAGTAAGAGAAGTCTGAAACAGCCACTGGAGCAAAATCAAACAATTTCACCTTTATCCACATACGAAGAGAGCAAAGTTTCAAAGTATGCTTTTGAACTCGTGGATAAACAAGCTTTACTGGACTCAGAGGGCAATGCTGACATTGATCAGGTTGATAATTTGCAGGAGGGTCCCAGTAAACCTGTGCATAGCAGTACTAATTACGATGATGCCATGCAGTTTTTGAAGAAGAAGCGGTATCTTCAAGCAGCAAGTAACAACAGTAGGGAGTATGCGCTGAACGTGGGTACCATAGCCTCTCAGCCCTCTGTAACACAAGCAGCTGTGGCAAGTGTCATCGATGAGAGTGCCACAGCATCCATATTAGACTCACAGGCACTGAATGTGGAGATTAAGAGTAATCATGACAAAAATGTTATTCCAGATGAAGTACTGCAGACTCTGTTGGATCATTATTCTCATAAAGCTAATGGACAGCATGAGATATCATTCAGTGTTGCAGACACAGAGGTGACGTCTAGCATATCAATAAATTCTTCTGAAGTACCTGAGGTGACCCAGTCGGAAAATGTTGGATCAAGCTCCCAAGCATCCTCATCAGATAAAGCCAACATGTTGCAGGAATACTCAAAGTTTCTGCAGCAGGCTTTGGACAGAACTAGCCAAAATGATGCCTATTTGAATAGCCCGAGCCTTAACTTTGTGACTGATAACCAGACCCTTCCGAGTCAGCCAGCATTCTCTTCCATAGACAAGCAAGTCTATGCAGCCATGCCCATCAATAGCTTTCGATCAGGAATGAATTCTCCACTAAGAACAACTCCAGATAAGTCCCACTTTGGACTAATAGTTGGTGATTCACAGCACTCATTTCCCTTTTCAGGTGATGAGACAAACCATGCTTCTGCCACATCAACACAGGACTTTTTGGATCAAGTGACTTCTCAGAAGAAAGCTGAGGCTCAGCCTGTCCACCAAGCTTACCAAATGAGCTCCTTTGAACAGCCCTTCCGTGCTCCTTATCACGGATCAAGAGCTGGAATAGCTACTCAATTTAGCACTGCCAATGGACAGGTGAACCTTCGGGGACCAGGGACAAGTGCTGAATTTCCAGAATTTCCCTTGGTGAATGTAAATGATAATAGAGCTGGGATGACATCTTCACCTGATGCCACAACTGGCCAGACTTTTGGCTAAAAAAAAAAGCAACGTGTAAATAATACTGGCACTTTAGAACAGATTAATCGAGAGCGGGGTTACTCTGTGTAAAATGGAGTGCTGTACAGATTTAAGAGCAGTGAGATATAACAAGTTAAGCTGATATGAATAGCAAGATAATCCAATAACTGCATTTTGTTTGGTTAGTCAGCATTCTTTGAACTGCCTTACATGTTGTCACCTTTATAGAAGCAATGCATTACTTGTTTTAGATCAGAAACTTGCTATTCCACCTACACCACGTTTAAAAGAGAAAAAAAAAAGACTTTCGCACAATTGTTTCCTAACTGATAACATTGTACATTCTTAGGAATTTAGTAATTGTGTGAAATTTACTCATACTGTTTCTTAAGTTTTTCAGCATAGTCATGCACTTCAGCAGGGAATCTGATTATACTTTACAGAGTGAATTTAAAAGTTTAAATGTCAAGAGATTATGGCTTAAATAAATTAGTGTGTCCTGTGGGGGGGGAAAGAAACCACGAAACCATCCTTTTGAAAAGAATGATATGCCATATACCCTTGATTTTCATTTTGCATTATATTGACTTTTTTTAAAGAAAAAGTAATAAAAATCTGATAGTCTAAGACTCCACTATTTAAAAGCCTAATTACTTTAAAAATATGCATACTTTCTAAAGTTTTACCAAAATCTGTAACTGTTAAAGCATTCACTTCTATGGAAGTATGCATATTGGTGTCAGTTTCTTTGTACAGTTGTACCTAGATATTTTTTAAGATTTTTCATGTGCAGGTATCAAGATTTTGAAGTTTTAGTAAGAAGATATTCTGTAGATTACATTCCCAAGAACATAATGCTTATACAAATGTATATTCCACGTTTTAAAGCTTAATTGTATTTTACTTTACATATACACTTCAGTTAACATAGAGCACTTAGAATCTACTTGGTATTTTTGATTTCTCAAAGTTAAAAAAGATTTAGATTTTTAGGTTTGATATGGTTGTGTCATAATCATCTCATAATTGACAATTTTAATTTTTGGCAATAAAAAAATTGGGTTATCTTTGGAACTGTAAAATCTGGCTTAATCCTTTTCTTTCTAGACTCTTGATAGATTGGATAATTAAACAGTATCCAGAGAAACTAAAGAAATGGGCATTTTAATTGCTTATTTTACCTTGAGTTACTTTTTAATGAAGACTTCTCATTACAATTTCACAATCCAAAAGTGTTTCCTAATTCTAGTAACTACAATTTTTTTTTCAGCTAGATGAGTGATCGGAAACTTTTTGTTGCATTTCAAAATCTAAATAAACTGCAGACTTTATCCTTATATCATGAATGTTTTTTTTTAATACTTTGTCTTAAAATAATACAGCATGGTACAAAAATAGTGCTTATATATATATATACATACTTTTCTGGAGAATGATGGTTTGAGTTATACATTGAACAGTTTTAATTTTTGGAAAAATAACATTAGTTTTATTGATGTTTATTATCCTTTTGTTCCAGCTTTTCTTTTTTTTAGTTTTCTCATCTATAATGCACACACTGATATAATACCAGTGATAATCTAAAATTAATACCCTTGGAAAGTGAAAATTTATTGTTGTTAATTTCCACTTTAACTTTTATATTGGCTCTATAGGTCTGTATGTAGTCTTTGTTTCAGGATAGAATGTTATACATTTAAATTATTTTTTCTTTTATTTAATGTTATCCCAACAGTGTTCTCGTAAAGAAAGGGAACAAAGAAATATCCACCCTAAACATCTTTTACAGTTATTTTGAATATATTGGTGTTTTTATGGTAAGGAATATAAATTATCTTTAATATCGTTTTCTCTACACTTTGGTTATTAAGCTTTGCTTGAAATACTCATTTCTCCATCAGACAGCTTTCTTTGCTGCCAAATTTTTCAAGAATTTTAGACGTCTTTGAAGTAGACACTTAAGGTCTGCCATTATTGACTCTTAAGAATGGTGTGTGTTGAGTTGCACCTCACCCGGCACGAAGGCTCCATTCAGGTGGGATGTGCAAATGAACTGTGCTTGCCCTGGATGGGCGTTTGCATTTTTCTCATACTACTATTTGGTGAAAGTAGGCATTTATTTCCTGAGTTGATATTTTTTGAGCCTGATCAAAATTTTTGTTCTGTTGAGAACTTGATGTAGTTCTTGGTACAGTATAAAGTTTTTGTTTGTTTTAACAGCAGCAGCACAGTTTTTAGAACATAACTCTACTGGGGCTGAGCACTTAGGATAAAGCTAAGGAAGGAGGAAAGCCTCTGAAAATGGTAGTTAAGCAAGCGGAATTTCAGGTGTTGTATTCCTGTCTTTAACACATTTCTTTAAATTTGTATAATGGCAGACATTTCTACCACATTATAAGCATTTTTGAGATAAGTGATACTTGGCTTAACTTATTGACTTACCATTTAAGTATAGTTAATTCTCTTACTGTGAAATTCTAAATGCCTACCAGAGTTACCTTGTATTATCATCATGATAAACATCTCAACATTTTGGGTTTCCCAGTTTCATTTAGAAAGTTACTTCTGTCTGGGCATTAATAAAGAAAGCAAGTAGCCTTTTGTGTTGCTTTATATCAGAATGTGGAGGATATGAGATATCCTTTTGCAATTTGTGTTTCTCATTGCTTTCAGTGAGCAAATTGTACTTTTAAATTGACACAACCTTGAACTTCCGGTCAATGTGAAATGAGGTGCTATTTCACTTAGGACCTACTCTCACATTTAAACTTCTTGCACACATTTTGTTTGGTTCAGAATATTTGAGTAGCTATTAAAGTTTTTATATCTACTTGCAAATTTTCTACTTGATGCCATAGAGATCCATCCTTTCAGCTCTGGCCGAGGACTGCCAGCGGTCGGCGATTCTCTCTTTGAGGGAGCAGCTAAAGAGGCCTTGTGCTCAGGGGAGGCTTCCATTCCCACAGGCGGGAGGAACTTGTGAAGTGCCAGCTAGGTTAGATCTTCTGCCACTTGTTTCATTTTATTAATTTGGGTTTTTAAAGGGCTGTTTAAATTAAAAAAAAAATGCCGGGAAACTTTAAAGTAGGCATTTCTATAGTACTACATTTCTTAGACTTAGGACATTTTAAACTAAAACTTGTTTTTTTCACAGTATATTTACTTGAAGAAGCACTATTATAATCAGAAACTTTTTGATTCTGCAATTTAATTTAAACTTTTTTCTGTTTCAAATTACTTTATTTCAGGGAAATAATTTTCCAGTTGTTTTTGCTATATTCTGCAAATAAAAACGGTATGTTTCCTTTATTCACTTAAAATTAGGTAGGAAACAAACTAAAGCAGACAAACATTTCTTGTGTTTGTTGCTTTCTTTAATCCAATGGATAAAAAAGTAAAACCCTGTAAACATTATTTTATTTTTTTATGCAATACCATGCTGTAAATATGGTTCATCAGATAAGGATGTACCTATGATTGAATCTTTAATTCTGCACAGTTAGAGTTTATATATAAACGTGTCTTGACAATCAAGGACTTTTATGTGAGTCTTCCTTTATGATGTTTATTAATGTTATGCATTCCATTTGTTTTAAAGTGAGTACCAATGTGCTAATTTGTATTGTCTGGAAGTATGCAGTGTTTTTACAGCTTGTTTTTAAGAATCTGTAAATATGTACAAACAAATCACAGTACTGCTTTATGTTAGAAGGCATATGATGTTGTACTGTGTGTAAGCAATAATACACAGCAGTGCTGACTTTACCAGTAGCATCAGGAAAGTTCTAAACAACATTTCAGAGTTACTAATGATCTTTATTTCATTTAATAATGATTATCTTTAATCAGTTTTTATAAGCAAATTCCATTGTTCCTCCTGTTGGAACGTAACACTGTTTACACAGCATAACTGAAGTTGCAGGGGAGACAGGCTAAATCTGGCTTCATCTGTCCTCACTTTCACTGAGCATTGAATGGCCTTACCACCTTCTGCAAGACGGAGAAAGACTGCAGAACTTAGTGCCCATCACACGAAGGAAGGGGGTGTGTTGTTTGTTTGTTATTTGATTTTTCCTGCTTCTGTACTACTACCTAATGTTATGGTTTGCTTTGGATTTTAATATTTGTTTCTGTTTTAGATTCAAGCCCATAAGTTTTGAGGTGACTTCAGCTCCATTGTGAAATAAATAGTTCTCTTCATGTTTCATATCTACATTTCAATAATTCTAAACTTTCTACTTTGATTTTTAGATACTTATTTTTCAAGCTTGATTTCTCAGCTGATCAGATGAACTTACTCAACTTCAATGCAAAGGAAGACAAATTTATTATAGTTTGAATTGAATAGATACTATACTGTACAGACCGGCTATTTGAACACACACATCACTGCTTTAGAAATAAAACCGCCAATTTTTAAATGTATATGACCTACATTTTATAGGAGAAACGTTTTTAAATGCTAGTCATTTATATAAATGTGCTTTGAAGGATTTGCTAGTTCACTTCTGTCACTTTTTAGTACACTGGTATCTTTTATATGTAATGTATGCTTTTTATTATTGTAGCAAAGCATTTCCGTAGAAAGAATTTTGCAACAATATGGGGGAAATTTTTCATTGTTGGATTTGAATTATACTGGATTTTATCCGTGCAGTCTTACTTGTCTTTATTTTAATGCTGTCTGGAAGGGAACTTGGTATCCAAATAAAGCAGGTAACCTCATTTTACTTAAAGGGCATACTGTGTAGTGCTGAATTTAATCTGGATTTTTGAAGAGAAAAACAAGTTTATAAAAACTGTACAGAAGAAATTAAATGTGTGATGGAAATCCTGATGGTGGAGCACGTTGAATTTTCTGATATATAGTGTTATTTTCCTGGGATCCCCAATGCCTTTTTTGTATTTCAACTAATAAAGGGAAAACCCTGTCATTGAAATTGGTAGGATAATAGGATATTCTGATTATACAGTATTACTATTCCTATCCCGTTTTCTGACCCTTTTTCAATCACTGTAAATTTTTATTTTCTATTTCCTATTAATAATTAAACATGTATATAATATAGACACTGTTGTATAGAACTGAATGGAGTTGCTATGCTTGAATGGGTAACTAAGTGGAAATATTATGGACACTGAGAATTCATAAAACGCCAGAACAAATTAACAGGAAAAAGGGAGGTATCGTGTGTCCTGGGAAGGTCACAGCAAATGTTCATTTAACCCTCTGTGAAATAAATGTGAAAGAATCAACTACAAACTTAATATCTGATACAAGTGGATTTTTCCTTCCCCACTGCCCCCCAAATATATGAGCGCACTAAATTTCAGAATCTACTCAGGTGAAAATCACTTTGCAATGAAACTTACCACATTGAAATTTTCACTGCTTAAAAAGATATTTGTGATATTTTTAAATACAAACTTTCATATTAGTAGTCAGCAGCCTAACAATTGAAATTCAGTAAGTCAGTATATTTTAAAATATATATTACCCTCCAAATAGAATTGTTTTTAAACAATTGGGAGGGTTTTCTTTTTGTTTAAATGCATATTTTATTGTCATTGTAAAAATAAATCTTGCTCGACTTCATATTATGCCATGAATGAATTACTGAGCCTTTATAATGCAATGAAATTTTTTTTCATGCATAATCATGGAACATAGCAATGTTCTTTAAACTGACTTATTCATGAAGAGGTTTAATGAGTTTCCTGCTTCTGGCATTCTTGTCATAAAGTTAATCTTGCCATTTGGAGTTTATAATACCCTTTTATGTATTTTGATGCTAAAGGAAATTGTTTTGTTTTATTTTTAATTATTAGACTAATTTATATTTGCAAATTCTGCATTTTAAATGTGGACACTGGCTGTTTGAAAAATAAAAACAATACAGAATACAGTTTTATGAATAATTTCCTAGCTGAATTTTTCACAACATTCTGAACCAAGTTACTAATGGTAAATTTTTTTAAATGGTAGCATGTAGACTAATATTAAAAAGAGAAGAGCATGTCTGTAGAGGTAACAGTTTGTTCCAAAAATTGGGTAACAGCAGGGCCTGTGCTGTAGCTTCGTGAATGATGCTGTTGGGCAGTTCTAAAATGCAGGGTCTACTGTCACGCAGTATTTTAGATTTGAGTTTATTAACCTATCCTGTGGGGTTTTTTTTCCATCAGTGAAGGTAGTTTTATTTTTATCCATTTACCACCTTGCCAGTCCCCTTGTCTTGTGACCAGTGGACACATTGTAAGAAAGCCATCTGCATCCAGGAATGCGATCCAAGTCCTTGGGACAAATACAGGTGTAAACCAGTTGGCCTTTGCAAAGGTTAATCCTACAACCATGGCTTTGTTAACACAGTGCTTTGACCAATTATGCATAATAATAGCACTGATAGTCTACTAATCCATTTTCTAGCTCCCAGTTTTTCTTGAATGATTAGGAGTAGTAGGGAAAGGGCCTGGGAGTTCCTCTACCTGGTACTTCTCCCCACTTCTGAAGATTTCAAGAAAAAAAATGAAGTTGCTTGAATTAGCGACTTATTTGCTATTGTTATTATTAGTCTTACTTGACAATTTATGCATAAAAGTATGGAGATTTTTATGGTTATATCTTCATGTAGAATTCTGAATTTTTTTTAGAGTGCTAGCTCCCCCTGGCATGCCGCCACCTTGGTGAACTTGATAAGTTGTTAGAGTGAATTATAGCTGCGTGATGGGTAGTCAGTGGAGTGGAACAGTTTAAGTGAACGAAAGATAAAATTTGGGTCTCATCATTTCAGTTCATTTGTCTCTTTCAAACGCCCTGTGATGCCTGTGTCAAGGTGACGAAGGGCGCCAATGAAATAGATCGCCTGTGATAGTAATTGTGTTCTCTGTTATTTGAACCCTTCCTTGTCAGGGCGTAGTATTCATTCAGCGTTGATCACATAGTAAAAGGCTTTGTGATGCAAGAATAGGTGGTTGAGGCTACAAGCATCTTCGAGCATCTGAAAGGTATTTATGATAGTGGCACTTGCAGGGTGCGCTATTGTACTTCAGGTTATTGAGGCGGACACCGAGTGCTGAGATGTGCTGGGTGCTATGCTGAGTAATTTATATCTCATTCGCCAGCAGATGGGCAAGTAATAACAGTACTTATTTTAGGAAAAATTTTAGAAAATATAACAAAAGATAGAAAAATATATATACCAAACTAGTGTACATAGAGAACACGGTGAGAAATAATCCCCTCGTTAAAAATACTGACCTTAAGAGTAAGATTCAAACCTGGACTGTGGGAATGTGGAAGTGTGCTTTGTTCAGAAGGAATTTACCTACTACAGGAGTGGGAGATGAATGCTCTGTCGGGCTTCACAGACCTGAGGGCAGAAACACTCGTGATCACCTACCCCTCACGGGGGAGGTGGAAATGGATACTGGGGATGCTTTTCTGGAAGTAGGAGAATTAATTGAGCCAGGGCTGATTAGCTATTCTGGCAGTCTGTGTGGAATGGCATTAACAGAATTTTCAATCTGTTGAAGTCAGTGCTCCCAGACTGATTATACTTGGGACACTGTTCGCGCCAAGTAACGTCCACCAGCCCCTTGATGACCGGAAACTCTCTTCCTTCAAGGTGTTTGGGCTGCCGTAAACTTACTTAAACCTCAATGTGATAGTTTTCCTTTGTTTCTTTATGGGAACTCCAGCACTATCACACAACTTTTGTCAATGATAGGAGGGTTAAGACCTCCAGAGCACAAAACCAAATGGCAGGAATAGGACAGCTCTGAGTGAACCACATTCAGACAACCTGGGACTTCACAGTTGTGGCTGAGAGCAGTTTTCCCGTGCGGTCTGCTGAGTTGGCTCATGGTCTGAGAGCAGGCGATGGCACTCGAGTGGCATGACCAGTGCTACATGGGGCAGCTCTGCGTGAGCTACGTGTGGACTTGTTGAGAGCGAGAGAGAGGGGTGCAGTTTGGTGATACGCTACAGGCTGCGTGGGTGGACATGCAGCAAGGGACGTAGCATCGAGACCAAGTTGTGGCTCTACCATGACCTGTTCAAGTCAGTTATTCCTGAGCCTCAGTTTTTCATCTGTAAGATGGGAATAATAAAAAGACCTATCAGTGTTGCTGTGAATGTTATTTGAGGTAATTTGTAAACTACAGCACTAAACAATTGCTAGTTCAGATTTTAGTAGTGACACAAAGGCAAGGTAGAGCAGAGTTGGACAGGTGTTGGAAGCCTCATTTCATGTAAAGCAGAGAATGCAGTAAATTCCGATGAGAGGGCTTTGTGTATCTGAATTTAATTGACCTGGAAGGAATAACAGTGAAATGGACATGACAGGAATTTTATAAATTTATGATTCCATTATCAGACCATGAAAGGGATGGGGCATTCTGGAGATTGATACTATAGGGAAAAAAGTCAGTGGACTTGTCAGGAACAAAGAGGCCACAAAAGTAAGACTATATTGAACTCAGTCCCAAGCTCAGGTTAACGATGAACAGGAACCTGGCTGCCCATGAAGCAAAAGCAAAAGTCATGGACGGTAGGGTTGGAACGCAGCAGCCGGCTTCACCAGGCAGGAGGGAGGGGCACACATCTGCAAGGATGTGGTGGGCCTGCTCACTCACCTTTTTCACTGATATTTATTTTTCTTTCTCAGTCTCCATGTTTTGCTCTCTTCTTTGTTTTCTTCTGCTCGAATAACTTGTGTGGTCTGTAGCAGGTGTAGTGTGTGGTGCCCAGCCTCTCGTGCAGGTTAGGTTTGTTTATCTTAAATAGTTTTTTCTTTGTTTTAGTATTAGTTCAGGAAAATTTAAAACAGTTGTTCATTAGGAGAAGATTGGGAGCCTCCTGAATTAGTTTGTGAGCTTCTGGAGGGCATTTTGTTCACAGAACGTGGAACAGTGCCTCACACAGATGCAGGAATGAATGAACCCGTGAACAAAGGAAAGAACGGTGAAGGTGTTAGAAATGCTGTGGAGAGATCGCTTCTCGGCCTTTTGGCTAAGATCAAGTGTAGAAATGCTGTGGAGAGTTGTTGGGATTTAAACTCCTGTCATCGGCCCTGGCTGGTGTGGCTCATTGCATTCAGTGCTGGCCTGCAAACCGAAGGGTCGCCAGTTCCTCTCCATCAGGGCGCCTGCCTGGGTTATGGGCCAGGTCCCCAGCTGGGGGCATGTGAGAGGCAACCGATCGATAAATCTCTCACGCATTGGTGTTCCTCTACCTCTTCTTCTCCCTCCCTTTTCCTCTCTAAAAATAAAATCTTTAAAAATAAATACATAAATAAAAATGCTATGATCAAGCAACCTGGAAATGCTGGATTTCTGCTTTCGGCCGCAGACTTCTAAACAAGATTCCCAAAGGGGACCCAGTGATCAGTGGCTAGTGGGAAGTAGGTGTCCTATTATGTGCTGGGCCTGTTTCCCAAACCCTAGTGCGCAAATAGGTAAGTGGATGTGGCCAGGACTACAGGCTTCTAGAGCTATTTTCTTCCCCTTGGCATCTAATTGTTCTGTGGCTGCAGAGAAATGAGAGCATCTCAATATTTGGAGAAGAGTGAGCAAAGAGCAGGACGGCCAGGACTCCATCAATGAGTAGGTGGGGTGGGCCTCAGCCCTTTCCCGCCCCAGTTGCATAGGAACAAAGAAAAGAAAAAGCAATAAAGCCGCATCCACGTGTGTGTGGCCTTCAATGGTAGATGACCTTGTTCACTGCTGGATGCGGCTCAGTAGGTGTTTTATGATCTAATCGGTCAGATTAGTGACTCATGGGGACTTGTGACTATTTCTCAAATTCTTTCAAATACTCCTTTGCGTTACTACCATAGCCCAAGTCACCCTCAAGTCTTGTCTCCTTCCTGCAAGTTTCTGCACATCAACTTGATGACTTCCAGTCCTTTTCCATCACTATTTGGATAAACACTAAGCTCCTTACCTTCGCCCTGCACGGTTGTCCTCTGCCCATAGCCCCAGCCTCCCCCACGGTGGGCCTCTCATCCTCTCTGCTGTCATTACTGAACTGCTTTCAGTCTCGTACTTGGTCGTGCCTCCTGCCACAAAGACAGTTTCTTCTACACTCTTTACCTACTAACCCGCCAACCCATATTCGGTCCCAGCATCATTTCCTCAAAAAACTTACTCTGATCTCCCTGATTAGGTCATAACCACCTCCTCTCTGCAACTGCCCCCGTCCTAGCCCTGTCCAACCAATTCAGAGTCTGGACCACCCTGTACAGCTCTTTCCTAGCATAGATGTCTATAATCTTATTAGTATGAAAATTTGATGTCCCACTGTCCAGAGCCATCTTGCTGCCCATTGTGTGTCAGTGTTGGGTACAGTGTTTGGTGATCAGAGAACTGATGAACATGGTTGGTTTAAAGAGAGCATCCGGGCCCTGTAAGTTACACCCAAGCGTGCAGAGAGAGCTTGCCCGGTGCTGTAGAAGCACTGCCAGGGAGTCTGGGGCTCTGTGGACAGTGGCAGTGGGACCAGAAAACTGGTCGTGTGTGTCTCAAACTGAGGAAACAACAGAGAACTGAGTTGGACTTCAATCCCCAGCAAAATTTTAGACTTCATAACAACTCTGACAAGTAGGTTTGGCGGGTCTTATCATTAACTCCATGTTACAAATGAGGAGACTGGGACTCAGACACGTTAAGGAATGTGGACAAGGTCACATAGTGGAAAGGAACCAGAACTCAAATTCAAACCTGAATACTCTCATCTAGACGCTTGAAGGCCTGTCATTGGGTCTTTTGTATATGATATTTAAGCAGAGGCTGAATGCCAGTCACACTGCTGTCACAGTCCAGTAAGACTGCCGCTGTCATCCATAAAGTACAATGGACTTTTTTTTCTCAGTCCCACCAGGTCCTGGCTCATGCCAGATGCCAGGTGGCTGATTGTAGGAGAATGCATTTCTGTTGGCAGAGGGCAAACTCCCAGAGTCAACAAACAGCTCAGATCCTGGAGGAGAAACCTGCTCAACAGGAGCTGGCAGCAGGGCAGGGGCACCCCCCACCAGCCCTACCCCGGAAGCCGGAGCAGGGCATGTCTCCCTGGGGTCCTGCCCCCAGTTCTCAGGCTTATGCCTCAGTCAGGTCTGCATCTCCTGAGTTGCCACCTTCCAGTTCCTGCCTGAAAGCCCTTGTGACAGGCTCCCTTTTTATATCTGGGACTCTGGGAAACATATTTCAAAGTCCGGAAAGACAGAAAATCTTTTTCTGTCTTATTTCTTCCCATGGATTAGAGAAGCTGCATGGTGTAGAGTATTGGACCTGGTATTGGAACCAGACCTAGGCTTAAATCCTGACCCCACCCTCACAGCCAGCACACTTTTGTGAATGTGTACAGAATTCCTGTGATTTTTGTTATAAATGGGCTGTCATGCCCCAGGCAGGTGCATCACAATGACAAATGAAATGTATATATAACTTTTTTCAGTTAAAAAAAAATACTTCTTGACTTCTGTCCAAGATGGAGGCATAGGTAGATACACTTTGCTTCCTCACACAGCCAGAAGAATGACAACAAATTTAAAAACAAAAACCAGAACTGCCAGAAAGTTGAACTGTAACGAAGTCTGACAATTAAGGAGTTACAGAAGAAACACTCATCCAGACCAGTCAGAGGGGTGGAGACAGGTAGCTGGGGTGGAGAGGGTATGCATCAAAGCAGGGGCCAGAGGACAGGGGCGGATGAGGTGGCAGCTGCCAGAACGGACAATCCCACATTTGTGTGAGGAGAAACCAGGAGGAACAACTGGGGAGTGACACAGACCACACAATCCAGGGTTCCAGTACAGGGAAATAAAGCCTCAAAACCTCTGGCTATAAAAATCTGTGGGGGTTGCAGCAGCAGGAGAAACTACCAGACTCACAGGAGAGTATGTTGGAGAGGCCCATGAGTTCCTAGAATATAAACAAATCCACCCACCCTGGAATCAGCAGTAGAAGGGCCCAATTTGCTTGTGGGAAGCAGGGGGAGTGACTAAAAGCTGGGCAAGAACTGAGCAAGTGGCACTGTTCTCTCTCAGACCCCTCCCCTACATACAGCGCCACAACACAGCACAGTGGGTTGTCCCGCCCTGGTGAATACCTAAGGCCCCACCCCTTACAACATAATAGGCGTGCTGAGGCAAAGAATATGGCCCAAATGAAAGAACAGATCAAAGCTCCAAAAATAGAACTAAGTAATGAAGAGATAGCCTATCAGATGCAGTGTTCAAAATGCTTGTAATCAGGATGCTCACAGAAATGCCTCTGTATGGTCGAAAAATAGAGGAAGTGAAGGCTATGAAAAGTGAAAAAAATAAAAATATACAGAGAACAGTGAAGGGAAGGAAACCGGACTCAAATCAATGATTTGGGGCAGAAGGAAGAAATAAACATTCAACTAGAACAGAATAAAGGAATACGAATTCAAAAAAATGAGGAGAGGATTAGGAACCTCTGGGATGACTTTAAATATTCCAACATCTGAATCATAGGGGTTGGAGGAGAAGAGGAAGAGCAAGAAATTGAAAACTTATTTGAAAACATAATGAAGGAAAACGTCCCCAATCTGGCAAAGGAAACAGACTTCCAGGAAGTCCAGGAAGCTCAGAGAGTCCCAAACAAGTTGGAACCAAGGAAGCACACACCAAGGTACATCATAATTAAGTTACTCAAGATTAAAAATGAGAGAATTGTAAAAGCATCAAGAGAAAAGTAGACAGTTATCTACAAGGGAGTTCCCATAAGACTATCAGCTGATTTCTCCAAAGAAACCTTGCAGGCAAGAAGGGGCTGGAAAGAAGTATTGCAAGTCATGAAAGGCAAGGACCTACATGCAACATGACTCTATCCAGCAAAGCTTTCATTTAGAATGGAAAGGAAGATAAAGTGCTTCCCAGATAAGGTCAAGTTAAAGGAGTTCATCATCACCAAGCCCTTATATGAAATGTTAAAGGGACTTATCTAAGATAAAGAAAGAGATCAAAAATATGAACAGTAAAAGGACAACAGACTCACAACTATCAACAACTGAACCTAAAAAAACAAAAACAAAAATCAACTAAGCAAACAACTAGAACAGGAACAGAATCACAGAAATGGAGATCATGTGAAGGGTTATCAGCAGTGGGGCAGGGTGGGGAATGGGGAAAAGGTATAGGGAATAAGAAGCATAAATGGTAGGTACAAAATAGACAAGGGAGGTTAAGAATAGTATAGGAAATGTAGAAGCCAAAGAATGTATATGTATGACCCATGGACATGAACTAAGGTGGGGAAATGCTGGTGGGAATGGGGTGCAGGGTGGAGGGGAATAAAGGGGAGAAAAGAGACAACTGTAATAGCATATCAATAAAATATATTTAAAAATATATAGTTAAAAAAGATTTATTTTAATATATATACACACACATGGTGTGGCAAAAGTAGGTTTACAATTGAGAGTACACACAGTTTATTTGTGTATTCTTATTAATCATTGTATTATTTTTCACATGAACAACTGTAAACTTACTTTTGCTCCACCCTGTATGTATTAAATTACCTGTGCTCATTGTGATGGACAATTATAACTGGAGGAAGACCCCCTGGCAGACAGGGTGTATTCTCTCTCTCAGGTATTTTACAGAAGGACCAACCCTCTCCTCCCCCCCCCAAAAAAAATACTTTTGGGCTAGAAACTCTATGGTTTTCAACCTTGGTTGACTTTCGAATAACCTGAGAAATATTTTTTAAAAAATTGATGCCCAGGCCATACTTGACACCCGGGTGTTTGTGTTTTCTGAAACCCACCCTCAGGTGACTGTGAAATACAGCCCAGGAGAGGACCAGCAGACTAGCTGACACACCTCTGCAGCCCTTCTGATTCTGGTCTTAGGAAGCAGGCTCTGAGATGTATTTTTGTATGTTTATATTATTTACAGCATGAATTAATGTTTTTAACCTGTTTCCAGTTTTGGTTAACTTTTTCCAAGCTCTGATCCCTCCCCAGGGTTCAGACTATTGACAAATGAAGTAACTTTTTAAAGACAGGATTTCTTCTCCAGTCTTCACACAGAAGGGAGGTCCCAGGACCAACCACCAGAAGGGAAAGGGTTGAGGGATGTTCTGACTGTAGCTGAGCAACAATCTCACTGTTGTGGACTTCACCTTGAACTGGTCTTGTTCCTGAATAGAAAAAAGGTGAGTGTAAGAAACATATTTTGATTGTTTTAAATATAATGGGGCTGCAATAACAGTGAATTCAAACAATGAATAAATAAAAGTACTATTAAAGAAAACAAATTGTTTTTACCTTGGCTGGGCGCACTGGGTATTTGCTATCTGTTGCTGAGTAACAAAGTATCCCAAAGCTCACTGTCTTCAAACAGTAATTTTCAACCTTTTTTATCTCGTGGCACACATAAATTACCAAATTCTGTGGTACACCAAAAAATATATTATTTTTTACTGATCCGATGAAAAAAATGGGTAAAATTTTGATTCATTCACACTGAATGGCTGTGTTGGCTGTTGTTATATTTTTATTTGACAGTCTAAGGGGAAAGAGGTCAGTGCCCCACCAAATAGTCAGGTACTGTGTGTTTTAAAAACCCTTGCAGCACACCAGGGTGCCTCTTGCACAGCGAGTGGCGGCACGCCAGTTGAAAATCGCTGGCTTTAGAACAACAATGACTTATTCTCTCTCCTGGCGTCTATGGTCAGGGATTCAGGCAGAGCCCAGTGAGGAGCTTGTCTTTGCTCTGCAATGTCTGGGACCTCAGCAGGAAGCCTCTAACACGGGGAGCTGGAATCATCTGAAGGCCTGTTTCACTCACGTGTCAGGCGGTTGACATTGGCTATGGGTGGGAACACCCATATGTGACCTGGGCTGCCTCACAACGTGGTGGCTGAACTCTAAGTGCTCTGAGAGCAAGGGAGCCAGATGAACTCCCTACTGTGTTTACGACTTAACCGAGGGAGCCACACTGTGCCGTGTCTTCCATTTCTACTCTTGGTTGAGGCATTTACAAAGGTCTGTTCAGGCTCAAGCGGAGGGAACGCAGACCCTATCTTTTAGAGGAATGTCAGTGTCATAATGCAAGAAGAGCTTATGGGATGGGGCAGGTTAGTGCGGCCGTCTTTGGAAAATACAATTCACCTTACGTTGTCTTTTAATCTCTCTCTCTCTCTTTTTTTTTTTTTTTTACTTTTTTAAAACCAGATTCCAAAAGTAACATGTGATCTTAGTAAGAAAAATATTCAATTAAAATCCAGCATTTATACACCAAAGCAGATTTCCTCTCCTACTTTACTCACTATATAAATTCTACTACCTGGAAATAAACACTATTAACAGATTGATCTGCATTTTTCCATGTCAACTTGATACATATATACACTACTTTTTTTAAAAAAAGATTTTATTTATTTTTAGAGAGAGGAGAAGGGAGGACAAAGAGAGGGAGAGAAACATCAATTGATTGTCTCTTGCATGCTGGCCCCCAACCTGAGACCTGGCCTGCAACCCAGGCATGTGCCCCGACTGGGAATCGAACCCGTGACCTTTTGGTACACAGGCCAGTGGTCAATCCACTGAGCCACACCAGCCAGGGCTACACACTGCTTTTTAAAAAATAAACTATACACATTATTCTGAAACTTGCTGTTTTTACTTACTGTGTGATGAACAGAGTTCCATGACAGTGTGTATAAAAACACCTAATTCTTCCTAACGCTGGCTGTCATAGTATGGCTACGCCATAACTTATTTAATCAGTCTTCTATTAATGGACATTTAGGTTTGTTCTAATTTTTGAAACTATTAAAAATTAATGATACAATAAATATTCTTATACTAGGTCGTGTAGGGTCATATCCTAAAAATAGAATTGTTCTGTTCAAAGGATATGCAGGATAATATTTTTCAAGACAAGAGTGTTTTTTTAAGGTTAGTATCATTGTTATAAAATAAATCTACAATAAGCAGGATATACTTTTTTCTTTGCAGATGGGCAGGTTTCTCTCACCTCCACTTGAAAAACACAAAGGAAAACACATTTGTTCTTAGGTTTAGAAGATGTTTATAAGCTTTGAATGGAACTTCTCATTTGGAAAATGATGAGTGACAGAAAGACGGTGTTTATGAGCAGAGGGGAGAATTTCCTTTTCTAATGTTTTGAGCTCAGGCTGGTATGGAAGTGAATGAGGATCCTTCCAAGTTCACACAGACACTTAGAGGGAGGCTCATCAGAAGGTGACAGCAAATAGGACATCAGCTTGGGCAAAATAAACCCAAACAAAACACAAAGTGACTCCAAAGTGAACAGTAAAAATGACTATATTGATCCCATAGATGGACTATATGGACATATGGTATGGGGTCCAGTATTATAATGGTGTCCTGCCCACCTACCCACCCTTTGTCCACCGAGGGCTAACCTGGAATGTATTCCACAGGGTTGTTTTCTCGGGCAGAGATGGGTATTAAACACTTCTTTGCTGGAAATGAAGCTCTCATACATTCTACAACATGGATGACCTTGAGGACATTGTGCAAAGTGAAAGAAGACAGACAGAAAAGGTCAGGTGCTGTCTGATTCCACTTAATGTGAAATATCTTGGAGAAGGTCAGAGGCCGCCCTGGGCTGGGAACAGCAGGAGTGGGAGCTGTAGCCCAGTGGGCGAGAGATTCTGTTTAAGGTGATGAGAGGGTTTTGGGAACAGGTGTCAGTGATGGTTGTACAACATGCTGAATGTAATTAATGCTACTGATTTGTACATTTAAAAATGGTTAAAACGGCACATTTTATGTTTCATATCTTTCCACACCAAAAAGCCAAAAACCAAACAAACAATCCCTGTTTGTTGGAGCAAGAGAGGTTGGGGGGTCTGTCAGTGTTCCCATGGCGTTGCCTTCTTTTTTGTTCTTAAAATAAAGACCTCTGTTTTTAGGGATTTTCACACAAAGGCTTGTGGGTGCGTGGGAAGTACTCCCAGCTGCCCTCCTATCTCATGGAAGCCTAGCAAGTTACTTAGGTTTAGGAAATGTGCCAGATTGGAGGTGGAGATAATTTAATCTGTGTGTGTGTGTTAGTTTTTTTTTCCCCTGCAAGCCGGGGCCCTGGAACTTGACTTCACCCCCAGTCCCCAGAGGCGGTTCTAAGTGGCGCTGCAGGCGGTGAGGATAACTTCCTCCCCACACCTCAGCATGCCTGAGGGCACTTTCCTGGCAAAAAGAATTCCACTTCCTGAGAGTCTGGGGGTCACCTGGTCGCATAGCCGGTGCACTTCGGGATGCTCAGTGTCAGTCTCCTGTAGGGGTGCTTCTGCACCTGCCAGGAGGCCTCAGGACCAGTGTGGGAGCCGTGGGCTTTATCCGCTTCGCAGGCGTTTTCCCGGGTGCAGGCTTAGACTGCAATTCCTAAAACGCAGCTGCAGTGAGTAGGCTTGTGCCCTGTCCCCTCATCCCAGGCTGCGCACCTCAGCTGGTGTTGGCTAGTTGTTGAGGGCAGTAGCAGCAGTGGCTGGTTGAGACAAGTCTGAAGGTTGGCAGATCTCCTACCCTTACCACTGGCCCCCAGTCCCCTCCTACCCGGTTCAAGATTTCAGCCCCCTTCTTCTGGGCCAGGCAGCGCTGTCTGCGAGTGCGGAGTCCTCCTGGGCGGTGGCAGGTGTGCAGACGGGCGACTCTTGAGGAGGAGGAGGCTCTGCAGCCGCTTCCTTCTCCACCTGGATCCAGACTCGTGGGTGTGGGCGCGACTGAGGTTCCCAATCCGGGGTAGGACCGCCTCGCCAGTGGGACAGCTGGGACCCGCACAGGGACACCTGGTCAGCCACGTGGCAGAGGGGAGGGGCGGGGGCAGGGCGGACACAGAGTTAGGAGCTTGCTGTGCTGGGAGCAGGTGAGGGCTGACGCGGCTGGTGGGGAGCGCCCAGGGTGGTCGGGGGGCGGCCCCTCTTCCTGGAGGAGCTCTGTCCTGTAGGAAGGGGACCAGGCGTGGGTCACGTTTGCCCCTGCTCAGGTACACCCACCTGCCTTCCCAGTCACCTGGCGTGCTTGCACGCGGGCACTCGGACGCGCAAGCCTCCAGCAGTCCCACAACTTGTTACGGGGCTGTAGGAGGAGGGGGAGTGGGCTGCGCCTTACCGGCTTCGGACTGGCGTTGTGGGCGTGCGCTGACCAGGATGCAAGGGGTGTTGGGCTCTGGCTCCAGAGCAAGCCTCAGTAAATCTTGGGGTCCTTTCCATTGGGCCAAGGGCAGGAGCAGGGGGAATGTGGGAGGATGAGCGCTCCATCTGCGGATGGCTGTGGAACTGAGCTGCATTGGGGTCCCTCCGCGCTCCACTGGTCTCTGCAGCCCACCAGATTCCTGCAATCGCCCCAGCTTCCCTCGAAGCAGACAGTGACCCGCTCCCACCTCCCAACTCTTTTGCTTTGAATACTCGTCAGTGAGCTTCCTCTCTTCCTCCTGTTCTCTAGCCAGTCTCGTGGGGCATATTCTTACATGAGCACAAGCTCTGCCCCATATACATTCTCTCATTCTCCCTTTTCTTCCTCCTTCCAAAGGATCAGGAGCCGGTCTCAGTTCAGCCCTCTGCTGGGGAGAAGGGCGCACAGAGCTAGGCACAAGGCCCTTTCTCCAAGGAGAGCTGAATCCACTGGGAAGGGAAGGTGCTGCTCCTCTAATGAGAACCGAGCCCTGATAACAATGCGGTCATCCTTTTCTTACCCACCCTCTCGCTCCCCGCCTCTTTCTGACCCTGCTCCAGAGGGAACCCCAAGATAACTTCCTGACCATCCCTCTCCCACTCTGCTCATAGCTCAGTCCTACCTTCACTCGACACCTGGGACCCGTTCTAGTGAGTGATGGTGCCCTTGCCCTGGACAAAGAGGTTCAGAGGATGCAAGAGGATTGAGAAACTGTGCTCAAGGGCTGCATAGCTGGCTCACTCCCCCCGCCCCCCCCCCCCCGCCCCGTGAAGGAGGTCAGGGAAGAAGGAGAGCGCTGGGGGCAGTTGTGGCTTTGGGACAGCACAAGTTAAGCACAGGGAGCCTCTGAAGGGTGAGTGGGATCTATTTGGGTACCGAAGAGGGAGCGGGTGAGTTTCCAGATGAGGCAGAACAAGGTTGCTTCCTCAGCCAAGGCCACCATCTGGTATAGAGAAAGGATGGGGGATTAGGAGGGAGGGAAGGAGGAGCCAGCCTGACTGAGGATGGTGTTTGCCTTCTAGAGGGGTCTCCCCACTCAGAACACCAGGACCCCTGTTTCCAGGAGAAGGGCCCAGATGTCACAGGTGCAGGAGCTCTTCCACGAGGCAGCCCGGCAGGTAGGCCTGGGTGGTGTGGGGGCTGGCGAGACCCACCACCAGCAAGGAGTCATCAGACAGGAAACCCAATGCAAATATTATAGTGCACTATTCTAGAAGTAATTATCTCAGAAGCTTATTTTGGTGTTTCAGCTTAATTGAGAAAATATTGCAGGCAACCCTAAACATCTGCGTAGACTCTTTTCTTTGCTGTTATTTGTAGTGGATTTTTAACCCTGGTCCCGTCTCCTCACCCCCACCTCTGCCATGGAGGTGTTCCACGAACAGAGTGAAGACACAGATAATATGAACTTTTAATATTGAATTAAACCAATGTAAGGAGGAAAATTTGTTTCTGAAAAATTCATATATGCTGTCAAATGAATTTTTGGATTCCCTGATGTCCACAGGGTCTTTTTTTTCTTTATCTTCTTCCTGTTGATCACTAGGTGTAGTAAATGTTCTACGTAGCTATGGAATTGAAGAGGCCCGACCCCAAAATAGTTAATCCCTTATAAAAAAAAGTGTTTAAGTGTATATCAGGAAACTACGTGTTTCCAGTGCCTTCCTCTGTTGGTTAACGACCACTCAGCCTTGAAGTTTTCACTGTCACTTGGATTTCTCTCACATTTTGTAGTGTGGTGCAGGAGGTTTCCTGAGATTGAAACAGGGGCAGTGAGCCCCCCAAGAGGGGAGAGAATCAACTCAAGGCCCAACCCAATAGCAAGAGCAAGGTCTAAAACTGGGGGTCCTGGGCTAAGGGACAGAGGCTGGTGGGGGGCTCACGGTTGGTGCAGGAATCGGGACTGGCCGGGCACCTTCTCCTCACGGATGTGAGTCCGTTTGAGAAATGCAGCATGAAGGACGGCAGGTGGGTGGTCAGTGCTCCCGCTCCCCGCTCCCTACAGGCCCAGGGCCTGTCCTGCTCCTCACACAGAGCCCTGGGGGCAGTCAGGCTGCTGAGAAATGAGTGACTGGAGACTTGGAACGGCTCTTCCCAGATATTTTGGAACTCCTGCCCAGAGCCGTTCCTTCCCTGGGGACAAGGCCTGTGGCCAAATTCTCAGTGGGGCCGAGGACCCTTAAAAAGACCTTGATTTGTCAGGGGTCTTACCTTTTATTTAGGAGCACAGTCTCCCACAGTACTTCCCATGCATTTTCTTTGGGTGTGTAAAACTGGATATGAGTGTTTATGCACTTAACACATATTCATGGACTACTTCCTAAGTAATGGGTTCTGTGTTAAGTGTGAAAAAGATACTCGGATGGAGAACATGAGGCCCTTGTGCCCAGGGATTCCAAAAAGGGAAACAAATAAGACATTTTTGGTTCACCTCTGAGACAGGGTCTGTTAAGGCTCAGGTGTAATGCTCTCTGCCCTGTTCAAAGCCTTCAGTGGCTCCCCAGGCCCACCACCCGGTGTGCAAACTCCTTAGCCTCAGCCCTGTGCTATCCAACTCAGTCTGAGTTCCCAGCGTGTCCCTCTTTGTGTCCCACCGTCCAGTCAAAGCTCACCATTCCGCAGGCCCTGTGCTTGTATCTCTCCCCTAGGTTGGTCTTTGCTGATACTTCTCACTAAATTCATTTGTCACCAGAACCCTCCAAGTACCTAAAGCAGTGCCAGGCATCTAAGTGGACAATAAGTGTTATCTGACTAAGCAAATGAACAAGTAACAGATAACCACAGTGCAAGTTAAATTGCGATAAGTGCCCTAAGACACTTGATTTTTAAAATGTGGTGGATGCAAATACCTCAGTGTTGCCTCCTTCTCCCTCTCCCTCTCCTTCAGTCTCTAAACATTGAGGGATTGAACAACATTCAATGTCAAGGCCTTTGGTGTTCACAATCTGGACACATTTGAAATCCATCCCTTTTTCTCCATCTCCTCTGTACTTTGTCCAAAGTACCATTTCTTGCCTGGATTATTCATACCCTCCTAACTTCTTTCTTTTTTAAAAGATATAATTTATTGATTATGCTATTACAGTTGTCCCATTTCCCCCTTCACTCCCCTCCACCCTGCACACCCTTTCCTACCCACATTCCCCCCTTTAATCATGTCCATGTGTCATACTTATAAGTTCTTTAGCTTCTACATTTCCCATACTATTCTTGCCCTCCCCCTGTCTATTTTCTACCTACCATCCATGCTACTTATTCTCTGTACCTTTCCCCCCTCTCTCCTCCTCCCACTCCTCTGTTAATAACCCTCCATGTGATCTCCATTTCTGTGGTTTTGTTCCTGTTCTAGTTGTTTGCTTAGTTTGTTTTTGTTTTAGGTGTGGTTGGTAATAATTGTGAGTTTGCTGTCATTTTACTGTATATGTTCTCTATTTTCTTTTTCTTAGATAAATCCCTTTAACATTTCACAAAATAAGCACTTGGTGAGGAAGAGCTCCTTTAACTTGACCTTATCTGAGAAGCACTTTATCTGCCCTTCCATTCTAAATGAAAGCTTTGCTG
>CM052539.1:98325520-98337295 GCA_028533065.1 Trachops cirrhosus
CCAGCCGCTTCTTGCCTGCAAGGTCTCTTTTGAGAAATCAGCTGACAGTCTGATGGGGACTCCTTTGTAGGTTACTGTCTCCTTATCTCTTGCTGCTTCTAGGATTCTCTCCTTCATTTTTACCTTGGCTAATGTAATTATGATGTACCTTGGTGTGTTCTTCCTTGGGTCCAACTTCTTTGGGACTCTCTGAGCTTCCTGGACTTCCTGGAAGTCTATTTCCTTTGCCAGATTGGGGAAGTTCTCCTTTATTATTTGTTCAAATGCCTTTTCCACTTGTTGCTCTTCCTCTTCCCCTGCTGGTATCCCTATAATTTGGATGTTGGAACATTTAAAGATGTCCTGGAGGTTCCTAAGCCTCTCCTCATTTTTCTGAATTCTTGTTTCTTCGTTCTTTTCTGTGTGGTTGTTTCTTTCTTCTTTCTGGTCCACTCCATTGATTTGCATCCCAGTTTCCTTCCCATCACTATTGGTTCCCTATACATTTTCCTTTATTTCACTTAGTGTAGCCTTCATTTGTTCATCAAATTTGCGACCAAATTCAACCAATTCTGTGAGCATCCTGATCACCAGTGCTTTGAACTGTGCATCTGATAGGTTGGCTATCTCTTTGTTGCTTAGTTGTATTTTTTCTGGAGCTTTGATCTGTTCTTTTGTTTGGGCCATTTTTTTTTGTCTTGACACGCCTGTTATGTAGTGAGGCACCAGCCTTAGGTGTTTACCTGGGTGGGGTAACCCAGTTCGCTGGGTTGTAACACAGTATATGGGGGAGGGGTCCGAGAGGGAACAATCACGCTTGCTCCACTCTCTGCCTGAATTCAGTCACTTTCTCTACTTCTCCCAAGCAAACTGGGCCTTTCTGGTGCTGATTACCATGTGAGTGGACTTGTGCACATTCTAGAACCCTGTGGGTCTCTCCAACAAACTGTCCTGTGAGGCTGGGAGTCTCTCCTGGCACCTCAACCCCCACAGGTGTTTTCAATCAAAGGTTTGAGGCTTTATTTCCCTGCATTGGAACCCTGGGTTGCATGGTCTGTCTCGATCCCCAATTGTTCTTCCCAGTTTATCCGCATGTGAATGTGGGACCGCCTAGTCAGCCAGCCACCTTGTGTGCCAAGACCCTCCAAATCTACCGCCTCACTGGGTCCACCTGCTGCTGCCTGAGCGCCCAGGGTCCACTAGCCACCGCTTTGCAGCAAGCCCTCTCAGCCCTGGCTCCCCGACTCCACCCCTCCCACTGGTCTGGATGAATGTTTCTTCTCTAACTCCTTGGTTGTTGGACTTCCATACACTTCAATTTTCTGTCAGTTCTGGTTGTTATTTTGTTTTTAAATTGTTGTTGTCCCTATCTTGGTTGTGCGAGGAGGCACAGTGTGTCTACCTATGCTTCCGTCTTGGCCGGAAGTCCTAACTTCTTTCTCCACATTGCTACTAAAGTGATCTTTTTTTTTTTTAATTTATTTTAAGATTTTATTTATTTATTTTTAGAGAGGGGAAGGAAAGGAGAAAGAGAGGGAGAGAAATACCAATGTGTGGTTGCCTCTACGTGCCCCTTACTGGGGACCTGGCCCACAACCCAGGCAGGTACCCTGACTAGGAATTGAACTTGGAGACCCTTTGGTTCCCAGCCTGTGCTCAGTCCACTGAGCTACACCAGCCAGGGTTAAAGTGATCTTTTTCTAAGGCATAAGTTTGTGCATTTGACTCCTCTGCTTGACGCCTTTCTGTGGTTTCACACTGCCTTCACAATTCATTTGCAACTCCTTCTCTTGGTGCCCAAAGCCTTCAGGTCTCACTGACCACCCCCACTCCCTCGGCAGGCTCTGTCAATACTCTTACCATGTGGCACTGAAATGAGCTGTTTCTCTGCTATCTCCCTTAAGGATGTGAGCTCTGTAAGTTCGGGGTCATGTCTTATTCATTTTTGTGCCCTCACTATGGGCCCCAAGTGCTCAGCATATAGAAGATGCTCAGTCAGTGTTGATTCTACGTAACCAGACTTGCCTGGCTAGGGACTGGGGCAGCACCATTTATATAGTATTGGTGGACATAGAACAAATGGTGAAGTTGGGGAGCACGTCCCAGGCTGAGAGGGTAAGAAAACGTTAATAACTACCAATTGGTGGGCAATTATGTACTGAACGCTTAATATGCGTTCCTTCATTTCATCTTCACAACAATATTCTTAAGTAGACAGGACTACTTTGGTGGGACAGATGAAAAACTGAGGCACTCGGAGCCCAGTTCTAAGCTTTAATCCTTTCTGCTGTACGTGGCCTGCCTTGCCGGTGTGAACAGATCCACCCAGATGGCCAGCCCGAGGCCTGTGTGGGGACCGGAGAGCAGGGTGGGTGGTTGACATGTTTGCAGCTGAACTCGGGGAGTGCCTGGCCCTCCAGGATTTCACGTGAACCTTTTTTTTCCTCTTGAATATGTTTTAAAAAAGTTTTTTAAATACAACATTGGGAAAGATTTGGGACTCTTGAGGAGGTAGATTATATATATACTATATTATGTAATATTGTCAACCAGCCATGTAACCAGAAAGAACTTTGAACACTGCCTCCCACTTTCACATGCAAATGGCCATCAACTTTTCATCAAACTCAGAACTGTTTATTTATTTACTTATTTATTTATGCATGTATGTATGTGTTTTTGTAGTTCAGTTACAGTCATCCCAATTTTTCCCTCCTTGCTCTCCCCTGCCCCTCCCCCAAGTCAATCCCCACCCTGTAGTCCATGTCCATGGGTCCTTTATACATGTTCCTTGACTAGACTCTTCCACTTCTTTCCCCCATTATCCCCATCCCCCCTTCCCTCTGGTCACTGCCAGCTTGTTCTTTATTTCCAAGTCTCTGGTTCTATTTCGCTCATTTGTTTGTTTTGTTCATTGGGTTCCTCTTATAGGTGAGATCATATGGTATTTGTCTTTCACCACCTGGCTTATTTCACTTAGCATAATGCTCTCCAGTTCCATAAAAATATGGAACGCTTCACGAATTTGCGTGTCTTCTTTGCGCGGGGACCATGCCGATCTTCTCTGTGTTATTCCAATTTTGGTGCATGTGTGGCTGAAGCGAGCAGTCTCATGAACCTCCGTCTAGCTTTACTCTAGTCTTGGGAGTCAGGAGTTCTGCTAAGAGCTTTGGGGCCTGAAGAACATGGGATTAGAAGGCAGTGCCCAGTGGGAAGAGATGTGGTGGGTGTTATGCTAACCCCATCAACTCAGGTCTGCTCTTTTCTTGGTCACTGTGACAGGAAAGTAGCTCTCAGGAAGTGTGGCCACAGGGAGGATGCTTGTGAGTCAGTGGAGAGGTGAACAAGTGGATTCTCGGTTTGTCTTTACTACTCCCAGGACCAGCTGTGTGTGTGTGTGTGTGTGTGTGTGTGTGTGTGTGTGCGCGCGCGCGCTTGCTGTTCAGTAGTAAGTGGACCAGCTGGGAAGAGGCTGTAGGTCTGAGGGCTCATGGTGTGATGGCCGAGTGTACATGTGCTGCCTAAGTTCAAGTACTAACTAACTCTTTGTGACCTAGGGCTACTGACTCACTAAGCTTCCTCACCTATAAAATGGCTACAGTCATAGAACCCACAGTAGAGATTACAAAGATTAAAAGAGATAATTCATGTAAATATTTAGTTTAGTGCTTGTTTAACAGTAAGTATTCAGTAAATGTTGGTTAATAATAAAACTAAGGTAGGGAGTATGTATTTGGTCCATGTATGAGGTAGTGATATAAATGGTCAGAAGGTTCAGTTGGCAAATTAATGGATGACTCAGCACAGCAAATTCAAGTAGAAGACCTACAGCAGGAGTCCCAAATCCAGAGAGATTCCAGTGGCCAAAACCAGAATGTGGGACGTTGTCCAGGACAACCCACTGGGTGGGCAGTCCATTGAGGAGGCTGGGATACCTTCTACGTCTAGATAATTCCAGAGTAGTTTAGGAATGTGTGCATGTGCATGTGAGTGTGCGTGTGTGTGTGTTTGAGGGCCTACCGAACTTGTGGCAAGTATGAATCTTGCTCCAGGAGCCTCTGTTCTCAGGTACTTTACTGATACTTGGTTGGTTTGGTGGGGGACTTGAGCCTGGGAACCTGGATTCCAAATTCTGACTGTGCTACTAGGTGAGCTGGGTCCTTGGACAAGTTACTCAAGGGCTCCCAGTCTGTTTTCACAACTATGAGATGGGTTGAGTGAACCTGATTGCCAGGGTTTTTATGCCATATGCAGAAGGACCTGGCCCAGTGTCTGTCACAGAGCGAGCACTCAGCACAATGCCTGTTCAGTCACTGGGGGAAACAGATACTGTGCTGAAGCCCCGTCGAGTGGGCTGTTGGTGTACATGGTGCTGGAAGGCTAAGGAGCAGCTGGTGCCTGAGGGGAGTGAGTGAAAGGCTAATGACCTTGGGCTCCATGCTTGTCTCTGCCAGTCACTGGACTGTGAGGACTGTGATGGTGTGTCAGGAAGATTAAGCTGGCAGCAGAAAGCAGGTGGCCTGAGACAGAGGGAGGTGGCAAAGAGACATGCTGCAGGAGATCGGCAGGATCAGATGCTTTGAGCGTGGGTAATAGTGAGGAAATTCAGCTCAGCTTGCTTATTTATTTATTTCCTCACCTGAGAACATGCTTATTGATTTCAGAGAGAGGGAAAGGAAAGGGGAGAGAGAGGGAGAGAGAAACATCCATTTTTTGCCTCTTGCACTCCCCCTGACTGGGGCCCAAACCTACAACCTTGGCATGTGTCCTGATTGGGAACTGAACCCAAGAACTTGTGTTTTACAGGATGATGCTCCAACCAACTGAGCCACACCAGCCAGGGCTCAGCTTATTTTTTGAGTGCCTATTCTTGCCAGGATCTCCAGCTACTGCTAGAGATATTAAAACTGATATTTCTTAATTATTGTGGAATAAGAAATACCTCCAACTAATCTGAAGCTTTTGTCTTCCTTCTCCCAGAGTTGGCTGGTGTTCAGAGAAACTTAAAGGGAATTTGTGTCATGCTAAGGCATGAGAACAAGTCACCAGAAACTGCAGATTAGCGAGCATGAGTGACTCATTGTATTCTTTCCTCTACATCCAGCTTTCCTCCAGAGACTTGAGCTCCAGCTGAAGTCAGTCCTTGAGGACGTCTTTCTAGGAAGCCTGTGGGGTGACATCTGACTGATCTGAGCTAATCACCCTACAGAAAAGTTCAGTGCAGACCCAGGGAGTGGGTTCCCAGCAGAGCCATGGCATCTGGGCCAGGTGTGGGAGGAGGTGTGTCCAGATTGGCTTTCAGGGTGTGACCCACTTCAACCCTGTACCTAGCATTGCCTGACGTCCTGTCCTCCCTGTCCCTTCTCTGTCTTCTCCTCCTCTGATGCTCTCTGTTGTCTCCTCCTCAGTTCAGTGGCTTACCTAGGTTAGCTTGGTGAGGGTAAGAGAGTCTGGTCAAGTAGCACAGGAAAGAGAGGCAGATAGAAATGAACGTGTTTAGAGACATGGGTCCTTAGAGCTCCTCTGGCCCAGTCCCCTTGCTCACCACATCAAGAAACAAGCCCAGAGATGTTGAGTGAGTTGCCCAAAGACACATGCAAACAGTGGCAGAGCCAGGCTAACCTATGACCTAGCTCTATAACCTGTACAGCTCTGGGCTGATCTTAATGCATCCAGTCTGTAGGCGATAATGTAAATTTGAGCACTGGTGTCAGGCTTCATTGCAAAAGCTTTGCTCTTATTTTCTGCATCCTCCTTAGCCAGTGTATAGTTAAGAACCGACTTGTTTTTGCTATGCATTTTTCCAGGCCTGTTTTAGCATCCTTAAAAAGCCAATATGCAAAGCAAGCCTTAGCAGCCACACGCAAGGTAAAAGCATGTTGCTTTATTAGTATGCAGAGAAGTAAATGTACCTGAGGAGAAAAGGGAACTTAAGACCAGACTCTTGTCAGCCCACCCTTTTACAGATAAGGAAACCAGGACCCAGAATGGTTAGGGGAAGAGAAGGGCTCATATCTGGTGTTCCTGGAGCCATGAGTTCTCTTGCCTGCCAGGTTTTTGTAGAGCATGAAGCTTATATGATTTTTATGGATCGTCTTTAGTAAAAGTTACAAATACGAAATTAGGTATAATCTCTGGGAGGAACCCAATGCAAATGACGGGTCTCGAAGCCTAAGCTCTTAGCTTCACTGTAAAACCCACCAGTGGCAGCTTTCGGAGGCAACAGAAGAAAAGAAGCTCACGGCCCCGGAATCTGGGAGAGAAGAGGGGGCAGACATTGTTCTCAGGATTCAGTTGAGTCTGAGGCTTTCATGTGGTCACTGTCACTCTTTTCTGCTCTTTGTTTTTTGTCATTCCCCCTTTCCATTTCACATCTCTGTTAATTAACCTAGGAGGTCAACCATGAAAGTGGCAGCTGGGCTGCAAAAGCCGCACATTTGTAAAAACTTGGTGGAGACATTTTTCTGGATGAAGGTGTCCTAGAACCTGGAATGAAAGTGATTTTTCACTGAAATGAATTAGACGGGATTCAGTCTCATTCGTGCCCGAGGATATACATTTATAGAAGTGACCGAGTAGTGACATGGAGAGGTTGATGGCATCAAAAGCCTTTCCTACTTGCACTTCCTGAGAGAAGGGGGAGTGCCGCGCACACGGGACCAGAGGGGCAGCATCAGGTTTTGGTCGGGGGCAGAAGCAGGAGCGAGAGGAAGAGCCGTTACTGGACCTTCCGTGGAAAAGGCGGGGCGGGGCAGGGCAGGTTAGGTCGGCTAGTGAGAATAGTTCTGGCAGGTCTTAGGCTAAAGGGGTGGTTTCCAGTTCCCTACTACATGGCCCTGAGGCAATTTAGGGCAGGGTGAATACTGCCTTGGTGTGTGAGAGTTACATAAAGGGGGTGATTTGGGGTATAGATTTGGAATTGGTTGGTTTGCATATGAAAGAGATGCTCCTGGTCAGTCCTTTGCTATCGCTAAGAATTGGTTAACCCTGAGAGGGTCCATCTCCTTAGCTAGCAAGATTTATATTATACGTTATAAATAATAAACGTTATAATATCGTAAGATAAAAAGTAAACAAAAATATGATTAATACATTCAACCTATCTGAGTGAATCACTTAGGTGACTTGAAAACTTCTTACTGCCATAGGATACATTTCATCCATGGCCAGATACAGAAAAAATACAGTCCTTGCCATGATTTAGTAGCTGGGGTTTGCAAAGAGAGCTTAATGACTCTGAAGTACTACTATTCTTGTAATTTGAGTAAGGGTCCACTAGGTGGTGCTCAGCCTCTGGTCTGGCCTAATTAAACACCTTGGCTTTCTATCAGGGTGGATAATTGAGTTTTAGCTTATTTTTTTCATTCATTTTATACTTTCTCCGACCAAAATATATCTCTTCAGGGTAACAGTTTAAATGATAGATAATTGTATACTCAGAGGACAGTGTCTTATAATACGTTTTTTTAAAAAATATACTTTTCTGAGTATACTTTCAGTTCAATGGCTCTTTTTGCTCTTAAGTCATTATCAAGTATTATATAATCTGATTCTTAAAATTGTGTTTTTTTTCTTTCTGAGTTTAAAACCTGAATCAAAAGACTGTAGAGGTGTGCTTTAGAATAAGTTGGCATGAAAAGTCTTTGGAGGTAGCACCTATTCACACTTTGATGCGTTTCTAGTAGGATAATGCTTGGCAGTTTCCAGTCTCCAGAGAAAGGTCCTGTTTAAAATTCCTTTGTTTTGTTTTGGTGTTTGAGTGTTTGCTTCTTCATATGGACAGGCATAAAGAAAGCGAAAAAGATAGTAGAGTAAAAGCCACTTGTGTAAAAAAAATCTAGTGTTCTTATTGTAGTCTCCAGATAGCTTGTAAATCACACTCACTTTCTGTCAGCAGTTAGAGAGTTCAGGTGCTAACTGATGAACTTGAGGCAGTGGTGGCCTAGCAACCCTCACTATGCCAGAAATAGGTATGTCTGATCCAGATGATAAATTCACTCTCAAGTGAATCCCAGAATTGATAGAATTTAACTTAGAAAGCCATGACTCATTTTGAGTAACTTTCCCTTTTTAGTTTAGGCAATTATCAGTAAAGAACAGTGAAAACCCAAAGCAAATTCTAATTTTAAAAAAGATACACAAATTTTAATGACAGACATTAATTTTACAAAGGGCTTCTCTATCATTACTTGGTTATATAACACATTTAAAATGTGACTTAAATCACAGACACCTTTTCGTGAATTCATCCACTGCTTAAATGAGGTTGAGTTTTGAACAGATTACTAACTCTAAGTCAGCATTCTATTTTTAAAATGTTTCTAATAATGTGATCATTTAAATATTTTTAAATAAAAATAAGTTACTGTTTTTATTATAGAAGTACTACACGCACGCAGTAAAAAGCGTTAAACACTAGAGAATGACAGGAAATGAGAAGCTTTCTTCCCTTTCTTTGTCACCCCCATTCCCAAGAGACAGTCACTGCCAATGGTTTCTGGGTTTTGTTTTTGCTCGTGGTGTTGGTTATAACTTTAAATAATATATTTATAGCTTAATTTTGTGACCAGATTACCAATTTATTATCAGTTCACTTATTGCTTCCTGAAATGAAGATAGAATATTGGCATATTTACTCTTCCTTCCGCTTTTTTCCACTTCATTTCTAATGTTTTGTTAGTTGGATTATTATCTCTACTTTGTCAAGGTTTATAAAATTTATATTTTTCTGCAATTATAATGAACATTTCTTAATCATAGTTGGTTATAAAGTTTTTAAATCTGTAAACAGAGTGTATGTGTCTAAATGAACAAGCCGGTGACATTTTGGGCTCGTGGAGAAGAAAACACAGTGTTGTCGTTGGAGCTTTGTGCTTCTGAGCAACGGGTCGTCATGGCTTCCCTCCAGCTCTCCAGTTCTTACGCAGCTGCTGCTGTTTCCCATACTCCATGTCACCTTTTTTTGGTGATTCTGTTATCCTTTGGGTAATAGTAATTTTTTTCACTATGAATTAGTGGTAGTACGTTACTCTTTCCTTTCCTAACTGTGGAAGTGTTTTTGCCTGTACTTCAAAAACAATATTTTGCAATAGGTCAAATGCAGAAGTGGGTATGAGAATCCAGTTGTCTTCTATCAGGCCAGACAGTAAAAAGATTTGCAAAATGTGTAATAAGGCCTCTGTTTTTACTAAACAGTTTTTTTTTTGTTTTGGAAAGTAGTTATTTTTCATGGAAATATGTCATTTGTTTTTAATAGATAATGGGCTTATTACTATGTTTAAATGATTAATATACATTTTTAAATATCTCCCTTTAAGTTCCTAAAATAGTCAGTACTGATAGGCATACCACACATAAACAACAGCTCCTTGGAGTCCTCAATAATTTTGAGAACATAAAGGGGTCTTGAGACCAAAAGGTTTGAGAATGGCTGCTCTAGGCATCAAGTATGCATTTTAAACTTTTAACAATTTATTTAGAGTTAATATTTTACCACTTCAATGTAAAATGTAGGCACTTGGCAATCACACAGGCCCTTGGTCACACCCTTCTCCTCATCTTTTGTTCTCTCGGCGCCACGCATGCAGGGCAGAAAGAACCTTCACAATAACATTCATCTGTGTCCACTTCTAGGACCCGCAGCCCCTGAGCCCGGAGCTTCTCGGTGCCTTGGAAGACAGCTCTTCTCTCCATTGCTTCTTCCCGCACCCCAGGCCCATTTGCAGGAATTTCTCCAAATGTCTGATCTGCTGGTTGCACTTGTTTTTTGCTTCTTTGTAGTTACAATTATGGTTTCATACTTAAAAATATCTTTTCTATCATTTTCATGGTAATTTGGAAGTTAGAAAAGTGCTAGGTATATTTATTGCTACTGGGGTGTCTTATAGATGGACCTCAAAGTGGAGAGAAGAAGTATGATATAAATATGCGCATGCATGTTTATTTAGCTATCTTTCTATATGTATTAAAAACTGTAAACTTAAACTGATATCTCTAATTCCAATTCATCGCCCCAGGATTTATTCTTCTATTCTTTTCTCTTTCCTGAGTTGTAACTCCCTTCTCCAACAGTGAGAAACCTGACCCCTATTCAATGTACGTGGGTGCACACAAGTAGGTTTATAGCTTTGAGTACACGAAACACAGTTTATTCTTGTACTATTATTGATTAATTATTGTATTACTTTCCAACAATTGTAAACCTACTTTTGCCTACCCTGTATTTTCTTAATTGCTCGATCCTATAAATCACAGAATGTAGGTTCTGAATTGGTAACTTCCATCCCTGGAAAAAAAAAACACCCGAATTTCTATGGGTTTCTATCCATTTTTATGTAGAATTGATTTTAGTTTGTAGTTATTTCTGTCTTTGGACTGAGAGCACGTAGTCACAGCACTCTGTTAAAAAGTTCCTGCAGTCCTGCTTTTTCCCAGCTTCAGTGTGGTTATGTTATTCTTTTGAATTGATTAGGTCAATGTGCATTCTATTTTAATTTTTATCTCTCATCCTATTAATTTGATTTGAGTTTGTTTTATTTATTTTTTTAAAATTTTTTTATTAGGGACTTCTGGCCAGGATGGAGGCGTAGGTGGACACACTGTGCCTCCTCACACAACCAAGATAGGGACAACAACAATTTAGAAACAAAATAACAGCCAGAACTGACAGAAAATTGAACTGTATGGAAGTTGGACAATCAAGGAGTTAAAATAGACACGTTCATGGAGACCAGTAGGAGGTGCAGAGTCGGGCAGCCAAGTGGAGAGGGGTTGTGGAACAAAGAGTGTTGGGACCCAGCGTGTAAGGCATCCCAGGCGTGCAAGACTGCAGCAGGTGGACCCTGGGTGTGCAAGCAGGGCTGGCAGACCCCAGCTGAGGGGTGGCAACCAGCAGACCCAGCAAGGTGGTGATTGTGAAGCAAGGCACTGCATCAAGGCGGCTGGCTGACCGGGTGGCCCCAGGGTCTCAGTGCCAGGAAATAGAGCCTCAGGGCACTGATTGAAAACACCTGTGGGGGTTGAGGAGCAGGGAGAGACTCCCAGCCTCACAGGAGAGGTCGCTGGAGAGACCCATGGGGTGCACAAGCCCACACACATGGGAATTAGCACCAGAAAGGCCCAGTTTGCTTGGGGGAAGTGGCAGAAGGGACTGAAGTCTGACAAGAGCAGAGCAAGCACCATTGTTCCCTCTTGAACCCCACCCCCACATACAGCGTCACAACCCAGCCACTGGGGTGCCCTGCACTGGTGAACACCTAAGGGTCCACCCCTTATACAAAACAGGTGTGACCAGACCAAAAATTAAAAAAAAAAAGATGGCTCAAAGAGAAGAAATGAAAGCTCAGAACCAATACTTTTAAGCAACCAAGCGATAGCCAACCTATCAGATGCACAGTTCAAAACACTGGTGATCAGGATGCTCACAGAATTGGTTGATTTTAGTTGCAACTTAGATAAAAAAAATGAAGAATACAGAAAGTGAAATGAAGAAAAATGCACAGGGAACCAATAGTGATGGAATGAAAGACGGGTCTCACATCAATGGAGTGGAGCAGAAGGAAGAAAAAAAATACAACCAGAAAAGAATGAAGAAATAAGAATTCAAAAAAATGAGGAGAGGCTTGGGAACCTCCAGGACATCTTTAAACGTTCCAACATCCGAATTATAGGGGTACTAGAAGGAGAAGAGGAAGATCAACAAGTGGAAAACTTATTTGAACAAATAATAAAGGAGAACTCCCCCAATCTGGCAAAAGAAATAGACTTCCAGGAAGTCCAGGAAGCTCAGAGAGTCCC
>CM052539.1:98337795-98367934 GCA_028533065.1 Trachops cirrhosus
GAACTCCTCTGTAGGTAACTGTCTCCTTATCTCTTGCTGCTTCTAGAATTCTCTCCTTCATTTTTACCTTGGCTAATGTAATGATGATGTGCCTTGGTGTGTTCCTCCTTGGGTCCAACTTCTTTGGGACTCTCTGAGCTTCCTGGACTTCCTGGAAGTCTATTTCTTTTGCCAGATTGGGGGAGTTCTCCTTTATTATTTGTTCAAATATCTTTTCCACTTGTTGCTGTTCCTGTTTCCCTTCTGGTACCCCTATAATTCGGATGTTGGAACATTTAAAGATGTCCTGGAGGTTCCTGAGCCTCTCCTCATCACAGTTCAAAGCACTGATGATCAGGATGCTCACAGAATTGGTTGATTTTGGTCACAAACTAGGTGAAAAAATGAAGGCTACAGTAAGTGAAATGAAGAAAAATGCACAGGGAACCAATAGTGATGGAATGAAAGATGAGTCTCACATCATTGGAGTGGACCAGAAGGAAGAAAAAAATATACAACCAGAAAAGAATGAAGAAAAAAGAATTCAAAAAAATGAGGAGAGGCTTAGGAACCCACAAGGGCTGGAGGTTGAATCAATCACCAATGGCCAATGATCTAATCAATCGAGTGTATGTAACGAAGCCTCCATAAGAACCCAAAAGAACCACCCCCTCGAGCTGTCATCCTGCTTTCCATCTATGAGTCTGTCCCCGTTTTCCTTGTTAGTTCAGTTTGTTCATTAAATTGCACAAATGAGTGAAATCATACAGTATTTGTCTTTTTTTCTGACTGGCTTATTTCACTTACCATAGTGTTTTCCAGGCCCATCCATACTGTTTCAAAGGATAAAATTTTCATTTTTTATGGCCAAATAGTATCCCATTGTATAAATATCCCATAGTTGTTTTATCTACTTATCAACTGGTGGACACTTGAGCTGCTTCCATATCTTGATGATTGTAAATAATGCTGCAATGAATGTAGGGGTGCTTATGTTCTTTCAATTAGTGTTTGGGTTTCTTCAGATATATTCCTAGAAGTGGAGTCGCTGGGTGAAAAGGCAGATTCATCTTTAATTTTTTGAGGTATCTCCATACTGCTTTCCACTGTGGCTGTACCAGTCAGCATTCTCACTAACAGTGCAAGAGAGTTCCCCTTACTCCACATCCTTGCCAGCACTTGTTGTTTGTTGATTTATTTATTCCTGAGTTATATCCGTTTGTAATCCATTGGTACTCCAGTAAGTAAAACGTTCCTGTGAGTTCTGTGAGCCGCTCTAGCAAATTAATCAAACCCAAGGAGAGGGTTGTGGGAACCTCTGATCGTTAGCCCATGGGTCAGAAGCCAAGGTGACTACTTGGACTTGCAATTGGCATCTGAAAGGAGGTGGGGGACACAGTCCTAAAGATCTGAGCCCTTAACCTGAGTGGTCTAACACTATCTATGAGTAGATAATGTCAGAACTGAGTTGAATTGTAGGACATCTCCCTGTGCCAAAGCATGCTGGCTGTGGTATGATTCTGACACCAAGTCCAGCACCACACTTTGGAATTGGCATCAGAATATTCCAGACATGGCCCAAGTGGTCACTATAAAAAGTAGGTGGTTTGAGTCGTCTAGATAGTACGCCCTTAAAAGGTTAACCCTGGAGCAGTAGGAAGAGACTGAGGGCATCCTGTAGGCAGCGAGGCTGGAGAACACGGCAGAGGAGGGAGAGGTGAGAAGTAGGGGGCGTGCGAGCTGGCGCTCCCACGCTGGTGTCTGGAGGCAGAAATATCCCTGGGAAATATCCCCGTGGGTCTCTGAAGTACCTATTTGGCATTTTATTCTAGGGGTTTCTGTCTTAACCTCTGTCCCTTTTTCTGTGCCTTTGTTTCTCTCTCCTCTCTCTGGGTTTATATCAGTCTCTCTCTAAGTGTTGGGGTCAGACTCAGGCTCTTCCCGCGAGTCTGATGAGCAGCCTCTGCGAAGACTTGGTTGTATTCTTCTGTCACTTGGTTAGAAAAGGTGGGCACACTCCCCTGCACACCTTGAAATAAGCTGTTGTGGTGCAGCCACCAAACCCAATTCACACCATTTGTACCTCCATTCTCGTGGTTAAGAGTATCCTAGAGTTTCTACTTCATTCACCTGTGAAGCACTTCAATGTTCATTTAACCTAATGAGATCCAGGGACTGAGAAGCTTTTCATATGACTTTGACTTTAGGTAAACAAACACATAAGCAAAGCAGCCTTCAGAGTGAAAATACAAAGTCTAGGATGAAAGAGGAATAAAGTGTTGAAAATCACAATGGGAGTTTTAGGGATAAGTCATATGTATTCACAATTAAATGAATTCTAGGATATTAGAAATTAAAACCTATAAGATTTTAAAGATTGAAATTTAGGAGAGAGGAGGGCAAGTAACCTGTGGTTACCTGGACTTCTGCAGGGCAAAGTCAGAGTCTAGGTCCGCACTGAGGGATTCAAACGCCACTGTGGACTTGGGTGGGGGCGTCTCTTCTCCCAGGCTCTCTTTCCTGGGCTATAAACAGGGCCGCTGTCCCTGCCTGCTTCGTAGGGGCCTTGTTAGGATCAAAAGGGGGAACTGATGTGGAAGCTGAAAGTGCTCCAAATCACTCTTTGTGGCTGATAGTTGCTATTATTATTACCGTTTCTAATGGAAATAGGCCTATAACAAGCCGTGGGTAGTAAGCTGAACACAAGCAGAGACAAGAAGTTGGACCACATCCTGAATTAGGAGATTAGGATCCTGGCAAACAATCCTGTGTTCATCACACGGGGCCCTTGGCACCGTTTTTTCAAGGACGAGCGGAGGTTGGCAGGGTCCTAGCTTTGAGTCATGATCTTGGTTCTCACAGTGATTGACTTTCAGGAGACTCCTCATTTGCGGCTTGCGAAAGGCAGATGAACAGAAATATGCACAGATAAAAGGACTTCCAGCTGCAGTCAGGGAGTGACAGGGGCCACCAAGGAGTCCCCTGACCCATCTGTCCCTTGTGGCTTCAGTGACATCCCTGATGATTTCTTGGTCTGTGGGTGTGTGATATAAGAGGGAAAAAGAAGCTGGGAGCCCCCCTTTTTATTTTGACCAAGTACAGTTGGCCTTGGCCTTTGGCCCGGGATCATGGACACCTCCATTGTTCTCAGCCAGTTGGGAGCCATCCCCCTGTGACTCTGACCTTAGATTTTTCTCCTGGCACTCTTGATTTTCTGCCCTTTACTGTGTTTGTAGATCACGTACACCCACCAGGTAGACTCACTGCACACAGGGGTTCACTGTGGGTCTTGGCGCTGCCCCGGGTGAGGTCGCGGTCACTGCTGTGGTCGTTGAGGGCACTGCAAGACTCCACTGGTGACTGAATTTAGTTACTAAGCCTCTGCAAGGGCAGTTCACAGCATGAGTTGCTCCTGGTTTTGTTTAAGATCATTTTAGTGTTTCCACAAGACTTAGTCTTTGTAGTAAAGAATTTCCATTTGAGCGTTCCATAAGTGCCTTTGTTATTTATGAACTGGAAAAATGAGGAAGGTATCTGTTTAACTACTTATTAGCCTCTGATCCTAGACAACTGCCACATGTCGTCTCAGAATCCTGGAAGGGGGCTTACAGATCATCGTATCAGCCAGCGTTCGGTCAGGAACACATAAATTTCTCTGGGCATTTGAAATAGGAAATTTAACACAGAGAATTCATTACAGAAGTGTTAGAAGGACCAGAGGAACAAAAAGTGTAAAGGAAGGTTACCCAAGAGATTAGGAAGTTATAGAAGCTGCTGTCCCTCTACCTCCTCCCCAGGACTGGAGGGCTATAGGGGACAATGGCATTACCAAGGGCTCACGACCCCTGCCTGACCTGGAACCAGAATCCCACACTCACCTAGAAGTGGCAAGAGCACTTTGACCTATACTCCAGAGGCCAGAACTCAGTCACAGGACCCCACCTATTTGCAGTGAGGCTGGGAAATGTAGTCTACGGAGTGGCCAGAAGCAAAGAGGACAGGTTTGCACAAGACTAGTCTCTTCTACATATGGCTGCAGGAATCACCACTGTTAGGAGAGAACAGTGACCCTTTTGCAGATTCAACCTTCGAGACTCTGTCTGTGTACATACGAGCCTGGCCTGTGGGCCTAGCAGGGGAATATTTTCAACCCGAGTTCTCCTGCCTCCTCTGTTCTACTTCCCTTCCCCTACTCACTGGCCCTTCCTGGTGCTGCTGAGCTGACTTCTGTGTGCCCTGTTTCCAGGGGGCCGTGGCCCAGCCCCAGACCTGGTGGAAGATCCAGTTGTTCGTGTGGGAGCCAGTGCTGTTCGGGACCTGGGATGGTGTGTTCACGTCCTGCATGATCAACATTTTTGGGGTTGTCCTTTTCTTAAGGACTGGCTGGCTGGTGGTGAGTGATGGCTTGGTGGCCCTGGAGTCTCCTGTGGGCCTGTGACAGGGGAAGCTCTGTCACCCTTGGGTATTCCATGGGGCAGGTGACAGATTCCTGAAGCACAGAAACATGAAACAAGAAGCAAGTACGCTCAATAGCTAGCATCACTTTTAAAATGAGAATCCTGGGAAGCGGGGCCTCACCCAGAGGCTCCAATGCAGGCCTCACCTGGATTTAACTACTGAAATGTGAATACAGAACTCAGGGCACATCGTGGGCAGGACTGGAGGTGGGTCAGCGAGAAGTACATTTGCTTCCAGTTTGTGACCCCCTGCAGCTTTCCTGGTATTCTTCCACTCATCTGGTGCCCTCCTGGTGGGACCAGCTGCTCACCCGCGCGGTTGTGTCACCTACTGCATGCCGACACATGTTTAAGGCTGTGTTCTGGGGGGCTTGGCCAGAGGTACACACTGCCTACACTCAGGGCCAGATTACTTGGGGCACACCTTTTGCATGAGATTGTGGGGGGCAGTTTGTCTTCCTCTGTAGAAGGAACAGGCACCTCATCTTTGTGTCTCATATGAACACATACTGGGACCTTCCAGGCAGATGTGTGTCCTGAGCAGGTCCTTAGCCCTTCACACAGGGCCTTCTCCCTGGGACTTCAGGAAACTCAACAGGTTGCACAGAACAAAAGGTCAGTTTGTCAAGAATCATTGCTGAGCACCTAGTGTGAGCCAGGCACCCCTATGTGCCAATAGGATTACAGAATATAAGACCCTTTCCCTGATGAGCCAACAGGTTAGATTTTACATCAGGAATCTAAGAGAGGTCTCAAAGCAGCATTAAATCTCTCAGGAGTGGAACAGGCTGTGGACGTATGCTTGTCGAGTCCAGGAAAGCTTCCTGGAAGAGATGTGGTTAAACCAGGTGTTGAAAGATGAGCTGGACTGGACAGGTGCAAGAGAGAGGGGGTCATTCAAGGTGTAGAATGGATTAGTCAGTGTTCTCCAGAGAAGCCATGTAACTAGCTAACTAACTCTCTCTCCATATGTTCATATAAACCTTAATTTAATATCAGAGAGCCCTAAATTGAATATTTTGATGTAGCCCTTAACTGTATATAAATTGATATCCCACTCCAAAGACTTTTAACTATGGCCTTGCAGAACCCAATACTTATAATGGTGAGAATTAAAAATAAAGTAGAAGCATCCTTTTGAAAAAGGCCTTGGCTCAGGGGTCAGCCTTAACCATATCCAGGGTGGGTTTGATTTTTACTTTATTGATGTGTGGACAGCTTAGGGCAGAGTCAGCAGCCTCTCTGCTGCGGATGCTAAGACTTCATGCCCTTAATACCCTTCCCAAACTTACAGGGGCTCCCATTTACAAAATCACAAAGTCTCCAGGTTAGACTTTTCATCCTGGCAGCGGCCTTAGGTTTCTGGGATCGACCTCTATTTCTGCCTTTTCCTGCAGGTCACTTCACTGCCAAGTATGTCTCTAGCCTGTGTCCAAGGGAGGCCCATCAACTGACCACTGTGGCAGGGGAAGGCCTGGCCAGGGACAGCCTGGGCCACAGGGCTCTGCTTCCTGCAGGGGATGGTTATGGAATAGTGGAAGGAGAGGAGGGTAACATCTCTCTATTCTGATTTTTAAGGGCCTTCTCTGACCCCTCTCACTGGTATATTTATTTATGTATTTTTTTGAGAAACCCAGAGGTGTCAGTTCATCCCCAAAGTGAAAGTGCAAGTTACATTAGTTATCTATCGCTGCAGAACTAGTTACCCAAACGCCTGGCAGCTCAGAGCAGGGCACACATGATCCTGCAGCTCCTGTGGCCCAGGAGCTGGGCGCCTCTGGCCCAGGGCTGCCGCAGAGCTGCGGCTGGGCTGTCAGTCAGGGCTGCGGTCTCACCTGAAGGCTTTCCTAGGGCAGGATCACTTCCAAGATCACTTTCGTAGTTGACAGGCCTTGTCACGTGGGCCTCTGCACAGGACTGCCTCACTGCACGCAGCCGGCTTCCCCCAGGGCCAGCAATCTGAGACAGGGCAAGTGCCCAAGGGGAAAGCCCCAGTCTTTATAGCTGCTTCCCAGAAGAGACATCCCATCACTTCTGAAATATTCTGTTCGTGGAAAGTGAGTCAGTAGGTCCATCCCCCAGTCAAGGGGAGGCGACTACACAAGGCTTGAGTGCCAGTGGGTGGGGCTCCCTGGGGCTGCCTTAGAAGCTACCTGCCACACAGATGCGTCCTTCTGCCTTAAAGTGATCTGTTTTTCAGTTTTGATCTTAGTTTTACTTGAAAAATCATATTTGATCATGGGAAAAAAGACAATGTGAAATGCCAAAAATAAGGTAGAGCTTCTAGGAGATGGCATAAAAATAAAGTAAGTATAGGCCATGCCCAAGTGATTTTTAAATAGAGAATGTTGGTGGAGGGGAGCAAAGGGGGGAAACTGGGACAACTGTGATAGCATAAACAATAAAAAAATATAAAAAATACTAACAAAAAATAATAAATAGACAATATTAACTCTAAAGAATAATTTAGCATCAGACTTATAATTTGAAAATTGTTAGAGTGGTACTTTTGGTATGAAAACTTAAAGGTTGGAACTGGATATTTTATTATCACATGAGGGCAATTTAAAAGCACACACAAAGGAAAAAGACAGTAGTGATACAATTTCATTAAAAATATACAAGCAGCAAAATTAGAAACTCTGAATAGAACATAATTCTGCTGAAGCCCCGGCCCGCAGGTGAGGACCACCTTGGAGTCAGACTCTGTGATACACACTGTAAGTGCTGAGCCGTGGGGGCGGCAGGAGCCCAGAGGGACGGGTGCAGGGCAGCTTCCTGGAGGAGGAAACTCCCCGACGCTGAGTCTTAAAGGATGCGTTGGAGCGACCCCAGCAAGGAATTGAGCAGGGAGCACATTCCAGGCAGGAGGTCAGCCTGGTGAGAGGGTGGTGGGACGAGGACATGGGACTTCAGGCCGGGGCACGGAATGAACTGAGGGGTTGTTGCAGAGGGATGAGAGAGACTGGGGGGTTTGAGAGGGGACTCAGTAGGAGTGGCCTCACCAGTGGCTTTGATTTTACCTGATGTGGGATGGGAAGCAAGGACATTTCCCTTCATCTGGAATTTCTTCCAGCCCTCGTCCCATGGTGCTGCCATTGTCCTTTTCTGGTTACCCCACCCCCGGGGCGTGGGGGAGATGATCAGTGCCCCTGGTGGGGGCTACCTCTGCCGGGGCCTCCATATCCTAACCCTTGACCTTGCCCCTTGTCGTCCCACTGCAGGGAAACACAGGAGTCCTCATGGGCGTGTTTCTGGTGTCCTTCGTCATCCTGGTGGCCCTCATCACCGTGCTGTCTGGCATTGGTGTCACAGAGCACTGTGGCATCAGCAGTGGCGGTGTCTATTCCATGGTCTCCTCGGTCCTGGGTGGGCAGACTGGAGGCACGATTGGGCTGCTCTATGTGTTCGGACAGGTGAGCCTGGGCTGCTGGGTGGGGGACTGTGCCTTGAGGCCACCGGCATGTGTGGGACCTCTTTCTTACCTACTGTTAGCCACCATCTTCTCATCCACGTTTGCGTTTGGCTTCGGGAGAGGCAAGGGTGGGACAATTGCCCGTCTTTTTTAAATCCTCACCTGAGGATATGTTTATTGATTTTAGAGAGAGAGGAAGAAGGGGAGGGAGGGAGGGGTATGTGTGTGTGTATGTGTGTGTGTGTGTGTGTGTGTGTGTGTGTATAGAGAGAGACATTGATGTGAGAGAGAGAGACAGAGAGACATCGATATGAGAGAGAAACATCAATCAGTTGCCTCCTGTTGGAGCATTCTGGGGATCAAACCTGCAGCCTTTTGGTGTATGGGATGATGGTCTAACCAACTGAACCACCTGGTCAGAGCACCCCTGTTTTATAGATGGTAAGATGGTAAGACTAGAAGGAACTCAGTGGCAGAGCCAAGCCCCCCAACCAGACCCTCGCCCTTGGTCAGTGCTCCTTCCTCTCCACAGTCCTGCCTCATGGAGTCCTGACTTAAACAGGGAGGAAGGGCCTGGGCTGGAACCTTTCTTGCTGCCTGTTCTAGGGAGATGAGTGAATGACAGTGGCTGGAGTCTGTGGCAGCGGATGGCTTGGTTCCTGGGACACTTTTGTGCTGAAGAGGGGACATCTTGCCTATGCCGCAGGACTTTCCTAGAAGCAGACACTTCTCAAATGAGCTAGAGCTCTAGGCGCACTGAGAGCTAGATGGCCTTCCCCGGGAGGTTGGGAGCCCCTGTGGACCCCTGTCTGAGAAGGAGGATGCTAATGAGGAGACTGCATCACCATGGTGGCCAAGGCTCTCGGAAAAGCAGAGCCTAGGGAGGAGTGCCGATGCTTATTTAGCTGAGACCCAGGCATGGCGACCTTTGCAGAGGAAACACGTGCAGATATTAAGGAGCAGCTCTTTGTAGGCACTCCTTAGCTTTTATGACTGTGCAAAGGGTGGTGGGTAATTGAAAAAGCAGCTTGATGAAAAGAATTTGTCTAAGTAAGACTACAAGAGTCCCTTCAAAGAAAGCATCAGTTTTGTTTGTTTTACTTTTAAGCAATAGGGTCAGGGTATTTTAGCATAAATATACCTGATTCTCCAACAGCACAAAACTCTGTGTGTAACACAGATGTGTAGAAGGCACACACAATGTCACTACACTCTTAAAAATCACTGGCCTTGGCCCTGGCAGGTGTAGCTTATTGGATTGAGTGCTGGCCTGCGAGTCAAAGGGTCACCTGTTTGATTCCCACTCAGGGCACTTGTCTAGATTGTGGACCCAGTCCCCAGTTGGGGGCACTAGAGAGACAACCACATACTGATGTTTCTCTCCCTCTTTCTCCCTCCCTCTCTCTCTAAAAATAAATAAGTAAAATATTGAAAAAACAAACAAAAAACCACTGGCTTTTACTGGAAAAGGATCTTTTCTTTTTGCCATTGTACTTTTTATTTATTTTTAAATCATTTTTAAATTTTTAAATTTCAGTTGACATACGATATTATATCAGTTTCAGGTGTATAACAGTGATTAGACATATAACTTACAAAGTGATCACCTGGATAAGTCTAGTATACATCTGACACCATACCTAGTTATTACAATATTACTGACTATATATTCCATATACTGTACTTTACATCCTGGTGACTGATTTTATTCCTGGCAATTTGCAAATCTTAATCCCTTCCCCCTTTTCACTCTTTTTCCCAAACCACCATCCTATCTGACAACCATCAAAATGTTCTCTATATCTATGAGTTTGTAAGTTTATTTTGGCTTTTAGATTCCACATGTAACTGACATCATATGGTATTTGTCTTTTTCTATCTGATTTATTTCGCTCAGCACAATACCTTGTAGGTCCATCCATGTTGTTGCAGATGGCAAGATTTAATTCCATTCTTATGGCTGAGTCATATTCCATTGTATAGATGCACCACTTCTTTATCCATTCATCTATTGGTAGACAGTTAGGTTGCTTCCATATCTTGGCAATTGTAAATAATGCTACAATGAACATAGGGGTGCATATGTCTTTTAGAATTAGTATTTTAGGTTTCTTCAGATGAATACCCAGAAATAGAATCGCTGGGTCCTTTTTTGTTTTGTTATAGCCTCTGTTTTAAAGTCTGTTTTGTCTGTCTGATGTAAGTATTGCCACCCTAGATTTCTTTTGGTTCCATTTGCATGAAATATCTTTTCCCATCCTTTTATTTTCAATGTGTGTGTGTCTTTTGATGTAAAATGGGTCTCTTGTAGGCAGCAGATGTGTGGGTCACATTTTCTTATTCGTTCAGCTACACTGTGTCTTTTGATTGTAACACTTAATCCATTTACACTTCAAGTAATTATTGATAAATATGTAGTTATTGCCATTTATTATTCATGTTTTTTATCTTTTTCTTTTTAGAGAAGTCCCTTTAACATTTTTTGTAATAGAGGTTTGGTGGCGATGAACTTCTTAAGCCTTTTCTTGTCTGTGAAGTGCTTTTTTTTAATACCCATTTTTTGTTTTTCAGTTACAGTTGATACACAACACTATGCTAGTTTCAGGTGTGCAGCCCAGTGACTAGACACCACCGAATCCACCAAATGACGCTCCCAGCGAATCCCGTACCCATCTGATACCACACATAGCTACCAGAACACCTCTGACTATATTCCCTATGCTATACCCCAAATCCCTATGACCATCCCATGACAACCAACATGTACTTTTTAAAAAAGACTTTATCCATTTATTTTTAGAGAGAGGAAAAGGGAGGGAGAAAGAGTGGAAGGGAAACATCAATGTGGGAGAGTAACGTTGATCACTTGCCTCTTGTACATGCTCTGACCAGGACCAAACTCACAACTCAGGCACATGCCCTGATCAGGAACTGAACAGGCAACCATCCCCTTTGCGGGATGATGTCCAACCAAATGAGCCACACCAGTCATGGCAAAACAAATCTGTACTTCTTAATCCCTTCACCTTTTTCATCCAGCTCCCAATACCCCTCCCATCTGGCAACCGTCAGAATGTTCTCTGTATCTATAATTCTATTTCTGTTCTGCTTGTTAGTTTATTTTGTTTTTTAGATTCAATTGTTGATAGAATGGATTTATTGTGGTTTTATTGTTCATATTTTTAATTTTGTTCTTAAAGAAGACTCTTTAACATTTGTTGTTATACTGGATTGGTGGTGATAAACTCCTTTAGGTTTTTCTTGTCTGGAAAGCTCTTTATGTGTCTTTCAACTCTAAATGATAGCTTTGCTGGGTAGAGTAATTTTGGTTGTAGGTCCCCAGTTTTCAGCACTTTGAATATTGCTTGCCAGTCTCTTTTGTCCTGCAAAGCTTCTGTTGAGAAATCAGCTGACAGGGAGATCAACAAGGTGGTGTCGGCGGAGGAGAATATAGCATGTGCCACCTCCCAGAACCACACTGGAAACAAAATTAAAGAGGAAAACAATCACCTGAGTTAAACCTAAAACTACCTGAGAAGGAGACTTTTAACCAAAGACAACCAAAACACCACACCTAGACCGGTAGGAAGGGCAGGGACATCTTAAAGGGGCTTGTCCCGTACACATGAGTGGTGGGTTGAGGCAGCGACACGGCTGTGGGAGCTTCCTCTTGAGGGGAGTAAAGCCAGGATCACAAACTCTGCTTCCAAACACAGAGAACCAGTGTCAAGATTGGCCCACCATATAGCATCCAGGGGTGAAATGCTACAGGGGCTCTCTCTGCTGAGGAGAGATGAAAACCACTGGAGGACTTCCAGCCAAGATAGGGCCATAGGTAGACACACTGTGCCTCCTCATACAACCAAAATGACAGCAAATTTAAAAACAAAAAACCAGAACTGACAGAAAATCAAACTGTATGGAAGTCCGACAACCAAGGTGTTAAAGAAAAAATATTCACCCAGACTGGTAGGAGGGGTGGAGACAGACAGCTGGGTAGAGAGGACTGAGGCAGGCAAGGCAGCGGCTGGTGTGCAAGGCGGTAGCTGGCAGACCTGGTGGTCCCACTTCCATGTGCAGATAAACCAGGAAGAAAAACTGGGGAGGGAGACAGACCCCACAATCCAGGGTTCCAGTGGGGAAATAAAGTCTCAAAGCCTCTGACTGAAAGCACCTGTGGGGGTTGAGGTGGCAGCCAGAGAAACTCCCAGTCTCACAGGACAGTTTGTTGGAGAGACCCACAGGGTTCTGGAATGTACACAAACCCACCCACCTGGGAATCAGCACCAGAAGGGCACAATTTGCTTGTGGGTAGTGGGGGAAATGACTGAAAGCCGGCATTGTTTCCTCTTGGACCCCTCCCCCACATACATCACCACAATGCAGCAAGATGGGTTGGCCCACCCTGGTGAACACCTAAGGCTCCGCCCCTTACTATGTGAGAGGCGTGCCAAGACCAAAAAATGGCCCAAATGAAAGAACAGTTGAAAGCTCCAGAAAAAAAAATACAAGTAAGTGACAAAGAGATAGCCAACCTATCAGATGCACTGTTCGAAACACTGGTTATCAGGATGCTCCAGGAACTCACTCGGTACTTCAACAGCATAAAAAAGACCCAGGCAGCAAAGAAGGTCATATTATGTGAAATAAAGAAAAATCTACAGGGAACCAACAGTGAAGGGAAGGAAACCTGGACTCAAATCAACAGTCTGGAGAAGAGGGAAGAAAGAAGCATTCAACCAGAACAGAATGAAGACACAAGAATTCAAAAAAATGAGGAGAGTCTTAGGAACCTCCAGGACATCTTTAAACGTTCCAACATCCTAATCATAGGGGTGCCAGAAGGAGAAGTGGAAGAGCAAGAAATTGAAATCTTATTTGAAAACATAACAAAGAAGAACTTCCCTAATCTGGCAAAGGAAATGGATTTCTAGGAAGTCCAGGAAGCTGGGAGAGTCCCAAACAAGTTGAACCCAAGGAAGAACACACCAAGGCACATCGTAATTACATTAGCCAAGATTAAAGATAAGGAGAGAATCTTAAAAGCAGCAAGAGAAAAGGAGACAGTTAGCTACAAAGGAGTTCCCATCAGACTGTTAGCCGATTTCTCAAAAGACCTTGCAGGCAAGAAGGGGCTGGAAAAAAGTATTCCAAGTCAAGAAAGGCAAGGACCCACATCCAAGATTGCTCTATCCAGCAAAGCTATCATTTAGAATGGAAGGCAGATAAAGTGCTTCCCAGATAAGGTCAAGTTCAAGGAGTTCATCATCACCAAGCCATTATTATATGAAGTTTTAAAGGGACTTATCTAAGAAAAAGAAGATCAAAACTATGAACAGTAAAATGACAACAAACTCACAGCTATTAACAACCAAACCTAAAAAAAACAAACTAACCAAACAACTAGAACAGGAACAGAACCACAGAAATGGAGATCCCATGGAGGGTAATCAGTGGAGCAGTGCGGAGGGGGGGGGGGGAGAGACGGAAAAGGTACAGAGAATACGTAGCATAAATGGTAGGTAGAAAATAGACAGGAGGATAAGAATAATATGGGAAATGTAGAAGCCAAAAAACTTACATGTACGATCCATGGACATGAACTGAAGGTGGGGGATGTGGGCGGGAGGGGGTGTACAGGGTGGAGGGGAATAAAGGAGGGGAAATGGGACAAGTGTGATAGCGTAATCAATAAAATATATTTTTTAAAAAAAGAAAAAAAAAGAAAACAACTGGAGACAAACTCACTGTCTTTTTTTTCCCCCTTAAAGGGGCAAAGCATAGGTTTTGTGTTTGTAGCTACTCACCTTGGGCCCCAGCTAAGGGAAGCTGGCATGGACTGGAGTCATGCAAGGAGAAGCTGGAGTGGGAGGAACTGGGGGGAGACTTGGGGGAGTGGCAGTGGGATTTTTGTGACTGGGATATACCTGGGCTCCATGTCAGCCATCTTTCTTGAGAAGAGACTTAGCCCCTTCTGGAGTAAAATCATTTACCCTATTCTGTGGGATACTACTCCCTGCACCCTCTGGAATCCTGCTCACCATACCCTCTGAAATCCTGGTTGCTTTACCCTGCAACTTTTTTGTTCTTTTTTTTTTTTAGTTTTGCTCTGTCTTGATGTTTAGTTTTGTTTGTTTGTTTTTTCCTTTTCTTTTCTCCCGTCCTGCATCTTAACCCTTGCTGAGGAGACAGCAACATGAACAGACTGAGGGGTTTTCAGAGACTGGCTGTAAGGTGCAGCCAACCCTAGAAAACAATTTCCTGGAAAACAGACTGGTGCTTCCCTCTCCATGGGGGAGTCACCCAAACACTCTCCAAAGTCTGGGCCCTGGAGGCCTTCTGGGGGCCCCACCCTGCCAAGTAAAAGGAAATAATCCCAGACACACTCAGATTAGTGGCTCTGGGGAGGGGGAACGCACCCACCATCTTCTGTGAAGTCTGAAAGGCACCTGCCATAGCAGATCCAGGAATCAAGCCCCTTGTTTCTGCCAGAAGCCCTCTCAGAAATACTCAGGTCTGCGACTAGTCTAAGATTGACAGAAGGCCAGCGGGCAGAGACAGGCAAAGGCACATCCTGTGGTGACTTGGGATGTTTGCTGACACACCCCTGGACCTAGTGCTGATAAAAGCCAGCTTCGCATAGCAGTTTGGCTCACCCTGTGAGCAGGCAAGCCTGGAGGGATCAGCCACAAACTGTGGATCAATTGTACTTTTGAAAAGGCTGCCGAGGATCATACGTGGACAGCACCTGACACTGGCTTATACCAGACTCAGACATCAGAGCCGTATCCAAAGGGAGAAGCCAACAGACAAGCACTAAACTCTGCTGAGATGAATCCACTTGGTTCTATTTTCATTATTTTAGCTATTTTTCTTTTTCATAGCCTTTTAATTGTTTTTATCTATTTTTTCTTCTTCTTTTATTTTTGCTGTTTTAATTTTTCTTTCATATCTCCTACTTAACTCTTATCTTTGACTACTCCATTGTTCCCTTCTCTCTTTTTATTATTTTTGTTACTTTTCTGTCTCCTCCCCTTTCTCCTCTCATAATCACTTTTCTTTCCTTTGGTCTTTGCTGTCTTATCGTTGATATTGCTGTTGTGGTTGGAGGGGGTTTCTTGTTTTGGTGGTATTTTCCTTTTTCTGTTAGCACCTATATGACAACCTACAAGATGTGATAGGGGTTGAGCCTCTTAGCAAGCTGGAGGGGAGTTCTCACCAATGAATGGGCCAGTAACAATCAGGACCCGAATACAACAGGAGAGTGCACATAACCCACACAAAGGACATTTCTAGAGCATCCAGATCAGGAGATCAAGGAGGCTGCACCACTGGGTCCCACAGGACTCCTACTATATAATGCCACTCCATAAGACAGAAAAGTTAAAGCAGATCAATCTAATACATAGAAACAAACACAAAGAGACAACCTAAATGGAGAGATAAAGAAACAATCCCTAAATGAAAGAAAAGGAAAAATCTCCAGAAAAGTGCTAAGTGAAATCGAGGCAAGCAATTTATCAGACATGGAGTTTAAAGTAATTGTTCTAAGGATGCTCAAGGAACTTAGTCAGAATTACAAGGAACTTAGTGGGAAATATATCACCATGAAAAAGGACATAGAAACCTTGAATAACAACCAGTTGTAAATGAAAAACGCAATATCAGAAATGAAGAATACACTAGAAGGAATTAAAAGCAGGCTAGACAAAGCAGAGGATCAAATCAGAGAGTTGAAATACAAGATAGAAAAGAACACCCAGTTAGAGCAACAAAATTTAAAAAGACTCAAGATGAATGAGGATAGTTTAAGGAAGTTTTGGAACAACATGAATCATAACAATATTCACATCATAGGGATATCAGCAAGAGAAGAAAGCAAGGAATAGAAAACCTGTTTGAAGAAATAATGACAGAAAACTTCCCTAATTTGGTGAGAGTCACACAGGTCAGGAAGCAGATAGTCCCAATCAAGATGAACCCAAAGAGTCCCACACCAAGACATATCACAATTAAAATGGCAAAATTTAAAGATGAAGAGAGAATCTTAAAGGCAGCAAGAAACAGCTAGTTACCTACAAAGGAGCTCTGATAAGGCTATCAGCTGATTTCTCAACAGAAACACTACAGACCAGAAGGGATTGACATGAAATACTGCAAAAATAAAAGACAAGGACCTGCAAACAAGACTGCTCTACCCAGCAAGGCTCTCATTTAAAGTGGAAGGTGAAATAAACTGTTTTCCAGATAAAATAAAGGTAAGGGAATAAGTTTCCACCAAACCAGCTTTGAAAGAAATGCTACAGGACTACTTAAAGAAAAAGAAGAAATATATATAGAGAGAGGAACACAGGTAGAAAAGGGAAAATGGCAATGAATAAGTAACTATCAATAATAATCCTAAATGTAAATTGATTAAATGCTCCAATCAAAAGACATAGGGTAGCTGAATGGATAAGAAAATGTGACCCACAAATATATTGTCTACAAGAGACCCACCTCAGAACAAAAGATTTACACAGGCTGAAAATGAATGGATGAAAAAATTATTCCATGCAAATGAACATGGAAAAAAGCTGGGGTAGCAATGCCTATATCAGACAAAATAGACTTAAAAACTAAGGCCATAAAAAGAGACAAAGAGGGTCACTACATAATACTTAGGGGAGTGGTCCAGCAAGATTACATAACCCTTGTAAACATATATGCACCCAACATAGGAACACCTAAATATATAAAGAAAATCTTGGGAGAATTTAAGAAAGAGATCAACAGTAATACAGTCACTGTAGGAGATTTCAACACCACACTGTCAAAAATGGACAGATATTTCAGACCAAAAAATTAACAAGGATCTAGCAGCATTAAACAACACTCTAGATCAAGTGGACTTAATTTGATAGTTACATTACCATTTCATCCCAAAGAAGCAAAATATACATTCTTCACAAATGCACATTGGTCATTCCTAAAGACAGACCACATGGTAGGACACAAAATAAGCATTAACAAATTCAAGAAAATTGAAATCATATCAAGAATCTTCTCAGACCACAGTGGCTTGTAACTAGAAATTAACTTCAAGAAAAAACTCAGAAGCATTCAAATACATAGAGGCCAAATAACATGTTATTAAATAATGAATGAGTTAACCATGAGATCAAGGAAGAAATCAAAAAGTATCTGGAAACAAATAAAAAAATGAACACACAACATCCCCAATACCTATGGGACACAGTGAAAGCTGCCCTGAGCGAGAAGTTCATAGCATTGCAAGCCTACCTAGAGAATAGAAAAATCTCAAATAAACAACCTAACCCTACACCTAAAGGAGGTAGAGGAACAACAAACCAGGTCCAGAGTGAGTAGAAGGAAGGAAATCATAAAGATCAGAGCAGAATTAAGTGACAGAGACTAAAAGAAATTATCCAAAGGATCAGAGAATCCAGGAACTGGTTCTTTGAAAAGATAAACAAAATTGACAAACCCTTAACCAGACTCATTAAGAGGAAAAAGAGAGAGGACCCAAATAAATAAAATCAGAAATGAAAGAGAAGTAACAACTAATACCACAGAAATACAAAGAATTGTAAGAAATTACTATGAACAACTCTATGCCAAGAAAATGGACAACCAGAGTGAAATGAATAACTACTAGAAACATGCTATCTTCCAAAATTGAATAAGGAAGAAGAAGAAAACCTGAATAGACCAATAACAACTAGGAAAATTGAAGTAGTAATAAAAATACTCCCAGCACACAAAAGCCCTGGGCCAGATGGCTTCACAGGCAAATTTTACCAAACATTCAAAGAACTAACACCTATCTTTTTCAAACTATTCCAGAAAATTCAAGAAGAGGGAGGACTCCCAAAATCTGTTTACAAGGCCAGTATTATCATGATCCCCAAAACAGGTAAAGGCATAACAAAGAATGAAAATTACAGGCCAATATCTCTGATGAACATAGATGCTAAAATCTTCAACACAATACTAGCAAACTGGACCCAGCAATACATTAAAAAGATCATACACCATGATCAAGTGGGATATATTCCAGGGATGCCAAGATGGTACAATATTCGCAAGTCAATAAATGTGATACATCACATAAACCAAAGGAAAAACAAAAATCACATGACTATATCAATAGATGGAAAAAAAAATTTGATAAAATCCAGCACCCATTTCTGATAAAAACACTTAGTAAAATGGGAATAAAGGGAATGTACCTCAACCTAATAAAGGCCCTACACAAAAAAATTACTGCCATTATACTCAATGGGCAAAAATTAAAAGCATTTCTCTTAAGAGCAGGAACAAGGCAAGGGTGTCTGCTTTCACCACTCTTATTCAACATGGTACTGGAAGTCCTAGCCACAGTGACCAAACAAGAAGAAAAAATAAAAGGCATCCTAATTGGAAAGGAAAAAGTGAAAATGTCATTATTTGCAGATGACATGATAGTGTACATAGAAAACCCACAGGTTCCACCAAAATACTACTTGACCTAATCAGTGCATTTGGCAAAGTAGCAGGATACAAAGTCCATATTTAGAAATTGAAGGCATGTTTGTACACCAAGAATGAACTATCGGAAAGAGAAACTAGGGGAAAAAATCTCATTTACTATAGCAACAACAATGACAAAAATAAAGCACCTGGGAATAAATTTAACCAAGTAGGTAAAAGACCTGTACTAGGAAAACAATAGAACACTAAAGAAAGAAATCGAGAAATTGAGGAAGACACAAATACATGGAAGCATTACCCTGTTCATGGAAGAATTGGAAGAATTAACATCATTAAAATGTCCATACTACCCAGAGCAGTCTATAGGTTCAATGCAATTCCTATTAAAATACCAATGGCATATTTCACAGATCTAGGACAAGTACTCCAAAAATTTATATGGAACCAACCAAAAAAGACCCATAATAGCCTTAGCAATCTTTAGAAAGAAAAACAAAGTAGGAGGGATCACAATACCTGATATCAAACTGTATTACAAGGCCACTGTAATCAAAACATTCTGGTACTGGTATAAGAACAGACACATAGAGCAATGGAACAGAACAGAGAGCCCAGAAGTAAATCTATGTCTCTATGGTCAATTAATATTTGAAAAAGAGGACATGAGCATACAGTGGAATACAGACAGTCTCTTCAATAAATGGTGTTGGGAGAACTGGACTGGTACATGCAAAAAAACCAAAACTAGACCACCAAATTACACCATACACCAGAATAAATGCAAAATGGATAAAAGACTTAAATATAAGTTGGGACATCATAAAAATCCTCATGGAAAACATAAGCAGCAAAATTTCAGATATCTCATATAATATTATTTTTGCTGATATATCTCCTAGGGAAAGGGAAATAAAGTAAAAATAAACAAATGGGACTACATTAAATTAAAAAGCTTCTGTATGGCTGAAGAAACCATTATCAAAATGAAGAGGGAACTGACTGTATTGGAGAACATATTTGCCAACAATACATTGGACAAGGATTTAATCTCCAAAATATGTAAAGTACTCATACAACTCAACACCAGGAAGACAAACAATCCAATCAAAAAATGGGCAAAGGACCTGAACAGGCACTTCTCCAAGGAGGACATACAGATGGCCCATAGACATATGAAAGATGCGCAACATCACTAGCCAGCAGACAGATGCAAATTAAAGCCACAATGAGATATTACCTCATACCTGCCAAAATGGTTATCATTAATAAACCAACAAACTAGTGCTAGTGAGGATGTGGAGAAAAGGAAACCCCAGTGCACTGCTGGTGGCAATGCAGACCAGTGCAGCCACTGTGGAAAAAAGTATGGAGTTGCATCAAAATGTTTAAAATGGAACTGCCTTTTTACCCAGCAATTCCACTGCTGGGAATACACCCTAAGAATCCCAAAAGACCAATTCAAAAGAATTTATGCACCCCTATATTTATAGCAATGCTATTTATAGTAGACAAGATTTGGAACAGCCTAAATGCCCATCAGTAGATGACTGGATCAAAAAACTATGGTACATTTAGAGTTCCAGCCAAGATGGAGGTGTAGGTAGAAATGCTTCACTTCCTTGCACAACCAAAGGAAGGATAACAACCAATCTAAAAACAATAAACAACCAGAAGTGCCAGAAAATCAAACTGTATGGAACTCCAACAACCAAGAAATTAAAGAAACATGCACCCAGACTGGTGCACCAAGACAAAGAAATATGGCCCAAATGAAAGAACAGATCAAAACTCCAGAAAAAGAGCTAAGCAATGAGGAGATAGCCAACCTATATGTTGCAGAGTTCAGAACACTGTAATCAGGATGCTCACAGAACTGATTGAGCTCAGTCACAAAATGAAGGAAGAAATGAAGGCTACCCAAAGTGAAATAAAGCAAAATATACAGGGGGCCAACAGTGAAGGGAAGGAAGGAAACCAGGACTCAAATCAATGATTTGGAACAAAAGGAAGAAGTGAACATCCAACTGGAACAGAATGAAGATTCAAGAATTCAAAAAAAGTGAGGAGAGGATTAGGAACCTCTGGGACAACTTTAAGTGTTCTCACATCAGAATCATAGGGGTGCCAGAAGGAGAAGAACAAGAGCAAGAAGTTGAAAACTTATTTGAACAAATAATGAAGGAAAACTTTCCCAATGTGGCAAAGGAAATAGACTTCCAGGAAGTCCAGGAAGCTCAGAGAGTCCCAAACAAGTTGGACCCAAGGAAGAACACACCAAGGCACATCATAATTACATTAGCCAAGATTACGGATAAGGAGAGAACTTTAAAAGCATCAAGAGAAAAAGAGACAGTTACCTACAAAGCAGTTCCCATAAGACTATCAGCTGATTTCTCAAAAGAAACCTTATAGGCAAGAAGGAGCTGGAAAGAAGTATTCCAAGTCATGAAAGGCGAGGACCTACATCCAAGGTTATTCTGTCCAACAAAGCTATCATTTAGAATGGAAGCGCAGATAAAGTGCTTTCCAGGTAAGGTCAAGTTAAAGGAGTTCTTCATTACCAAACCCTTATTATATAAAATGTTAAAGGGACTTATCTAAGAAATAGAAGATCAAAAACTATGAACAGTAAAATGACAACAAACTGAAAACTATCAACAACTGAACCTAAAAAAACAAAAACAACTAAGCAAACAACTAGAACAGGAACAGAATCAGAGAAATAGACATCACGTGGAGGATTTTCAGTGGGGAAGGGGAGGGGAAGAATTGGGGGTACAGGGGATGAGAAGCATAATTGGTAGGCATAAAATGGACAGGGAGAGGTTAAGAGTGGTGTAGGAAACAGAGAAGTCAAAGAACTTATATGTACAACCTATGGACATGAGCTAAGGGTAGGAATGCTGGAAGGTTGAGGGACACAGGGAAGAGGGGAGACAAAGGGTAAAAACTGGGAAAACTGTAATAGCATATTCAATACAATATACTTAAAAAACAAACTATGGTACATTTATAAAATGGAATACTATGCAGCCATAAAAAGAATGAATTCCTGCCTTTTGTGACAGCATGGATGGAACTGGAGAATATTATGCTAAGTGAAATAAGCCAGTCTGTGAAAGACAAATATCATATGACCTTACTCATAAGAAGAATCTAATGAACAAAATAAACTAATGAGCAAAATAGAACCAGAAGCATGGAATCAAGGAATCGACTGACAACTGTAAAAGGGGAGAGGAAAGGTGGGAAGTAATTGAAAGAAGGTGAAGGGTTTAGTCAAAGAACACCCATGAAGGACTCATGGACATGGGCAACAGTGTGGGGACTGACTGTGAGAGTGGGGTGTGGGCTGAGTGGAGGGGAAAGAAAGGGAGGGAAATGGGACAACTGTAATAGCATAAACATTATAAAAAAAAAGAAAAGAAATCTGCTGACAGTCTTATGGGAGTGCCCTTGTAGGGAACTACGTGCTTTTCTCTTGCTGAATTTAAGATTCTCTCTTTTGTCTTTAATCTTTTGCATTTTAATTATGATGTGTCTTGGTGTGTGTCTCTTTGGGTTCATCTTTTTTTCTGGATTCTCTGTGCTTCCTGGACTTGTATGTCTATTTCTTTCACCAGGTTAGGGAAATTTCTGTCATTATTTCGCCAAATAGGTTTTCAGTCGCTTTCTCTATCATCTCCTTCTGGTTGGGTGATGCTCTAGGATGGTCTGAAGCTGTCCATCAGGTGTGTTGGGTCTGGGGCTTTTTGGAAGGGGATCTGGTGTAGGCCAAGTTCAACCACTGCCTTCCCTCAGCCTGGGGCCACCTGAAATGAGCTCTAAAGTGACCTGCAGATGGTTACAGCTTGTGCTGGGCTTTGAGGTGCCTGGGAGAGGCTAAGCTGCAAACCGAGACTAGCTGCCACGAGTGCACAGAGAAGGGGCTAGGATGTTGAGTCTCCTGTATGTGGGCTGACGTGGAAGAAAAGATGCTCACAAAGAAGGTGTTTTCTGATCACTGGCAGGTGCTGCCAGAGTAGCCATCACGTCCACCTCCTGCTTTCTTTGTTCTCTTTTCCTTTGGGCCTGGGTCAGAAACACCTTTGCCCCTCTGGCCGGTGTCTTCTTATGCCTCTGCTTCATCTGCCATGGCCCTGGGCTGGAGCTCTCTGATCAGGGTGGTTTCTGAATAATCCTTTTTATATGCTGCGGGATTCAGTTTGCCTATATTTTGTTGAGGATTTTTGCGTATGTATATGTATGTGTATATGTATATATGTTAATGAAGTATATTAATCTGTAATTTTCTTGTATCTTTATTTAGTTTTGGTATCAGGACAATGCTGGTTTCATGGAATGAACTGGGAGGCATTTCCTCTTCTATTTTTTGGAAGAGTTTGTGAAGGATTATTGTTAATTCTTTAAACATTTGGTAGAATTAGTGTTAAAACCATCTGGTCCTGGGTTTTTCTTTGTAGGAAGTTTCTGATTACTAATTCAATCTCTTTACTTATTTAGGTATATCCTGATTTTCTATTTCTTCTTGAGTCAGTATTGGTAGTTTGTATCTTTCTAGGAATTTGTCCATTTCATCTAGTTTATTTAATTTATTGGCATGTGCATTCACAGATTCCCTTATAGTTCTCTTGTTTTTGTAAGATTGGTAGTAATATCCCCCCTTTCATACCTGATTTTTATTATTATTATTTAAGATTTTATTTATTTATTAGACAGAGAGGAAGGGAGGGAGAAAGAGAGGGAGAGAAACATAAATGTGTGGTTGCCTCTCGCACAGACCCCAGGGATGTGCCATGACTGGGAATTGAACTGACGACTCTTTGGTTCACAGACCAGCACTCAATCCACTGAGCCGCACCAGCCAGGGCCATACCTGATTTTAATAATATGAGTCTTCTCTCTGTTTTGCTTGGTCAGTCCATTAAAGGTTTGTCTGCAAAGAAGCGGTTTTGGGTTTTGATGATTTTCTCTGTTTTTCTGGCCTCTAATACACTTATTTCTGCTTCAATCTTTATTATTTTCTTCTACTTGCTCTTGGTTTAGTTTGCTCTTTTTCTAGTTCCTTATGATAGAAGATTAGATCATTGATTTGAGACCTTTCTTCTTCCAGAGCTTGGAAGAAGAAATAATAATTCTTATTAACCCCTCTTGCCCTCATCTCAGGGCATACTTGCTCATGGAATCATTTATTTTTAATGATTGCTAGAGCAGATAGCCTGTTTGCCCTAGAACAGAGGCCAGCTAGTACATATTTTAGTTTTTGTAACTGTCACCACAGCTCAATCTGCTATTGCAGTGCAAATGCTGCCATAGACAATATGAAGAAATGGGCACAGCTGTGTTCCAATAAAACTTTATTCCTAAAACAGGAAGCGAGCAGGATTTGGCCAGTGGGATGAAGGTTGCCAACCCTTGCCCCTGGAACATTAAAATTTAGAAGATATAAATATTTCAAATAATGATTTTTAAAATTTGCAAAAATTTTGCATTGCCCTTCATCCTCCGAAACCTTGCCCCTCATTTCTCTGAGGCATTGGTGGCAGGCCTTCCACGTAGGGCCAGACTCTTTGGCCAGTGGGAGAGATGGTGAGCAGAAGCCCCTCCTTACTCCCTGCCCAATCACCTTTGTGGTCCTGAGGGCTTCTTTGGGGCTGCTTACCCTAAACACCAAAATACCCAGCTTCAGCCTGTACAGTTATGTCTAAAGCATTTATTAATGGCATTTATGCTCTGTGCTGGACTCTGTGCAAAAGCAGTGGAGGACTGGAGAACTTTTATAAGCCTTGTATGGACCTGGGGTTTTTGTTATGAGTGTTAACACCTATGCAGGACGTAGAGTCAACCAATTCGAACCTTAAACCAAGGATTTCGTGTCAGAAGGGGAGGTGTGCAGAGGGGCAGCCCTGGTCTTCTAGGTAGGTACTCAAAGATGAAAAGAAAATGTCTATGGTTGTGAGAGTACAGTTTTTCTAAAAGAAATAACTTGGAAGGGAGATTTTACACCCTGAAAATAGGTCACCATCTCTCTTTAAAATGGTGGGTGGCCACCGCTTCCCCCACCCACCCCCGCCCCGATTCCTGCGCTAGAGGGCTAGAAGTTTCTCTGTAGAGAATGAAAAAAGAAAAAGAATGTCTGTGATTATAAACTTTAACAGGAGATAAAAATGCTTTTAATATATAGTAAACTCTGGGAATGTTTCTCCATTAAACAAACCAACAGGCACATTTGCCAATGAAGAGGAGTATTCATGGTTGGAAGGTAGATCACCTCTCGGGTGGCTGGATTGCTCTGGGGAAGGCCAGCAGTCTCTGCCCACCCCGCTCGCAGCGGGAGGCCGGAGCTCAGGCCGGTCCTGTGTTTGCTGGCAGGGAGCAGGGTGTGGGGAGCCTGGGTCCTGGGCTGCTTTTCTCCACACGGAGGCGCTGTGCTGCCTGAGCCTAATGTGGTTGTTGCATAAACAGAATCGTACTCTTAATATGTTTGTCTTTATTTTTCCTCTGTAAAATCATTTTAAAATTGAAAATGATATTCCTTGTAACCAGTTAGCACATTGGAGATAAAGAGGAACATTTGGTTCCTCTTAGGCACCTTTCCCTATGTTCAGCTACATACATGTGTGAATCTTTGAAGTGCTCCTTGTTTTTATGGAAATGGGGATGAGTTTCATGCTCTGTTCCATGGCTGAATTTCTAACTTAACAATAAGTCATAGACATCCCACAAGGTCAATTTAAACATCAGTTTTTTTGTTTTAAAGATTTTATTTATTTATTTTTAGAGAGAGGGGAAGGAAAGAAGAAAGATAGGTAGAGAAACATCAATGTATGGTTGCCACTCACATGTTCCCCACTGGGGACACGATCCGCAACCCAGGCGTGTGCCCTGACTAGGAATTGAACCGGCAACCCTTTGGTTCACAGCCCATACTCAATCCACTGAGCCACACCAGTCAGGGCTAAAAATTATGTTTTAATTCTTATTCTATTACAGTTGTCCCAATTTTCCCCCCTTTGCCCTTCTCCATGCACCACACGCCCCCCTCCCACTGTCAGTCCCCACCCTGTTGTCCATGTCCATGGGTCATTCATGCATGTTCTTTGTCTAGTCCCTCCCCCTTCTTCTACCATTATTCTCCTCCCGCCTCCCTTCTGGTCACTGTCAGTCTGTTCCATGTCTCCATGTCTGTGGTTCTATTTTGCCAATTAGTTTATTTTATTTATTAGATTCCTCTTATAGGTGAGATCACATAGTATTTGTCTTTCACCAGCTGGCTTATTTCACTTAGCATAATAGTCTCCAATTCCATCCATGCTGTCACAAAAAGTAAAAGTTCCTTCTTTCTTTCTGCTGTGTAGCATTATGTAAATGTACCACAGCTTTTTGATCCACTCATTTACTGATGGGTGCTTAAAGCTGTTTCCAGCACTTGGCTATTGTAAATTGCACCGCTCAGAACATTGGGGTGCACAGGTTCTTTTGAATTGATGATTCTGGATTCTTAGGATATAGTCCCAGCAGGGGAATCACTGGGTCAAAAGGCAGTTCCATTTTTAGTTTTTTAAGTTCCATACTGTTTTCCAAGGTGGCTGTCCCAGTCTGCATTCCCACCCACAGTACACCAGCACCAAACTGCTAAACCTGTGCTTTTTACGTACATAGTATTACATAATGTGAATGTATCATAACATTATGGCACATTCATATTCTTCATTTTTTTGCTCTCTTCTGTAAGGGTAGTTTTATCCCTTTCTCATTCTAAATAGTCTATTTTTGTGTTTTCTCTTAATCAGGCTGCCAGGTGTTTATGTATTTTATTGACCTTTTTAAAAAGATTTTATTTATTTTTAGAGAGAGGGGAAGGGAGGGAGAAAGAGAGGGAGAGAAACATCAATGTGTGGTTGTCTCTCACACGCCCCTGACTAGGGACCTGGCCTGCAACCCAGGCATGTGCCACAACCAGGAATCGAACCAGCGACCCTTTGGCTTGTGGGTCGGCACTCAGTCCATGGAACCACACCAGCCAGGGCTTTTACTGATCTTTTAAAAGATCAGTTTTTGTTCACTGTGTTCTTTCTTTTATTATTCTCCTTCTGTTTCATTCATTTCATATTTCCTTTTATTAAGCCCCAGGATTTTTTGGCTTTATGTAGTCTGGCTTTACAGTCTGAACTCCTAACCACCATGATCTTCCACACATCCTCAAAAGCCTTTTCTTTTTTTCTGTTACTGGCATCTTTGGGCCAAAACTGATTTCTGGAACAAACCTGAGAGAGGGGCTGTGCTGGAGTTCCTGGAAACAAAAGGCAGAGTTCACTGCTTGGCCCGCTTCACGTGAGCAAATTCTGTTCTCCAGCTGGGAAAAGGAACAATCCGTGTGGAAGCTCCAGACACGATGGCCGTGTTGAAGTCGCGGCGTCCTCTGCATGTCAGAGACATCGGATGCCTGGGGAGTAGATGCCAATATAAATGGTCGTCATCACCACATTTCTATCATCTGTTATTTGAACCCCGATACATCTGACCATGAAGAGTCCTGTGACCTGCCCAAATACCGATGAAATATCATCACTATCCCCGTCACACCTCAGTATTTAGTCAAGAGTAAGTTTGAGTTTGAGACAAATGCAGGAAAACATAGATCTTCCGTTTCATCTCATCTCATCCCCTCTCCTCTCATCTCACCTTTATCGCCATCTCACAGATGATTGTATTTTCCCCACACTTATTGGGTTTCCCTCTTTACCTAAATATAGAAGGAAATGCCTAATATAAACTTGGGGAGCACCGCCAATGATGTTATGTCTGGTTGCAACATGAAGCAATCTCAGCGACAATTGGGGCCTTCTTTTCGAGCTCCCCTCAAATACAGAAATTGTATGACCCTTCTGGTCTTTACAGGAAAGGCTGGAACTTAATGGTGCCTGCTTCCCAGAGTACTTCGCAGACAGTGAACATATTACAAAGTATTTATTGAATGTTTGCAACTTACTTAGCAATTGCAGGGTATTTTAAAAGGTGCAAACAGCACAAACATTTTTGTTTTTTAAGATGTTTGCTTTCTTGGTGGTGGCAGGGGAGAAAAACTTACATGCATTAAATAATGGGATATGGAACCAGAGAATTGATTGCATCGCCCTGGTAGTAAGCATAATATTTATTCAGACAACAGGGGTAAGGAAAGGCTTCGTGGGAAAGGAGGAACCTGATAGAGGCCTGAGTAGAATTTCCTCCCTTTGAGGACAGCCAGAGCAGAGGTCCAGTGTCCAGTGAGAAGACTGACCCACTGGCCAGGGGGATGGTGATGAGGTATACCTGACAAGAAAAGGAGACTGAGGAATTATGGGAAATAAGGCTGGTTGATGTTATTTTCAAATATTTATTTAAAATCATGTTTCAAATATTTTTAAAAAGTAAAATCATGACTCTCAGGCAAATATAAAATAAAATGTACTAAAGATTTTATTTAACTCATTTAATTAATGGAGGAGTCACTGACATGTTAAAGAGCAGTTGAGATTCCAGGCATGGATCCTGGGTGAATATGGAGCAAGTCCATACATTACAATTTAGGCAATTTCACAAATAAATGTAAGGGTAAGTTTGCTGGGTTAGACACAAAACTGATTAATGTCTTGTAGGACAGCAAATCCAAATCTTTTGGATTACCTGTGCCACTGGACAGAAGTTATTGCATGTCTGCTGGAAAAAAATCTGCAGGTTACCATGTAACCACCAACTCTGGGACATTTAATATCTCTAATCAATAGTAAACTGAGTAGAACTGAATACATTCACCTAGATAGTTCTTGGGTAGCCTTTGTTCCATTTAACATCGAAAGGATGTACTGCCCACTTTTTTTTCCTGATTCCAAGTTTTAGATAAATTTTTTTTAATAATAGTGACCTACAAAGAAATGGAGAAAACTCGGTTTGCTTCCCGAGTTTTCAAGGCTCTGAGATGGAACCCCTGAGCGTTTTTGTTCTCTGTTTAGTTCTTGAATAACTCAGAGAAGTTCAAATGTCTCTTTGGCCCAGAACCCCATCTTCTTCTCACCATAATCTCTTCATTTCAGTACCACTGCCCATCAGCTGGCTCCAGGCTTGGGGGCGGGTATTCATTCTCCCCTCTGCATGATGGTAGAGAGGTGGATGAGAAGACACGGGCTGAGGCAGGGTTCCCTGTGCAAGGGCTCTTTTAACCCTTCGCTGTCCCCAGGGCCCATGCTGACAAGGGTGAGCAGGGTCCTCAGCGCCCGCCCCGCCACTCTGCCCGGGGGCTCCTGGTGCTTGTTTCTCTGGCTGGCTCTTCCTACCCAGAACTGCCTGTCAGTGTGTTGCAGGTGCCATGTATATCACTGGCTTCGCTGAATCCATCTCAGATTTGCTGAGCCTCAGGAATATCTGGGCCGTGCGAGGAATTTCAGTTGTGGTGCTTCTGGCCCTGCTGGGGATTAACCTAGCAGGTGTCAAGTGGATCATCCGCCTGCAGCTGCTGCTGCTGCTCCTGCTGGCCGTGTCCACACTGGACCTCGTGGTGGGCTCTTTCACGCACCTGGACCCAGGTAAGCCTTGGGAGTTCAGCAGATGGCCTTACAGGGTCTGCACTGCTCTCTGTAGGTGGGAGTCTGCAAGGCCACCCGCCGTGTGCTCTACCTGCGGGGCGTGCCCATCCCCGGGCCAGCGAGTGGGTGCCTGGGTGCAGCTGCAGAGGCACAAAGGCCCCTCCTCACGTAGATGTTTTCACTTAGCACATTTCCCATGTTTCTTCCTCTTTTCTCTCTATTATAAGACAGTAAGACAATAAAATTGAACTGGGTAGATAAACATCGAATTCACAATGGTGATTAGGTGTGCGGGCAAAGAAAATAGACTTCAATTTTATCTGTCATACTTAAAAAATTATTTAAAAGATTTGATGTAAATATAACAAATGTTAACAATTGTCATTTTGGGGGGATGGAGACACATATAGGTTTGATTATAATTTTGTTTATTAAAATTTTTTTCAAAGTACAAATGTGAATCTATTAACTAAGTTTAAAGAAAGAAAACAAGCAGCCTGGTACAGTCTGCAGCGCTGGGAATCTGCGTCGAGCACTGGTAGCCAAGGATCGCTGCTCAGGCCCGGTCCCCTCAGCCCTGGGGGTGCTGGACAGCTCTCACCCTCAGGCCTCAGGCTTTGAGCGGGAAGGCCGTACCCAGACTGGCCATAACTTAGTAACTTTCTGATTTGAGTCGGTAAAGCATCAAAAGTCTCTCTCTAGATCCTCTGCGTGTCCTCCCTGGAGAAATGCCTATTCAAGTCCTTTACCCATTTTTTAATTGGGTTTCTTGTCTTCTTCGAGTGGAGTCGTGGAAGTTCTTTATATATTTTGGAGATTAAACCCTTGTCTGAGGTATCATTGGCAAATATGTTTTCCCATACAGTTGGTCCTCTTTTTATTTAATTCTGTTTTCTTTAGCCATGCAGAAGCTTTTTATTTTGATGAGATCCCATTTGTTTATTCTTTCCTTTATGTCCCTTGCTCTAGGGGACGTGTCAGTAAAAATGTTTCTGCGTGCAATATCTGAGATTTTCCTGCCTGTGTTCTCCTCTAGAACTTTAATGGTGTCATGGTTTACATTTAAGTCTCTTATCCACCTTGAATTTATTTTTGTGTATGGTGTAAGTTGGTGTTCGAGTTTCTTTTTTTTGTATGTAGCTATCCAGTTCTCCCAACATGAAAAGATGCTCAATATCACTAGCTATCAGAGAGATGCAAATTAAAACCACAATGAGATACCACTTCACACCAGTCAGAATGGCCATCAT
>CM052539.1:98368434-98385953 GCA_028533065.1 Trachops cirrhosus
AACAAATATAGAGGACACATGGACAAAACTAGGGGGGTTGGAAATGGGAGGGAGGAGGGGAGGGAGGGGTGGGTGGGCTGGAATGGGAATAAAGGATAGAAACTGTACTGAATAAACTAAAATAAAAAATTTTAAAAAAAGTCTCTCTCTAGAGTACACAGCTCTTCCTAGGATGCTGTAGAAAAAAGTTAACTGCCTGATATTCCCACTTCAGGGACTCTGTCTTTAAGTGGCAGTAGTGACCAGGCATCTACACTGGAATAGAGACAAGGGAGATGAGGTCACCAGCTGTATTAAAAAAAAAAAAAAGGAAAAAGGAAGAGGAAAAGGAAGAGAAAAAAAACTGATTCACAGCGCAGTCGCCTCTAATGGTGGCGGTGATGGGAGCTGCATTTGACCGAGCAGGGATATGCTGGGCATTTTGTTAGCACCTCATATGGCTGATGTCACATAATCCCTACCATAACCTCATGAGGGAACAGTTATACCCATTTTACAGATGAGAAAACTGGAGCTCAGAGATTATATAATTCATGGTGATACATGGCAGAGCTGGGAATGCAGCTAGACCTATGGGAGTCTAAACTGAGCTGTTCTCTGAGTGGCAGGCGGGCCTGTCTTCATACTCCCAGCTGTCATTTTATGGTAGCAGCTCTGTTTTGCCCCCTCAAGGCTGCCCCTGACATGAGTTCTGTTGAGGCTTGTATTTCATAAAAATGTTGGTTGAACAATGGTCAGAATTTAGTTGGATGACACACTGATCTGGCCTTACCACTTCTTCATACATTAAAATTCTTCTTTTAGAAAATAGTCACTCCCCTGAGCTCCCTGAGTGTCCCCTACCTGTGACTCTGGCATCCTAGCTCCCCCAACCCCAGGCCTTCCAGGCTGCCCCATGACCCAGCATGTGCAGAAGGGGCCCCACTCCGATGCTAAGGTCCAACACAGAGTCCAAATGGATCACTTGAAGCCTGGGCCTTGCAGTTTGCTAAATATTTGGAGCATCTTCACGGGAGGGAAGGGTGATTTATTTTTCCTGGCCTTGCACTGCCCCGTAGAGACAGACGAGCCACACCCCGAGGGAGACCTGCTGCCTGTCTGGTCATCAAACTGTCAGTGAAGGAGAGAGAGGGTCCACTAGTCTACTTGTCTCCCTGACTCCTGGGTGCTTTCCCCCTCCATCTATATGGTGGCTGGGTGGGCATAATTAGTGAAACTGCAGGGAGATGCTCTGGCCTCTTTGAAACCTCACAGGGCTGATGTATTTTCCTTCTTGATTAGAGCTGTTCTTGGCTGCTCTTCTAAGTTACTCCAAATATTTCTTCTTCCTTCTGGTGATTACATTAGCAGGGTGTAGTGTGAAAATAAATTTATTTTCAATCCTTCCCATAGCAACTAGCCCCTCTAATAATCTGTTTTTGGTATCACCGATGTTTTATATGGGGCTACTTTCTTTGTGTTTAAAAACCCAAACTTGAACTAGATCATAAACCTTTAGAATGAATTTAGAAGAAAAACTTCAACTCTTTTAAAAAATGATCCATACATAGACATTTGAAAAAATGCTAGAAGAAAGACTGGAAGGAACTATATCCACGTGTTTATGGCAATTGTCCTTCTGCTGAGATTATGGGTGGCTATATTATTTGATTTCCACTTTTCCTTCCATTGACTAGTGCTGCTTTAAAGAAAAAATAATGGACTTCAGTTTTTAGAGCAGTTTCAGATTTACAGTTGAACAGATAGTGCAGAGGCTCCCACGCCCTCCCTCCCTCCCTCCCTGCCACAGTTTTCTGCACTATTAACACCTTGCATGTAGTACATTTGTTACAACTGATGAGCCAACAGTGACACATTATTATTAATTGAAGTTCATGATTTAGATTAGGATTCACCCTTTGAGTTGTATAGTTTTATGGGGTTTGACAAATATACATACAATGACATGCATCCGCCATCACAGTATGATACAGAACAGTTTTAATGCCTTACAAAGTACCCAGTGCTCGCCCTATCTATCCCCCACCCCAACCTTGAACTGCTGGCAACCACTGTTTTTTTTTTTAATGTCTCTATAGATTTGCCTTTTCCAGAATGTCCTAGAGTTGGAATCATATAATACGCAATTTTTCAGGCTGTTTTCTTTCACTAAGCAATATGCATTCAAGGTTTCTCCATGTCTTTTCATGGCTTAGTAGTTCATTTATTTTTTTTTTCAATGAACATAAGGATGCTTATATTCTTTTGAATTAGTGTTTCGGATTTCTGTAGATAAATTCTCAGAAATGAAATTGCTGGGTCAAAAGGCAGTTCCATTTTTAATTTTTTGAGGTATCTCCATACTGATTTCCACAGTGGCTACACCAGTCTGCATTCCCACCAACAGTGCAAAAAGTTCCCCTGTTCCCACATCCTTGCCAGCACTTGTTTGTTGATTTGTTGATGATGGCCATTCTGACTGGTGTGAGGTGGTATCTCATTGTGGTTTTAATCTGCATCTCCCTGATGGGTAGTGATGCTGAGCATCCTTTCATATGTCTCTGGGCCCTTTGTACGTCCTCCTTTGAGAAGTGTCTGTTCAGGTCCTTTGCCCATTTTTTAAATTGTTTTTTTTTTGTGTGTGTGTGTGTTGAGTTTTATAAGTTCTTTATAAATTTTGGATATTAGCCCCTTATCAGGTATATTAGCAGGATATGCTCCCAATGAGTGGGTTGTCTTTTTATTTTGTTGATAGTTTCTTTTGCTGAGCCATACTTCTTAGTTTGATGTAGCCCCATTTGCTTATTTTTTCTTTTGTTTTCCTTGCCTGGGAGAACATTGCTATAAGTAATGTCCAAGATTTCCCTGCCTATGTTTTCTTCTAGGATTTTTATGGTTTTGTGTCTAACATTGAAATCTTTAATCCATATTTAAAGTATATTTTATTGATTATGCTATTAAAGCTTTCCCAAATTTTCCCCCTTTATTCCCCTTCCACCCTGCACTCCCTACCCTCCAGCATCCTCCACCCTTAGTTCATGCCCATGGGTTATACATATAACCTCTTTGAGTTCTCTGTTTCCTACACTATTTTCTCTCTCTCCCTGTCTATTTTATACCTACCAATTATGCTTCTTCTTCCCTGTACATTTTCCCCCCATTCCTCCCCTCCCCTCCCCACTGAAAACCCTCCATGTGATGTCCATTTCTCTGATTCTGTTCCTGTTCTAGTTGTTTGCTTAGTTTTTGTTTTTGTTGTTTTTATTTCTTTTATTTTTTTAGATTCATTTGTTGAAGGTTTTGAGTTTGTTGTCATTTTACTGTTCATAGGTTTGATCTTCTTTTTCTTAGGTCAGTCTCTTTACATTAACATGTAATAATGGCTGGGTGATGATGAACTCCTTTAACTGACTTTATCTGGGAAGCACTTATCTGCCCTCCCATTCTAAATGATAGCTTTGCTGGATTGAGTAATCTCGGATGTAGGTCCTTGCCTTTCATGACTTGGAATACTTCTTTCCAGCTCCTCCTTGCCTGTAAGGTTTCTTTTGAGAAATCACCTGATAGCCTTCTGGGAACTCCTTTGTAGGTAACTCTTTCCTTGCCTCTTGCTGCTTATAGGATTCTCTCTTTATCTTTAATCTTCGGTAACTTAATGATGATGTGCCTTGGTGTGTTCCTCCTTGGGTCCAATTTCTTTGGGACTCTCTGGGATTTTTGGACTTTCTGGAAGTCTATTTCCTTCACCAGACTGGGGAAGTTTTCCTTCATTATTTGTTCAAATAATTTTTCAATTTCTTGCTGTTGTTCTTCTCCTTTTGGCACCCCTATAATTTGGATATTGGAACATTTCAGATTGTCCCAGTGGTTTGTAAGACTCTCTTCACTTTTTTGAAGTCTCCTTTCTTCATTCTATTCCGGTTGGATGTTTATTTCTTCCTTTTGTTCCAAATTGTTGATTTGAGTCATGGTTTCCTTCCTGTCACTGTTGGTTCCCTGAATATTTTGCTTTATTTCATTTTTGGTATCTTTCATTTTTCAACCAAACTCAATCAGTTCTGTGAGAGTTTTGATTACCAGGGCTTTAAATTCTCCATCAGATAGGTTGGCTATATCCTTATCACTCAACTCTCTTTCTGAGGTTTTGCTCTGTTCTTTCATTTTGGCCATATTTCCTTGTCTCAGCACACTTGTTAAGTTGTAAGGGAGTGGGTCCTTAGGTGTTCACCAGGGCAGGGCAACCCTCCTTGCTGCGCTGCTGTGCTGCCTGTGGGGGAGGGGCCAGAGAGGGAACAGTGCAGCTCGCCAGCTTGGCTCTAGCCCACTTTTCAACAAACTCTCGTGTGAGACTGGGAGTTTCTCTCAACAAGGTCACTGCCATAGTCCACAGCCAGCTCTGAGTCTGTTTCCCCTTAGGTCAGCCCCACCCACGCAGTCCACTGCCTTACCATCCTTCTCTCCCTCCACTACCTTACCCAGTCTGGTTGTTCTGGTTGACTGTTTCTTTAATTCTGTGGTTGTCAAGAGTTTTTCATGCAGTTTGATTTTTCTGGCACTTCTGGTTGTTTATTGATTTTAGATTGGTTGTTATCCTCCTTTTGGTTGTGCGAGGAACTGAAGGGTTTCTACCTATGCCTCCATCTTGGCTGGGACTCCTTTAATCCATTTTGAATTTAATCTTTTGTGTGGCATAAGAAGATGGTCATTAATTAGGATAATTTTATTTATATTTTTATTGCTACCTGTCTATAATCTATAATTTTTTTATTTCGATTGTCTTACTTTTTAAAAAATATTTCATTAATTTTTTTTAGAAGGAGGGGGAGGGAGGGAGAAAAAGAGGGAAAGAAACATTGATGTGTTAGTGAATCATCAGTCAGTTGCCTCTTGTACGCCCCCAGCTGGGGACCTGGCCCACAACCCGGGCATGTGCCCTGACTGGGGAAAAATCAGCGACCTTTCAGTTCACAGGCTGGCATGCAGTCCACTGAGCCACAGCCACCAGGGCAGGTTGTCTTACTTTTTAATGATGCGATTCAATATAAAACTGGTTTAGCTTTTATTAATGCTAGATAATATTTGTTATATATGTTGAAAATTTTTTCCTATGTCATGTGTTCTTTTAAGTTAATTTTTGGAGGTAATTAAAATTATAGGCACACATGCACACGCACACATTTGTTCATTTGGAGCGAAATTATATACTCTGGTTACTTACTTTTTGTACATCTTTCAACTTTCCCTGGAGTTAAGCTTACCCCATGTATTAGTTTCCTAAGGTTGCCTTAACAAATAATCACAAACCGGGTGGCCTAAAGCAACAGAAGTGTATTCCCTCACAGTTCTGGAGGCCCGAATTCTGCAGTCAAGGTGCTGGCCAGTCGAGACCCCTACAGTCTAAGGTGGAACCCATGCTGGCCTCTTGCAGCATCTGCTGGCTGCAGACATTCCTCGGCACTCCTCTGCCTTCACACGGCCTTCTCCTCCTCTTGTGTGTCTAATAAGGACAACTTGTCCCTGAAAATTGGTTCAACTTGGATAATCCAGGATAATTTCATCTCAACATCCTTAACTCGGTTACATCTGCAGACGCCTTTTTTCCAAATGAGGTCCCATCCACAGGTTCTCATGGTTGGGACGTGGGCAGATCTTTTGGGGCCACTATTCAGCTACGGCAGTCATTTTTTGGTCTGCTTTATTTTCTAGGTTTGTGTCGCCATTTTAAAGAAATTCTCTACTGAGCTTTCAGATACTTATAGGCATTTTTCCCCAGCGCTCCTTATGCTCTGTCTTCTCTTAGAGACGCCCTTCTCACCGTCCTCCTGGATGCACGCTCTCGGGCGGGCTCACAGCCTCAGCGCTGGCATCTGCCTTCGCTGCTCCCAGGTCTTGGTCCCAATTGTCTGGGCGCCAAATCATCCCCTTCTGTTTATCACAGAAAAAGTCACTTTTCCATTTTCACATGTGATTGGTGGGTGATAAAAGTCTAAGCTGAAACTCATTTTCCCTTAGAATTTGAAGTCATTGTTGCTCTGCCTTCCGGTGGCATCCAGCAGTTTGAAGCCTGTTCTGATTTCTGCTGCTGATAGGTAACCTCTTTCTTCACCTCACCATGCTTAGGGACTTCCCTTTGCCCTTGAGGTTCTAAAATTTCACAATTAAAACCTTTTAAAAAAGACTTTATTGATTTATTTTTTTAGAGATGGGAAGGGAGGGAGAAAGAGAGGGAGGGAAACATCAATGTGTGGTTGCTTCTCTAGTGCCCCCAAGAGGGACCTGGCCTGCAACCCAGGAATGTGCCCTGACTGGGAATTGAACCAGTGACCCTTTGGTTCACAGGCTGATGCTCAATCCATTGAGCCACACCAGCCAGGGCACAATGAAAACTTATATTCACTGGCCTGGGCACTTTAATCTCAAATTTTCAATTATTTCTTTGACAATTTCTTCTCCTTTGTTTTCTGTGGTTTCAAATTTTTAATTATTTTCTTGAATTCTGACTAATTGGATGTTGGAGCTAGCTCCTGGTCTGAACTTTCTGTTATTATTATTTTTCTAATCTTCTCTCTCCTATAGTTTATTCCTTTTTTTCCTCACCCTACTTTATGGGAGACTTCCTCAACTTTATTTCCAACCTTTTTACTGAATCTTTCATTTTGGCTCTCCTTAATTTCCAAGAACTCTTTGCTGTTCTGTAAGTATTAATTTCAAAATCACATCCTGTTTTTGCTTCATGGATATAATATCCTCTTTTGACTTGTTCAGGGTATAAATGATCAGGATTTTATTTTCTTTTGAAATTTCTTCTGCTCTTTATGTTGTCTATTTTATCCCAGGTTTCTTTGCTTCCGTTATCTTATTTTGTTTTCTGTGTTACCTCCTGCAAACTTTCTTCAAAGGTCTGGTAGTCTGTGGTCATTCATTCACTGTAAAGGCGGCACCGAAAGGCTGACCGGAAGTTCTATGCACAATCAGAGTGGGTGGCAGTTGTGGCAGGAAGACATCACTGGTGATCCCGTGGCAAGCTGGGCTGTTTCAGTGAAAGTTTCCCAATGTCAGTCTATGCAGGTCTTTCCCCCGATGCAGTTCACGTTCTTCAGAGAATTCTCCAACCTCCTGCCAGGGGCTCGCCTGGCCGCCACAATTCTGGGAGCGGGATGAAGGTGGGCGAGAGGGGCTCAGGGCCACAGACACAGGGTGCAGACTTTCATTAGTCTTATGTTTTTCACCTGGCACCTCCTTCCCTCCACTCAAGTCACTATGTCACATCTCTCATTTCATCTCCAAAGTCCCCGTAACAGTGGGTCCTACTCATCAACTCCATTTCCTCACCTCCTGACTCCTTAGCCTGCATATAGGCAGTGGTTTCCTGTTCCTTTCCCCACCTCCTTTCCTGTCTTTTCCAAAATAAGCATCACTGTGCATGGCCCTGTGGAGACACGGCACTCCATTACCGTAAAACGCTAAATAGCATGACAGCTTAATTGAAACAAGGCATTCTCCAGCATTGATTTGGCTTCAACCTCCTAAAATGTCATTTTCCTAAGATTATATTTTCATTAATGTAAACTGAGTGTCATGCCAAAATTCTTTTATTGCTATAGAAGTCAGGCATATATAGAGAAAATATATTTTAGAAAATAAGGCGACATGTGGCCCATTTTAATTCTATATTCTACATTTTGGAATGAAATTATGCCTTTCCGAGCTTAACTTTTTGGTTATCTAAAGAGGCTGTTGCCTGGCATGATCCTGTAGCACTCTCTACTCCAGAGCCCATATTGCACCGTCTGCTCCACCTTAGCACTCAGCCTTGGCCTGGGAAGGCTCCCGGACCATGGCGACAGGGGCAGGCACAGGTTCACCTCATGCTGAGCTCAGCAGGTAGGGGCTGGCTCTGCTTGCCAACGCGGGGGGCTGGTGATAGGCTGGCTGTAACAGGCCAAGACCACTGCTTAGGAGCTGTACAAGGAATGGGTCAACCATGCCTGACTCTGCTGCCTGCTGAAATCGCTCTCCCTGGGGTCCCACTGACCTTGTGATCTCCAAATCTAGAACCTTTGCTCACTTCTTGTTCCTGACCCCTTTTGCACTGTTGACTGTTGTCACAGTCCATTTGGGCTGCTATACAAAAGCCACAGACTGGGTGGCTTATAAATGGTGGCCATCTATTTCTCACAGTTCTGAAGGCTGGAAGTACAAGATCAAGGCACTGGCAGATTTGGTGTCTGGTGAGGGCCACTTGCCTAGTTCAGACAGGCATCTTCTCGTTGTGTCCTCCTATGGCAGAAGGGTGAGGAGTCTCTCTGGGGCCTCATTTTTAAGGCACTAATCCCATTTAAGAAGGCTCCGCCCTCATGACCTAATCCACCACCCCAAAGTGCCCCCCTCATAATGCCATCACATTGGGCATTAGGTTTCAATGTATGAATTTTAGGAGGACACAAACATTCATTTTACAGCTATCACCTATGTTGATTTGAACAGACTCTTCCTATCTCTTCTAGGATACCACACTGTCTTGGCTTTCTCCTTAGTCTTCCTGTCCCCTCCTGTGGACAGGGGGACCACAGGCTCAGTCACCCCTTCCTAGGAGGGGACCTGTCAGCACTCTGCTGCTCCAGTTTTTTTAACTGGGCACCCATGTCACCAGCTCCTATTGGATGTCTGAGCATCACCTTGAATTAAAGACAAGCAAAGCCGAAGTCCTTAATTTCTGCCTCCTCCCTTTGTTTGCCTTCTCCTCCTCACTGTTGCCCCCTCCAAAAAAAAAAAAACAATAAGCAAATAATTAGCTTACCTTCTGAGTGTCCATTGCATTTTGCCAAGCCTGAAAGGTGTGGGGTTAACTTTTATTTCTCTGCTTAGTTAAACCCTCCTATTCTTTTCAACCCTGCAGCTCTTACCTTGGATCAGTAGATGCTTTTTTTATGTGGGCCACTTAGATGATATCCCCATCTAAATTTATCCTTCCAGGATCATCCTTTGGTCGGCTCCACCCATCTCCTGTGGGCAACCAACCCCTCCAGTACACTGAAGCCAGATTACCTCTCCTAAAATAGTGCCTGACTTGTGTCTCTCCCCAGCTCAAACATCTCCAGTAGCTTTCTGTTGCAAATGAGACAAAATCCATATCCAATAAGCTTCATGGTCTATCCCTAAATTGCTTGTTTGCTTATATTTCTAGTTTCACACCTTTCTGAACCTTCTTCTTCCCCAAAACATATGTACTTGCTGGTTTATAAATGCACGTGAACGCAGCTGTGCTTCTATTTCTGGGATTATTTTCACCATGCCCTGCTTAACTTGTTCTCATTCTTAGGTGAGATAGTTAGTGGGAGTTGTGCGTGAAGACATGGACTGAAATTCAGGATTCCGTGTGGTCTTGAGCAAGGATAGATGTTCTGAGCCTCAGTTTCCTCATCAGAAAATGAGGATAAAAATATTTACATTTCAGTTTGTGTTCCTGCCTGTCTCGGTGTGGCCGCCGGGCCCATGCAGATTGGTCGGGTAAGTGGCCGCAGAAGCCTGCTCAGGCCCCCAGGGACGTTACCGAGGGCATTTACGAGTCTGGTTCCTCATTAAAAGTTTTAAAAATGTACTAATGAAATATTTCAAATACACAGGAAATAATATAACAGATGCTTATATACCCACCCCCAAAAATTTAATGGATAATATTTTGCCAGTTTTTCCTTGGATCTCTTTTAAAAATAAATATAAATATAGCATTATGGACACAATTTAAGCTACGCTTCCATCCACCTTCTCTTCTCCCCCGGGCGGCAAGTATTCTGCGGCTGATGTGTGTCCTTCCCATGTGTTCTTGTTTTCCTAACAGATGTAGAGAGCCATATTCAGTCTCTACTGTTATTCAGCATTTACAGATTTTACATCCATTGTATTATACTGCATGCGCCCTCTCATTGGATAAATATTAATGGTAGACGAATGAATCAATTTACAATTTGCTTTTCTCACCAAAAATATTTTTGCGATTCCTCTAATGTTATGACCCGCTGAGCCATTGCACTCACTTTAACCACTGTGTGTCGTGGGAGACACAGGCAAGTGTACGGACAGTCACCGAGCAGTGACACGTACTGGGATGGGGGTTTACACAGGGCACCTGGGGGGTGCTGGGGGCTTGTAACCCAGCCTGAGCATCAGGAAAGGTATTCCAGAGGAGTGCCCTTGAGCTGAGTGTTAAGGGAATACAGGATTTAGCCAGAGGACCCAGGGAAGGAAGTCCCTCTTGCAGTGAGGACAGTTTATACAAAGACCCAAGAGCCTGCTGTGCTGGGGAAGATGAGAGCCTCCTGCCTGGGAGGAGCAGGCAGCACCGGCTCTGGCAAGGCCTCCCCTGCTGCTCCAAGGGGCTGGGGCTCTGGCTTCGGGGCAGTGGGAAGTGTGCCATCACTTTCATGGTTTAGAACCTATGTTCTGCCCGCAGTATGGAAAATGAATGACTTGAGATAAGGATAAAGAATGGAGGCAGGAAACTTTTTGGAGAGGCAATGATGCAGTGCCTCTGGGGATGGGCTGGGAGGGGCAGTTTAAAGAGCGGTGGGGATGGCTGGGTGGGATGCAGGGACCAAGCTGAGGGAAGAGACATGGCCCCCATGAGGCTGGCTGGCTGGTGGCATTGCGCACTGGGATTCGGGAGGAATCTGGCAGTAGGAACGGAGGTGGGGGAGAGGGTGAAGTTAGTGAGTCTGAGCAAAGCCCCGAGTGGAGATGACTAGCAGGCAGCTAAATATGGCGGCCCAGAGCTCTGAGGTGTGATCAGGGCTGGAGAAAAGGTCACGAGCAGGGTGGGAGTCATAAGAGGGGAAGAGGGGGGATGGGCTGAAATGGGAAGAATGTGCTGATTTCATGGCCAATAGAGCCATGTTTATATATTAAGATGGAATTTAATTCACCAGAAGAGGCATTTTTCACTGCTCTGCATTTTAAAAAAGACAAAAACAAAAATAGCTTCTCTGACAAAATCCCAAACGTACAAGTAGGTGAGCTAAAGCTCAATATTCTTAACCCAAGAGTACACTCCAGAGTCTCTTCAGGGGACCGTTCTCTGTCGCATTCAGAATGTACTAGACACATAAATGTTTGTCCGGGACAGGTGTATTTGGCCTGCACTTGTAGACACTGAGGATGAGGCTTGGGGTCTTCCTGGATTACATGGTGCCGGGCATACGGTAAGCTTTCCGGAAATACCTGTGCAGAAATGGACACACTAAGTGAAAGATGGGGATGCTGGCTGCAGCCTCCTCTTTACCAGTAGGTGAAGACGGCTTGACTGCAGACACCCTGAGTCCAGAACACCTGTCTGCCCAGGTGCTTCCTTCCCTGGGGCCTGTTGTCCTCCTGAGGTGAAGACAGAGGCCCAGTTACCACTGTGAGTCTGTAGCATCATCTTCCCAGCCAGGCATCTTCCAGAACCTTCCTTGCACTCTCCTTTTCCCCTGTGGTGGTGTTGCAAGCAAATGTTTCACAATATAGTTTTTCATACAAGTCAGCCCTTGATCTACCCCTACCCCTCCCACTTGGGTCGTCTGACCTGGGCCTTGAGAACTGAATGCGTCCGGCCACCTATAAGGCCACCAGCCTACAGATGTCTCTGGCACCAAGGAATAACAGTGCGCCAACACAGATGACTACGCTGTTTGTTCTGCTTTTATTAATGAAGATTCAATCCAAATCTATAATAACCTAATAACACTAATACTCAGAAACAACCAGTAATAACATTACACATTACACAAGAGAATTGGGGGAGTAACAAACTCAAGTCCTAAGAGTCCAGATCGCAGTCCCGGTCCAGAAGGCAGCTGGTCAGGGTCTGTCGAGGCAGAGTCCGCGGCGGCTTCAGAGTCAGCTAGAGGAGGGTCGACCAGCAGCAGGCGCCGTTCTCTCCCCCTCGGCCTCTCAGCTGTCTTTTCGAAGGCCTTCGCTTTCATATTCTTGTACGATGCAGTGCCGCACCAGCCTTTGATTAACACTTGTTGCCTTGTGCCACCTCGATAAGCGCATGCTGATTCTGTCGCTCTGCTGTGCGTGCTCTCAGAGGGCGGTGTTTCCCCCAGCCTAGCACGTGCTGCCCTACCTCGTTGCGCTGCACGTGCTCGAGGGGTGGCGCTGTCCCTCTGAGCCATTGCTCCACTGCGCGTGGTCTAAACATGGCTTCTTGGTTGACAGGACTGATGCCACTTAGTTCAGTCCTGCCCTCCACAGGTGGCAGGAAGGGCTTTCCAGGCCAAGGGGGCAAGAGCTGCCCCGAAATACTTGCAGTGCCCAGGATGGCCTCTGTGTGGAGTCGTGATGCTGGCTGTTTGTTTTCTGGCCTCTCAGGCCAGAGCCTCGTCCCAGGTCAGTTTGCTCAGCCTTTTCTTTCTGCCCCAGGAGGCACTGGGAGGAAACACAAACTCCTTTCTGTGGAGTGGTTTGTGGCGTCCTGGCATTTGAATTTTGCTTATGGGGTGCCATGTGGCAGGGCTGCTACTCCCACTGCTTCAGTGACCCTCGCAAACGACCCTGTAAAGGGGATGGGACAGGTTATTGTCTTCATCTCACAGATGCAGGAATGGTGACCCAGAGAGGTGAAGGTGAAGGAATTTCCAAGAACCCAGGCCTTGGTTCCCAGCTGCCTTCCTGGTCCAGTGTCTTCTTGGAAAGCTGATGAGCACTTTATTTATTTTTTAAAGATTTTATTTATTTATTTTTAGAGAGAGGGGAAGGGAGGGAGGGGGGAGAGAGAGAGAGAGAAAGAGATAACATCAATGTGTGGTTGCCTCTCATGTAGCCTCCACTGGGGACCTGGCCCACAACTCAGGCATGTACCCTGACTGGGAATTGAAGCAGCCACCCTTTGGTTCACAGCCTGTGCTCAATCCACTGAGCTATGCCAGCCAGGGCTGATGAGCACTTTAAATGAGAGCCTCCACCTCTCCTCCCAGCCCCTGTCCTTGGGGCTCTCAACCCTGCCTGCACCTTAAAGGCACCGGAGGAACCTCCGGGGAGAAAGAAGCCCGGGTCCCATCCAGACTGCGGCAGTCAGCACCTGGGGCAGGGCCTCCTGGTCTGTACTCTCAGGTGCTGCAGATGATTCCATCATGCAGCTGGTGTTGAGGTCCATTGCTTGACCCCTGCTCACGTAGGTCTCTGCCGCACTCTCTGACAGGCTTAGCGGAGTAAGAACCAAACGTGGTCACTCCAGGCACCTTGCTGCTCAGGCTGACAGAAACCTGGAGACTAGACCCACGAGCTCCTAGCACTGGGAGCAAGCACAGGGCATGGACGGGAGCTCTTCAGTTAACATGTCAGGACTGGCTCCTCCTCCTCTGCATTTCTCACTTGCCCAGCAGCCTGCCGAGAGCCACGTGTACCGCAGAACCTGCTCCTTTGTGTGTGGGTGTATGGGAGAAACAGTCATGAGCACCAACTCTGTGTCAGGCACTTTACCTATATTATTCTGTCTTATCCTCGAGACAACCCAGGGATATGGGGGGATGGTTATTACTACTTTACAGACAGGGAAGTTGAAGACCCAATAGCTTATGCAACTTGCCTGAGATTGCACAGGAAGGGCCCAGCCAACGTGAACCAGAGCCCTTGACTCCAGTGTGCTGTTCTGTGGTTTCCAGGCACATCCTGGCTCTGTCAGGCCCTTAGAGGGAGGTGTTGGCGCAGTGCGCCTCCACCTTCAGATCAAGGTGAAACCTGCTGTTCTTTGCTGGGCCCTCGCATGCCTGGTCAGAGCTAGGCCAGGTCAGGAGCCAGAACCAGGTACTAACGTGTCTAAAGCATGGCTCTCAAATGCCACACAAGGAATAGTGGCCATAGACTGACTCAGCTGACTGAGATTGAATTCAAGTCCCAAGTCCGGCAGGGCAAGACGTTGGTTAGAACAGAGGCTGCTCCCTGCACAGCCTGATGCTTACCATTGGGTCCTCAGGTACCACCCTTCTCCCGGAAGAGCAGAGGGGTGACCTGTGCACAGGGGGACCCTAAAAGGGACCCTGATGGGAGCCAGGCTGCTCGGCCGTCAGTGCTCCACATTGTTGGCCCCAGGCAGCTTGACCCTAGCACGGGTGAGAGTTTCTGCCACTTTCCGAGGTGATTGCTTGGAAAGTTGTGTTAATTCAGAACTGTAAAAGGACTACAGGACCCTGGTTGGGGCAGCAGACCCTCTGCTGGAATTTGTGGCTGTAGTAATAAAAGGGATGAGAAGCGGCGAGTAGCATTTTAAGCTCTTAGACTCCTATCTGCTTTTTCTCTCTTCCCATGTCTTTCGACTCCCATTTTTCCCTTCCTGTTTTCTGGTTTCCTCCTCTGATCTCCTTCCCTCTTTCCCTCTACCTCCATCCATGGCTGAATCCTTGGCCTCAACTATTGTAAGAGGGTTTCTGACTCAGGCTGGGTCCTTTTTGCTGCCTTGACCCCTCTTTGCCAATATGGATGTAAGTTAGTTACTGTCCAATTAAACACTCATTTCATTGTAGACTGTTACTAAGCAGATTTCTGAAGGATCCGGGAGTGGGCGGCATTGATGATTTGGTGAAAAGTATTCATTCAGTAGATCAGAGTTCATGGCCAGCCTGCCAGCTGGGGGTGACAGGACCTGTTCTCGGGTCCTGAAAGTGGCCCTGAGTCTGGAAGACCTTGCTTGTTGCTCAGGAAGAGGTGAAGCTCAGGGACAGGCTGAGGCTGGATGATCTCCCACCCATTCCCTTCCTCAGACCCTGCATTGGCTTTGTCATGACACTGTCTCAGGGACCTGGCTTGTGGGAGCTCTGCTGCCATGACAGAGAGGTGGTTTCACTGGGGTGTCCAGGGCAGTCCAAGGTGCCAGGGTTGCCCCCGAGCGGCCTGTCACAACAACACAAGTGTCCCTAGACACAGAGATATATCTCAGTCACCTATGTGTCTCCAACTCCAGCACAGGGCTTTACAGCTGTAGGTGCTTAAGATGTTTGTTGAGTGAATGAATGAAGAATGAACCAAGCAGATTAAAGAAAGTACAGGGGAAAGGCTCTGGAATGCAACTGGAGGTGTGGAATGCCCTAGCCCCTTCATCTCTTATCTCAGTCGCCTGGGAGATGGATACTACCCAGGCCTCCCTTCGGAGAGGCGCCAACCTTCCTGTTTTGGCGGGGGTGCTCAGGTACTCTTGTCTGCAGAGGCTGCTGCTGGCAGGAGAAACCACAATGCCTGTGAGGAGGGCCTGGCCCAGGGCGGGGTCAGGTTGCAAGTTCAGTCAGACTGTCTTGGGAAGGAGGAAGGAAGGAAGGGTTGCAGCCGAGAAGAGAATGTGGCTTTGAAAGATTTCCTCCTGGATTTTCTGATTGCTAGGCGTGGAGATGCTTAGGGAGGCATTAAAGACTGGATAATGGATGAATCCATACTCTTGGTAATATCACAGTGCAGGTCTTACCTGGAGCAGGTCAGCAAGGACAGTTCTGTCTGGGGGTGCCTGGGTGCCGGAATGACGCCACAGCCTCCCGTAATAACAGCTCCGAATCCCTAGAATGTTTTTCTTTCTTTCTTTCTTTCTTTTTTTTTTTTTTAAAGAAAAGCACATGTGCTTTACATTACACAGATCCACTGAAAACGTGTGTCCAGATGGCTGGGACAGGAGTCTCCTGACCCGTTCTTTCCAACTGCAGGTTTTCGAGAAAGACTAGGGATCTAGAGATGTTGGCCAGAAATTCCTTCAGGCTGGCTGGAAGTGGGTTGGGGATTTGCTGATGTGAAACGTGCATGGTGGTCAAACAGATGAGTCAAAGAACAAAGCCAACTTGGTCTTCAACAAAATCTCCCTTTGCTCCTGAACCATAATACACCGAGCAAGGCCAATTCAGGGGGATGGAAATATGGGTTCCCATTTGTTAAAAAAGAGAAGATTGTTTCTACTCGGGCTTTTCCAGTTATAGCACATAGAATTGCAGTGACCTCATTTTTGACCGATGGCCAGTGCATTAAACTGTCTGGTGGAATAATCTATTGACTGGGCACCTGCCAATTGTCTGCAGTAGGAACTAGTTTAGGCATATGTTTTAAAAAGTGATAACATTGTTACAGGCCCGGCCTAGACATGGGATGGGAGCCCAAGCAGGTCGGCGCTAGCACTGAAGTCAGTTTTGGATGATAGGTTGTGTTTTCAGAAGACTCGCTGCCCCATGACTGACCTCCCTCCCCAGCACTGATTACATGGTATTTAAGGGCAAACCACCATGCACTTAGAGTCCCAGGACTTAGGAGAGTTGAATCTGAGTGATGTGCCTGATTCTGTGGGTAAGAAAACTTATCCACAGAGAGGTTGTGTGGCCTTTGCTGGGTCACACAGAGCCACAGATGGAACCTAGTCCCCCAACTTCCAATCCAGTGCTGTCTGCCCTGTGCCCCAAAGTGGCCCTGAGTCCCAAGTGACTGTGTTTACAGTGAGTCATTGCTCACACCGGTGTGTTGACTCTCCTCCGAAGGGGCCCCTTATGAAGCTGGTTGGTAAAGGAGGCAGCTGTACTGTTTGACAGCCGTGCCTGCAAGCTAAGTTAGCCACGTTTAGGAAAGAACCGTGTCTCGATCCTGGGTGTGAAAAGCCTTAAATAAGCTGTTACAAACACCACCTGCTCCATCCAAATGCACATCTGCAAGTAGCGGCTGGCTGAAAGATGGTGATCATTGTGGAGCACCAGAGGCCCCAGGAGAACAGGAGCACAGCAAGGCCTGGCACTCAGGGACCTCTGATGGAAATAACTCCTGTTACAGAAAGATGGTTGCCATGCACGCATTTATAGTAATAACAATAACTAACCTTTATTGAGCACGTTGTATATGTTAGGCATGTTTTATGTGCTTTACCTGTATTTATTTATTTACTCTTTAAAATAAGAGGTAGGTGCATGATCATTCCCATTTTGCAAATGGGGACACTGAGGTTGTGAGAGATGAGTAGCCTGCCCAGGGCTGCATTGTTAGTGGAGCTGAGTCAAACCCACGTAGTCTAGCTTCAGAGCCCAATCTCTTAAGCGCTATATTACATGCCTCTTGAGAATCTTATTTTAGACTTAGGCCTAAGCCTGAAACGGGCAATTTATGGTCCTTGGCATAATTTAATCTGGTTTCCATATCTGTTTTTAAAACATGATATAATTTATGCCTGATATTATGAAAATGCGAAGAAGATTCTCAAAATCTTTGTAGAAAGTATATCCAAGTCTCACAAAATGGAGATACTACTTCATAAAGACAAACAATTATGTTTTTCTCTACAAGAGAAAGTACAACAGTTTGCAGAGAAAGAACATGGGTTGGGTATTTACTCCTAAACAGGAAAAAACAAAGGCGCTTCCAATAATTACATTAGAAATAATTTCTTAAATTATTTTGTTGTAAACATATCTTACATGTAGGAGAGTGGTTAAAGTTATTCAGGTCTCTGCCTTCCTCAGGGTTGTACTATGCAGCAGGTACTAGATGCCTGGAGGAATGTGTTGGGGGAGTGAGCAGCTCTGTATTTCTTTTTTTTTTTTTTTATTTCA
>CM052539.1:98386453-98451663 GCA_028533065.1 Trachops cirrhosus
AATTATGCAATTACTTGCAGGTCCACACACAAAAAAGGAAGGAACCAAGCAGACGATGGAAGGAAGAAGAGATAAATTTGGAAAGCAAGGTGGCAGGGTGAAGACCAGGGTGACAGAAAGAGAAGCATAAAGAATTGATAAATGAAAAAATAATAGGAATTAAAAGATGAAAGGTTACTTTAAAATAATTAAAAGAGAACAAAAACAAAACAAACACACAAAAAACAAAGAAAATGACACAAAACAAAACAAAAAACACCTATTGTTGGTTTCAGACTGGCCAAACCGGTTTTCTAGCTGGCTTCAGCACACTGAAGGGTGACTGGAGACAGTTTTTCTCTGTTCCCATTCAGGACCCAGTCAGCCTCTGGCGTACTGTTCGTAGCGTAGGCACGCGTTCTCCCCCCAGCCTGTCTGTTGCTTCCCAGAAGGGATCTGTGTGTGGGGGGTCTGGGTGCAGCTATGTGCGTCCTTGGGAATTCACCGCCATGTGTTCTGATATCCCGTGGAGCGCCTGCACCTTTTCCAGGTTCACGGGTGTGCGCACTCTCTGGGACCCAAGGGGCGCCCACTTCTCCTACCTCCAGGGCCTGGGCCTCACAGGTCCCGCGGAGTGCCCGCACCTTTTCCGGGTTCACGGGTGCGCACTCTCTGGGTCCCGAGGGGCACACACTTCTCCTACCTTCAGGGCCTGGGCCTCACAGGTCCTGCGGAGCGCCCGTGCCTTTTCCTTTTTCAATGCTGTGGTTTCTGAGACTTTCACCAAACCATGCTTTTCAATGTCCGCTATAATTTGTGATCTCCTATTTTCATTTATGACGTGATAATGTTGGCTCTTTGCTCTGTTCCTACCTAGAATGGCTAGGATTCTTTTTCCTGATTGTGGGAGAGTAGAATCTGCTGCGTCCTACCATGCCATCTTGCTCTCCTGAATATTTTTAAGTTTTGATTCCAAAAATATGTATGAATCAGAGATGAGACTCTAAACGCACCCTGTTCTTCGCTTGAGGACCACCCTTCTTTTCATTTTTTGGTCTCTCTGCCGGGTGAGTGGAAACCACTTGCACATTCTACTCTAAATTTTTCTTTATTTCACTGTGTTAACTTCATTTCTCCCTGGGTCATTTTTATGCTGTTGCAGTGCCCATTGAGTTCCTTGAGCATCCTAATAACCAGTATTTTGAACTCTGCATCTAGTAGATTGCTTATCTCCATTTCATTTAGTTCCTGTTTTGGAGTTTTGTTCTGTTTGTTCATTTGGGCCATGTTTCTTTGTCTCCTCATTTTGTCAGGCTCCCTGTGTTTGTTTCTGTATATTAGGTAAAGCTTCTTTGACTCCCTCTCTTAGTAGCATGGCTGGTCTAGTTAGAAAAGCATACCCAGAAGTTGGATGAGTCAGAGCCTTAGGTAATCACCAGGGTGGGGCTACCTGAGTTGCTGCTCTGTGGCCTTGTATCAGGGAGGGCTTAGACTAGGGACAGTACCGCTGCCTGGCCTCTGGGGTTTTGTCCAGGAGGAAGCTGTCTCCTGGTACTTACCATGATGCCAGTCACTTCAGTTTCTCCTCATATGCCACTGATGCCCTTCTAGATGTTGCCCTGGTACTGGAGCCCAGAGGGAGTGAGTCTTTGTAAGTCCTAAGTCTGTTGCAGGCCCCTAAGAGGAGACTTCTGAGAATTCCACAGTTTTTTCCACTACTCCAACCCCCACTGATTTTTACAGCCAGAAGTTATGGGAATTTATCTTCCTGGTACTCAAACCCTGGGCTGTGTGGTCTGGTGTGGGGCTGGGATCCCTTACTCCCAAGGCATCCCTTCAGATTTTTATCTGCCACACGTGGATGTGGGACCACCCATTCTGTGTCTCTGTGACTCTCTGAGCCTCTGCCCCTATGACCTATCTGGATAAATGTGGTTTGTTTAATTCCTTGGTTGTCAGACTTCCATATAGTTCAGTTTTCTGATGATTCTGGGTGACATTGTTTTGTAGTTTAGTTGTAATTTTTGCTGTGGTTGTGCGAGGAGGCAAACCATGCTTCTCTATGCCTCCATCTTGACCAGAAGTCCTTTAGAAGAGCCTAGCATGTACACTCAGTCTGTGCTTCTTGACAGCTCTGCCTCAAATCCCTTTACACCCACTCTTCACCGCTGAATAAAACCCCATAGGTTCTAGATGTCAGCAAAGAAAGTTAGGGTTTCCACCTAAACTGAGAACATGGAGCCCTACCCTGGTCTGCCTTGGAGGAATCATGGTCAGACGGTCACTGGGGGGTTCCACAGCTGTGCAGCAGCTGAGGGCTGGAGCTTCCCTGGTTCTGCTTTGGGGAGGAGTCAGAGGCCAAGTCTAGGAGTAGTCAGCACCTGTGGCTTTGCCCTTCACTTTTCAGCAGTGGCCAGGAAGCTCTCTTTACCCTATTTCCACATCTGCAAAGCAGAGAGGAACCCAGGTTGGACCTAAGGATATAGGGGGTGGTTCCTGCAGGAAAGAAATTACTCACTTATTATTTTTTTTATCACAGTAAAATATAACATAAAATAGCCATGTAAGCCATTTTAAAATGGACAATTTAGTAGCATTAATTATATTCACCATTTGTGCAACCATGATGACTCTCTGCTTCTAAAACATTTCCATCACCCCAAACAGAAACTGTATCTATTAAGCAGCCGTTCCCTATCCCTACAGCTCCGGCCCCTGGCACATCTATTCTATTTTCTGTCTCCATGAATTTGCCTATGCTAGCTATTTTATATAAGTGAAATCATACAATATTTGTCCTTTCATGTTTTTTTCTTACCTTAATGTTTCAAGGTTCATCCGTGTATGAATACTTCATTTCTTTTCACAGCTGAATAGTATCCCGTTGTATGGATATACTGCATCATATGGATATATCCATTCATCTGCTGATGGACACTTGGGTTTTTTCACTGTTTACTATTAGTAATGTTTTACACTTGTGGCATGCCCCCTGGGCCTAAGCAATGGAAACACATCAGGAGATAGCACAGCACAGTTCCTGTCCCCATGTAGCCCAGCAGTGACAACAGATAGGTGAGTGCCATCACAGGGCCTGTGGGGACCCAGAGGACACATTGGTTGGGGGCTCGGTTACGCTGGGTTCTGGTCTTACCTAACAAGCTGCTTACTGTGTGGCATGGACTTTTATTTATTTTTTTTTGGACCTCAGTCTTCCCATCTGTGAAATGGATTTGAGATTAAAGACCCCTGTGTTCTAACATTCTAATGTCCTATGACACTAAGTCTGCCACTCTGGGATTCTAAGAGTGCCTGCTCCATTGTTTTCTTGGGCAGGATTTGGGTTAGGGGAGAGCTCTCCGTGGCTACAGAACTGGGGAGTTTGGGAGTTTGGTTATTTTCAGCATGGTTCTTGGCAGGAGGACCCCTTGATTGTCCACCCCCTTCTCAGCTGCCTGGAGAGGGTGTCCAGGCAACAGTGGGGCAGGGACATGACTCACAGGTCAGAACACTTGACCACCACTGGAAGCCAGAGCTGTGCAGGGGGACCACCAGTGGGTGGGTTAGGATTATTTTGGGGGGTGTCGGGGTATGGGATTTAAGCAGGATGGGAATTAGGATGCCAGGGGCAGGGACAGCCAGAAGGAATTAGTAGTGGCTGGGAGGAACCCACAGCCAGGGTGGAGACTTCCTGTCAAAACAGTCACTTATCCTGGCAGGAGAGTGCATTCCTTTCCCCTCAGAGATAAGAAGGCCAGATTTTCCTTTCTCAGGGCTCCTTTGAGCTGAGAACTGCATGGGGCAGGCCAGTGAGGGCTCTGCAAGCTGGGGTGGGGTGAATTCTCTGTCATCCCTTCAGTAGGGCCTCACGCTGACCAGCTGGGCTCTGGACTCCCCTCCCACACTCTCTGCATCTTCCTTTGACCAGCACTGACCCCAGCAGTGGGAGCCAAGGGTTGAATCCTGCCTTTGCTTCAATTTTCTTACCTGAAAAATGTACCTGTTTCATCAGGCTGTGATGAGCTAACATACATAAAGCACTCGGAACAGCACCTGGCACAGACCTTTGCTCAGCATATGTGGCAGTCACTGTTATTATCCCGACACTTATTTGTGTCCTGCACCCACATGAGCCCTGAGTTCCTTAATGTTCTGGAGCATTGGACAGTTCTTTCCTCTGTAGGTCTCTGCAGGCAAAAGTCTCTTCTCATTTCTACTCTCTGACTCCAAGGCCATTATAAGAAAAGTTTCATTAAGCACTTAAAATGGAGCACATGTCAACAGATGGAACAACTTCTTGGCTATTAGAAATCCTTGTTTGTCAGGAAAAGGTTCATCCTCCCTTCCACAAGTGAGGAATCTTTTGCTCAGAAGAAACCCCAGGACTGCCTGTCCTGTCCTAGATTGTAGGGGTTGGCAGGAGCCTGTCTTGTTACTGGAACTGCCAGCCACCCCGTCCCAAGGGGGCTGCCCTGAGATCACCCCAATGGGGGCCCTTTATCCCCTGAGTTGCCCAGCTCTGGGGCTTTTCCGGCTGTTCCCGCCAGCCAGTTGTCCCGCAGGGTGGAGGCCCTCCCTGGGGGCCTGGAGGCTCCAGCCTGCTCCTCCCTGGCCCTCTGGGCAGGCCCAGCCCCACTTCTGACTTCCCTTCTGGCCTCTGCTGGAATGCCCAGCCCTCCCTCTGTGTATTTTCTCTCTGGGTGGGGGCCTGGGAGCTGGAAACCCTGTTCACATCCTCTCCCCACCCTCCCTTCAGAGGACCAGACTCACTAGGGCTGCAGCCAGAGAGGAGCCTGTGGCCTGGGGAAGGTTCCCAGCTCACTGCCCGGAACTCCTGCAGGGAAGGAAAACTGCTGTGGGCGGGTGCCTTGGGGGCCTCTTCCAAACCTATCATATTTCCCCTTCCATCTCTCCAGTCCATGATCAATACAGTCAGGATCAATACAGCCTAGCTGAGTTCAGTTTTAAAATTCTTTATGGAGCATCTATAGTGGACCAGGATTGTTATGACCCAGTTCAAGGAAAGGCTGGCACTTGGGGACTTGATACCATGTGGGCAACCACTCAACCCTAAGCTAGAGTTCTGTTCCATTTGCAACTCTCCATGCTTTTTGAGCAGCTGGCTTCCATTTCTGAACTCCATTTGCGTCAGTTGTAAAAATGGGCCAATGAATTAGACCATGAAGTTTTCATATCTGCACTAATGAAGAGCACCCATGATGCTGAAATAATGGAAGGTGCTGGTTATGCCAGCACTTGTTCATAATTACTTTGATTCATTAACGTTAAAATGTGTCTGTGAGCTTATCTCACAGTCCTGGAGCACATGTGGTATCAATAGCCACAGAGAAAGGGAAGGGTGTCAGGGAAGTAGGGGGCGGTGCTGACATGCTCTGGAAGCGAGCTTGGGATTTTACATCTGCTGTTGGAAATCTGTGGTGTATTTGGACCATGTGTCCTGAGTCTTGAGAATGGGCTTCTGATTTGTCAACTTTCAGGATGAGAAGGGTTGTGAAAAATCATCTAGCACCCTGCCACTGGGAGTGCAATCCTCACCAACTGGGTTGGGTGCTCATTAGGAATGCAGGATCTAGGGCCCACTTCAGACTGAGGGTCAGAATTTGCATTTCAAAGAGGGGAGGGCTCACCTACAGTCCCACAGTGAGTCTGTGGTGGAACAAGGGCAGCCCAGGTGTCCTGATTGTTGGTCTGGTCATAGGTCTTCTCTTCCTCCCCAGAGGTTGTGGGGGCCTCATTCCCTGCACCAGGGAAAATAACCCGGACTTCTCTCAGACCTATGCTCATTGGGTGCATCCTTCCTTCCTGTGACCTGTGGTTGCCTCGTTCATTGCAGTGCCCAGGACCAAAGCCCAGAGAAGGAGAAACTCCACCAACCAGCCCCAGTGGCCAGTGGCATGCTGGGTTAGCTGCCCCTCTTCATCCACCTTAGACCATCTGGGGTTGGGCAGGATCTAAACCAGTGAGTGTTGGGGGGTAGCTCGGGCAGGAGCTCTGTGAGGCACTTAGTGGCAGGATGGGGCCCGGGGCACTCCCTTTTTCCCATTTTCACTGACCTGTCATTGTCAGGCTGTTAGTTTAGACTCATTGACCCTTCCCTAAAGCTGCAGATCTCTGTCCCCATCAGGCCATGTCCCAGAGTGGTCAAGGTTACAAGGGATGCTGGGCAGACCATCCTTGTCTACAACATAACAGTTGACCCTTGGAGAAAGCACCCAATTTGTGTCTCCCTTAGGGCATACCCTACTGTACTTCCTCTTCCTTTGGGGATCCTCAGCTTGCTCTTGGTGGCCTTCTCTTGCCCTGCCAGAGTCCCTCCTCTCCCCTCACAGGTGTTGTTTGGTGGGATGTCCCTTCCCAGAACCTCAGCCTCTCCTTTCCTTTTCCTTGTGGGAGTTGTTCTTCCTGTGATCTCCCAAGCCCAGCCTGCCCTTTGGGTCTGGGCGGTGGGCCCCTCCCTACCTTCCTCTCTCCCGGGCCCTTCCTCCACTCTTTCTATTCCTGGTTGGACCAGCCTCTCTCATTGTCCATTCCCAGGAAAGGGCTATCTTGTTGGTCAAGGGGTTGGGGACAGAAGCCAAGAAGAAAGCCAGTGCCGGAAGCCCCCCTCCCCTCCTGGAGCCCACGTCTCACTGCAAGGTAGTGGCCCAAATGCCAGTGTTATTTTTAGAAATCTCGATTTCTAAGTTAGTCAGTGGTTCCTCTCTGACATTCACATGCTGGGTCTAATAACTTCCTGACTGCCCCTTCTAACTCCCGAAGACCACAGAGATAGGGGCAAGGGTGACAGCACAGGGGAACCACAGGTGCCACAAAGAGTTTCATAGCAGCCACCTTACCAGAGGGTTTGTGGCCCAGCCCAACCCTGAAGAAGCTGTGCTTTGTTGTTACTTGTGACCCAGGGTGACCACCTTTGGTCAAGGCAAGGTGGGTGGGACCCCATGAGCTCCCCTTCGTAGCGGACAGTGAACCTGAAGAACCACAGCTTGCTGGCAGCATCCCAAGAAGCTGTTACATAAGTTTGGGGGGGAAAGGCCAAGCCTTTCTGCATATAGACTTCTGCAGTTGGCTTCTGTCTGCCTGTTCTTGCCTGGGTTTTGTTGTGATTTGTTTTCTTTGTTCTTTCTAAAAGCATATAGCTCAAATGGGACCAGGGTATTTTTTCTGTGGATATAGAAACAGATGGTCAGGTCAAACCCAGATGCATTCACATGTAGCTGCTGCAGGTGCTGGACATCCCAGGCCTTTTAGATTTGGAAGATGTTGAGAGGACCCAGCCTGACTCTGTTGTTTTACCAGAAGAGGAGCTGAAAGACTTACAGAGGCAAAGAATTAATTTTTAGAAAGCTAGGGGGAAGCAACTCTGGGATGAATTCCAGAGAGACGGCATGGCAGATGGAAAACTTTGAGTTCAGAAAGACCAAGGTCCAGGACTGGCTCGACCACCAGTTCAGGGTATGGGAGAGAGACCAGGGTCCTAGGAGTTGGGGTGAGGGCTAGTGGGGTCAAGCCTCTGTGGGTGCTGGCTCAGGACTGGACAGCTGAGGTGGTGGTAGGGGGTTGAAGGGTGGAAATCACAAGGGCCTGGGAAGGTAGGGGCAGAGGAAATGAGACGGGTCCACCATGCAAGCCTCTGGGGCTCCTTCTCATCCAATGGAAGGTGGCCCACATGAGGGTGGGCCCTGGGGTGCGTCCTTGCCTGAGTGAGCTTGGTTAAAAAAGTCATACAATGCTCTCTCTGGGCCTCGGATTCTGGTTGGAGGGAGATGACTGCAGGACCTCGCGTCAGACCTGCACCCAGAGACAGGGGCGGGCCCTCTGCAGGCGCGCGGCGGTCAGTGGGCGTCCCGTCTCGCTCTTGCTCTCCCGTGCTCGTTCTTTTACTTTTTTTGATTCTTATTTCATTTGCCCTGAATTACTTATGTTTTTCTCACAAACCACGGTGATCATTTTGAGAAGCAGGGGGAGTATAGATGGAAAGAAAAAAAGATAATTTGTTTATAGAAAAGCTGTCTGGGGAAAGTGGGTTTTCAATTATGGGATGTTTTGTTTCCTTTTCTAAAAGATATATTTTGATGAAAAGTCAATTGTGCTCATTAAAGACACTGTGGAAAATGTATAAACATAAAAAAAAATGAAAGAAATCGCCCATAATTGTGTTATGCAGCCACTGTTAGTATTTTGGTATGTTTCCTTCTAGTCTTTCCTTACATGTATAAATGAAAAACTTTGGGAGTATTTATACTGTAAATGGTATCCATTTTTGTTACTTAATGTGTATAACATGGACGGTTTTCTATGGGGCTAAACACCCCTTATAAGCATTTAAAATACTTCAGTCCCCATACTTAGACTTTTATACTCATTTTACATTGTTTCACATTATTATAAGTAAAGCATTGCCAAATATCTTTGTCCATAAAGTTCTTTTCAAAGTTAAGATTATTCCCTTGAGGGATTCAGAAGTGGACTTGGGAGGAGAGGGCTGGGATGGCAGGGCCAATCTGAAAGTGCCTGAGAGTGTGTGAAGGCTGCATCTTCCGTGGGCCCTGCGGGGACGGGGCTGGGGCAGGCCTCCTCCCCAGCCCCACGGGCCAGGCCGAGTTACTCATCCTCTCATCTGTGGATCTGGTTGGTAGGGTGGAGGGGGAGAAGAGGCTTTCCTGTGATTCATCTATGGGGCCCGAAATCACCTTGACCCTTCAGGCTGACCAGGGCAAAGCCCTTCAGGCTTGGGGACCACATACCTCCTTGTGTCAGGGCCCCTTTGGGGACGGCAGAGATCAGTGGAGCCTGATGAAGTGTTTATGCCCCGAGAGGCTGGCCCCCAGCGCCCACAGCCCTAGCTCAGAGGTGCTTTCAGACCCTTGCATCCTTCCAGCTCCGCTGACTTGTTCCAAGGCAGGCTGGACTGGTTTTCTCCTCAGAAAGGCTAGTCTTGGGGTCAGCCAGCGGATACACTAAAGTTAACGTAGCTATTATCACTTCTTTGTTAATGAGGGAAGAACCAGCTATGATGATGCCAAACCATTCAGAAATGTTGCACAGTTCTTGGGATTTAACGTCCCAGGACAAATTTTGTGTTCAGAAAAGAGAGCAGTCGACAATGATTTTAAGTCCCAACCAGGCTCCCAAGGGTCCCTTGTGCTTCACTGAGCTTTTATTTTTTTTGAACATATTTTTCCTATGAAGTTATGAATCTTGGAAGCTGTGAGAAGCACTGGCAATCTCGTCCGACTCATCAGGCAGCAGGAGCTCTTTCCTGGATGGAGGCTTAGGGTGAAGTTAATCCCTGAAGTAGGTGGAGGACAGGCAGGCTGAAGATTCTGTCACCCCAGCCCAAGGGGTTGGCCATGGAGTGATTGCAAGGGCTGAGGGACAGGGGGCAGGATTGGATTCTCCTAGACTAGTTAACAGGAGCAAACCCACTCATTCTCATAGATGAGACTCAAAAGCACAGCTGGATACCCTGGGTGTTCCTGAGCCCAAGAACACTCGCCTCTTGAAACTCCACAGCCTCTAACAAGTCCATAGATGCTGTTCAAAGTGACCTTCTTTGACAAAGAAGCAAAGTGTCTGTAGGATTAAAACCACTTGCAAAATTTCATTAAAATCAATGTAAAAAATGTTGAAAATGCTTTGAAGAAATCAGATCTGAGCGGTCCCTTCCTATAAAGGAGTCTGTGAACAAGTCAGACAGAAAGCGTGACCTCTGCACGTGCCTGTAGCTGAGACTGAAGGGGAAGATTCTTTTCAATGTGACCCATATTTGCAACCTGCCTGCTGTGTGCCAGCCGCAGCCCTTGACTCTGGGGGACAAAGATGGGTAAGACTGGATTTCTTGCCCCAAGGAATTGCGTAGGGAAAGACCTCATATGGCTAGTCATGGTGCCAGTAGGAGTTCACGTATAGCCCAAAGGAAGAAGCAACATTTGAGACAGGCTCAAAGAGTGAGCACAATCTCAGTGCTCAGAGATGGGGGAGAAGGGTCTGGGAGGCAGGAACACAGGGATGGGCACTTGCTCGCGATGTCACTGGGGAGAGCTGTCTATGAGACTGTGGGACAGAAGAAAAGGCAAAAGGTGAATGGGGAATGGTGGGATGTTGCCAGGCTGTGGGGGCTCTGATATTCATCGAAAGGGTTTTGGACTTTATTCTGTAACTAATGGGGACTCATGGGAAGGTTTCTGAGCAGGAAGGTAACTTAATTTTTATTTTATTTTTATTGTCACCTGTGGACATTTCTGCATTGCTTTTAGAGAGAGAAGAAGGGTGGGGGTAGGGAGAGGGAGAGAGAGAGAGAGAGACTGGGAATCAAACCCTCAACCTAGGTGTGTGCCTTGACCAGGGATCGAACCCCAACCTTTCAGTTTACGGGACAACACTCCAACCAACTGAGCCACACCAGCCAGGGTGAAGTAGCTGAATTTTTTTTTAATTAAAAGCAAACACACACATGCTCATTGAAAGATTTCAGCTATACTGAAGTCTATAAGCAAAAAAAGCGAAAATGTTCTCATTCCCAGAAGTAACTTCTCCTTCATGCCATTTCATTGACATGTATCTACAGATACAGATACACGGAAGTCAAGCCTGGACGTGGGAAGGAAGATGGTTCTGTCAGAAGAGAGGACTGTCATCTAGGGAAGCCTGTGCCGTGTCTCATCACCTGGCTCATTTTGCTCTCCTGTGTATATTTCAGAACATGGTTTTATTGGATATTCCCCGGAACTGCTGTGGAACAACACTCTGCCAGATTACAGCCCCGGGGAGTCTTTTTCCACTGTCTTTGGGGTGTTTTTCCCAGCAGCTACAGGTATTGTGATTTGGATTCTTTTACACATTCATGTTAGGGGTATAAATGTTTGGTTCCTAAAACTCAGAATCATAATTGACCTTCATGTGACCTCTGAGAATGTATAGATGATTTTAGAGATGGCCTTAACTTTGACCAAAAATCTGTTATGTAACAGTTTACTTGTTCATAATTCCTGAAGGCCCCTGGCGTGATTTAATCCTCCTTAACCCCTGTACTTACACTTGACACCTGTTGGCCAAGTTAATAGAGGGGACATGCTTCTCTTAGGGCTGAGCAGGATGAATTCCTCAGTGGAACAAGCTGTCCTTTCCCCTGTGGAATGAGTGCAAATTTGGTCTGGAAACTCCCCTCCCCACTCCCCTGAACCCTGCATCTTCTCTCAGTAGACAGAGAAATGCCATTATCTTTTCTTACCCACTGGCTCTGGGGGAAACCGTGATCCAGTGGGCTCTCCTTACCCTTCCTTGCCCACTTTTCCTCTCTGTAGTGGTCCGGGAGGAGCCTTCCACAGCTGAGGTCCCTATAGAATTCTTGTTTGTCCTAGGCTAGGGGCCTGGCCTAGAAGGCAGTAAGCTGATGTGTTGACCAAATGATCCATAGGAAAGAACCATTTGCTGGGGACCAGGCTTGTCCCCACAGCACAGAGTCAGAAAAACCTTTCACTCTTGATCAGGCTGTGTGGATGCCCTGGAGCGCGGCTGATGTTATCTTCTTATTCTCCTTGCCTTCTCTCTTGGCCTTCTTTTTTTTTTTTTTAATTATATTTTATTGATTATGCTATTACAGTTGTCCCAATTTTTTCTCCCTTTTCCCCCTCCCCCCTGCATCCCCCACTCTCAGGCAATCCTCCCATCATTGTTCACCTCCAGGGGTCATGCATATAAGTGCCTTGGCTGCTCCATTTCCTGTACTGTACTGTACATCCCCATGGCTATTCTGTAACTACCTATTTGTACTTCTTAATCCCCTCGCCTCTTTGCCCACTCCCCCACACCCACTCCCATCTGGCAACCATCAAAATGCTCTCTATCCATGATTCTGTCTCTGTTCTTGTTTGCTTAGTTTGCTTTTTTTAGATTCAATTGTTGATAAATATGTATTTGTTGCCATTTCATTGTTCATAGTTTTGATCTTCTTCTTTTTCTTAAATAAGTCCCTTTAACATTTCATATAATAAAGGTTTGCTGATGATGAACTCCTTTAGTTTTTTTCTTGTCTGGGAAGCTCTCTATCTGCCCTTAGATTCTAATGACAGCTTTGCTGGGTAGAGCAGCCTGAACACACCCAATCTCATCTGAGCTCAGAAGCTAAGGCAGGTTGGGCCTGGTTAGCACTTAGAAGGGAGTTCCTCTGCCTTCTTATATGTGGCTATTCCCTTGCTCATTATCTTCTCCCCAAATAGGATAGGGATAGAAAAAGGAAGGGAAGCTACTACAGTGTTGAAAATTTAAGAGACTGTCCATACCAAATGTTGGCAGGGATGTGGAGAAACTAGAATCCTCACACACTGCTGATGGGTAGGTAAAATGGTACAACCATTTTGGAAAAGTCTGATGTGCATGTTTAAACATTAAACATGCACCCAGCCATTCCACTCCCAGTGCTCTACTGCAGAGAACAAAAGCATGTCAAGACTTGTACATGAAGGTTCAAAGCAGCTTAATTTGTAATCGTGTCAAACTGGAAACAACTCAAATATTCATCAACAGGTGAATGGATACACAAATGATGGTGTTGCCATACAATATAAACTACTCATCAATTAAAGAATGAACTATTTCCCTGGCTGGTGTGGCTCCGTGGACTGAGTTCCAGCCTACAAACGAAAAGGTTGCTACTTTTTTTCCCAGTCAGGGCACATGGCTGGGTTGCAGGCCAGGTCCCCAGTTGGGGCGTGTGAGAGGCAACTGATCATATTTCTCTCACACATTGAAGTTTCTCTCCCTCTCTTTTTCCTTCCCTTCCCCTCTCTCTAAAAATAAATAAATAAAATCTTTTAAAAACTCAACTGTTGGTGCATGCAACAATATAGATGAATCTCAGAACAATTAGGCTGAGTGAAAGAAGTCAGACAAAAAGCACATTTTAAGAAAATAAAATGATAAAATCTCCATTTATAGAAGATTCTAGAAATTGCCAACTATAGTAAAGAAAGCGGACCAGCAGATGCCTGTATATGGGGGTGAGGGAAGCAGGAGGGGGGAACAAGGAAATTTCTGGGAGTGAAAAATATATACCTGACTATGGTGATGGTTTTAGAGGTCTATTCATATGTCAAAACTTTTCATATTGTTACCCTTTACACACGTGCAGCTTATCATATGTTAGTTATGCTTTGGCACAGCTGTTGAAATAAAATAATAATAATAATAAACTAATCATCCATCCTCAGCCCCTCAGTTTTCTCTCTCTAACAATGGCCTCTTTTTCTCCTCTTCACAGCCAGCACCAGAGCCTGTCTGTGCCCTCACCTCTGTGTTTCTGCCACCTGTTCACCCCTCCCCCACTCTCTCCTTTTGGAATTCCAAGCTCATCTCTCCAATGAAGGGGCTCCTTTCCAAATCACCAGTAACTCCCACATGTCTCAATTCAGTGGGCATTTCCAAGTTGTCAATGTGTTGGATCTCTTGGGAACATTCCACTTCCTCCTCCTTTTCTTTCTGACTTGCCTTTATAGGTGCATCCTCTTCTGCCTATCCATTAAATGTTGGGCTTCTTCAGGCTGTGTTTGAGCCCTCTTCCCTCTCTACTGTTTATGTTGGGATCTCATCCATTGTTCAGTGACCACCCACAAGGCTGATGACTCCCAAATTTATCCCTCTAGCTTGGACTTCTCTAAGCTTCACATCATAGTTTCCGTTGCCCATATGGCATTTCTTGGGTATTTCAGACCCACCATGTTCAGAAAAACTCATCCCACCTTCTCCTGAACTGGTTTTTCTCCTCTACTCATGATCTCGGAAATGGCACCTCCATCTAGCCAATTACTCATACCAGTAGTGGGGAGTAATTTGTGATACTTCCTTTACCTATCCTCTGTCCATCTGGACCAACTCACCACTCTGGCCCAAGCTTCATCTCTTACCTGGGTAACTGCAGTGATGCCCCCTGAGGCTTGGGCACAGGCATGAGCCTGGAGTTGGACCTCAGTTGTGGCAGGTAGAGTCTTGGTCTTCAAATATGGGTGTGCCAGAGACAGTGCATCTCTTTCATTTTTATGAATTGAAAAGAGAGTCAGTTTCTGACCCTGAGCCTTCACTCTTCCTGGATGACTGAAAACTGATGTCAATCATGGGTCATGCCCCCACCTTGTCCTGCCTTCTGTTCCAGGGTCTTAGAGTCTTACAAAGAACTGAAGCATGTAAAGGGGGCTCTGACTATTCATCATTTGTACCCAAAGCCAGGCCTTCTGATTTTCCAGTCTGTAGATCCCTTCACATATGTGCTCTTTGCTGCTTCTGAGCCACTTTCAAGGACTAGAAATCTGCTAAGCCTGGGAACCTTATGCTTAGAGTCTATGCATTTCCCAGGCCTTCCTTTCTGAGGTCTTGCTTGATCGATGCCCATCAGTGCTGCCCAGGAGTTGGTCCCAGGTCCTCACTGCTTCTGATCCTGTGGGCTTTTCTGTCCTTTCAGCCAGCTCCAGGGGCAATCTTCTGTTCTGACACTGAGGACACCCTGTCCAGGGCCAGCTTCGTGGGTATGAACCTGTACATTCACACTGTGCCCCAAGCTCAGAGGGTCCTCATAATGGCTTAATGCTTTGGTCTGGTAAAATTCTTAACAATTTATGAACAAGGGACACTGTCCTTTTGTTTGCACTGGGACCGTGAGCTCTGTTTTTGTCGCCCTTGCTTCCCCCAGACATCCTGTTCCTTCTCTAGCCTCTACAGTCTCCTAAGGGTTCAGGCGTTTGAGAAACAGAACCCAAAACAGTGTGCGCTCGAGCTCTGCTGCTTTGCTGCCACACGGCACTCCCAAGACAGTAAAATACAGTTGACCCTTGAACAGCACGGGTTTGAACTTTTTGGGTCCATTTACACACAGATTTATTTTTCAACAAATGCATACAATACCCTAAATATATTTTCTCTTTCTTATGATTTCTTAATAACATTTTCTTTTCTGTAGCTTACTTTTAAAAATAAGAATAAGGTATACAATATATATGACATACAAAATATGTGTTAAGTGACTGTTTATGTTTTTAGTAGGGCCTCTGGTCAACAGTAGACTATTAGTACTGGGTTGGCCACAAAGTCCATTTAGTTTTTTCCATAAAATAAAGGACATATTTTTCATTTTCACCAATACCTTTATTGATTTGGATATTTTGAGTATGTTGGCTATCTCCTACATGGTAGAACATTGATTGTCCTCAGTTAATGTCTCAATTTGATCACTGCCAACTTCAACTGGTCTACCCAACCATGGAGCATCATCCAGCGAGAAATATCTAGATAGCACGAAGCTTTGCAAACCACTTTTGACACATTCCATCAGTCACAGCACCTTCTCCATACACTACACAATTTTTTTTTTTTTTGCGTTTCAGGTGCGTTTTTACCTTTCTTGAAATAATAAAATATGATATGCCAAAAATGTTGCATATTTTCTTCCATCTTCAATATTAAAATGGCTACACAAAACTAAGCGCTACTAGAGCCATCTTACAGAAAAAAACAAATGAACGTTTTGGCCAACCCAATGTTAAGTTTTGGGGGAGTCAGAAGTCCTGTGCGGACTCTTGACTGCACGAGGGGTTGGCACTCCTAACCCCTGCATTGTTCAAGAGTCAACTGATAGGTTAACTTCCTTTTGAATGGGCAGAAAAGGAAAGGGGGAAATAAAACAGAGGAGAATTTTAAAGTTATCTGAAACTATTTCCAGCTCCGCCACCGCCGCACCCCCCTTCCTCTGCCTCCTGACACAGACACTTCCCACTGGGCGCCTCCTTGGGTCTGGCAGTGGGTCCCATCCCAAGTCAAGAAGCCGTGGGTGCAGGGGCCAGGTTAACAGTTACACCTGAGGCGGGGCTGTGGGCCTCTCTGGGTTCTTTTCAGGCAGGTTGCCTCAGGTTGTGTGACTGGGCTGGGCCCTCTCCACACTGTTCCCACAGCATTCCTCCTTTGCCTCTCCAGACCCCACATCTTAGTAAGAGGGGATGCCTAGTCCGAGAAGGCGCTGGAGGCGACAAGTCTCCCTATGGTACTTCTCCCTTCAGGACAGAATTAGCAGTGCCTCCAATCCAAAGGGGCTCCCCAGTAGCCCAGAGTTTGAGCTGGGATAAGGTTTGAGAACAGCTAATCCAGTGACTCTTGCCTTTTAATCCGTTTTTGATAATCCAATCCACATTCGTTTTGATCATCTGTATTTCCAGAATACACTGGGAATTCTGAGATGCCACCTGGAACTGGAGAGGAGTATCTTTCTCCTTCCTTTGAAGAAGATTGCTATCTAAGAACATTAGTCAAGCTTTACTTTCTGCGGTTTAAATTATGAAAATATTATTTTGTAATATTCCAAATATAAACTTGTAATACTTAACAAACTGTCTGCACAGGCTTCTTTTACCCCATCCCTGTTAAGGGATATGGTTCCCTGTCCCTCTCACTCCCTCGACCCAGCCAGGTTAAGGATCACTGATCTGAACCCTTTATTTGACCAACCAGTAGAGGAGGAACACCGAACAGTGTTTGAAGAACTGCTAAAGGTCACTCAGTGGCCTGAGGTGGGCCACCTTTCCGCTGTGGAGGGTTGCCTACCCTCACTCTCTGTTTTCCAGGGGCCCCAGTGTAAACTCGGTAGGCAGGGTGAACAATTTGTATCACTTGGCTTTCCCCGGCAGATGTTCTGTTAGCTATGAAAAGCATGGATGATTGGCAGTTTCCATGGCGATGGATTTGCCAAGGATTAGTGCTCAGTGAGTCATGGCTGGAGCTCCCTCCAACACCATCCTTTTCTGGAACAAGACAACCTCCAGGCTGTGGAGGGGGGAGAGGAGTTTGGAAGAACAAACACCTTAGTCCCCCCACCATGCATCCCCATGTCCCTCCAGAGACCTATTATTTAGATTACTTCAGAGATTTTACCCCAAAGGCAGGAGATTTTCTGGGAGGAGCAGCTGAAGACTAGGTTTTGGTGGCTCCTCTGGGTTTATGAAGTAAGTCCTTCTGTCCTTCTGTCTTCTTCACTGCACCCACCACACCCTGTGTAGTGGCTGCAGGGCGGGGTTGGGGCCTTGGACAGACTGTGTATTTGCTTTGTTTTTGAAAGTACTTTCGTTCTCCAAGCTACACCAAAGTTTCCCTGAAAAACAAACATCTCTCTACAGGGTTCTCTCTCTCTCTCTCTCTCTCTCTCTCTCTCTCTCTCTCTCTCTCTCTCACACACACACACACACACACACACACACACACACACACACACACAACCACTCCAGGGATCTGGGACCATAATACATGGAGAAACTAGTAAATGGAAATTTACTGGGAATAATACCAATATGTGAAGTCATGTAGCCCCATCCCCAAATCTCAAACTCTTACTTGGAAGGGATAAGAGCCTTTTGTGGTTGACCACACCCAGCATAAAAACATAGCAGGGAAACCAACAGCTTTTACCAGAATGTCCAAAGTCACCTTCATGGTCAAGAGTCACGCTATTTCTGTGACACCCTTCAGCCCTCCTGGGCCTGATTCCCTTCCCCAGCTCACACTCCCACACCCTGAGAAGCTTGGGGGACTCTGCTGGGCCCCTCTGGATTGGGGGCTGTCTTCAGGACCCTCAACCCAGAGCCTCAGTGCTTGCTCCACCTTTGGCCCACCTCCTGCATTCACCACCCAGGACATCTCCTAGGTCTCCTCCTAAGTTGTGTGTCTTGTGGGTGAGAGAACAAGAACTTACCGTACCAGAATGGGGCCCCCGTTTAAAGAACAGAGACCCAAGTAAGAACAGCCCAAAGATGGGGCTTACCTCACTGCATTCTGATGAACTTCTGAGCAGGAACAGGAGAAAGGAAGGAAACTTTCTATTTATTATACATGTTTATTTTTGTAGTTTTATGTATAGAATTAATCTATAATTTTATCAAAATTATTTTTAAAATATCCAAATAATCATTACCTTTATGATGGCCTACTATGTCAGGCACTGTGCCCACCAGTTTATAGATGGAATCTTTTATTTAACCTCCCATAGCCCCCCTGGTACTGGAGATACAGATTTACTATGACCCTAATGAAATGTTCATTGTCCCTCACTTCCATGAGCTCCTTCTATATTGTTGAAAAGTTTTAGGCCCCATACAACCTGGAACCTTCCATGGGTTCTCCTATTAATCCATTTTTCAGGTTAGAAAGCAGAGAGGTTAAGTTATTTCCCCAAAGTCACCCAGACAGTAGGCGATGGACCCCATTGTTTCCTATGTCCTTCAGAGAGGATACTGGAAGAGAGGACACATGTTTGTCTGGAGCTGCCCCTGACCCAGAAGATAACAAATCTTGTTTGATTCCTGGCATTTGCATGTCCCATTCATTAACACTGTCTCTCAGCTGAATCTCAAGGCATTAGAGCAGTGAAGACTAACAAATTCTGCTTCCAAGAATAGAGTGAAGAAGGGATTAAAGTTTCTTGCAAGAAGAACTAAACAAATAAACCAACAAGCCAGGTGTGGAGAAGGAGTGGGGTTTGGAAATCAGGTACAAGGTGAGGAGAGACGGTCAGAGTCCTTAGGGAGCCAAGGGATTTCTGAGTGAGGAATAGAGTCCATCTTTCCTGAGTGGACATTTACTTAACACTTACTAGATGCCAAGGTAGTTCATTCTGACTTTATGACAGTCCTTCAAGGTAAATAATCTTATCCCTGTTTGCAGATGAGGCTCAAAGCTGCACTGCCTACAAACAGTATAAGAGAAACAAACCAACCAACCAACCAACCAACCAACCAACAAAAAGGCAACAGATAGGATTTGAGCAATTTTGTGCATGGATATTCTACCTTAATTAAAAAAACCAATACATTTATACACTTAAAAAGAGAGAGAAAATAGGCAGCAGAGAAACAATTAAGCTATAAATGGAAAGCGAAAATTAAAGGTTTCTAAGGACACAGATTTGGACTGAAAAGCTCCCAGGGGGAAGCTTGGAAGTTTCTTGAGAAAAAATAAGTAGTCCTTTAATAAATACTAACAGCAACCAGAAAAGCCTAGAAAAACTATTAAGCTTCTCCCCTCCCTCACTAATTCTCATTTTCATGAACAAAAAAGAAAATAGGGTGAGAAGTAGGACTGTGCTGACAGGCAGCAGGTGGAGCCTGTGACCTCTGCGTGCCGTGGCTGACTAAGGGGGAGGCAGAAGAAGATGCCCTCGATTTGGCAGCTGTTGGTAGGTGGCTACCTGATATTTATACTGGTTAGTTTAACTAAGAACTTATTTTTCAGTTGTATAAGGGGTCAAAGTCCTCTCCTGGCCATCCGTGTGTGGTCAGCCCAGACATTAAAGCCAGGGTACCAGGCCCCAGCCCCCTGTTACCTGGTGCAAGCCACCCAAACTGTAGGTGTAGGCTCAATGCTCAGGGGGCTATGGATGGTGCTAGAGGTGTAGCCTCCTAAACACACCTAGTGAAGTGGTGGCCACACCATCTTACATATATATTAAGGCTAGAACAATAAAGATTTTCTAAAAAGCCATAGGACTTGGGTGGACGACCAAGTCAGAAGGCTTAAACCGTTGAAGAGAGCTGTTACTTAGGTCACATGGTCATCCTGACACAGGGAGAACGGTGGTTTGGGGTAAAGTATGAACCGCTTCCAGGAACTGGCTTGTCAGACCTGTGAGGAGGGGGCATGGCCACGACCAGGCACAGGACAGTGCTTCGGAACTGGTGATGGACGAACACTTGTGTGTTGTACCGATTATAACCGATAAGTTCAGCCTTCTGCTGGGGGAGGTAACCCAAATTAATCATGCACTTATCCTGTTTTAAAAAAAGGATATCCAAGAAAAGCATGGGTGTTAGAATGAAATGGAGAGACTGTACAGTCAGTGGAAAGAACACCGACTGAGATCAGGAAACTCGCAGATCAGTGCTGGGTCTGCTAGCAGTCAGCAAAGCACTGGGGCAGAATCGTTCTCCTTCTGGGTCTCAGTTTCCTCATCTGAGGAAATAAAAGATTGAGGTGATCTTTATGATACCTTTCAGCTCTAAGAATCATTGATTCTAGATAGCCATTTTTAAAAATTTTAAAAACCCTGCTGAGAAAAGTGTAAAGGTCAAATAGTAATTTCAAAATGGACACTTACCGTTCCCCAAGCTGTGTTCCATAACGCTAATAATGAATGAAGTGTGTTATTTTTTTTTTAAGTGTTCAATGGTCAAAATAAGTTTTGAGGAACACTGTGCTGCATTTGTCTTCTTAGAAATGGACAATGACATTAGCATTTTACAGGCCCTTGTAAGCCCAGCAGTAAAACCTCACTAAGCTTTCTTGTAGAACATCTGGACACTAATGCTCTGGGAAATGGCATCTGTTCTACGACACCCACCCTAAATCTAGCTCTAACATTAACAACAATATTTTTAAATTGTACCAGGAGCAGAAGGAAAGCAAGCTAGAGAATTTTTGTAACCTTTGACAAGTGTGGGCAAAACATACTGAATCAAAAGAATTTTTTCTAGATTTAACTGGCAAGCAAGACATTTATAATTCACCAGGACTAGAGGTCATCTGCTCAAGACGTGGGTAGTGAAACAAGGGCAAAATTCTGGAAGCAGCAGCCACAATGTGCAAGCCAGCCTAACACAAGTCACAGGTCACGCACGTCACCCCAGCAAGGGTCGCCCACGAGGTTTCCTGTCTGGAATGCAGGTTGCCTGCATTTCCTTGTGTCTGGTGCTTTGTGTCTGTGGGACTGACTACCTACTTTCTGGCTTTTGTCTCAAAACCCAACTTCCTGGCTGTTCGGGTCTAGCCCATTCCTGAGGGTGTCCCGTGTCAGTGCCAGTGCCCTCTCTTCCCACTGGCCAGGATCCCAGCGTACCCCACACCAGGCCCGAGAGTACGACCTGTAATCAAAGGTTGGGTCATTGACTGTGTAGGGGATTATGGTGGTGAAGACAAGGGCATTGTTATGAATACAGAACATATTTGGAAGTAGGAATCAGAGTTAATCAATCATTTTCCTAGATTAAAGCACATATTATAGCAGTGGAGTTTTCGTAGATCTTCATTTATTAACTTTTATAAGGGATCAGAAGGAAGGCATACAAAATGACATGGCAAACTGTAGGCGATACTAAGATAGCAAAGAATAAATGGCAGTAGGTAGTCTGGCAAAGCTGAATGAATTGCCAGGACTTGGGGGCAGAGTGAAGCTGTCGCAGTGGGAGCCGATGTGGGCGGGCAGCTGGGGACACTGGCAGAGGGTCAGCGCTGGGGACACCCAGGAGGTGGTAGCGATGAAGTTAGTGGGGTCTACAGTCAGGTAACCATGGAGATTTGGCCAGGGATACCCTTGGCACCAGATTGTTCTAGCCCTTGAGCAGAGCTTCAGTGACAGGACCTGGTCCCAGGGTCACTGGTCAGAGTAATCCTGGCCCTGGGCATGTCTTTTTGATCCAGATAAGTCTTGCACATGATAAGAAATAAAATAGTACAGAGGTGCTTAGGATGTATAGCAAGTCTCCCCCAACCCCTCGCCACTCCAAGTTCCCCTCCATAGGGAAAACTGCCTATAGCCAGTTCAGCACTTCGGGAGTTGCCTGTATACCACCGAGCCACATGCCTGCACCTGCACCTTCATTAGTGGAAGTCAGGTGCATATGCTCTATTGACTCCACTCTGAGCAACGAGAGAATTTAGTTTCCTCACATGTTCCTCCATCCACTTCCCAGTTTTCAAGTTATATTTTAATTTTTAGTTCTTTTTGGTTACCTTTATAACTTTAAATAATCTACTAAAATTTCTGTTATTTTATCAGTTCTAGGATGCATCCCTTCACTTTTTATTGTTGGTGTAGGAAATTGAGATTCTGTGTTGTGTTTTAAGATGAATGTATTTGTCACATTTTTTTTTACAAGGATTGCTTTAATTATCTCAAGGGAATCTGTTGATAATTGTGAGTTTGTTGTCATTTTACTATTCATAGTTTTGATCTTCTTTTTCTTAGATAAGTCCCTTTAACATTTCTTATAATAAGGGCTTGGTGACAATGAACTCCTTGAACTTGATCTTATCTGAGAAGCATTTTATCTGCCCTTCCATTCTAAATGAAAGCTTTGCTGGATAGAGTAATCTTGGATGTAGGTCCTTGCCTTTCATGACTTGGAATACTTCTTTCCAGCCCCTTCTTGTCTGCAAGGTTGCTTTGGAGAAATCAACTGACAGTCTTATAGGAACTCCTTTGTAGGTAACTCTCTCCTTTTCTCTTGCTGCTTTTACGATTCTCTCCTTATTTTTATTCTTGGGTAACTTAATGATGGTGTGCCTTGGTGTGTTCCTCCTTGGGTCCAACTTCTTTGGGACTCTCTGAGCTTCCTGAACTTCTTGGAAGTCTATTTCCTTTGCCAGATTAGGGAAGTTCTTCTTCATTATTTTTTCAGACGAGATCAGTTACATTCAGGGTGATATAGCTGTAGACTCCGTCATTATTTTTTCAAATAAGTTTTCAATTTCTTGCTCTTCCTCTTCTCCTCCAACCCCTATGATTCAGATGTTGGAATGTTTAAAGTTGTCCCAAATGTTCCTAAGCCTCTCATCTTTTTTTTTTGAATTCTTGTTTCTTCATTCTGTTCTGGTTGAATGTTTATTTCTTCCTTCTGCTCCCCCGGTTTCCTTCACCGTTAGTTCCCTGTATATTTTCCTTTATTTCACTTTTCATAGCCTTCACTTCTTCCTCTGTTTTGTGAACATACACAGGCATTTCTGTGAGCATCCTGATTATCAGCGTTTGAACTATGCATCTGATAGGCTGGCTATCTCTTCATCACTTAGTTCTGTTTTTGGAGCTTTGATCTGTTCTTTAATTTGGGCCATATTTCTTTGCCTCAGCACGCCTATTATGTTGTAAGGGGTGGAGCCTTAGGTATTCACCAGGGCGGGACAACCCACTGTGCTGTGTTGTGGCGCTGTATGTAGGGGAGGGGTCTGAGAGGGAATACTGCCGCTTGCTCAGCTCTTGCCCAGCTTTTAGTCACTTCCCCTGCTTCCCACAAGCAAATTGGGCCCTTCTGGTGCTGATTCTCAGGTGGTTGGGTTTGTGTACATTCTAGGAACCCGTGGGCCTCTCCGACAAACTCTCTTGTGAGTCTGGTAGTTTCTCCTGCTGTTGCAACCCCCACAGATTTTTATAGCCAGAGGTTTTGAGGCTTTATTTCCCTGCACTGGAACCCTAGGTTGTGTGGTCTATCTTGCTCCCCAGTTGTTCTTCCCAGTTTATCTGCACATTAATGTGGGACTGCCCAGTCTGCCAGCCATTGTCTCACCCACCCCAGTCTCAAGCCCCAGCCTTGCTATGTGTCCTCTCCACTAAGGCTGCCTGTCTCTGCCCCTCGTACCAGTCTGAATGAATGTTTCTTCTTTAACTCCTTGGTTGTTGGACTACTATACAATTCAATTTTCTGGCAGTTCTGGTTGGTTTTTTTTTTTTTAATTTGTTGTTATCCTTCTTTTGGTTGTTCGAGGAGGCAAAGTGTATCTCCTTATGCCCCCATCTTGGCCTGAAGTCCTCTTCTATTATATTCTTTGCTCAAATTTTCTACCCCTTTATCTTTCTGTTTTAAGTTCTAGTGTATTTACTTAACTTTATCTTTTAGATCTTTGTTGCAGTTTTAATTTTAGTGATCATGTTTTTAATTTCCAAAAGTTTTTTCTGGGTCTTGGATTATTTTTTGTTTTGCATGGCAACTTTCTTTATGCATAAAATATTCTTCTTGGATGTGTCTGGAGCTACTAGTTAGTGTTTACTTCAAAATTCTCTTCTGTATCATGCTTCTTATGTTTCTTCCAGCCCAGGTTGTTCTATTTTTATCACACATGTATTTGTGTGTTTGTTCCTGGTTTTTATCATACAGCTGGCAGTCTTTGGTTGCTGGCGTGGATTCCCTGCTGTAGTGTGTGTGGGTCTGTTTCCCTGATGGGGCTCCATCCACATGGGAAAGCAGACTGCAGCACATTTGTGAGAATGGCTGGTTCTGAGGAGGGCTTCGTTTGGGGTGCAAACATCCACACCAGCAGTCCTGATTTTCCTTGGGCAATGTATTCAAATCCTCTAGAGAAGTATTCCAAAGCTTTCTGTTCCTTCCCTTTCACTCTTTATCATTTCATTATCTGCATTTTCTGTGTTCCAGACTTTTTTGGAGATCTTTCATCTACTTAAGACCCCCCCTCCCAGTCCTCTTTGCTTGTAGGCACGTATCCATTTTTCCCCTTTCCTGCCTTTTTAATAGGATCTTGGGAGGGAGGGGAACCAGAGGAAAGAAAATATGTCTAACATGCTACTTTAAACAAAAAGCTCTTTAAAATTTATTTCCCCCTTATTTCAAGATGATTACTGTAGAAAACTGAGGAAATATAGATAAGTAATAAAATGAAAAAAGATGTTCTTATCATCACCCACAAATAACCTTGTCAACTTTTTAAAACGTTCTAGTTCCTTTTTGTGCTGTGTCTATTTATGTTTTTGTTTTACAGTGGGATCATACCAAACATCTTGTTTTCTAAAATGCCTCTGAAAACGAAACAGTAGCTTTTAAATATCTTTCCATGTCACAACATATTCCTGAAAATATTGCGAGACCTGGTATTTATTGAAAGATGTATCATCACTGATTTAGCCAATCCGCTGTTTTTTAGATATTAGATTGTTTCTAGTTTTCACTATTATAAAGAAGCATTTATAGACATTTTTGGCTAACTTTTGACTCATATCCTTGACTGTTCACTTAGGATGACACCCTAGTAGTAGAATTACTGGGTCCAGCATTCAGGGCACTCTCTGAAACAGCCCCACTTTAACTTTCTGGCACCCAGCTTTCACTTCTCTCTGCTTCTCTTGAGCTGCTGTAAGTGTTAACTGCAGAGGCATCATGAGCATGACGTTTGGAGTCAGACAGACTGGGGTCGAATCACAGCTTTTGCCGCTTAGTAAATGTGTGACCTTAGGCTGTTTTAATTAACCTCTTTGAACACTAGTTTCCTTTTCTGTAAAACAGGGGAAATAATTCTACCTTTCTGATGTGGTTGTTGTGAGGATTAAACAAGATAAAAATGCACGTAAAGCACTTAGCACAGGCCCTGTCAGGTTGAAAGTGTTCACAAATCCATGCTGATGGGGTTAGACCATTCCTTCCCCGAAGCCTCTGTAAATCTTGCTTCAAGGCCATGTTGCAGATGCACCCACCCTCTGGGAGGCTCTCCTGACCCGGGCTGGTAGAGCTCTTGTGGGCTGGACCTGCTTTTGGTGTTTGGAACAGATTGGCTATAGCTTCCCTCTGTGTGTGTGTACGGACAGAGTCGAGCAACATCCCCCCTCCACCATCCCGCACTGTGCTGTCTCCCCACCATCATTAACTACTTTTTAATTTGGGAATAGCAGTGATGATGTGACTAAAGCGTTGTTCTTTGGAGTTTGTTCAGAGCCCTTTGGCAGTTCAGGAGGTTTGAATGTGGTCTCTAACTCTCACTATTGGGTGGGACTTGCCCGCAGACACCTGAACCCCAGCGTAGACGGAGGGCAGCAGAGGCAAGGAACCCTGCTTAACTGGTGGAAGGCAGCACTTAGTATGTGGCCTTCGGACCTTTGTGCAGCCTGCCAGACGCCTCCCTTGCCCTCATTACTTTGCACTGAGCCGTAAGAGGATTTTGTAGCTTAGGGCTTTCTTCAGCATTGCCCTACACACAACAGTCCCTTTCATGCCTGTGGATGCCTCCCAGTTGCCAGGGGAGATTGAGAAGCAAGGTTTACTGAGCTGCAGATGGGAGGACTTGCCAAGGGGTGGCTTCCAGAAGGGTCCCCCCACTCCCAACCAGGAGGGAATCCAAGAGGATAAAGTGATTCCCTGCTCACCCCTCTCCCATATGGATGTCTTTCAGGAGTCATGGCCGGCTTCAACATGGGGGGTGACCTCAGGGAGCCTGCCACCAGCATCCCCCTGGGCTCCCTTGCAGCTGTTGGCATCTCGTAAGTTCCCCTCATTGGCAATCAGCTGGAGAGAGGAAGAGAAAACTCCAGGCAAAAGAGGGAGGGGATTGCCACCTTTGTTCTGATAGTACCCCGAGTCTGACCAATCTATTTCATATTCCAACCCTCTTTTTAACATTCAGCGGGCTGGAAAATTGAAGTCTGGCGTGTTCAGATGAGTGCCCTTTCATACCCCCAGCCTGGGAATGCAGGGCGAAGCGTCACTAACACAGACCCAATCCTTTCTTTCCTTACTCCTCAGCCTCCCTGCCTCTCCCCCTCCCCACCCACATTTTGAACTTGGGGATTTTTTAACCATTGCGTTTCCAGGACCGTTGGAAGGAGCATAAAGATGAAGGGTTTTGCAATCAGATTCAGATTTGCATTTCAGCCATGCCGCTGCTGGGCTGCGAGACTTTGGGCCATTTACTGTACTTAGTTCTCTGGGCCTCCTTTTTCTTTTATGTAAAATGTGGACAATTAAAACATGTGGGCCCCTTAGGCTGTGGATATTGTGTGTAAAGGCTCATAGTAGGAACTTAAAGACTGGTCCCTCTTCCCCCAGTTAGCCTCCTGGCACCACCCCCAGGCTGTCCTGGGTTTTAGGTCTCACTGTGCTACCCACAGGAGCAGGCTGGGTGGCCTTAGGTCTGTTTCTGACCTTCTAGAATCTTTTGATTTTCTTGTTGTACCCTGAGAAAAAGCTTCTCTGCCTTCACTGGGTGGGTGTGAAAGGCAATGAGATCACAGATGTGACAATGCCTTCAAAAGTTAGAAGCGCCTGCATTATTTTCATTGTGATATTTATAAATATTAACATATGTATTTCTCAAATGCTGAATTTGCTCTTAGCCAGGCACACAGCCCCAGTCTGCTTTATGCTAATCAGGGTAATTAATCATGTTGGGAAGAAAATGAAGCCAATGGGGAGAGAGAGAGAGTTGGGAGTTGGGAAGGAAATAAAGAAAGAACCCTGTCTTGTTTTTGGTCACAGCTGGGAGGTCCTAGGAGGAACCTCTGGCCCATCTTCTCACTGCCGGTGTGGAAATGAGGCCACAGGGATGGCGGGACTTGTTCCAGGTCACAGGGCATCTGGGGGCGGAGCCAGGCCACTGCAGGCCAGATTCTGTCTGTTCTGGAAGCCAAGGAACAGCAGGACTTACAGGCCTGAATGGTCATCAACTTGTTCTTCTTGTGGAATGAAGGGGTGGGGGCTGTCAGTCAACTCTGGCCTGAGTCCTGGCAACCAGGAGGCCATCTGGCCCCCCCTCCCCCACCTCCAATGCCCTTTGAGTATTTTTCTACTTTACTGCAAAAAAAGAGAGACAAAACAATTATACTTTCTTTTTGCTAAGAAAAATATAAGGAGAAAGAGTATGAAGGCGCCCCCCCAGATGAACTGGGGAGTCAGCACAACCAGCCTTTCTCTTTCCTTTGAGTCAGGTCCCCCTGGGAGCCCGAAGGCCGCATGGGGTGGGCTGAGATGGGGTTGGCTGAGGCGGGGGCAGCTCTGCTCTGCTCTGCTGTTGGGTGTTTTGCAGGTGGTTTCTGTACGTCGTCTTTGTCTTCCTGCTTGGTGCCATCTGCACCCGAGAGGCCCTTCGCTATGACTTCCTGATAGCCGAAAAGGTGGGTGAGTCCTGCACTAGCCCAGGGGCTCCATGTGCTGGGTCATTTGTTTGTTCCCATCAAACAAATGGCAGCCTGCCCCTTGCAGTCCTGCCTGGGAATCCATATACTCTTGGCCCTGGACAGAAGGGTGGGGGGCAAAAACACGGAAAAGGTACAGGCTCTTCTTATGGAATCCTAGAAACAGGTAACAACACCTGTAAAGACACATGCACCCAGTTGGCTAAATGGAGAAAAAATACCAGGACAAAAACAGAATCTGTTTACTTGAAACCCCCAGCTCAACCAGCCCTTTATTTTGGCCAATAACCTCAACTGGCCGCCCTGAGCAGAAAGTGCTGCTCACAAGAAGCAGGTAAGAAGGAGGATGCTGGTGGACATCAAGAGGGTGGCAAGGTTGCAGGGAGGAAGTGGAGGAAGCCCAGTGAGAGTCCGGGAGAGGCAGGGTAGAAGGCCCCCTTGTCCTCTGAGAACCCTGACCCCTCGGGCTCTCCACACAGGTGCACCGGGTGGATTTGACTGGTAACATCTTTGTTTCAAGAGGAACATCCTGCCCTGAGAATTCCTCACATTCCACAGCTGCCCCCTGAGCAGGCCAGAGGTCCTGTGATGGTCTAGGATACTCCTTGGCATCTTTGGAACCCAGGGGAATAAGAATGCCTGACGCTTTTCTGGAAATCCCCCCAAACTCCTACCTTCCCTTAAGTTCCTGGGGGAAAAATGGACCCCGAGATTTCGGTCATTTATCAGAGAAATACAGTAGGCATCAAGATTTTCTTAGTTAACTCCTGAGTATCACTGTTCATATTTTAGGAGAAATTTCCTTCTCTCTTGGCGAGGGCTTGCTGGTCTTCAGGAGGGGGTGGGTGGGGGCACTGCTGGGGCAACCCCAGGGCAGGAAACTCTAGCTTACTTTTCAGAGCTACATTTGAGCTTGGTTTACACACTAGCACAGGCTTCTTTTTACAGCACATAGACGCTGATGTAAAGGTGATATTTGTTTTCAGGGGTCATGACCTTACCTTGGAGGTGGGTTTTGCAAGGGGCAGCAGTTGGTAGTGAGAGCACTGACACCCACCTTCCAGTGCCCAAGGTCTTAGACCCCCAACCAGCAAGGTTTGCTCTCAGGGGAGGAATCCGTGGCCCTTACCTGTGCTTATGTGCCTGCTTTCATCTTGAGTTTCATCTCCCAGTGGCCTTTTCTCTCACTGCGGAATGAAAAGCTTGGCTGCATTAGAGGAATTAAAGGCCTTGGGGAGCAGCAGGTACTCTGACCGGGGAGCTGCCTGTTGCTGCCTGCTGCTGCCTGCTGCTGTCTGCGCGTTGCCGGGGGCCAGCTACCTCTGTCTCCTCCAAGGCTGGTTCCTTTCTAGTGAATCCCCTCCCAGAGGACCTTGCAATCACCAGAGACTCTGAATTGGATGGAATGAAGCAAGTTATCTGCTGGGCTGGGAATCTTCTGTCCCCTCTCCCCTGCTTTGCAGGGAAGCTAAGAATGGGCATGGGGTGGGGGCAGGCAGCCTGAATTTAAGGAAGGCCACAGCAGCAAGAGAGTAAAAACATCTCTATGAACAGCACGGGAGAGCCTCTGTGGGTGGAAATTCCACTGTTAATAGTGGAAATCCATTGAGGGGGAGGGGCTTGTTGGGAATGCCACAGTTTGTGCCCTGGCGTGCCCAGGACCACGCAGGGTTTTCCCCTTAAAGCTTGGACCATGAAACAGGTAGGGAAGTACTTGGCTGGTTGGAGACACGTGCTAGACACGTGCTAAGCCGTGCCTGGCAATAACATGTGGGGACGTCAGTATGCACACACGGGGATGAGAAGCAGAGAGGCAGTTTTGGGAGAGGATGGAAGACCGCTTCCTGCAATGGAGTTGTAAGGCATAGAAAGAAAGAAAAGGTACTATTGTACCTGCCCAGTAGCTGATGGGCAGGTACAATAGTAACCAGGCAACTCCAAAAGAGCAGCGCCCTGGTGTGCCCAGGACCACACAGGGTTTTTCCCTTAAAGCCTTGAACCTTGGCTTTTCCCTTTCCTACTCTCTGGTGTCCCTCCTTGGGACTGACTCAGCTGTGATAGCAGGTACTATAATCAGTCAGTAAGTTGGACCACACACAATTTTACTAACAGTCCCAGACGACAGGAAGGAGCAGTGTACAGAGGTCGGAAGGTACAAATGCCCAGTCTTACATGGTCACTTGATACAACCTACCTATCACCATGAAGTGGTTTTAATGAACTGGTCATCTCGGCTTCACATCTTAGCTGTGGCCTCGGTTGTGAGCCTGTCCATCTCAGAGCTCTCCTGAGTCCAGAGGAAGCCAGGCCTCTTCAGTCTGGTCCGGAGGGTCTTACCTGCGGCACAGGCTAGGCCCGTGGCGCTGGGTCTCACAAACTCCTCCATGCTCATGTCTTTCTCTTGGGTGCATTCTGCCTGAACAGTTGGCTGCTGGCTGTGTTGGACTGCTTTCCACTGGCTGCAGCTGCTCAGTTCATCTGTATCTTTCTGGGTTTCCTGCAGCTTCTCTGATATATTTCTTATTATTTGGCTTCCTGGTCCACAGTTTCTCTAATTTTCCTTTTAGCCTTATGTCCCTGCCCCACTGGAACTTTATCCTGGTTCTCAGGTGTCAGCGTCAGTAATGTTGTGCTTTCTAAAGAATCTCGAGTACTGCATGGGTGGTGGCTCTGAGGTAATCTGTGTATAGCACAATACCCGGTAGAGGGTAGGTGCTTATTAAATTTTGGCTCCTTTACACACCCCCGATGGGGGCACCCATATAGATGGGACACATTAGGAGGGGGCATATTTTGTTTTGTATGAACCCACCATATTTAACTGAATAGAAAAAGCTAAAAAGTCAATCCCAATATTATTCAGTTACACAAAAAGGAATTGTATAAAGAGCAGGTACTAGTACGAGTAAAGTTAAATCTATTAAATGATTGTTTCAAAATAAACTTGTCCACAGTCTAGGAAAAAACCTGGTTTTTTATACATCAGAAAGACCAGGTCCTTTAGGAGCCCTGGGGCTTGCTAACTGGTGGAGTAAGAACAGACTGAGTAATAAAAGGACCCCCAAACATATTTATTAAAAACGAGGTATCCCACAGAGTAAACTTGAATCGTTCTTGTGTGACAGTCGTGGTGTCACATGTTCACGGTCATGCTTGGGAAGACAGGGTAGGGCAGGGCTGGTAGCTGGTGAGTGAGCCCAGCCAGCTGTTCAGCGTCCACCGCCCAACCTGGCCTGCTGTCCTTGTCACCCCACCGTGGATGCAGCGCTGCCTCTGAGGAAGGAAGCCAACTTTGCTTCCTTACCAAAAATGGCTATCAAGTGAGAGAGAAATGTGACTGCAAGTTGAGATGTTGGTCAATTTGTTTAGCGAGGACAGTACTAGAAAACTAGGGTCTATGGAAGTATGATGTGAAAGGAAACTAGGCGACTATCGAGACATTGCTGTGTTAATAAAATTGAGGTTGTAGGTGTTTCCCTTGATAATGTCAAGGGGCCACAGGAATTAGATGAGTCAGAATGAGCACCTTACAAACGACTTCAAGTGCAATCCTTTGAGGGCGGGGGGAGGCAGCCAATGGGTTGGTGGGATCTCTTACTGACTACAGCTCAAATGAGAGTGGGGACAAGGGACTGAGAGCAGAGAGATGGATTTAATGATTTTCTATAAAAGTGATTTTGTTTTTACAGTAGTTCCTGTAGAAAGAAATTAGGGTAGTTCAAACCCCAGATAATATTTTGGGAAGAGAGAAAGGTTTTGTGATGGTTCAAACAAGTATAGGACAGAAGGGCAGCTTTTTTCTTAAAAAAGATCATCTGTGCAAATAAAGTCTCATTCCCACCTCCACTGGCAGTTAGCAAGTTTCCAGTCCCACGTGATTAGAGAAAGCGATTAAGTTCTGCACGGGTTGGAGCAATCCTGTGTGGTTCATGAATGTACTTGTGAAGGCTTGCTCTGTGCCTAGCCCTGCACAGGTGTATGACTTGTCCTCAGCCAAGTCCCCATCATGGATGGATGAATGACAGAAAGGAAGAGACAGAGTTCAGGTGGGAAAGAGATGAAAAGTAATTTTTTTTAAAGATTTTATTTATTTATCTTCAGAGGGGAAGGGAAAGAGAGAGGGAGAGAAATATCAATGTATGGTTGCTTCCTGTGCATTCCCTGTTGGGAACTGGCCTGCAACCCAGGCATGTGCCCTGACTGGGAATCAAACCATGATCTCTTGGTTCACAGGCTTGCGCTTAATCCACTAAGCTACACCAGCCAGGGCGAAAAGTAATTTTTTATAACATATTGAGACATGAGGACCAACATGTCATTTATTTTTCAGAAAACTGACTGCGTAGTAGTTTTATGTAAAAGATCAGCAAGTGAACAGACCATTGTAAACACACCTGACAAACTGGACATAAAGAAGTCACTGTACGTAGACAGTCCCCTGCCTGGCCTTACCCAAGGGCTCTGCAGGGGTCCCAGGGACTGTTTGTGGGAAGGCCGGCTGTGGCTGCTGCATGTCACTGCATCATGGCCTCCGGGTGCCAGAGGCTCATCGAGTTCCTGAGGTCAGTCCGGCACCAGAAGGATACCGGAATAGAAGGGCAGTCTCATTTCCATTCTCAGTAAATGAGCAGGCTTTATATGAAAAAGAAGCAGTGAAATTTGTGCAGGGAGATAACGTGCCTGACCGGTCTGGAGACTCTGCGAGGGGAGAAAGCAGAAGGACACAGCGCCCTGCGCCCAGTGGCTCTCGCCCTAGCTGCACGTTAGAGCCCCTGGCAGTGCTTTCGAAAAGCCAGTGACTTCTGTGGCCCCCTCCCCAGTGACTGAAGCAGAATCTCTGTGGTGACTCTTATGTAGAGCCAGAGTGGAGAGCTACTGAGTTAGTTTCTCAAAGTGCATTCGATGAAATTTTATCACATAATCTGTGTATTTTTAAAATCAGTCAGCATAGGATGCAGTTGGGAGCAAAGATAGAAACAAAGCGTATAGATGCATGATTGCATCTCAGGGTGGATCGAGGATTGGTAATGGGCCCCGTTCACCTAACACTTTTGTAAGACACCCAGGGTACGAATCACAGTGAAGTTGTGAGGCTTCATGAATTCAGCCGCCACTTGCTGGGCCCCGTTTGCCAGACTCTGTCGGGTGCAGCAGGGGGAGGGCCGGATGTGTGGGATACTGATCTGCCCCTTCGGAGCTCGTGGTGCTTGGGAGGGAGAAGCCATGAGCGTGACTGTCTACTCCATGGGGTTGTAATAAACTGTACCAGAGTAGAAAATAACAAACGCCATCAGTGCACACAAAGAGAAGGTGATGTCATTAATTTCTTCTAGTAATAAAACGGTAAGTGAAGGTTTAGGGGTGGGACAAACACAAGAAACCTGTGACATTGAAGAAACAGGGAAGATTCATTGGGGGTAAGAAGAGGTAATGCACTCAGGGAAAAGTAACCTGCACTGGACTGTAGGCTCTTTAGTCGGCCTTAGTCATGTTCATCGAACCTCTGGCCTCACTGTCCATTTGGAGGTAATTCCACTTATGTGTGGTCTTAAAGGAGTGAACCCCATTTAATATTACAGAAGCCCAAATGACTAGACCCTCTCGTGCCTGTCCTCCCGTGGTTCTGGTAGGGCATGTAACCTAAGCTCAGCCCATCGATGCTTCAGTTGTAATGAATGAAGCAAATAGAAAGGAGTGGTGGGAATTCTGCCACAGGGATCCCGAGGGCTGGTAGCATCCTGGTCAAACTGCTCTTTTTTGAGAGCCTGGGTGCACCTCCAGGTGTGGGGTGTGCCCTTTCCCAGGCCTGGTCTTCCAGCCTCCTGGTGGTTCTGTGAACCTCCAGTGTCCTACAGATACATTCTTTAAAAAAGTATTTCCCATCAAGAATCATGGTGGATACAGGTTTCTGGTGATAATTTATGAACCAGGAAAGAGGTCTGACCAGGGGTTGGTGTTCTGTGTAGTTTGATGCCATTGATGTGTGCTTCACAAGCAAGAAAGTTAAAAGTATGGGATTGGGTGAGTCTTCAAGAAGAAGGGGTAAGGGGCAAAACTGAAAATTCAATCTAACCCATCTTAATCGTTGAGCAAATGAGCACTTGGAATAAGTAGTTCTGGTGACTGTGCCTAAGGTAAAGTAGAATGGAGAAGGGCATCTCACCTCATTAAGAAATAGAGAGATTTCCCTGTGGGCCCAGGTCAGGAGGGTGAGGTGGACTCATGGCGGACAGCCTGTGTGTGACACAACCCCATGGCCAGCAGCACTCATCTTTTACACGTTGACACCAAGCAGGACAACTATGCTCTCTCTTACTCTATCTGTTGGTGCTCAGTGGGCCATATGAGTCATGGATCGCTCTCATTCATTCATTCATTCATTCAGCATTTATTGTTCTGTGTTGGCACCAAGTACACTAGGATTAATGAGAAATGAAGCCAGTAGAGGAGACAATGTCCTAGGTGCCCCCGATCTCCTGTTGAGGCGCTGCAGGGCCTGAAGGGCAACCACTGTTGTGAGGGGTTTAGGGATGGCCACATGGAGAAGGGGAGGCTTGTGATGAGTCTTGAAGCACAATTGGGGGTTTAACAGACAGTTAGTAGACTAAAGGTGTGGGCAGAGGGTTCCAGCAGGTGGGGAAATGGTGCTGACAGACTCTGAGTGTTCAGGGTAGAGGGCTCGGGAGGTCACAGACCAGGGAAGGTCTCATATGTCAAGGCGTTGGGGAGCCATTGGCATTTCTGCAGCCCGGGCACTAATGATCGGTTTTGAGTTTAGAGGGGTCACTGTGGTGGAGGCTTGGGGATGATTCAGTGTGGGCACTGCAGAGAGGCGGGAGGCCAGTGAGCATTGCTGTTGGCCAGTGTTTCTCAAAGCGTAGTCCCCAGACCCTCAGCGGCAGTGGTGCCTGGAACTTGTTGGACGTCCAAATTCCTGGGCCCTACCCCAGACCTGCTGAGTCAGAAACTCAGAGTCACACCCAGAATCACTTTTCATGAGCCCTTCGGATGAGCCGGTGCACACTGGATTTGAGAACCTCTTTGGAGTCCAGACAAGACGTGATGGCGACCCAAACTAAGATGGGGGCAGTGCGGAGGAAGTGGGTGGGGCTGGTATTGGGAATATGTCCGAAAGGTTGAATCTGGAGGACTTAAACTTAGATGGGATGCAGCTGGGTGGGTACCAAGGGGGGCAGAAAGGGACAGAAGCAGGGTCTGGCCCTGGGTAATGGAACTGCTTCCTCATACAGGTGTCCCTGGTGGGCTTCCTGTTCCTTTTGGGCTTGTACATCTCATCCCTGGCCTCCTGCATGGGAGGCCTGTACGGGGCCCCCCGGATCCTGCAGTGCATTGCCCAGGAGAAAGTGATTCCCACACTGGCCTGTCTGGGGCAAGGGGTAAGTAACCTGTTTTTTAACAAATGTCCGGTTTGCTGATTGTTGGCAAACAAATTGCTTAAGGTTTTCTGATTAGAGCCACTGGTCAAGTCTTCCAGGGCAGGAGAGACAAGAGGGCAGAGATCATTTCTGTCACTCCCATCCTCTGGCTGCCTTTGGCTGGGGCAGTTGGACAAAGCTCCTGCCAGTGTCACTGCCACCCAGGGCCCGGGTACTGGGTTAGCTAACTGTCACAGAAACAACTTGGGCCCTGTGCAGAGGGAGAGGGAGAAACACCTCCTTTAATAACAGTAAATTCAGGGTCTGTGGGGAGGAGGGGTTCTGGTCCTTCTGACTCTGTCTGGGAGGTCACCTGCTCTTTGGGGTTGCTTTATGATCATTTCCCACACCTCTGGCCTCTAGGGTCTCTATTAATCATCATGGCCTTAACAAATCAAACCTTAACCATCAAACCTTAACTGATCTAGTATAGCTTGGTTGAGCCACAGAATGATCAAATGAGACATTCCTAAAATTGAGGGGATGATAAGAGAGAAAGAAAGAGAACCCTACTCTCCAGTAATGTGGTTGGCAGACCACAGTTCATCTGTGCCTCGTTAGAGCACCACGAAGGCCCTCCTCGACCCCTCGCCCACCCGAGCCTCCCTCTGGGTTAGAGCCACGTGGCTGCAAGTCATTCTTAGTTCTTCCCTTTACCACGTGTTACACATCGGTCAGTGTAGGCTGCAGAGAAGTAATGACTATCATCTCTGCCTTCCATGTGGTCTCTGCCTTTTATTTTATTTAATATCATTTATTTTTATTAGGTAATACATGCACAGGGTTTAAAACTAAAAGCGACATAAAAGGTATACACTGGGAATTTTTTCTCCTATCCTGAATCTTTTTATTTCTTTCCCTGACTGCACCCATGCCCTATTCATAGCTGCTCTTAATGAATCCTTCTCTCCTCTAATTTTATACAAAGACTGAGATTTACATATTTGTCATATACTTTGTTTTTATTCATTTAATACAGCTTAGAAGTCTATCTTTTCACATGGATGTAGAGAGAACTTTCTCATGCTTTTTTATCACGCGGACACTCGGTGGCTTGTTTACCCAGTTCCCTTCTCTGTGAGTCGACACGTTGCTGCCTCCAGTAAACAGAGCTACAGAGGACAGTCTGTGTGTGTGTGTGTGCGTGTGTGCGTATGATTTTGCATATGTGCCGATATATCTACAGCATACATTTTCATGAGTGGGCTTGCTAGGTCAAAGGGTGAATGTATTTTTAATTTTAATAGATATTGCCAAAACACCTTCCGTGGGATTTGTATCATTTTGTACTTCTACCATATTGTACTTCAGCAATATATGAGTTCCTGCTTCCTCCCAGCCAGTACCACTCTTCTTCGACTTGGGCCAAAAGACCTTGCTTTATGGGAAGGACTCTGTTCTGGTTCTTAGGGTAAGAAGTTCATGAGGCCAAGGGGACATGCCCACCTGGATCCCATGCACCTTGGAATTCCCTGCCCAGCTGTCCCCCAGCTCACATCCAGGGTCTGCAGGGGCCACTTCCCTGGGCCTGTTCTCTCTGGGGCCAGGGTATGGTCCAGGAGTCCCCATGTGGGTATGAGGTCCCTCACAGCATGGTCTGCGGAGGGAAGGGCTGTGAGCTGGAGGCTGCCCACAGCTGTCCTCTGTTGGGGGAACTCTGAGGAGTATGAGTTCTAAACCAGCCTTCCCATCGTCCTGACGGTGTGTTTGCCAAAGCAAGGATAGAACAAATTTGATTTAACAGCTTGTCGCCTTGGGTTATAATTGTAGATATTTAGACATGGGCTGCTGTTTGCACTTTTGCCCCAGGCATCACAGTGTTAGCAATGAACTTGCCCACAGCTCATTGTCAAATGGGAATTTTTGCCATTGTGCAGAGAGACAGTGAGAAATGGATAGGAGACTTGGTGTTTGTCTTACTATTTTTTTAATTTTAAAAAGGATTTTAAATTATTTATTTTTTAGAGAGAGGGGAAAGGAGGGAGAAAGAGAGGGAGAGAAACATCAATGGGTGGTTGCCCCTGACAGGATCCCGGAGCATCAGAAGGGGAAACGCAAGAAGGCCACCAAGCAAAACCCTACAAGATAGCTTCCTCTTGGACCTCAAGTCACCAGCTTCCTTTTCTCCTCACAGGCTCCCAGTGGGGGACCAGGCCTGTACCCAGGCATTGGCCCTCGTGAGGAATCAAACTGGAGACCTTTCAGTTAGCGGGCCAATGCTCATCTTCTGAGCCACACCAGCCAGGGCTGTATTAGTCTTATTATGATTGAGGTTGAACATCTTTTCCTCAAAGAGTCATTTGTCTCTTTGGGGTTTTTTTTCTGTGATTGTTGGTCTTTTTCTTCTCAATGGCTAGAAGACTTTCTTTGTTAGGGACATTAATTTTTGTGATATGTATTACAAATATTTTCTCTAACTTGTTAGTTGCTTTTTAACTTTAAAACCTTTTTTTTTCAAATCTTCTTTACATATGATTAAATTTTGTTAGCACTTTTTTACAGAAAGAGAAGAAACTTTTAAAATTTTTTGAGATTTATTCCCTACATAGAAAAAGTTGTAGAAACCATAAGAACAGTTTAAAAACTAGCTAAGAAGTGAACACCTTTGCAACCTCCCCGGAGAGCACTGGTGGTGGACACCGCCCTCCACTCGCCTCCCTGGTTCGAGCCCTGGCCCTCTGGCTGTGCAAGCTACTGTCCTGGCTTCTGTGATAATGATATTCTTTATTTCTTGATCATTTGCTCAGGACTTGACAAAGTTTTTCTGAAAAGGGCCAAATTGTAAATATTTTAGGTTTTCCAGGCCCTACAATCTCTGTCCCAACTGGACTCCGTCATTGTAGCTCAAAAGTTGGCATGGAGAACACCCATGGGACAAGTGTGTCTGTGTTCCAATAGAACTTTATTTCTGGGACACTGAAATGTGAATTTCATGTAATTTTCATGTGTCACCAAAATATTACTCTTCTTTCGATTTCCCCCCAGGCTGTTTAAAAATATAAAACCGCCCTTAGGTCTTGGGCACATATAACCAGATGGCGGCCAGGTCAGGCCCAGGGGTCACAGTTTGCCAGCTCCTGGTTTACTCCGTAAGCATCTCTAAACAAAATGATTTGATTTTGTCTGTTTTTTAACTTTATGCAAGTGTGGCGTGCTTCTCTCACTCAACGTCATGTTCATGAGCTTCATCCCCACAGTACGGCATTCCTCATTTGTTGCGGTTTATTCATGCGCTGTGCTGCCGACTGACACTGGGGCCACTCCGTCCTGGCCTCCGGCAGACCGCGCAGCGAGCTCTCCTGCGCGGCAGGCGGTGCACGCGTAGGGTTCTTCCAGGCCACCTGCTCTCAGGGCAACTGCTGAACCTACGGTCTGCGTATCTTCTCTCACTAGAGAACACAAAACCTTTTTCCAAAGTAGTTGTATTAATTTGCTCAGCAGTGGAGAAGCATTACTGTTTCTCTATGTTCTTGCTAATACTTGATAATATCAGACTTAATATTTGCCAGGCTGGTGGGTATTTAATGGTATCTCGCTATGGTTTTAATTTGCATTTTCCTGATTATAGAATAAGATTGGGCATCTTTATTATGTTTCGTAGGCATTCTTTTGCTCTTCTTTTTAATGGGTTGTCTCTTTTTCTAAGGATTTTGTGGGGATATCTTTTGGTATATTTTGTCTGACCCTTTGTCAGTTACACAGGGTGGGGAAAAATAGTTTATAGTTGTGAATATATGAAACACATAGTTTATTCTTGTATTATTATTTACTAATTATTGTATTATTTGTATTACAACTTGTAAACCTATGTTTGCCTATCCCTATATGTTTTAAAAATATCTTTTCCCATTCCGTGGCTTGCCTTTTCATTTTTTCATGGTGTCTGTTGGTGAACAGAAGTCCATGTCTGAGTAATTTGTCTCTTTACAGCCGTCCTCATCAAAGTCCCGCCTGGACTGGTAGCATTTCCTTAATGCATTTCCTTAAGCATACCTGGGACCCTCCTTTTAAGTTCTTTTTAGTTTCTGAGGATTTACTTTATTCTTAGTAGTTTTATTGTTAGAATATGCTAAAAAGTTGTAGCTGTACCAAAAAACATAATTCTCAAAAACAGTAAAAATATAATTTTACTTTCCTTTTTTTTTTTTTTTTTAAGATTTTTACTCTAAGGTTCCAGGGAAGGTATTTCAGGTCAATAGGGGCTCTGATCCTCAGAGACTCAGGCTGATGATGATTTGCCATCTTCATCCTGTGACTTCATAGGTTGGTCTCTATTCCAGCCCTCAGTAATGGGGCACACCTGGAGGAACACGCGTGGGAGGTCCCCTGGGCAGATCTGGAAGTGGCTTATATGCCTGACCTTCACATTCCAGAGTGCTGTCAGCAAAGGAGGTGGTTAGATCCTGTGTATATCCGGAGGGTAAATTCTTACACTATTTGCTAATGGAAAATGAGAAAATGAGAAGAAGCATCAAGAATTCTCCTTGACTGAGCAACTGGAAGGATGCATTGCTGTTTTCTGAGCTGAAAGACTGCAGAAGGAGTAGATTTGAAGAGCAGGAGACTGAGGGAGCAGCAATCTGATTTTGGACACATTAGGTCTGAGATCCTGTTAGACATCAACTGGAAACGTTGAGTAGACAGTTGAATACTTAAGTCTGGACTTAAGGAAACATTTCAGGCTGGAGATTTAAATTTGGGATTTGAGAGCATAAAGCTGGTAAGTAAGGCCATGAGCCTAGTTGAGATTACTTAGGAAGAGAGTACAGATAGATTCAAGAAAAGGGGGTCTGAGGATGGAGCCTGGGCAGCTTTCAAAGATGTGGGGGAGCAGCAGAGACAGAGGAGCAGTCATTGAGGAGGGAGGCAAATCAAGAGACAAGAGGTGAAGAAAGTCTTTCAAAATCCAGGGAGCGATGAGCTGGGTCAAATGTAGTTCTTAGGTTAAGGAAGATGAGGACTGAGAGGTGACTATTGTTTTTGGCCCAAGAACTGTGTCAGTTTCTCTGCTGCACATCTTCTGTGGAATGAGAGATTGTAAGGAGTTAGCACATATTTTCCACTCCTATCCTGAAGGCCACATACCCACCTCTGTCCATAAGAGATGTGTGTGCATGTGTGTGTGAGCATGTGCATGTGTGTGTTTAGTATTGGAATTTCCTCACTGCAGCCACCAATGATTCTGCTATGTCTTTAGGGTCTGCCACTCCCCTAGGGTAATTTTCTCACGATGGTCTGGAAAGAATCAACTTTCCATCCTTTTTATTTCCAAAGCAGTGTTAAAACCAATGAAAGACCAAAGGAGAACTACTTGGGAAGTCCAAGTTCTAGGCTGATGCCCCATGTGAATAACTAGTGATACGACTAATACCCACGGTGTGTCAGGAGCCTGCTGTGAGTCAGGGACATGTCACGCATTTTATGTGCATTTAGCTCTGATCCCACAATAATTCCATGGGTTGGATGTTACTGTATTATCCCAAGTTTGTAGATGAACAGCTATTAACATACCAAGAATCACTTGGGAGAAGTGGCTGAGCCCTTTTGAGTTGTGTTTTTATCACATAATGTGATTTTCTTTTGAAATTTCATAGCGCTGCATGTTATTTCTGTTTTTTGCAGAAAGGGCCAAATAAAACACCTGTAGCTGCCATCTGCCTGACCAGCCTGGTGACCATGGCCTTTGTCCTTGTGGGTCAGGTGAATGTTCTGGCTCCCATCGTCACCATCAACTTCATGCTGACGTACATCGCGGTGGATTACTCCTACTTCTGCCTGTCCATGGTTTCCTGCAGCCACCCCCCGGTGCCTGGGTCAGTGCACGGGGAGGGCATGGAAGCTCTCCACTGCTCTGAGCACCTGCTGTTGCAAAAGGCTCCCAGTTATGGCTCTGAGGGCTCTGCCCGAAGCCTCTCTGAGGGTACTCTGCTGGAATTCACCAAAGACATGGATCAGCTCCTCCAGCTAACCAGGAAGCTAGAGAGTAGCCGGACCAGGCCAGGAGACAGTGACAGGATCCCGGAGCATCAGAAGGGGAAACGCACGAAGGCCACCAAGCAAACCCTACAAGATAGCTTCCTCTTGGACCTCAAGTCACCAGCTTCCTTTTCTCCTGAAGGCCCTGACAGATTGCCCACTGACTACTGGGAGGGGCAGGAGTCCTGCTGGTTCAACCAGCATTCCAGGAGCGAAAGGGCTCAGCCTGGGGGACCGTGTGGAGAGCAACTTGTCCCTGAGCCAAGCAACCAGCCAGGGCCAGGTGGAGAAGGTGAGTGCTCTGCAATTGTACTGGGGCCTCCTAATTCGGGTTGGCTACTGGCTGCCTCACCTGCCCGGTTATCACAACCCTCTTTCAGGTCCTTAGTCAGTCACTTTATGGCTGTTTTTTTCCTTGTTTGTTTTGTTTTATATTTATTTTAAAACTTATATTCAGACATGAGCTAAATTTGTAATTCTACTGTTATAGATAAGGGATTTTAAACAGAGATTTCTATCTACTCCTATATGTGGGAGCCATGACTACTAATTGAATACTAATTTTATTTTACTCTAAAATCAGTGGAGGTATAAGGCCAACATGAATGAAAACCAATTTCCTTTTTCAAGAGAAGTGGAAATGTGCTTTGACAAACTGCCTGGCAAGGACTCAGTACGCTTTGTCTGTGGAAGATGAATATCCCAAAACAGGCACGAGGGGAGGGAGAGAAGGTGGCAAAGCAGGGACAGCTTTTCTTCACTTTCTCAAATCTGCAAACACGGAGACACAGAGAGAGACCTCAAAGAGAGGCTTACAGGAGATGAGAAATTCTGAGAGAGGGAGAACTCAATCTTTGACTCTTCCATATTTTAGGTATTTGACATGTCCTTTCATGAATATAATGGATATTCACGTTTTCCATTTCACCGTGAAGACCCTGAGGCCCTGTGAGGGCACAGAGAGGTCTCGGAGCTGAGCGTTTGCGCAGCTGGACATCACCGCCAGGCCTGCCCGTATGGAGGCCTGTGCGTCCCTTTACACAACCAGCCCCTTGATGCCAGTGGGCCAGGAGGAGGAGCCGGAGGGACGTGGAAGATGTCTAAAAAGAAATGCTCAACATTCTTCCATATACGTACTTTTTCTTCTTTATCTCCAAATTAGTGTGAGGTTTTTAATGGTAGGAGCATTATTAAAAATTTTAAGATCACTTTATTTCATCAACATAAGGGTATCGTTTAATGAGCCAAGTGGAACTAAAAGTGACATAATCAAAAATGCTTCCCATTCTTCTATACTATCCCATCAATCCTTTTCTGCCTCTTAGTTTAACCCCTAGAAAACCCCACTTTCAACAAAAAAGGTGCTTCTTCTGTTAACCTGTTAGTAAATAATATATTTGTATTGCTACTTCTTGATGTCAGCTTCAGATATCATCTTTTGACTTCTCATTATCATAAGTGAAGATTTAACTCATTTATGCCACTCTGACTCCCCATTCAATGTCTCAGTGTAGTTAATTATATTACAGTTTTGATTAACTTAATACCTAGTATTTATATTATCATGATTGAGTAAATATTGCTTAATTCTGAGCCATACATTCTACTATGATTACATTTCCTTTTTTGTCCATCATTTTCTGTTTCCTGGAGTTAATAATTGCGTTGGTTTTTTATTTATTTATTTTTTTGCCATAAATTTTTCTCTAAATGGTCTGGCAGATATGTCAAATGCCTCTTAATATTATTTTCCAAATGCTTGGATTCTTCAGAAATCTGTCACATCCATTTGTTTTTCCCTCTGTCCCGTGGCTACTCTACTGTTCTACTCTGGACTGCCTGTTCTCTAGGCCTGCTGCAAGCTGTTGTCTTGGAATTCCTCTCTTTATTGCATTTTTTTTTTGTTGGATCCAGAGAATAAGAGATTTCTTTGGATCCAGGGTACAAGAGACTTCTTGGATACAATATAATAGCAGACTTTTGGCTTTTTTTTTCTCCTGCTTATGTAGCATTGAGTGACCTCCCTATATTGAACAGTTGCCAATGTTATGAGTCTTGGTTAGAAGCAAAACAAGCCTTTCACACTCAAAACAAAATGCCAGGTATCAGTTTTCCACCCTCTCCCGCAGCCAGAGTTCAGGCATAAGACCAAGGCTCTGCTAATCAGATAAGCCCTTCTTATACTGGGAACCGGAAACCCAAAGAAATGGAGACTTGGAGGAACTCTCAGGAAATATAACAGTAGCTGTGGGACGACCATTCCTGGTCCCAGTGTCCAGGGTTTTCAGGGCCTCTGGGCAGGCTGTGGCGTCTGGACCCTGTGCCTGCAGCACTGATGTCCTCACTAGGCTGCTCTGACAGAGAATCTGAGTGGTGTTGCTGGCTGCGGGGCCCTGAACTTGATTCACCAACCTTTCCAGCTGTTCTCAGAGAGGAGGCTGGGAAATGTCTTTTTGGCTGGTCATATTGCTGTTTCACATAAAATTGTGTAGATTTTTTTCCCTAAGGAAGAGGAGGAGCTTGGGTGGCAACAATCAGGCTATACCACAATTGTCCTGTTTTTCATTTCCAAGAGCTCTTGCTTGTAATCTAATTTGTCCTTGTCCTTTTAAAAACAACTGAACATCATCTTATTCTTGTTATGGGTACAATGGGTATCTTATCTTTCTGGTAATATTACTTATTCTCCCTTTAAAATCTTTTTCTGCTCCTTTTACTGCCCTGTGTTCTCTAGGTTCTTTTCTCTTTGGCTTGGTGTCCTCTTTCTCCCTCTCTCTCTCTCTCTCTCTCTCTCTCTCTCTCTCTCTCTCTCTCCTAATGGGTTAGTAGAGGCTTTACTAACATGTCTGTTGATCTTTTGATTTCTTACTTTGAAGTATTAAAAAGCATACTGGGCAGGGCTTGTTCATTGGGGTACCTCACTGTAAAATGGTTAGGGAGTAAGCTAGGTTCTTTACCAAATGTAAGTATTTCTAGAGGGTTTCCTCTGGGGCTCTTCAGTTCTTCTGCAGAAGGGTCATTTAATCTCTTGCTTGAGGCTCACCCAGATGGCTGCTTACATTCAGGGAGCAAGGGAAGGGAAGGGACTTGGGGGCTCCTCATCATTTAAGATATGGACTTTCATTTAATTCCCCAGTTTCTAGCTCCAGTCCTGTACTCTTTGATGAGGCAGATGTCCCAAGTCTGGGCACTCTCTGGTTTGATTTCTTTAAAATAAAAACCCCTTGGGGAGTGGATTGGGCAAAGAAGGAGTTGTTACCTGGCTGCATGGGTAGAGGACCTCAGTGTCCAACTGTTTCATACACAGTTTTGTGACCAGCCCCCTGCACCTTACCACTTCCTAGGGACCTGGCGCTTCCTGATCCTGAACTCTCTGGAGTCTTTGGGGTGCCTTGGGGCTGCTCCTTACCTGCACCTTATCTGTAGGCTTTAGGGTTCATCCTCCTCTGCTCTGCCCAGTCTCTTGCCACTCTTCTGTTACCTTTTCATCTTCCAGGACTTGTTTTCCTCTTTCCTCTCATTCTCCCTGTTTGTGGGTTTATAGCTATTTAATTCATTTTCTGTCTTCTTTTCTGGTTTTCAGGAGAGACATATGGTCAGTTTCCCATGTTTGATCAATGAAGTGGTTGCTACCCAACTGCCCAATCTAGAAATGTCATAGCTATTGACCACTCATTCTCCTCCACCCTTGCTGTTTTTCCCTTGGAATAGACCCTCATCATCTTTCACCCAGGCTCTTGTTATGTCTCCAAACTAGTCTCCAGCCTCCAGATTTTCCCACATCCTACTTCTCCTTCTCATTGTCCACTAGATGATCTTTCTGAAATAAAATTCTCAACATGTCTCTCTTGATTAAAACCTTCACTGGAATCTAATGCCTTCCATCTTAAGTCCAAGATCCCTGCTGTGATCTTTAAGGTTCTTTAGGTCAATTCTGCCCTGACCCACCTTCCTGGCCATTTTCCTCATGACGACCCACGCACTGTGTATTGCGGCTAAACCCGGACTAGTGCCCTAAATACATCGTGTTCTGTGTGCCTTCCTGCCTTTGAGTATGCTGTTCTGCCTTCTCAAATTGCTTCACCTCCCCCAACTCCATCTGGAAAATTCCAACTTATGGTTTAAAGTACATTTGGCTTTCCAGACCCATTTTTACCCCCTCTGAGAAGGATTACCTAATTTCCCTGCTGTGCAAGCATAATATTTGATTCATACAGGAAGTATAAATAAGTATCACATTGTCTTATACATTCAGATCACATGTGTTTATACATCTGTCTTCAGGCCCACTCGTCTGACTGTCTTAAGGAAAAGAAATACTAGTTTCACTCCTTTGCCTCTAGACTGTGAGCTTCCTTTAGTCACAAACCATGTCTTTTCACCTTGTATTCATCACACTATTCCCACACAGACATGGCACACCACAAACAGTAAAAGCTGGTTATACTGATGGACATTTGAACAAATATTATCTAAAAAAGTGAAACATTGATCAGTGAAGTAGACTAGAAAGTGTTAAACTATTATAAGAACCTAATGTGTGACAAACCAGATGCATAAAATTATAAGAATCAAACCACTATTGAATAAATATTGTTGAGAGCAAATGGATCCAAAAGATTAAATTGGGGGCTATATTTTATGCTTTATATAGCCATTAATTTCTTATTTATAACAGCTGTGCAAAAGAGATATTTCTGACTATTGAAGACATCATCAGAGATAAAAAAGAATCTGATTAAATAGAAATAAAAAACATTTGAAAACAGTGTTGCAGAAGGAAACAATTATTCAGACAAACACAACTGATAAAAGCATACCTTCCAAAGCATATTATTTTTAAAAACAGGAAGGTCAAAATCCAGATTCTACTAAGCAGAGGTCAGAAGAGATGAATATGTAGTTTACATTTGAAAAATCAATTCCTGGGCTCATTCACTGTCTACTCAACAAACTATTATTGTTAAGTGTTAAATAATGTTAGTAGCTAAAAAATAGGCAGCATTTATTAAGCATGTCCCATGTTCCTGACACTGAGAGAAGCACTTCACACAGATTTTCTTACCTTGGTTCAGTGTAGACATTGTTATTACCTTTTTTGCAGAGGTTTAGAGAAGTTAAACTCTTGCTCAGGATACAAACCAGTCAGAATTTGAACTCAGATCTGTCTCACTTTAGAACCTGTGTCCTTAACCACTATTCGAAGTATATGCTGCTTGCTGTCAGTATGTTTTATGAACTAGGGCATGGTAATGATTAAATCAACACAAATTCAACCACCTTCAAGATATCATTGCAAATCTATTATACTGTCAAAAGTTTAAATAAAGATAGTAGTAGGTCTGTGGTAGTCAAGTACACGTACACATTGCTAGAAGCAATGTGCATAGATTCATTTCTTCCGGATCTGTAGATTAAAGATTTTCATCAACTTTGGGAGGTTTTTAGCCATTATTTCTTTAAATATTTTTTCTGCCCTTTCCGCTCTTTCCCATCCCTATGGGACTACTATAACCCATTAGTTCGTTCACGTGACATTGTTTCCCAGACCTCTGAGGCTCCGTTTCTTTCTCTTCCACCTATTCGTGTCTGTCTTACAGTTTGAATCCTTTCTATTGATCTACCTTTAAGTTTCACTGATTCTGTCTTCTGCCATATCAAATTTGCTGTTGAACCCATCTAGTAAATTTTTCATTCCGTTATTGTGCTTTTTAGCTATAGAATTTTCACCTGGTTCTTTTTCATAGTTTATATGTCTCTATTGATATTCCTTCTTTGGAAATTCATTGCCGTCATTTCTCAATAAGTCACTGACATTGTGTTTTTATTGAATTCCTTGAGCATATATATTATACTAGGTGCTTTGAAGTCTTTGCTAGACCCAACATGTGGCCCCACTTAGTCATTTTCTCTTGATTGCACGGGTCACAGTTTCCTATTTCTTTGCATGTCTTATAATTTTTGGTTGAAAACTGGATAATTTAGATAATATGTTGTGGCAATTCCTGACTCTGATGTGTATGTTTGAGTTTTTACTGTTTTATTTTAGCAAATTGCCTGTATTTGAATTATGGAATCTGTTTCCCCTGTGGTGTGTGGCTACTGATGTCTTTACTTAGTTTTTCTTTATTCTTATTTTAAATTTTAAGACTGGATTCCTAGGGGGTTGCCCCTGTGTCTACATGGCCCATAAGGCTTCTACCCTCTCCCAGTGGATCTGTCTGTGGGTTGGGAAAAAAGTCAAAGTTGCAGCCAGTTCTCCAGTCTTCTATGGCTCTTACTTTTGCCAGTCTCTCTTGGATCTACCCAGGCAAGGGAATAGCTTTCTAGTCATCCAGGGAAATGTGGGGAGCTATGGTTTTTCTATGGCTCTCTCATTACTAGGATCTCCCAATTAAATTTCTGCTTGTTCACTGCTGCCCCTACGTGGGCCTACTACATCGGCTAGCAAAGCTGAGTAGTATTCCCCACTCAATTTCCTACTGCACTCACCACTTAGCTTATAAAGGCTAACCCACAATTTCACAGATTTCTGACCAGCTCCATGCTGGTAAGAACTAGGGCAGGAATGGGAGAAGCCCAGGCAAGGAGATCATAGACTGTCACTTTTCTTACCCTTAGCTCCAACAGTTTTGGGGGTGAAAACCCACTTCTTAATTTGTTGTCTCCATTTGGTAAATTTCTGGGGCCCTGAGTGATTGTTTTCGTTTATTTTGTCTAGTTGTACACTTAATTCTTATGGAAAAGAATTTGCCAACCTTTTCACATGCCATAGCTGGAAGCCCCTTTGGTTCACTCTTCCTGGAGCATGATCTTTCAAGATGTAACAAGAAATATAAACCTGTTTAATTGCCCTGGCTTAGTAAATCTATTTGGAGGAATTGTATAATCAAGTTAGAAGTAACCTAAATGTACAGCATTTGGAAAGTGGTTAAAAGGATTGCACTGTCAGCATGATATAAGACCACATGGACTTGAAACATGAGCCTTTGTGGACTGCATCAAAGTGCATTCTTGGTCTGTACATGCTAACTGAAGCTGTGTGTTTGTTATGCTGGTAAAGATATGGAGTGCATTTGTAGAGATGGTTTAATATTTTCCAGTAGTTTCTATACAATTACTTAAGTTCATGATTTAAAAATTAACATAATTGTTTTCACCCTTCCTGCTCAAAGTTTTTATATCTGCATGGGTTTGTGAATATTGAATTTGTTAAACATACTACTATTATTTTTATCACGTTTTTATTTTTATTTTTTTTTAAATTTTTATTTTAGTTTATTCAGTACAGTTTCTATCCTTTATTCCCCTTCCAGCCCACCCACCCATTCCTCCCCTCCTCCCTCCCCTTTCCAACACCCCTAGTTTTGTCCATGTGTCCTCTATATTTGTTCCTGTAAACCCTTCCCTTCACGTTTTTAATATTGGATTTTTTTTATCATGCCTGATGCATGGTTTTGTTTATTTGGTTTTTTGTTTTGCCACTAAGACTTGAAAAGTAAAGTTGCCTTTCTGACCATTACTCTAGAATTTCTCATATGAAAAACATCTCCTTCTAACAATAGTTTACAAGGCTTGTTTCTTCCAACAAAATCCTCATAAGAGAAAAAAATTCCTTTAGTGACTTGGAAGGATTTTGAAACCATGTTATCTCCCTGTTTTGTCAAACCTGTTTGAAGCCATTGAGCATTCTTGCATGAATTCTCTCTCACATTCTGATGTATAAAACTGCATTGTGCTTGCTGGGAGGACACACCCCTTCCTCACTACTTCCTCTTAAGTTCCTTAGAAAACACACACACACAATTCCCTTAGGTACAGTATAATTGATACTGTGCAAGATCAAGATTAAGTGTGAAAGGGTGAGCTTAACATTTTGCAAACCTCAGGGAGGCAAAAATCTAAGTCTTTAACCAATAGTGTTCCTTCTTAATAACTAAAGGGAAGGACTTCTGGTCAAGAAGGAGGCACAGGTAGACACACTGTGCCTTGTCACACAACCAAAAGGACAACAAAAAGTTTAAAAACAAAAAACAACTAGAACTAATAGAAAATTGAACCATATGGAAGTCTGACAACCAAGGAGTTAAAGAAGGCATTCATCCAGACCTGTAGGAGGGGCAGAGATAGGCAGCTGGGCCAAGAGGCAGCAGCTGGAGGACTGGGGCTGGCAAGTCTGCTCCTGGTGGGCAAGGCAACGGCTGGCAGACTAGGCGATGTGCTGGCTGGCCAACAGGGTGGTCCCACATTCATGTGCAGATAAACCGGGAAGAACAACTGGGGAGCAAGACAGACTGCACAACCCAGGGTTCCAGTGCAGGGAAATAAAGCCTCAAACCTCTGATTGAAAACACCTGTGGGGGTTGAGGCGGCAGCAGGAGAAACTCCCAGCCTCACAGGAAAGTTCATTGGAGAGACCCACAGGGATCTAGAATATACACAAACCCACCTACACAGGAATTAGCACCAGAAGGGCCCAATTTGATTGTGGGTAGTGGGGGAAATAACTGAAAATTGGCAGAGAGCGGAGCAAGCACCATTGTTCCCTCTCAGACCCCTTCCCCATATACTGTGTTACAACCCAGCAAACTGGGTTGCCCCACCCAGGTAAACACCTAAGGCTCCGCCCCTTACTATGTAACAAACCTGCCAAGACCAAAAAAAAAAAAAAAAAAAAAAGGCCCAAATGAAAGAACAGATCAAAGCTCCAGAAAAAATACAAGCAAGCAAGGAAGAGATAGCCAACCTATTAGATGCACAGTTCAAAACTCTGGTAATCAGGATGCTCATGGAATTGCTTGAGTATGGTTGCAAAATAGAGGGAAAAATGAAGGCTAAGTGAAAAAAAGGAAAATGTACAGGAAACCAACAGTGATGGAAAGGAAACCAGGACTCAAATTAATGGTGTGGACCAGAAGGAAGAAAGAAACATTCAACCAGAACACAATGAAGAAACAAGAATTCAGAAAAATGAGGAGAAGCTTAGGAACCTCCCGGACATCTTTAATGTTCCAACATCTGAATCATAGGGATGCCAGAAGGGGAAGAACAAGAGCAAGAAGTTGAAAACTTATTTGAACAAATAATGGAGAACTTCCCCAATGTGGCAAAGGAAATAGACTTCCAGGAAGTCCAGGAAGCTCAGAGAGTCCCAAAGAAGTTTGACCCAAGGAGGAACACACCAAAGCACATCATAATTATATTACCTAAGATTAAAGATAAGGAGAGAATCTTGAAAGCAGCAAGACAGAAGGAGACAGTTACCTACAAAGGAGTTCCCATAAGACTGTCAGCTGGCTTCTGAAAAGAAACCTTGCAGGCAAGAAGGGACTGGAAAGAAGTGTTCCAAGTCATGAAAGGCCAGGACCTACATCCAAGATTACTCTATCCTGCAAAGATATTTAGAATGGAAGGGCAGATAAAGTGCTTCCCAGATAAGGTCAAGTTAAAGGAGTTCATCATCACCAAGCCATTATTATATGAAATGTTAAAGGGACTTATTTAAGAAAAAGAAGATAAAAAATATGAACAGTAAAATGACAACAAACTCACAGTTATTAACAACCAAACCTAAAAAAACAAAAACAAACTAAACAACTAGAACAGGAACAGAACCACAGAAATGGAGATCACATAGAAAGTTATCAGCGGGGGAGTGGGGAGAGGGAGAGAGGGAAAAAAGGTACATAGAATAAATAGCATAAATGGTAGGTAGAAAATAATCACGGGGAGGTTAAGAATAGTATGGGAAATGTAGAAGTTAAAGAACTTATATGTATGACCCATGGACTAAAAGGGGGTAATGTGAGTGGAACACGGTGTGCAGGGCAGAGGGGAATAAAGGGGGGGAAATGGGACAATTTTAATAGTATAATCAATAAAATATATTTTTAAAAAATAACCAAAGGGGCAACTGTATTTCACTAAACCAATTATTGAAAAAGTGAATCATGTGTTGAGCATCTTAAAACTATACAATTTAATTAATGCAATAATAGCAGTATTCTTTCTTAAAAAAAGTAACAGGGCAATCAATTTAAATCAATCATAGACTTTGCAGAGTTTATTTTAATCCACAATTAATAAGGAAATGTTTTTTGAGCACTTCTACACATGAACTTCTCAATGTCTAGATTTGGCATTCAGAGATATAAAAGATAGTTCTTGCCCTCAGGTGTGAAGGTATAAAAGGTAAGTATAACAGTTGGCAGCACATGATGAAGGAAGACATGTTGAGAATATGAAGAATCCTCTGGGAGGCTAGAGTGGTTTGTTTTTTCATTTAACCATATGAATGGAACATTTACCACATTCTAAGAACTGTTCTAGGTGCTGGAACATGCAAATAGACATAGATCCCTGCTTTCATTCAGCTTGCATTCTAGTAGGGAAGACACATAAACAAACAAACAAATGTGCACTGTAATGTCAGGTACTATGGTAAATAATAAAGAGGGGTGATGGGATAGAGAAAGACTAGGGTGAAGAGGGGATACTCTTTCAGATGGGTTTGTCAGAAAAGATCTCTCTGAGAAGAGGCTATTTTAATGGAGAACTGAATTGTATAAAGTAGTGAGCTGTGCAGAGATGTGGGAGAAGAGTTTCAGGCAGAAGAAATGGCATGTGTACAGGTACAGGTGGGAACTGGATTGGCAGATTCCAAGAGGAGCAGTGGTCCAGCAGTGACTGGACAGGAGTGTGTCAGGGGAGAGAGGTGGGAGATGAATACCATGAGGAAGGTGGAAGTCAGTGCTATGCAGGGCCAGGACTGCGATAGAAAGCTGACAGAGATTCTAGCGAGGGCTGCAATATGATCAGATTCAGGCTTTAAGATGATCACTGGCTTTGTGAGGAATGTATTATATAATGGTAAGAGGAGCCAAAGCCTTTTTGGAGGTATATTAATTAAGGTAGGCTAAACTGCTATAAGAAATAACCAAATATGTAGTGGCTCAAATACAATGGGAATTGATTTCTCACTTGTACTAATAGTCCAGGAAGGGTGTTACAAATAAGTGAGAGGCTCTCCTCCATGCACTGATTCAGGGACCCGGGCTCCCTCCATCCCCTACCTAGGACCTTCTCATGTGCACAGTCAAGACTGACTTGCCATGTGCAGATTTCAGGCACAGAGAAGAGGCACACCTTCTCTCCCAAAGATCTTGTGCAAAAATGGCACTCATCACTTCTGTTGACATTGTATTGGTGAGCATTTGGTCACATGGCTACACTAACTGCCGTGGTCCCTACCACAGGAGCTCACTGCAGTAAATCTGACAAAAGTGGCTTGTGCTAGGGTTAGAGTAGTGCCTGTGGCAAGGAGTGGTCATATTCTGAATATATTTTGATGGTAGAATCAATAGTATGTACTAATGAATAGATGTATTTGTGAGGAAAAGAAGGGTCAAGAATGAGTCTTAGATATTTGAGTGAATGCTGTCATTTATTTAGATGAAGAAGACTTGGGAAGAATAAATTTCTGGTTCAGCCATGTTAAGGTTTGAGGTGATTGTTAGCCATGTAAGGGGAGATATTGGGAAGAAAACTAGATATTCAGATTTTCAATTCTAGTGTCAAGGATGATGTAAAACTGGATCATTTTTATACGGATAGTATTTAAAGCCATGGGACAAGATGAGATCTCCTGGGAATGAGTATATATATATATGGGGGGGGGGGAAATGCTGAGGACTGAATGAATATTGGATCATACAATATTTGGGGATTGGAAGTAGGAGGTGAGCCAGCAACAGAGACAAAAGAAATGGCAGAGGAATAGGAGGAAATATGGGAGAGTGAAGCATCCTAGAAACCAAGAGAAGACAGTGTTTCAATTAGCAGGAAGTGATCACGTGTTTTAGATGCTTTTGGAAAGGTGGAGTAGGATGAGGACTTAGAGTTGACCATTAAATTTGAAAAGATCACGTCATTGGCAATTTTAGGAAGAATAGTTTCGTGGAATGTTACAATCTTATGAATGGGTTGAGGAAATAATGGGAGGTAAATAATGTATAGGCTATTCATGGCCATCATAAACAAATCAACAAACAACAAGTGTTGGAGAGGATGTGGAGAAAAGGGAACCCTAGTGCACTGTTGGTGGGAATGCAGACTGGTGCAGCCACTGTGGAAAACAGTATGGAATTTCCTCAGAAAACTAAAAATGGAATGGCCTTTTGACCTGGCAATTCCACTGCTGGGATTATACTCAAAGAACCCTGAAACACCAATCCAAAAGAACCTATGCCCTCCAATGTTCATAACAGCACAATTTACAATAGCCAAGTGCTGGAAGCAACCTAAGTGCCCATCAGTAAGTGAATGGATCAAAAAACTGTGGTACATTTACACGGTGGAATACTATGCAACAGAAAGAAAGAAGGAGCTCCTACCCTTTGCAGCAGCATTGGTGGATCTGGAGAGCATTATGCTAAGTGAAGTAAGCCAGGCAGTGAAAGACGAATACCATATGATCTCACCTATAAGTGGGACCTAATCAACAAAGCAAACAAGCAAGCAAAATATTACCAGAGATATTGAAATTATGAACAAACTGACAGTAACCAAAGGGGAGGTGGGAGGGAATAATGGGGGGGAGATGGGGAAGGGTTTTCAGAAACATCTATAAAGGACACATGGACAGAGCCAAGGAGGGGTGGGATCCAGGATGGGAGGTGCAGATCAGTGTGGCAATGGGGAGTGTTGGGGGGAAAATGGAGACAACTGTACTTGAACAACAATTAAAAAAAGTTAAAAGAAACAAACTTAAAAAAATAATTCCCAAAGGATTAAAAAAAAGAAGAAGCAGAATGTATAGGCTATTTTTTTGAGGAGATTTGCTGTATGGAAGACAAAGAAATAGGGGTTGACTAGAAGGTATTTTTTTAGGTGGGAGAAATTGCAGCATAAAATATATGTATTTTATGGGAATGATTCAGTATGGAATGGAAAATCAATGATGCAAAAGCAAAATCCCTGAGAAGGGCACAAATGGAAGGATGGGCCTTACGTAGGAGCCAGGACTGTTCACCCACTGTACAAAGAGGGAAGGCAGAAGAGAGGGTTCAGATGCAACTGGGTTGGTAGATTTGGTGATGAGGGAATATGAAAGTTCTTTGAGAGGAGAAATTGTAAACTTGTTACATCAGAGAGTAGAAGAATGAGTTGACTAAGACCACAAGGGAGTTAATGGTTGAAGTAAGTAGAAGTTATCTTTTAGGCTCAGTTACGAAATTGGAGAAGAGCTCATAGGTATTTGCTAATAAAATAGAAGAGGATTTGATAACAAATTGGTAACCAAGGATTTGGCTCATTTATTTTTTAGATTTCTTCCTAAAGCATAGGCTCCAGGAACAAGACATCCAGAGCAGACCTACTTCTGTCTATGCTCGCATGTGCAATCCCTGGGTCTCCCTGCTGGGGGTGAGTAGCTTCATTTTGATCTCAGTTGTCCGTGAGACATAAGTCAGGTGGAGATATGTGTGACCTCAGGGTTGGGGCTGTGGGGAGGAAGAGAAGGGTGTTAACTGACCAGGAACAATGTGATTTAACTCCCTGTCACATTGGAATTTAGATGAGACTACATATAGCAAGATTACATTTAGTGTGCCACTTATGTCAGTGGTTTACTTGTAAAATAATCGATCATCTCTGATAACCTCTGGGTTACTTAATTTCTAGGTATACCAAATTAGAATCATTTCACTTTGTTTATTCTAGGGAGGAGTAGGACAAGGAGCTATGATAGAATATCTATCTACTTATTGATAGTTTTGATTAGAGGGTACTTCCAGAGGGTATCTTCTCAAGTATCTGGTTAAGGGAGGTTTCTTGAATTATGAGTGAACTCCAATTAAGCAGACTTTTATACTGATCAGTGGTTGATGTGAGGGACTATTGTTTCTTAAGGCACGAGCCTTGTGGTTTGCTTACCATGTGATAAACCATTAGGTGACTTGCCTTGCCTACTCTGTTTCCACAGGCTGTTGGGTCCCTTGTCATCATGTTTGTGATCCAGTGGGTCTACACCTTGGTTAACATGTGTGTTGCTGTGGTTGTGTATTTCTACATTGGTCGGACCAGTCCAGGGCTTCACCTTGGTGAGCAGCAGAACCGCTTTGCTACCTCCTCCCTCCTCTTTTTGCACCCACTGAAGAAATGTGTTTTCAGCACCTATTAAATGTTAGCACTGGCTCAGATATGAATCCTATTTTCAAGTAGTTTATAGTCTAGGAGGAAAAGTATGATATACACATAAATTATAAAAAATTTTAAAATAACTTGTGAGATTTATAAAACATGTAGAAGTAAAGCGGATGACAACAATAGCACAGGGGCCAGGACGGAAGAAAAGGAAATACACTGTTTTAAGTTTCTGATACTCTATGGGAAGTACTATTGTATAATATCACTTAGTGGTAGACTGTGATAAGTTAAGAATGTGTACTACAAACTCTAAAGCAACTATTAAAAATGGCAAAGAGTTGCCCTGGTGGGTGTGGTTCAGCTGGTTGGGTGTTGTCTCATAAATCAAAAGGTCCCAAGTTTGATTCCAGGTTGGGGTACATGCCTAGGTTGCGGGTTCGATCTCAGGTCTGGGACACGTGTGAGAGGCCACCGATCCATGTTTCTCTTTTGCTTCGATGTTTCTCTCCCTCTCCCTTCCTTCCTCCCTCTCTAAAATCAATAAGCATGTCCTCAGGTGAAGGTTAAAAATAGAAAGTTATAGCTCATGAACCAATAAAGGAGATAAAATAAAATTTAAAAAATGCTCAAATCAAAATAAAGCGGAGAAAGAGGAAAAGATAATAAAGGGCATATGGAGCAAACAAAAAGCAGATAACAAGGCAGTTTATATAAACTTAGCCATATTGATAGTCACACTAAGAATAAATGTTCTAACACTCCCAATAGTGGTTGAAACATTGAGTATGTAAGATTGAATAAAAAAGAATGATACAACTGTATTCTACCTGTATCAAACCTACTTTAAATATAGACACACAATAAATTGAAAGTGAAAGGATGGGAAGAGACATGATAACATGAATCAAAACAGAGCTGGAGTGACAGCATTAACAGCAGGCAAAGCAGGTTTTAGAGAAAAGAATATTACTAGGGATGCAGAGGGTATTTCATAAAGATAAAAAAATTACCAAAAAGATGTAATAAACCTTAACATTTGTATACTTAAAAACAGAGCTTTGAAATACATGAAGCAAAACCAGGTATAACTGTAACAAGAAATAGAAAAGTCCATAATTGTAGTCAGAGATTTCAACACCTCTCTCTCAATAATGACAAAACAAGTAAGCATAAAGTCAGTAAGAGTTTAGAAGACTTGAATAACATTATCAACAAACCTGGATAAATGAAGATTTATACAACATTCCATCTAACAACAGCTGAATATATGTTCATTTTAAATTCATTTTAGGACATAAAAAGTCTCAACATGTCTATTTAAAGGTATTGAAGTCAATTCAAGAACAAAGTATGTTCTTTGACCAAAGAGGAAGTAAATTAAAAATAAATAACAGAAAGATATCTGGAAAATCCCCAAATGTTTAGAAACAAAAGAACACTAAATAACACTAAATGACGAAGCACACTAAACAATGCTAAATTAACTAAAGAAACTAAATAACTCATGGCTCAAAGAAGAAATAAAAAGTAAAATTTCAAAGTATTTCAAACTGAATAAAAATGAAAATATAAAAATTATAGGATGCAGCTAACTAGGTACTTATCAGGTAGTTTATAACATCATATGTATACATTAGAAAAGAAGAAATGCCCCAAATTAATGACCCCAGCTTCCAACGTAAGAAACTCAAGAAAGAAGAGCAAATTAAATCCAAATAAGGGGAACAGTGAAGCAATGAAGATCAAAATAGAAATCAGTAATATATAAAACAAGAAAAAAGTAGAAAATAGCAATGAAAGAAGAAGCTGGTTATGTGAGATCCATAGAATTGACAAACCTTTAGCCAGACTGATCAGAAGGGAGGGAGAGAAGGTAAAAATGACCAATGTCAAGAGTAAGGGAGATGACACTGCTAGAGAGTGTACAGATATTAAAAGGGAAATAAAGAGGTATTTTAAACAACTTTATGTCAATAAATTTGATAACTTGGACAAATTCCTTGAAAGATACAAACTACTAAAGTTCACTCTAGAAGAAAGATAGGGCTATTTAAGTTCTATTAAGGAAATTACACTTGTGCCCTGGCTAGTGTAGCTCAGTGGATTGTGCGCAGGCTTGTGAACCAAAGGGATGCTGGTTCAATTCCCAGTCAGAGCACATGCCTGGGTTGCAGGCCAGGTCCCCAGGTGGGGACACATGAGAGGCAACCATACATTGATGTTTCTCTCCCTCTCTTCCTCCTTCCCTTCCCCTCTCTCTAAGTAAATAAAATAAGATCTTTTTAAAAAAATTACACTTGTCATTAAAACCTTCCCATGAAGAAAACTCTAGGTCCTGATGGCTTCACCAATGAAATCTACCAAACACTTAAGGGAGAAAGAATATAAATTCTATACAAAGTCTTTGGAAATCTATACACTAATATCTCTCATAAACATAGATACAAAAATTCATAATAAAATTTTACCAAATTGAATAGAAAATATAAAAAGGATAATACATCAAAACCACATAGGTTTATCCCAGGAATTCAAGGTTAGTTTAATATTCTGAATTACTCCATGTAAATCACCATATTTACAGACTAAAGGAGAAAAACTCATACATTTCTAAGAGGAAATTAAAGAAATAAGTGAAGAGATGTACTATGTTTATGAATTGGAAGATTCAATATTAAAGCATCATTTCTTCCCAAATTGTTCTATCAATATGACACAATCCCAATCAAAATCTCTGTTGCCTGTTTTTATGGACATTGACAAGCAGATTCTAAAATATGTATATGGAAATGCAGAGGACCTAGGATAGCCCCACCAACTTTGTAAAAGAAGAACGAAGTTGGAGGACTTACACTACCTGATTTCAAGACTGATTATAAAGCCTAGGTAATCAAGACAGCATAGTATTGAAATGAAGATAGACAAATAAGTCAGTGGACAGAGTAGGAAGGCCAGAAATTCATCCATATGTATATGGTCAGTGGATTTTCAAAAAAGGTGCAAAAGCAATTCAGTGAAGGAAAAAAAAATCTCTTTAGAAAATAGTGCTACAACAGATATCCATATGCAAAAAGTAAATTTTAATATACATATCATACAATGTAAAAATAACTCAAAATAAATTCTACAAGTTAATGTAAAACATAAAACTATAAAATTTTAAAAGAAAGTGAAGGAAAAAATACCTTTGTGAATCTGAATGGAAGGCAAAGATTTGGATACAACACCAAAAGCAGGATAGAAGTTGCTAAATTGCACTTCCTCAAATTAAGGGCTCCGATCTTCCAAACACACAGGTAAAAGAATGCAAAGGCAAGCCATAGGCTGTGAGAAAATGTTAGCAAATCATATATCTGAGAAAAGACTTATATCTAGAATATATAAAAACTCTCAAAACTGAATAATAAGACAAACAAAAAGATTTTAAAAATGGGCAAAAGTTTTAAATAGATTTCACCAAAGAGTATGTATGGATGGCAAATAAACAAATGAAAGGTGTTCAACATGGTTAGTCATTAGGAAATGCAAATTAAAAACACAATGTAATACTACTTCACACCAATTAGGGGGATGGGATTAAAATTTAAAATACTGATCATGCAAAGTGTTGGCAAGGATGTAGAACACCTAGAACTGCTATATACTGCTGGTGGAAATAAAATAATACAACACTTCGTAGGACAGTTTGGCAGTTTATTAAAAGTTAAACTTGTACCTGCTATATGAACTAGCCAATGTACTCCTAGGTATTTATATTCACAGCAGCTTAATTTGTAATAGCCAAAACTGGAAACCATATGACTGTCCACCAACAGATGACTATAAATAAATTGTAGTATAGCTATATAACGGAATACTCAGTAATAAAAAGAACATGCAATGACATGGATGAATCTCACATAACTATCCTGAGTGAAAGAAACCAGACAAAAATAGTATATGGTGTATTATTTTATATATATAATATAAAGTTACTAAAAATGCAAACTAACCTATAATTAAAGCAGGTCAGCGGTTGCTTTTAGATGGGGTTGGGGATGGCTTGAGGAAACTTTTGGAGGTGGTAGATGTGTTCATGATCTTGCTTGCGGTGATGGCTTCACAGTGCACTCCATGTGTCAACACTTGAAATGCATGTAGTTCTAGAAATGGACTCTGAAGTTGTTTCAGTCAGGTGTGTTAAGACACACAGACACAGAAATGATTGTCACGGAGGAATGAGTTGATACTCACAGATCCCTAGAAACGGAGGCACAGCATGCATGCCAAGTGGAGTCACATGAGGGAGGACCAGGGTTGGTCAGGAGGGAGAGGAAGAGGGAAGACCATGGCTCAGAGCTTTTATTAGGTTTTTCTTGGGAAAGGATGGGTGAGCCAGGAAGGTAGCTGAGCAAGTTTAGGATTAGATAGTTTGAATAATTTCAGTTATAGGGCTGGTGGCTAGTTGTCTGGTATCTGGCCCTAGTGTGATTTAGGGCAGGGTGTATTGACTCAGTGTGGGAGAATTTGACAAGGGAGATGGTTGTGGGTGTGGGCTCTGGTTTGGTTGGTTTGTATATCGAAGTTTTGCTCACAGGGGAGTTTACTGCTATCTCTAGGAATTAGCACCTCTAGGATCAAGGCCCGAAGTGCCAGAGCATCAAGAACATAGAAAGTAAGAAATTATAGTCAATACTCTGTTTATTGTATGTCAGTTATTTCTCAATAATAAAGCTGTTAAAAATACATTGTTGGGAGAGGTGGTGGGGTTGAGCAAAAAACGATAAGAAAAAGAGAAGGAACTCACTGACACAGAAAAAAATAAAATAAGTTAATGAGCTGTTTTCAGCAAAATTCTGTGATGCCCCAGTTGAAAATAAAGCAGTTAGTTTTAAGTCCTAACTAAATTAGATAAACCATAACAATCCAGGCAAACTGAAGAAAAAATTCTTCATAATTAGAATAATGTGGTGTATACTTTTGAAAGAAGTGTACTTTATACACTTAGTCACATATACATTAAGAATAATGCTTTGAAGGACTTCTGGTCAAGACAGTGGAGTAGAAGAGGGAATAGCAAATTCCAGAAAGAAGACGTGCCCAGTCTAAGGACCTCAGGGATGACCTAAGATGAAAACCCAGGTCTCTCAGTTCCGGATCCTTCAAAAGCCCCCCTCCTCTGTGAAACCTCCCTGTGATGGTTAACTTTTTGTGTCAACTTGGCTGGGCCACAAGGTGCCCAGATTAAAGATTATTTGTGGGTGTGTCTGTGAGGGTATTTTTTTTAATTTTTAAAAATGTATTGATTTTAGAGATAGAGAGGAGGGTGAGAAGAAAGAGAGAGAAAGAAACATTGATTTATTGTTCCATTTATTTATGCATTCATTTGTTTCTTTTCTTGTATGTATGTGCCCTGACCTGGATAAAACTATATATATAAAGTTATATATACATATAATTTGTTATGTGAGATTTTTTAAAAACCCACACTGAAGGAGGGATGAGGTGTTTTGTTTTAAAGTTTATTAGCCCTACTCTAATCAGTGTGTCTGTGTCAACAACAGTCTTGCTTCAAACTTCAGCTCTAACATTTCTACATGTTGAGCTATTGGATTCACTCACACCTGTGGAAAACTTTCTGAGTACCTGTTCCTGCGGGTGTTGTACTGTGAGTAAGGCAAGATGAAAAAGACATGCCTCCTATCCTCACAGGGCATATGGTCCAGCAGGGGATTATATAGGACATATTTAACACATGGTTTGAATCCAAGAAAAAAATATTATCAAAATTTTTTAAATTCCTAGGACTGAAGTTAACAACTTGTCTACTTTTTCTCTGTTTCTTTCTTGGGATTTTGGAATTTAGAAATAAATTTTTGGAAACTACATATGGCTACGAAGTCCTTAGCAGGCTACTGTGAGGGAATATTTCAATGAATATGGTTTGGTTAGACTTAAAAAGGAAAAAAATGTGTTAATTTTATGTGTGTTTCAGGGAATGTACATTCTATTAAAAGTAGGGTTCTAGATGCATACCTAGAGCCTTCATCAATGTTTATGTATATGTCTTCCCTGTAGGATCAGCCTCCAGCTTCAGCTTTTTCAGATGGATGAGGTCTCTTCTGATCCCCTCCTGCAGGTCAGTGCTAATTGAGGGCCAGGACCAGGGCAGATGAGTGTCCCTTGGTCCTGGGAGGTGCTAAGCATGTTCCTTGCTTTGCTTGGGTGAATTATAGTGTGGGAACCTGACAGTTGAGAACCTTGAGGAGATTCAGAGTTTGCTCCTCACTGCCCTCCACCACCCCAGGCCCCAGGCTCAGCTCATCAGAAGTGTCCTCTGACTCATGTCCTCTTCCCTTCTTATACTCAGGAATCATGAACAGAGGCTTTATTTAGAATCTGATTGCTGGGTGATAAGTGAAGAGAGCTACTCCCAGTGAGTTCAGTCTAAGACACACTAGCATCAATATGTCATCACACACAAGATTAGGGTCCAAAGGACTCCTGTTCTTCCATCTCAAGGCTGAGATGGTTGATATGACTGTGTTGGTGAAAGTGAAGATGCCAAGTACAGAAATAGGTAGAACAGAGATCCCAGAGGACTTCTGTGGGACCTCCATGTTAAAATACACAGGGAAACAGAAGCACAGACTTCCCTGAGAAACAGGAGATGGTCTCATAGAGAAGGTAAGATTTTATGAGCACCCTAATCTCCTTCTTCGTTCTCCACCCTTCTGGAGACAGTGCTTCCCCACCTTTGGAGGCCTTGGGACCCTGGGAAATTCCTTCCCTTCTCCCTTGATATCAGTGAAGAGCCAAAGGGGCAGGCTCAGAAAATCCAGGCAGAACCCAACCAAGGGTTTATTTTGTTTCATTCTGTTGTCTTGTTTTTGAAACTCTAGATGTCTGGGTTGTACTTGCCAATATCTTCACCTTCCATGACCAGACATTGCTAATGGATTATGAAACCCTTTCCTTTTGGTCCCAGAATCCTTTTTTCCCCCATTTCTTATTGTGATACAATACATTAACATAAAATGTATCATACCGTTTTTCAGTGTCCAGTTCAGTGGTATTAAGTACATGTATATTGTTGTGCAACCATCACCATTGTGAACTCCAGAACTCATCTTGCAAAAACAGAAGCACTTTATCTATTCAATATTAATGCCTTCTTCCTCCCTTCTAAGAATCCTTTTTAACACAAGTCTTTATAAGCACTACCAATTTGTTCCAGATTGCACAAGAAATGAAACCTTGGTGCTAGAGCCAAGAGCTTGGGATGATGAAGAAATAGGAGCAGGGCCTATGGAAACCAACAGGGAAAATGCTGGGAGGGAGGGTGGTGTGCAGGGTGTCCCTGTCATCTGCTGGAAGCTGGGCTACATGCTCTGTGTGGGGCTATAGGAGGGCAGGGTCAGCCCTCTGCCTCTCTTCCAGTCTGTGGCACCAGGTCAGGTGACCCAGGTTACAACACTTCTACGCTGATCTCTTTTCCCTGTCACGTAGTCCCAAGGAAAACTAGAGTGTAAGTGGAAATAGCTTCTGTGTAGAGGATGCTTACAGATCTGGACCTGGAGGTGATGACTGGCTAAGAGTGTTTGGCCCTCTCTGATTTTCAGGAATATTTTTAGGCATTTGCAGTTTTAAAGCCTACACATGGCAATGTGAGGTCACTACTCTTTATGCTGACCTCTGAATTCCTAGAATTTCACCTCTGAGGTCATGGTAGTGCATATAGAAAGAAAGAAGAATGTATTAGGAGGAGATTATTCTTAGAAAATGACAATACTTTGGTTGGGATAGAACCCATCCCACACTATTCATAGCTCTGTGGGTCAATGAAGTGGGTGATGGAGGATTCAGCTAAGCCTCAACATCAAACTTGCTGGTCTCACTATGGCTAATGGATGTTTTATGATAATTATTTAGGAGGGTAAAGGACCAAGAAATGGTGATTTATCTAAAATAGAAATTGCTAGCTGTGTGTTTTTTATTTTGTAGTTTTGAGAGTATTTTTTTTTAAAATAACTATAGACCTAGATGCTCTTCAAACCAAAGAAAAATAATATAGTGAAGGTGTTTGGGCAAGGGAGTTTGGCTACTTCCTCTCTTATACCTACAGTTCCCAGAATTATGTAAAATTTAGCCTGACCCTGAGAAGGCATTCTTTACTGAAGTCCTAGCAACTGCCCAGATGAGAATTCTTAGACCACTTTAGATTAGAAAGTGAAGTGTATTATTTACCAGAACTCAGAAGAATGATATTGTTTCACCTAAAAAAAAGAAAGCATTAATGAAAAAAATGCATTAGCAAAAACACTTTTATGTTCATTGGTATGGCATTTTTATCACTTTTCAACCTTACTTCTAGAAGATTCAATCTTTATAGAAGCCAATTCATTTCTCAGAAAACTTCAACCTCCCTCATTCAGATCTGTTCTCATCAGTGGTTGCAATGGGATCTTAGTAATGTGATCTGAATTTCTGTGGCAGCACTTTTTGTCAGTCAGTTGAAGTTTTCTGCTTAAGTTCTAAAGATTTCAACATTAGATTTCTACCTTTGAAAATGTTTTACAACTATCAGATATATTCCTTATTTATACAGCTGAACATTCCTACTCATAAGTAGATGATTCTTTTTGAGTAGAATCTCTAAGCGGCAGTTCCTGTCTAAGGCATGACAAGGGCTTCGCCGCAGGAGGTGGGGAGGTTTTCCCCGAGGCCACTGGGCTGGTTCGAGGCACAGCGGTGATGGTGTCCGGCTGCTGTAGGTACCTGAGTGCCAGTCTGATCTTTCCTTGTTCCTTTCTGCCTCTGGCACTTTCCTCACGTATCCTTAACATTTTTCTTTACCAGTTTATTCCAACTCCAGCTGTATGTAGACACTTCAGTGTAGTCCATACTGGGACTTGTTCCTGACTCAGGCACAATTGGTGTCACAAAGCCTTTGTGGTTTACCTTGTAGCTGCTTGTTATGTCAACCTTGGCTCTGGAGGTCATTCCTTATTCAGCTTCCTTTTCCATGAACCAAGGAGAAGGTTTCTCTTTCTACTTTTCTCAGTTTTTCAGCCTCTGCATTCCATTATCTCATTTGACAAAAAAGCAAAGAAGAGCTATAGAGCCCCAACATGACACTATTTGGATATTTATTTTGTACAGTTTTATACATTTCTGCTAAAGAAAGGTAAATGTCATTTCTTTCCTTATTTTATTTGATACTTATTTCTCATACTTTGTTCTTCAACTGTTGTGCATAAAGCTTTCGAAGTTATGTTTTTTAAATACAGGTTCAATAATAAGCACAATGGTGTTTTTGCAAATAATTTTTCTATCCCAGAGAAGACTCATCTTTACTTTTTCGGTCTTGCTCTTTCCTTCTGACCGTCCTCTGTGTCTCTCTCACCAAAGGAGCTTGCGATCCCCCCAAGAGCAGATAATTTTGGCACCGTCCCTGGCTCGGGTTGACATGGAGATGACCCAGCTCACCCAAGAGAACGCAGACTTCGCCACTCGGGATCGCTACCACCACTCCTCCCTAGTGAGTCGGGAACAGCTGATGCCTCAGTACTAGGCAGCCTGGGGACCCTCCTCTTTTGGAGCTGTTTAGTGCACAGCAGACTCAAACCCCAGAGCATTTGTGGAACTGGTTCTCCTCAGTAAGAAACTCAAAGACCTGTCCTCCCACTGCCATTTTGGATAGAAATCTGCATTCTGGTCTGGAGCACCACATCCAAACGGGCCAACCACTGGAACAGCAGTGGCTCTGAAATGCGCACCTGGTCAGAAGAACTCCATGTGGACACCAAGACTTCCAGGTGTGGAGAATCAGACCAGACAACTTATTCTGAGGGCAACAATAAATGGTTATTTAAATTTTTATTTTATTATTTACTTTTTAAAAAATTTTTAAAAATTGTGTTTTATTGATTATGCTATTATGGCTTTCCCAATTTTCCCCCTTTACCCCCCTCCACCTTGTATCCCCCAACCCTCCAGCATCCCCCACCCTTAGTTCATTCCCATGG
>CM052539.1:98452163-98545457 GCA_028533065.1 Trachops cirrhosus
TCCTGTAGTGAGGGGCGGGGCCTTAGGAGTTCACCAGGGCGGGGCACCCCAGTGGCTGGGTTGTGAAGCTGTATGTGGGGGCGGGGTCCGAGGAGGAACAATGGCGCTTGCTCTGCTCTCTGTAGGACCTCAGACCCTTCCACTGCTTTCTGAAAGCCAACTGGGCCCCTTCAGCACCAATTCCAGTGTGGATGGGCCTGTGCACCCCACGGGACCTTCCTTTTCAGTCAGTGCCCCAAAGCTCTATTTCCCGGTGCTGGGGCCCCTGAGCTGCGCGCAGTGCCTTGCTTCACAATGGCCACCTCGCTGGGTCTGCTGGTCGCCACTCCCTGGCCGGGGTCCACCAGCCACCGCCGCTTGTGCGCCCAGGGTCTGCCTGCTGCGGACTTGCGCGCCACCCCAGTTGCTCTGTGCTCCACTCTGCGTCCCTGGCCCGGCCGACTCCACCCCTCCTACCGGTCTGGTTGAACGTGTCTATTTTTAAATCCTTGGGTGTCCGACTTCCATACACTTCAATTCTCTTAGTTCTGGTTGTTATTTTGTTTCTATATTGTTTTTGTCCCTATCTTGGTTGTGCGAGGAGGCACAGTGCGTCTACCTATGCCTCCATCTTGGCCGGAAGTCCCTATTATTTACTTTTTGAATAAATAATACACCCACATAGTTTCAAACTCCAAAGTATAATCATGTATATGCACACACACCTATAAGTGAAGAGTCTCCTTCTCATCCTAGCGTACCCATCTGCTCAGTTCCTATTCCCCACCCCAAAGGTAACCACCCTGTTTTTATATATGCTTCCTTTCCTTTTTTAAGTTTTTCCTAAATTTTTACTTACTGATTTGAGAGAGAGAGAGAGAGAGATATCAATTTTTGTTGTTCCACTTATTTATGCATTCATTGGTTGGGTCTTGTATGTGCCCTACTGGGGATGGAACCCCCAACCTTGGCATATCAGGATGATGCTTTAACCAACTGAGCTACCCAGCCAGGGCCAGTGTTTCTTGATGAGTACACAAGCAAATAGGAATGTGGATTCCTATTACTCCTCTTCTATACACAAAAGGTAGCATATTATACATGTGTTCTGCACCTTGCATTTCCCTTTAACAATCTATCTTGGAGACATTTCTGTATCATTACATATACAGTTTTCTGATTATTTTTCATTGTATATATGTATGATTTTCATCAGTTCCACAATGATGGCATTTGGATTATTTCCAATCTTTTGCTGCTGTTATAATCAGTTCTGCAGTGAGTAATCTTGTACATATGTACAAATGTAAATAATTTCTGCAAGATAAATTCCCAAAAGTAGAATTGCAAGATCAAAGGGTACATGCCTTTGTAAGCTATTTTTGTTTATTAAGGGTCCTTTTAATTAAAAAGGTAAATTAACATGAATTTCCTAATTGTGATTCATGTTCTCAAAAGCACTTGTGGTCCCCAGCTCTCCCAATACCTTTGCAGCTGTTTTTGGTATAAATGCATGAGGGGTCGGGACTGTTTTGGCTCCTCTCTGAGCTCACATTCATCACAAGCATCCAGTCCTGGGGGCCACGGTGGAGGCTTCCTCAGGCAGGTTGAGCACTGGGCCAGAGTCAGTGGTTTCACTGCTGAGCCACAAAGGGAAGTACTATTGGGTCAATTATGACCTCTTTCTTCTGTAGCAGAGTTCTGTGATGTTGGTGGGCTCGGAATCACCTGGGAGGCTTGTCACAAGTACAGATTTCTGCACCTCAGCCATAGTTGGGGTTTGGGTTTGTTTGTTTGTTTGTTTGTTTGTTTGTAATTTAGTAAGTTTGAGGGAGAGTCCTTGACTTCACATTTTAATGAGTGCCTCAGGTGATTCAACGCAGGTGATCCTCAGGCCCCATTTTGAGAAACACTTACCTGTTGGATGGACCGGGGAAGGTGTGTTGGGGGCATTGTGATGAGAGGCTAGTTAGATTTTGACATTCTGTCTCAGAAAATGAGATCTAGTGCATGATTACTGTTTACAGTGAGATCTAGTTTGTGGTGACCATTGATGCCCTATTTTGGTAAAATGCCAGACTTCCAAATATCATTAGAAACAAATTAAAGAAAGCAAACCCTGAGTTAACAATAGGCATTGGGAAGTAGAAACTAAAAAGACAGACTATTCATGAAGGGCTTACCTTGGAGGTGATCTCTAAGGACACCCTTGAAGAAGAAGCTGCACTAGTTCCCTGTGGCTGCTGTAACAAATTACTCAAACGGAGCAGCTTAAAAACAATAGGAATTTATTTGCTCACAGTTCTGGAGGCCAAGCGTCAGAAATCAGTGTCACTAAGCTGAAATCAGGGTGTTAGGAGGGCTGTGCCCCCTGCAGAGGCTCCAGGGGAGAATTCAATCCTTGCTTGGCCCAGCTTCTGATGGTTGTTGGCATTCTTTGGCTTGTGGCCACATCACTCCCATCTTCAAGGCCAACATCTTCAAACTCTCTCTTTACTTTGTGGTCACATCACCTCCTCCTTTGTGTGTGTGAAGTTGGCCTCTGCCTCAGATTTACAAGGTTACAAGTGATTGCATTTAGGGTCTTCCCAGATAATCAGAATAATCTCCCCATCTCAAAAGCCTTGACTTAATCAAACCTGCAGAGGCTTTACCAAATGAGGAAACATTAATAGATTTCAAGAATTGGGATGTGAATATATTTTGGGAACACCATTTCTTAGACTCCCTCAGCCTTTACTGATTCTACTTTTTGCTTTTTTGAATTCTTCAAACAAGCTAAAACAGTAACCCCTCTGAAAAAGATGGTACTGAGTATGAAAACCATGCATGGCAGAAGACTCAAGTATGCAGGATGGGAACTTTCTTAAAGTGATTGTTTTTATGGAAAGGAGAAAGAGAAGGATGAGGTATGATAAAAAAGATTCTGGCCTCTACTTGATGTTGGGGATGCCTAAATGAATAGCTCAGTGTCTCGCATGAGAGTCAGATGCTAAACATGCTGAGCCTCTAATTAGGTCCAAAAATCTTGCATTTAACCCAAACTATATTATATAAGTAGCAGTAGTAATCAGTAAAGCAATAATCAGGTCTTAGCGCGGGCACCCTGGAAAGCGGAAGTTCACACGCATCAGGGAAGAGGAGTGAAGCAGGGAAGGGTGCATGTCACAGAGTTGGTGACTCCTCAGCATCTCGAAGGACCCTTCTGAGAGCCTGTGAGAACACCTGTGTCACAAGACCCCCTTTCAGAGGAAGGAAAATGTGAGAATTTGCCCAGGGGTTCCTGTTTCCTAGAGCAGATGTTAGCCCTGCAGGGTGTCAACCCCCCTGCACTTGTGATCTGCACTTGCGAGAGTACCTAGTGAGTTTGGCAGTAAGCAGCTACCCTGTGGGCATGAGACACTTTTGGGTTTATGTGCATGAGTGGGCTGGAGCCCAGCAGAATTGGTTGCTGCAGTGGTGGGTGAGATGGAACAAATGGCCTCAGCCCCAGACACATGGGGCAGAGAGGGTCTGAGGGGCAGGTAAGAGGTGTTGTATATAACTCGTGTGTGAACACAGGTCAGTAGTAAGTACAGGTTGTCAGAAAGATAAGACATGGGTGTCACTGTGTCATTCACACGGAATTTATTCATCTAACAGATGCTGGAAAGGAGCAGCACAAAAGTATCAGGATAAATGGCAGTGAGATTTGCAACATTTTCTAAAATAGAGAGAGGTTCCTGGTCTCAACATCTCACCAAGGAGTTCACAGTTGTACGTGAGAATGTCTGAATGAGGGAGGGTCCTGTCAGGACTTCTGGGACCACAAAGGCTGCCCTTCAGGCCATGCTGTCTATCGACTTATCCATCCAATGGTCCACCCATCTATCCATTTATGCACTATCCACTCACCCATTGATCCATCCATCCACCCATTTATCTACCAATCAGCCCATCCATGGCTGCAGTAACTGTACACATGCCTGAGACCTCACCTGAGCCAGGTATATCTCACCAATCTCAGAGCTCTACAGAGTAAAACTATGACCATAGGCTATTCAAGCAGACGTGAATTCCTCAGCTACCACCCTCAAAACTTCAAGGTGAGCACAGCCCAATTCAAGCGCATCCTTGAACTCAGGGCTTGGAACCAGAACAGAGGTCGTTTTCTCAGATGTCTCTGGGAGTCATGCTGACAGGTCCTCTGATGCACACTATGGGGTGCATCCTGCACAAACAACTACACGTCAGTGTGAAGGTCTGGGTCCAGGACTCCATCGCCCTTCCTTCCCTCCAGGTCTCTGACCATAGGAGCATATTATATACTCATACCTGGACAAGGCTGTGAGGGAGAACACAGCTGAAGTCAGAGGGTTGAAGCAAGGCCTGTAGTTTCTAACTTTCTTTCTCTTGGATCTAAGAATACTTTTTTCCCAAAGACCCTTGGATGAGGAGGTAGAATCAAGAGAGAGAATGACCAGCTGACCTCACCACCAGTAGCAGAGGGTAGAGATCATAAGGTGACCACACACTATCTTTAAAATCTGGGTCCTGCCCACTAGTGAAATATGGCCCTAGCTCTGATCAATCAGATCGGCCTTCCCCTGCCATGTACGGGAGCAAACGCATGATGACAGGGTGGGGGTGGGGACAGAACTGTTTCCTCTGCCTGTGCTGTGGGGGCAGGGGTAGAGTTTGGGTGATAATTCCAGCCTCTGTGGGTGTGGGCAGGGGAGGAAAATGAGGAGAACTGAAAGGACCCAGGAGCAGTGAGAGCAGTGGCAGAGGCAGACACGGGGTCTGTGGGTGGTCAGAGGTGCCCTGAGCCACTCACAGCAGTCATGGAGGGCTCTCTGAAGGAGGAGGTATCTGCAGAGAGGAAGGCCAGGGCGTTCCCACCAGAGGGGACAACATGGTCAAAGGCATGTGGGGCCGATGGGTAATTCAGGGTTCCAGGGGCACAGGGGTGAGGCAGTGTGAGGCAAGGGGGGTACCGGAAAGGCAGGCAAGGGCCAGGTCCCGAAGGTGCTTGTGCCCCACGCTGTGTACCATGAGAATTAGGAGGAGAGGATGAAGCATGAGAACAAAAGTCCATCCTTCATGTTGTATAGTGCTTTATCAGAAGGCCTTTATGGGAATGAAGCATGATCCAAACTCAGGAGCAATCCAGCTTTAGATCCACTCCTTTCCTGACACACATGTTGCTCTTTCTGCTCAGCTACACTGGAGAGCGGGCAGAGAGCCCCAGTGGGCTTCCACTCCAGAGGTCACAGCAAATAAGAGGAGGGCCTGAGGAACGCGCCCAAAGCTCTGCAGGCACAGGGACCGTCACCTAAGGTTCATGGAGCCTCCACGTATGTTGAGTACCAACTATACCAGTCAGTAGTTTGTCGCTGTGGGTTGCCAGGGTGGTGAGGCAGTGTGGAGACAAGAACAGAGCAATAGAACACACTGCCTCACTTTCCTATTGCTGCTGTAACAAATTACCACTCATTTAGTGGCTTCCAACAACACAAGCATATTCTCTGACAGTTCTAGAGGTCGGAGATCCAAAATGGGTCTCACCAGGCTAAAATCAAGGCTGGGTTCCTTCTGTGGGGTGGGGGGTATCTCGGAGAGAATCTGTTTCTTTGCTTTTCCCAGTTTCCAGAGGCTGCCTGAATTCCCTGGTGGTGGGCTGTTCCACCTTTAAAGACAGCAGCCAGTGATCACATCTACTCTGCTCCCTGCTTCTGTCATCGCATCTTCTCTAGCACTCCCACTTCTCTCTCTGCTTTTAAGGACCTGTGTGGTTAGATTTGGACTACTCTGATGATCAGCATAATCTCCCCAACTCAAGATCCTTATTACAGAAGTTCCCTTTGCAGGTAAGTGACTGTTCGCAGGGTCTGGGGATTATTGGGAGCTCCATTGGGAGATTATTTGGGAGCTGTCCATTTTGGCCTGGAGGCTGGGTTGCTGGAGGAGGCAGTGGAGGTGCAGGGAATGGCTGGACAGAATGGCAAAGCAGTGGAGTGTACAGCCAAACCACATGGTGCAAGTTGAATTCACAAGTCCTGAGGAGACATGGAGGAAGTGGGGTTTGAACCGGATTGTGCAGAAGATATGGAAAGATTTGTGAAACAAGGGAAAGAGATGAACAAAGACAAAAGAGACAGAGGGACCAAAACAAGAGAATGTATATCTTATGTTTAGCCAAACAACTCTTCTTCCTACCTGTAACTTTCTTTTTATCCTCCCCCAAGTACATGTTTATAATGATTTGAGAGAGGGAGGGTGGGGGGAGAGAGAGAGAGATGCATCGATTGGAGAGAGAAACATTGATCATTTGCCTCCCGTATGTGCCCTGACTGGGGATCAAACTCGAAAACTTTTGGTGTACAGGACAATGCTCCAACCAACTGAGCCATCTAACCAGGGACTACCTGTGACCTTTAAGTGAACTCACTTGAGAAGGAGTTTGGTATAGTCGCAAATTCATGGGTTTTGGGGATGAAGATCTTTGAATGCTTGGCTCTACCACTTACTAGCTCTGAGCCCTTGGACAGGCTTGACCTCGCTGAGCTGTGATTTCCTTCTTTGTAAAGTGGGAACTATAACTCTGCCTGCCTCCAAGTGCAGTTGTGAGTGCCAAATAAAAGGAGACTCACATTTTGGAAGAGGAAATAATGGTGGAGGTGTCATAAAAATTGTTCCCCTACCACCCCTGCTGATTTTGTGTCACTTCCTGTGGGGACAGAGGAAGGAAGGCTAGAAGGAAGGAAGGAAGGAAGGAAGGAAGGAAGGAAGGAAGGAAGGAAGGAAGGAAGGAAACCGCAGTGATTCTTGGCATCTGCTGCCCTGAAATTTCAGAGCAGAGCAGAGTCTTACTTCTTCAGCAGGCCATGCTGTGTCTTCTTAGCCACAGAGGGTGGGACACCTTCACTAACCAACAGCAGGAAATCTGCTCAGGCCTAATCAGAGTGAGGAGAACCAACAAGAGTTGCCACTTGATCACCATTTCAACTCTGCCTCCCCCTCCACCCCTTGGTTTATTACATTCATTTGACCACTTCCGTATATCACCTCTCTCAGTCTTCTCCCATCCCTTCTTAGAGCCTTAGGGGTTTTTCCAAAACATCAAAAAATGTACCCCCCTCTCTGGTTCTTTTGAACCAAGGCTTACTCTGGAGCAAATAACCCACTTCTTGCCATGTCTTATACCCTCGATGTTCACTTCAATGCCCAAGATCAGATGTGGTGTTTGCACAGGCTGGGGGTTATCCCACACTGTTTGCCCTTCTCTGCGGATGAGAGAGGACAGAAGTCTGTGCTCACCACACCCTTGCACCTGGGAGATGTGCCTGGCCTCCTGCAAGGAGGCTTACAAGCAGAAATAGATGCCAGTGTGTTGATTTGAGATGGCAAGTACAGGCATAAGCCCCTGACTCTTGACAAGGTAGTCTTTTGGAGGCAAAGGTCACATTCAAGTAAGAGGCAAAGCAGATGGCAAGAAAGACCCACTAGCATCAGGGGGTCCCCAGTTTGGCTGTGTCCCTGGGCACGCAGCCCATTTCGCAGCATCAAGGCTGGTGCACTTTCCCTGTTTCTTAGTCTGATGGTCTGGGGGTGAGTGGAGGACGGATAGCCATTGACCAGCCACTGAGGTGAGGGTGGCCACAGCCTTCCTCTAAAAGAGGCAGAAGCAGCTCTCTACTTGGGAGTCTCTAAAATAATGGAGAGGCTGGATTTTTAGCTTCTTTTATTGTTTCTTTAAAAACACACCTAGAGAGAGAGAGAGAGTGTGTGTGTGTGTGTGTGTGTGTGTGTTCTTTCCTGACAGTCTCTTAGAGAAAACATGCTATTAAAAAAAGCTGGATTCGCCAAATGTGAAGCCTGGCTTAAAATAGAGTCCATGTGGCCTCCATCAGATTCACTTTGGGAAGCCCTGAGGGTGAGTGGCATTTCAAAGGATTAGCAGTCACTCCCCACCAACGCCCTCCACCCAGCAGCCAGCAGGACGGCTGGATGAGTGCGGATCCCAGATCCCGTGCGCTGTGACAGACACCATATGTGGTAAGAGGTTGAAGATGGAGAAAACAGCACTGCTTTCAAATATGAGCCCCAAACTGAAAGTCACAGGGGGAGATGCTGCAAACGGCAGTGCCAACTTTTAATTGAGCTGCTTGTCAGATGGGCACCTCTGTGTGACTTTGTGCAACTGCTGTAGTCAGGGTGGACTTGCTGCTGCAACAAACACCCCCTAAATCTCAGTGACTTGACCTGGCTCACGTGCCAGTCTGACTCAATCAGAAGGGGGCGGGGAGCTCTACACTGTCATCCAGGGATCCAATGACGCCACTGCCTGGGCTCCATGGTCATGGCACCCATCCGCAGCTGTGATCCTCCAACTCATGGTCAATTCTTTAAAATTCCATAGGAAAATCTGTATTGAGCCAGGCGTTATGCTACTGCTCATATTCATTGTCTCCTTTGATCCTCAGAAGAACTCAGGGAGGAAAGTGTTGTTACTTTCCCCGTATTACGGATGAGGAAATGGGCTAAGGAAAGTTCAATAACTTACTCAAGGTCACACAGCTAGTAAGCAGCAGAGCTGGGTCACTCTTCACAGTCCCCATGGGGCTACCACAGACCTTATTTTCTCTCTGTAAGTCCCCAGCTGCTCCTCCTCCATCTCTAGAGCATGTGCGGGCAAACTATAGCCCCTGAGCCAAATCAAGCCCAGGGTCTGTTTTTCTCTCTTAATTTTTAATTGAGGTAAAATTCACACAAAATAAAATTAAGCATTTTAACCACTGCCTGTTTTCTTAAACAGAGCTTTATGGGGACACAGCCAAGCCCGTTCATTCACGCATTGAATGGCCACAGAGCTGAGATGGACCACGTAGCCCACAAGACCTAAAACACTGACTCTCTGGCCATCTATGAAAAAATTTCCTGGACCCCACTGTAGAGGGTTGAATCTGGATCCAGGCCTCAGGAGAGAGTTTTCTTAGACACTGTACCTCCATTAAGAAATGCCTCTCCTTCCTAAAGGTAAACCCTGCTCTGTTGGTAGAGGCCACGCTTTCACACCTCATGGACCTAGCTGCTTATCCACCTGTTTCCTCTCCGCCCTCCTGTCTCTGCCCACACACAGGTCAGTCCTGGTAAATACACACCTGTGCCTGGTCTGCTGGTTGCCATCCATTTTACTTTCTTTCTCTGCCTTATACTGTCCCTCCTCACCCTCTGTGATCCACCTTCTGCCCTTAAGCTAGCCTTTTGTATACATCTCCATGTGGATGTCTTGGAGTTATGTGAAATTCACACAATCTACCCAGCATCCCCATATTTGCTAATGCCATGTTATCCCGTTATCCTGTTCTCTTACTGTCTCAAATCATACTGTAAAGCCATCTTTGCATCCCTGTCTCTCTCTCTGTCTCTCTCTCTCTCTCTCTCACACACACACACACACACACACACACACACACACACACACACACCTTAGCTCTCCTTACATCTGTTCTATTGCCAGATTCAACCTGTTGCCTTTTTTGGAAATATCTCTTGGGTTGCTCTCTTCCTCATTCCCACCATCAGTTCCTTGGTCCAGGCCTTCATCACTTCACATCTGGATCACTATGGTGGCTCCTGACTGGCCTCCCTATCTTCCTCTCACTCTTCTAATCTGCTCTTTCTAGCTCGTTTTTCACATACAGAAAGCTCAAATACAATTGGGCCTGTGGTGTTTGCCTTTGGCATTCTTTCCAGAGTCCTCTCCTCATGCTCCTTATTATACTGAACACGGCGGGTCTCTGTAGGACTTACCACCTGTATATATCACTTTGTCCACTTCAAATGTCCTCCCTGTTTTCTTTACTTGGTTAACTCTTTCAGAAATGAATTCTAATGTCATGTCTCTAAGAAAGCTTTCTCCAGAAAATCCCCAATGTTCTTAGAGCTCTTGGTTCACACTTTTGTAAGATACTTTATATTATTCTTATTGTGTATCTGTCTTTTCTCCTAATCTGCTGGCTAGTCAAGGGCAGGGACTCTATATATTGGGTTGGCCAAAAAGTCTGTTTGATTTTTTCCATAAAATAAAAGATACATTTTTCATTTTCACCAATAACTTTATTGATTTGGATGTTTTGAGTATGTCAGCTATCTCCCATTATTGGCTTCTAGTGGGTAGAGGCCAGGGGTGCTGCAAAACATCTTCCAATGAGTAAGACAGCCCCACAACAAACAATTATTTGGCCAAAATATCAATAGTATCTGGAAACTTCACAGACCACTTTGACATGTTCGATCAGTCACAGCACCTTCTCCATACACTGCACAAATCTTTTTTTTTCATTTCAGTGGCATTTTTATCTTTCTTGAAATAATGAAGCATAATACACCAAAAATGTTGTGTATCTTCTTCCATCTTCAATATTAAAATAGCTGCACAAAAATTCACCAATTTTGATCAGTTTTTTTAAATTCACACTTATATAACAGCTGTCATAATACAATCTAACAAAATTGTTTTGAATGATGTCCAAGACAGCTAAGCACTACTAGAGCCATCATATAGAAAAAGCTAAATGAACTTTTTGGCCAACCCAATATCTTTCTCATCTCTGTGTACCAAGAGCCTAGCATAGCTCCTGCTGGTATGAAGTAGATGCTCAATAAATGCTCCTTGAACAACCACTCTGATCATGTTCCTTCACCCTGAAAGCTCACACTGAGTCTATCTCCTACTGCACTAAGTGTAAGGCAGGGGTTTGCAGTCCTGGCTGCACGTTAGAATCACCCAGAGACCTTTTGAAGAATACTGATGCCCAGGCCTCATGGCCAGAGATTTTCATTAGGTAGGTGGTATCCGGTCACTGACCTGTTGCAGAAACTCCCCAGGCAATTCTAATGTCCAGCCAGAGTTGAGAATCACGTCTAATGTCCAGTTTTTAAGGCTCTCATTCATTTCTCCATCGCTTCATGAATTCCTGCTCAGAATCCTTCTTGCACATGTGGCCTCCTTCTTGGATTGTTCTGTCTCATTTGGGCCCTGCTCCCCCCACAAATACTCAGATGAGGACAGGGACCCTGGAGCTTTGCATCCCTAGAACACCAAGCACAGAGCTGCTGGTGTCATGGGAAATGCTGGGCCTGAGCCTCAGAGCACAGGGATGGTTCGTTTTGGGTGGGGAGGAAGAACTGGGTGGGAGCTGGTGGTGGGCACCTAGCCTGCCTCCACACCAGTGTGTGAACGGCGCCAGCTTCCCGACACTAGCGAATGACCCCATGTTGGCAGAGAGCACAGAGCCTTAGATTTGCTCTGCTGGTCAGCAGACATGTAGTCCTGTTTCCCATCTCACACTCTTGTCTGACTCTCTTATGACCTAGGGTAGTGTATGGGGCACTGGGCTGGTATCTGTGGTCTTCTGAATGTTCTCTTTGGGCATGTCCCAGTTCTTTGCAGGGGGGTTAGGCCTGTCCCTTGGGCCCCTACAGCTGAGACAGGTGTTTTTGTTGTTCTTGTTCCTTATCTAGGCCAGGATCCCCCAACTGTTATAAACCAAAGTCACTAGGAAGGGGCAAAAGCAGTCATAGGCCACATGCTCCCACTTGCTCATATGAAGCTAGGGCCTTTGAAAACAGGACATTTTGAGACATTCACTGTCTTTTACTTATGATTTGTTTATCTTTTTTTGCCCACAGCGGGGCAAGGATTGGGGAGATCTTCTGTCTAATGAAAACCACAGGCTCAATTTTTATTTTCAAAATTTAAAAACAGATAAATCAAGAGCCTCATAATATAACTCTTACTTAATTTCTTCTTTAATAAAATAACACACTTTATTTTTGCATGACACATTTTTTACAGCCATCACCTTACACGCTGGCGCAGCTCACCATGAGGCAGCGGCACCGACCGACCTACGGCAGGCGTCGCATCTTTTGCGCGGGGAAAACAGACTCCCTGGGGTGAACTGATTGGCTCCAAGTTATAGAACCAGGCAACAGAGAAGCCAGAATGAGGACTCACGTGTTCTGCTTCCTGCTCCAGAGCCCTTTTGTAAAACATCGGCTTGGCCATCTATCTCCATCTTTCCAAGTGGAAATAGTTTTTTCCTGATTATAAAGGAAATACATGCCATCAAACGACACATACATGGTGGTTAGTAGCAGCACTGTCTGTAACAGCTGTGAAATGGCCACGAACAGTAGAAGGGAAAACAGCTCGTGGGCTAGCCCCGCCATGGGTACCATCGAGGAGGAGAAGGAAGGGTCTGTCAGTATGCGCAACGATGCAGGTGATCTTGCCATCCTAATGCTGAGCAACAGCAGCTAGACAGAAAAGAGTACGTGTCTAGACAGTCAAGAGTACTTGACATAAAATACAAAACCAGGTATTTTATCAAAAAAATACTAAGCTATGCTGAAAGAAGTCAGGATAGTGGTGATGTATGTGTGGGAGAATGACGTGGGGGGGGAGGGGCCCGTCTTGGGCACCTTTCCATCTGAGTGCCGGCGGCTGCGCAAACCTCTACCAGCGACGTTCGCTGAGCTCTGCACGGCTCATGGAAGGCCCTCTGCAGGTGTGTTTTTCACTGTGTGCATTAAAATTCAATAAGTTCAATAAATTTCAGAATTTTAAATAGTTGCTCATGCTCTTGTAAGAAATTCAGACAACACAGAGAAGTCCACATCATCCTCTAACAATTTAAAAAATAAAACCCAGAGAATGAAAAAGTTTATTTCACAAATATTTTTTAAATGTATTTAGTTGGGTGTAACGGCCTGTTAAAGAGAAGAAATAGAAAAGAGAAGGGGGAAAACGGGTATGGGTTGCTAGGAAGAAAGGCGTTCAGAGAGGAAAAGAGAACCTGGTGGAGACGGAGAGAACGGGACGTGCCAGGAGGCACTCGGTGATGCGCAGCGAGACACGAGACACGAAGAAGAGTAGAGACTGAGGTACCTGGAAACAATCCCACAAGGAGACAGAAAGCAGTATAGAGAAAGGCCAAAAGAATGGGAGGCCCATCGGAGCACAGCGGGAAGAGGAGAACTCACAACTCCACAAAGAAGGCAGAGAGGAGTGGCAAGCGGGGGTGGGGCGTCTGGATCAGAGGTGCCAGTGCTGACCGCTAACCCCACTGCGTGGGGCCGGCCAGTTATCACGGCCTTTTGAAACGCAGAAGAACTTTGCAGCCACATGAAGACATTGCCCTCCCAGTGACTTTGGATCAGGCAGGGCCTGGCATTTGGAAAGAGCTCATCAAATGTATGTTGATGACTGATTGAATGAAATGACGCCTGAAAACCCAGGCCCCTCTGCCCACAGTGGGAACTTCACTCTCGGTTTTCTCTCCTGCCCTAAGGCTCTGATCACTTTCCCCAAGGGCCTGGCATCCAAACAATTTCCCTGCTTGTTATAGGGAGGATTTTTCACACTGGAAGGTTTTTTGCAAAATAAGACCACTTTATCAGAATCCTGTTGTGTCCAAGAATGTTCCTGGCTCATTGACGTTTACAGTGCGTAACCGATTTTATCGGAGGAATGTTTTCTGGAATGGAATGGTCCTCTCAGATGGGCAGACAAGAAACAGAAGGTCATTCAAGGACCCACCCCAAGCTGTCTAAGTTGGAACTCAGAATTGCTGTACACGATGCTTGGGAGCCTGGCCAAGCCATGAGCAAGCCTTCCTCCCTGGAGGAGGTCCCAGGGCGTTAGCGGTGGACTGCAGTGTTTACATTCTCACCTTGGCTGGCCAATGCAAATGCCCCTGGAGTCCTGCACCGGCTGGTGGGGAAGCAGCAAGGGGTCCTTGGCTTGTGTCCAGCAAGCAGCCCAGCTCAGTCTAAACAAAAGGAAACCATTCTTGGCATTCTAGAAAGGGGACAGCAAGGCTTATCCTGGAAGGTCAAAAATAAGGAGATGGGCTTATTTCTTCAGTTCTTTAGTTGAAATTCCAAGGCACTCTGCTTCCTGGAGCTCTGAACAAGACAGTGTAGGTGTACCGAGTGTTGCACAGGGGCTGGAATTCTCTGTCATATGTTATATCCCTGGTGCTGTCAGGGCCAGCTTGGCAGCTTCAGTCTTCAGGGGTTCTTGATGTATCCCTGGGCAGGACCGAGTGGTATGCAGAGATTGGTTTGGGAAGGGAGGACGGGTCAAGAGAGGTGAAGTCTTGGCTCCTGGAGGGCGGGAACCTGTCCTGAAGTTGGAGGGGGCTGAGGTGCCCCAGCTCAGGCGAAAGATGCTGGATGCCGATCAGTAGAGAGAAGCAAGTTGGCAACAGCTGGTGCCACTGGACACGCTCCACTAATCTCTGTGAGCCCTGGACAAGGCTGACATTCTAGCCCATTTCTCTCACTCTCTACAACTATTTCTCAGCTCCTTCACTGTAGTGGACAGAATTGTATCCCCCAAAAGATAGGTTCAAGTCCTAACTCCTGGTACCTGTGAATGTGACTTTATTTGAAAAGATCTTTGCAGAAGTAATTGAGTTAAAATGAGATCATACTGAATTAAGCTGGGTCCTCAATCCAGTGACTGGTGTCCTTACGAGAAGGCCATGTGAAGACGCACAGACTGCAGTGACATATCCACAAGCCAAGGAACCACTGCAACCAAGGATTGCCAGCAACCACCTGTTTGGGAGGCAAGGACGAATTCTCTCCCAGAATCTTCAGAGGGAGGGCGGCCACCTTGATTTGGAATGTCCAGCCCCTGGACCTGTGAATGGAGAAACTTCTGTTTTAAGTCCCCACGTGTGTGGCACTCCACTACAGCAGCCTTGGGAAATGAGTATATTGTGTTCCTCAACATTTCAAATCCCTCAGGCCCCACCCCTTCGGTCCCTCTACTCTTAGCAAATGTCCTTGTCTCCTACACTACAAAGAAAATTGAAGTCCTCTTAAAATCCTCAGATAGAAATTCAGACCCCTTTGCTGGGCCACCCTCTTGCTCCCCCTCCCAAGGCCAGTCCCTCCACCTGTGCTATGGATTCCATCCCTCCTGCTTCTCAGAAACCTAATCCTGTTAACTATCTTTTCTCTTAGAAATTTGCTTTTCTCTCTTCCAAGTAGATCCTTTCCATGTTCAAATGCTCCCACTGAAAACAAGAAAAAGTCCCCTGTGCCTGTGTTGCCCTGTAGTTACTGTCCCAACTCACTCTTCTCCTTCAAAGCCAAACTCTCTTGATCAGCTTGGTTTCTTTACTTCCCATTTTCCTAACTTGCTCCATTGTCGCTTCTACTCCAATCCCTCCATTGAAGAGTGACTCCTGTTTTGGTAAGGTGACTTCCATGTTGCTAAACCCAGTGGGTATTTTCTGTCTTGATATAGAAAATATATTTTACCTTACTTGATATTTCGGCAGTATTACACACTATTAACCACACATTCTTCCCTTTGCTCCAGTGACATGACTATCTCTGATTTCCTCCCGTGGCCTCGTGGTTCCTGCCCAGTCTCCTTTGTGGCTCAGTCTTCTATCTCTGGCCATCTTGTACACCCTCAGGGCTCATTTGTAAGCTCTTCTCACTGTACTGTCTTCCCTAGGTGATCTCACTGCCTGTGCGCACACAGACTAGAACTTCTCTCCTGACCTTCAAGTTTGCAAATCTAAATGCACACTTTGTTTTTAATATTTATTTATGTATTATTTATTTATTTTTATCCTCACCTGAGGACATTTTTTCATTATTTTTAGAGAGAGAGGACAGGAGACAGAGAGACAGAGAGAGTTGTGAGAGAGAAACATTGACTGGTTGCCTCCCTAATGTGCCCCAACTGGGGATCAAATCTGCAACCTAGGTGTGTGCCCTGGACAGGCATTGAACTCGTGACCTATTGGTGTATTGGACAACACTCCCATGAACTGAGCCATACCGGCTAGGGCTAAGTGCACACTTTACATTTGCCATTTGGATGTCTCAGAGTTACCCCAGGCCCAATATCAAACAAAGTTAACAGTCTTGACCTCAAATGTCTAGTTCTCATCCACTGTTCCTTCTCCTTGTCAATGGTACCCCTCATCCTCCATATCTTGTGGATTTTATCTCCTGTAATCTGAAACTCATATGTTTCTCTGCACTCACTTCTGTCATCCTGTCCAAGAATTATTATTTCTCACTTGGACACACTTGGAGTTCAGGCACTGGCTTTTGTTTCTTTCTAGATTATCCCCCATATCACTAATAGGATGATGATTTCTAATCGCAAATCATATCACTCCTCACTCTTTCTCTCCTCCGACTCCAGTCTTACCCTACCTCCCTAACTTAAAACCTTACAATGACTTCCCTAAATTTGAAAGATAAAGCAAAAATCTTTAAAATGGACCATTAGGGTCTGCTTGATCTGGTTGTTATCAAAGACAGCCTCACTCTCTTTCCTAGATGATTCCTCCATACTCTTTCTCACTTCCAGCCACATTAGCTTTCTTTTGATCCTTTACATTTGTCACAATGCCTCCTGCCTCAGGGCCTTTGCACATACTCTTCCCATTCTCTTTTGCCTGATTAACAGCCAACATATTAATGGCCCACACACTTTCAGGTGATGGATCAACCTCATGTTTATAGAGGACCCCAACACCCCCTCCCTAGTGCTGTGCTGTAGAGCACCTTCCACAATGACAGGTTTGCATTTATGTTCTTTTGATTACTGTCTGTCTCCTCCAAACCTTAAACCTCCATGAGGTCTGAGACTCACTCAATACCAGTACAGGGCCAGGAACAGAATAGTCACTTAGTAAATATTAGTTGAGTGACTGAATAGAAGAAAGAAGCTACTATGTTAAGTCCTGGGATTACAAAGATGAACAAGGCACAGAACTTCCAGAAAGCAACTCAGAGATTGGTGGTGGGAAGGCACAAGCGGAGGAGAGGATGAGTAAACAGATCCAGGGTGTAACTGGGTGATGAGCACAGAGCAGATGGGCAGCCAAAGGACGATTATGCCTGGGCCCCGCCCACCATCCCCAGATGAAGTTCAATCCAGGTGTCTATGACTGATCTCTCAGCTGTCGGCGACCCTGTGACATTATTGCTATGCAACCACCACTGCATCCCAGCCATGGCAATGCCACCCACAGTGCCACAAATTCTGCAGGAGCACTGTCCTCAGGAACTGGGCACTCTCCGAACCTGTCCAGAATGCAGTGTTATTAAAGGCTCTGGTTATAACAAAAGCATTGTGTAGAGCACTTCAGTCAGAAGAGCTCCTGGTGCCTTCCAGACAGTGATCTCATCGTGTCCTCAGACCAACCCTGGCTAATGCAAAGTTTCATAATTTTTCTTCCCACTGTACAGCTGGGGAGACTGAGGTCAGTAGAGATCACTTGACTTGGCCAAGGATTGAGAACAGCTCAGGAAGAGAACATGGAGAGAGCCCAAGGCCCTCTCTATGGGGTCTACCAGCCAGACCAGTTGGCACAGGAGGACTGCTCAGGCTAAGGACATGCTGCTAAGAAGCCTGCAGGCTTGTTTTCTTTGGTGCAGAAGCACAGGTTATCACCTCTTGGAGACATAGTGTTAAAGCAGACAGACCCTTGACAGATCATCTGATTCAACATTCTTGTTTTATGAAAGAAGAAACTGATGAATCTCCTTTACCTTTCCTTTCCCTTCCCTACTGATATCAAGTGATAGGGCAGAGACTGGTAGCTATCTACCCACACCCCTTCTTCCCTTCTTTGCCTATATGGCTAGACTATATTTCCCAGATGCCTTTGCAGTTTGGTGAGCCATGTGACCATGTTCTCTCCAGTGAGATGCCAGAAGAAGTGAAGCATGCCACTTTCAGGTTGGGCCCGTCAAAACTTCCCAGGCTCACGTCTCCATGTTCTTTTCACCTCTGGCTGACTGGAATGTCAATTCCAAGGGCAACTTTGGAAGCCATCCGTACATTAGAGAATGGCAAACTGCCATAGTGTGGATCCCTGAAAGATTGTGGGAAACCCGCCCCCCCACCACTGACCAGAAGAGCACTGCCTAAGGCTATTATGTGAGCAAGAAGAATAAAACCTCTATCATGTAAATCTGCTGCATTTTCGGGGGAGTGGGGGGTTATTTGTTACTGCAGTTTAGCCTAAACCAAATCTAATTAATGCAAGTATAGACAGGAAAGCTCTGCAAAAGCTCTGACTACATACAGTGTTGGGTAGTAGTGACACTGGACTCAACCACTTTTGAGTGTCCCCACACTCCCTCTGGAGAGGTTAGGAATGCCTGACTCTTATCTCAGTCCAGAAATGTGGTCTGACGTTGCATCCCACTGTTTCATTCTAGGTCAATAAACTCTCAGCGCTGGAATGGATCTGATATGTCATCTGATTTATCCCCCTGGTTCCAGGTCGGGCATCCTCTAAACCATCTGAAGTGACCAGAATTCTTGTGTGGGTTTTCATATCTCTGGGAAGGAAACACTACAAATGTCCTTAGATATCGGTTTCATATATCCTGGCTGCTGTGTCAGAAAGTCTTTACTGAACCCTAAAACAACAGAGCTGGAGCACCTTTGCCATCATCTAGGTCGCAGGGTGTCAAACTCATTTTCACTGGGGGCCACATCAGCCTCGCAGTTGCCTTCAAAGGGTCGAATGTAATTTAGGACTGTATAAATGTAACTGCTCCTTAACTAGGGGCAAGGGGCAAGGAACTCAGTGCTGCCGCCGGGTAGAAACAAGGTGCCAGGCTGGATAAAACAAAGTGGAGGGCCGGTTTTGGCCCATGGGCCTTGTGCTTGCCACCTGTGATCTAGGAAATTAATCTTTATTTTAAAGATGAGGAAACTGTGGCCCAGATCACACTGTTAAACTGTGATAAAATTAGGGCGAGAAGCAAGGGCTCTAAGACCAAATTAATGACACTTTCCAAGGTTCTATCTGCCTCCAACTTTCTCTTGCTGTTTCCTCTTGCTCTGTCCTAGAAGAAGATGAAAAAGTGCAGGGGTTCATCTTCACTGTGATCCATCTTTCCAGGTTTTTGGGTCTCTCCCTCCTCATCCACAGGTGAGGCCCTACTCAGCTGACCTGAACTTGATCATTCCTCTTAGAAGTTAGAGAGGAGATTAGAGAGAGAGAACTCTGTGGTGCCTACAGGGAAGGGACATGTGGCAGGTGCACATTTGCTCCTGGGGCCTCGGTAATGAAGGCAGAGTCTCCAGTGGGATCTCTGAATCCTGCCTGAGAAACCTGTAAGAGCCACTAAACTCTTGAACATTACTGGTTGCCTGGGATGGCAATTCGTGCTGTGTGAAATATTTTCTGAGGAAGGAAGGGAGCGGCAGTGACCAGAACCTCTAACACAGTGTCTTGTGTTTGTCGCGGCTTGTAGGGCTGTGTCTGGGCAGCTGGGCAGTCCTGCCTATTAATACGAGGGCAGGATCTCAAGAAGTTGAGCTGAGGCCATCAAATGAAGTTACTTACATGGGGATCATTGTATGGTACTTTCTTGGAAAGACCTGGAAATTCCATGTGGGGGCTCTGGAAAGTTGGGTTTTTGTGGTTCTTTTAAAACAGAACAAAATAAAAACAAATTGTTGGTTCTCACTCCCCTATTTAAGGCCAGCTTGTTTATGTAGAGCATCCTTATGTTTTCTGCCCAGTGACTCACTTGGCCTGATTCACCAGGAAGGGGGCCTAGGTCTGTTGGCAGCTGCCCTGGACACCACCACCATCTGCTTGTGCCCCTGGAGGTGGGTTATGGAGCTCTGGATGTCAACAGAGAGAGCAGAGAAATGGGGTGGAGAGACAGGCCTGAAAGGGAAGTCCAAACTCAGAGTTTCTTGAGCATCTGGTGCTCAGACAGGGGCCTCCGACAGAACTGATGAGGTCCCCAAGGAGCTCCAGGTTTCGTTTCCGTTGAGACATTGTCTGATTTATTCCAAATTCTGAATAATAGGACCAGAATTAATGATGCCACATGGTCATTCATAGACATATTCCTTAATCTTTGGGTCTAGCTTCAGAATCTTGAGCAAGTTATTTTGCATTTTGAGCCCTTCTTCCCTCACCTAGAAATGAGGAGGCTTGCAGCCCTAAAATTTAGACTTTTTAATCATTTCTTTACTGGGAAGGGAGGGAATATAGATACATATGGGACTTTATTTACCAGGAAAATCTGTTTACATTAAATCTTTGAATCTCTCCCCTGAAGGGTTTCCACTAAAACTCAGTGATCTCTGTGCAACCTTTTGTTGAATTTGCCATCTGCAGCCCTTTTACCCATTGAGTCGGCCCCAGCAGTTCCTGAATTCACAGTTTTCTTTTCTCTGCGACCTATTTGGGTCTCCTGGTGGTGACATTTCTGCAGAACTCTGGTGTGAGCCAAAGGCAGTGGTCAATGGGGATGAAATCCAGACTTGAGAGGGAGCGGTGAAGGATGACTCCCGCACTGGCCACAGGATGAGGTGTTAGGCTTGGCAGCAGGGAAGCCAGCACCAGCCCTGGGACCTGGAGTACTGGGGCGGGGAAGGGGGAGGTCACTTCAAATTAGTAAGGGGCAGTGACCACACAGGGTGGAGGGCAGGGGCACAGGCTTCACTTCTCTCCCGTATCGAACCACTTTGTAAAATCTAGTTGGTGCTAATTAAATCACCCAACACCTGCTTTTCACAAATTCATTGTGCATTTAAGGAGTTGGGAAATTCTGGTTCCTGATTCAGAAGACTCGGTTTTTCTAATTTTTCTCCAAATGGCAAAGCAATACTAATGGGCGTGTATGTGTGTAAAGAGACCAAGTTGACGGCTCAGTGGCGGTCACCCCGCGGTCCCAGGCCGGCCGCCCTGTGGTGGTCCGCCCCCGCCCCCTTCCTGCCCTCTCCCCGCCCCCGGGCCGGCCGAGCTCCGCGGGTGATGTCAACCAGCGGAGGAGCCGCCCGCCCCGCGACCCGCCCGGGCTAATTAGCATGTAGCGGCGCCCCGGCCGCCTCTGCCGCGCCCGCCGGGCCCCCGGCTGCCCCCCCGCGGCTCCCCACAACTTTTGAGGCGGGGACTGCGCTCGCAGCCTCACTTCGCTGACTTCTCCCGCCCTACACGGCACCCGCCGCGGCTTCCCTCGCACCCGCGCCCGCCCCGCTCCCGCCCCGCGCCCTCCCCGCGCGCCGGGCATGTGAGCGCGGGCAGACGCCGCCACCATGGCCTCGCCGCGCGCCTCGCGGTGGCTGCCGCCGCTCCCGCTGCTGCTGCCGCCGCTGTTGCTGCTGCTCCTGCCGCCGCCGGCCGCCCTCGGGATGCGGGGCCAGCCGCCCTCCTCGGCCCGTGGCGCGCCCAGCGGGGCGCCTCTCGCAGGCGCGAGGCTGGCGCGGTCGTCCCAGCCCGGCCCAGAGCACGAGCTGCAGTCGTCGCCACCCACACCGCCCCGGGAGCGCGGCGGGCCCGTGCCCCCGGGCTCCAGCCAGACGGCCCCGGCACCAGACGCCGCTACAGGGCCGGGACCTTGGGGCCCGGTGCCCCCAGGCGGGAGCGCTGGTGAGTGAGACCCGGGGACCGGGAGCCGAGCGAGCCTCGGGCTTGGGGTGTGGACGTGCTCTGGGGCCGCATCCCCCACCGTAGGCCCCTCAACGCTGCTCGACCCGAGTGGGGGCTTTGCTGACCCGAACGTACGTGGGATCCTGAGGGTGGGCTGGGAGGGAGGGCAGCAAGCGTGCAGTGTGGATTTCCTAGACGATTTCGCTGGTGGCTGGACTGGGGGTGTGACCGTCCTGTTTTCCCCCTTGGAAGAAAACTTATCTCCCATGATGTACCCAGGATCCCCCCTCCCAACCCTATGTACATATCCCCCTTAAAAAAAAAAAGAAAAGAAAGAAAGAAAAGGAAAAATCCCAAACCTTCCAAAGCATCCTACCAGCTCTCAGAGTGATGACGTCCGGCCTGCCCGGTCTCCAATTCCTTTCTTCTCCTGTAGATAAAGAAGTGTCCTCTCCAGGTACAGAGCCTGACTTTCAGGTATAAATAACTGATTTTGAAAGAATTCTAGCTCCTGGGATATTATAAAGGACAAAGGATGTAGTTGGAAACAAAACACTCTACCGGTTCACTACCGGTGAAAGCAGAGGTACTGGGGGGATGGGCTGAGGGGTTGCAAGGTCGAGCCCTGCAAGGCCAAAGCTGGCATGGCACAGGACTGTCCCTGAGCCTTTTCCTCCCCTTTCCTTATATACACAGCCACTGCCTGAACTACTCAGAGGACCTGGCCCCTCTCCTCCTGTTCTTTTCTCCCAGTTCCCTCTTTAGGTCTGGAAGAAACGCTAAAGTCTGAGTGAAATTTCAACTGTGATACCATTGTGACCTTGGGAATGGAAGCTCTTTAGATCTGTGTCTCCATCTGTGAAATGGAAGTAATGATCCCTGTTCCCCCTGGCGTCGTAGTGATGATGTGACAAAATGAAAGTAAAAATAATGGAAAGTGCTCTGAACAAAGTCCGCAGTGTGGCGATGCCTCCCTGTGAGTGACACAGGGCATATGCTCTCTCAGGGTTATCCTGGAGGTTTGGACTTTAGGTGGAGGTTGAGATTTCATCTTCCTACTTGACACTTCATTCAAGTTTCTCATATCACACACACTCTGTGGTATTGGAATTACCACATTGGAATTGCTTTGTTGAACCTAGGGATGCATCCTCCAATTAAATTTTAAAAAGTTAAAAAAAACCCAGTTCCCCCAGTAAACACTCAACTCCATATTCAAATAGTCCTTCCATCATTGCAAAACACCCTGTCTCTGAAAATACCCTGTTTCTAAATCACTGGCACAAGACTGAGAACTGAAGAACAGTAAGGGAAGGGAAAGGAGAAAGAAGCATCAAAAGACCTGCTGCAGACACACCCACAGTGACTCTGATTTTAGATGACTTACAGCACATTGTTTTAAGTTCCACGGGAAGGAATTAAGAACATAAAACAGAACACTTCCTGGCTTTCTTGCACTAGAAAAGTAACTGAGGAACTCTGTTGGGTTTTGTGAGTTTTCTAAGTGGAAAGTGGAGTACAGGGGACTGAGGCCATGTCCGAGGAGACACCCAGGAACTGAAGGCAGCTTTCTCTGGTTGGTAATCAGGCTTTCTTAGCTTAGGTCCCAATCTTAGGGGATGGGAAGGAGGGCTGGATGATGCCTGTCAGGGTGGGGTCGGGGTGCAGGCTCTGACTGGATGAAGCTGGAGCAAGAGTCTCCTCCCTTCTGTGGCTGGGAATCCCTACATGTCAGAAAGCTAGGTGTCAGAGAGCTGGGTGTTTCGAAGAGAGGGGCAGTGGAGGAAAACTGGCTTAGGGGACTCAGCAGGTAAGAGTTGGGGTCCGCAGGGCTGATCTTTGCTAGTCTGGGCCTCCTCCTGTGCCCCAAGTGTCCCACTCTTCTTCACAGGTTTGGCAGATAAACACTGCTAGTCTTGGTTTTGTAACCTCCTCAGTTTGATTCATTCTGTGAATCAGTTTGATGAGGGTGATGGAGATTTCAGGTGCTTGAGATCTGCAGGAATGCATGTGAGAGTGCTGGAGAGCAGGCAGGCAGGGGGTGAAGTAGCATAAAGCTTCTCTTACGTAAGAGGGTCTCTCCTGGTGCCCCCATAAAGACTGCCCGAGGAGCATCTGCTGTTCTGCAGGAGCTCTAAGGCTGGCTCTCAAGTGGGATGTCAGAAACCTGAGATTAGAAGAGAGGAAATTGATTACCTACTGAAAACTGCTAGAAGCTACTAACATGACTGAGGATTCAGGCATGACCTGTGCTTGTTTTCTGGTGGTGGCTCAAACAGTGTCACTTCAGGGAGAAAAGAAAAAACAAGAGAGCCAGCATTGCCCAATTTCAGAGACGAGGGGAGTCTGAGTTTCCTAATAATCTCCAAGGATTTTTTTTTTGGACCCTTCTTGATAGGCTACCATGTATCACAAGGTACAGTCAGTTATCTCCCAAGGCAGCCAGGTCACCGCGCTGAACGGTCCTCCTGAGGCGCTCTGGTCCACATTGCCTCCCTTGTGTATATCTGCCCTCTCAGCACCGACAGATGGCCATCCAGTCTGTGAACCAACGGCTTTGTGTTCGGGGTGGTGCTCCCTCCTGCTGGTAGTGAGCCCAAGTCTTACAAATAATGTGTTTCGTTTGACTGCTGGGGAAACTGCCTGCAGCCCCTTCTGCTGCAAGGATGCTCACGGTCAGTGCCTGGCCCTTGTGGCTTGGGCTTCCAAATACGTGGGCGTTGCCAGCAGGGACCAGTGATACCTTTTCTTCCCTGGGACCATTTCTAGACCTTTTCCTACTCTTGACAATGTCCAAGGTTCTCACTGTTAAGTAACCACACTTGTTTCTGTCTGCGGGTGGTTGGCCTGCATTAGACTGCAAGCCCCAGGACAGCAGCCCCCCCATCGCACCCCGTAGCCATTGTTCAACTTTTGCATCCACCTGTCCGCTGCTGGCCTGTAGCTGAAGTTGTTGCTGATGATTCAGCCAGTGGAGATAGAGAGGGTGACAAGTCCTGGAGATTTTCTTTTTCTTGGTATTTTTTTTTGTAGTTGTTTTAAACAACTCAGGGCTTCCAAGCCACAGTTCTAATCTGATTTTTATATGCCTTGATTTTTGCAATGTAGAGGCCATGCTTTAATTGTGAGATCTGCAGATGAGAGGGCAAAAAAGCTTAAGTCATAATGAAAATCAATGGACAAGGAAAGAACTTTCCCACCCAAATGGGAAATGATGCTGAGTAGATGAGCAGCCAGCCCAAGGAATAATCATCTTAGAAAAATGCGGCTCCCTAGAGTAAAGGAAGCGCTGTGAGCTCAGCCCCTTCTGGGCTGTTACTTAGCTGTCGCCTGAACTGCTGTAACTTAGTGGGCCAACTTTGTCATTTAGCTTTAGCTGCTGGGTAGACCAATACACAGGGCAGTGAAGACCCAGGCTGAGCAAGAGGCAGCTCTGCAGGGAGGGGAGAGGGGCTTTGGTCTAGGAGTTTGGCACCTGTATTCTGGCCAGGCTGGGGGAGGTGGGGGATGTGGGGATTCCTGAGAAGCCTGCTTGCTTTGATAGAGGATGTCCCCAGTAGAAGCAGGGGTGGGGAAAGGGACTCTCCATGCCTGTGTGTTTAAAAGCCACATCCTTTTAACCTTGCAAAAAACTCTTCCCTCGGCATGTGCGCAAATGCTGAGCTGCTGTTTTCTACCCAAGAGCTGAATGGTGTGGGCAGAGGGAGAATGAAAGGTGTTTGATGCTCAGCTGGGCAGTGACAGCATTCCCCGTCCTGGAGTCCTGGAGAGCTGAGGAAGGAGCCTCTCTGCCCTCTCAGTAATCCCCTTCGCCTTCCAGCGGCTGCCCTGCTGGCTGAAAACAGTGTTCTTGGAGTTGACTTGTCTCAGAGTAGCTCAGAAAGAAAGCAGAGAACAGATGGCAGGCAGAGTTTGCAGGAGGCACTTACTGCCTTCTTCAGTGGTTGCCCTGTGCCCCCCAAGCCCCTTTTGTATAAATGGCTGGCTTCAACTGTAATGAATGTCTCTCCCTTTGAAGAATCCTAGGGAGGCGACAGGGAGGGAGATTACTGTTGGTCCCTCTTTGGACTTCCAACCTTGGAGCACCTTCCTGGGGTGGAAGCTTTCCTGTTCCTCATCCCAGTTGACCCTCAAAACAATCCTGTGAGAGGTATTATTTCTTCTCTTGCAGTCATAAAAACTGAAGCCTGGTGAGGTTAGATCACACAGTAAATGGAGGAGGCAGAATTTAAATTGATTGGACCAAATGGATTTGTGTTTTTCACAGTATCGTGCAGCTCCAGTTTTCTCATTGGTGGGGTGGAGTGAGAATTGCTCTAGATCGCTAAGATCCTCCCCAGCACATCATTCTTCTTTCTTCCCTGAGCTCGTGCCCCTTTATAGAGAGGGACTAAGACTGGGTGAGAGGTGGGAGGAGGAGATGACAGTGGTGATGGGGATCACTGCAGAGTAGAGATCAAATCACATTTTTTTGAAATTGCTGAAGATGAGGCTGTGAGTGTGTGTGTATAATATATATGTATACATATATATACATATACATATATGTATATAATGGTATTTTAAATAGACATTGTGAATTATGCCCTACTTGTATGCCAGTCCATAAGTTATTGATGCCAGAGGTAGCTACGTTCATTATCAACCAAACTAAAATGAATTGATGACATTTGTAATGGGCTCTCTCCTGGGAGCATGGCTGATATTTCGAGGCAGTTCTTCTGCATACCTGTCCAGTATGAGGAGAGGTTAAATGGTGTTCCCATCCACAGCCTGTAAAATTGTTTTTGTTTTAGCATCTACTCCCTCTTTTTACCCTCACTGTTCATCTTACATAGGCAAAAATGAAGATGTTTCTGTCCTGTGTTTTTTCCTCTTCTTTTGCTGGATTGTGGCAGATGTCACGGTTGTGTCACATTTGACTGACTTGTCAGTCAGGAAATGTTCGTGGGGCATCTTCTACACACGAGGAGGCTGTGCCAGGCGGTGTGGAGGTTGCAGGCACGTCTGCAGTGCTCCCAGGGAACGTGCAGTCTTTGGGAGGCACAAACGTCAAACTGAGGAAAAGTGAAACAGTGCATTAGTGATTCATAAGTGAGTGTGGTGAGAAGATCACACTGAGCTAAGGAACGGTGTGGGTGGATGGCGGCAGGCAGCATGCAGATGTGGAGAGGCCGCTGGAGGCGGGTAGTCTGGGGGGACTTCAGGGAGAAGGGAGGAGTGGGCAGGGGTATGGACAGACAGAGAGGTGAGGAGGGTGTTGGCACCAGCACAATCCCAAATAGTAAAAAGTTCAAAACTTTTAAAATGGAGGTGGTCAACAGCCAGGAAGGTGGGGTTGGCATGGGGAGAGGACTTGGGGGGACTAGTTAGGCTCTGGAATAACTGGAGTCGCTGAAGATAAGACTGGAAAGGAGGGATAGGGCAGATGGCGGAGGGCTTTAAAGGCCTGTTTAAGGCATTTGTTTTATCTCATTGCATTGAGGAGCCCCTGATAGCTTTTGAGGAAGGAGCCATGCCATTTGCTTGTTCATTGTTCATTTGTGCTTGGACAACCCACGGACAGATCCGCCCTTATTACATCCAGTAGTTATTTCAGAAATATTGAATGCTGGCAGGCATTGTATTCATACATTGGGAGGAAAAGATGAAAAACAGAGCATGGGCTAGAATAGGGGTAGTGGACATTGAAAAGAAGTGATGCAGGGGCCATTTAAAAGGGAAAGGCTGGAGGACCTGGTGACTGTCTGGCTGTGGGGACAATGGGAGAGTGGAGAGACGCTGGTTTGCCATCAGAACAGCTGCCTGAGTTTCTGGTGTGTTCACTGTCAAGGTTGCAGCATGTCTCAGTGGTAGTATTCTGTGCGCAGTTGAGAATGTGAAACTGAACTGGGGAGAAGTTGGAGCCACAGTCAGCCTGGAGGGGTTGAAGCCACAGGAGAAGAGGAAGCCTCTCTGACTGGGTGGAGACCAGCCAGTGTGGACGGTGGGGGAGGGAGTGGCGCCAGCCCAGAGCCAGCCTGGCCTGCAGGCGCAGTGAGGGCCGGGCAGTTTGGACCTGTGCGTGGACTGGCAGATGGTTTGAGTGTAGTGCACACTTTGTGCCTAGAATGTGACGGTCTGCGAAGGTGCGTGGAGGTTAATGTGTGTCTGTCGGGCCTTGTCTTCTCATCCTGGACATCTGGCACTGTCCAAGTTAAAAGGAAAAGAGAGATGGGTGGGTATGAGGCCTGAGGAAAGGCCACTGGATCTGATTCTGAGATTTAGGGGAGCCTTTAAGAGTTTAGGAAGAGGCAAGCGACAGAGAACCAGCACCCTCAATGCCCATAACTGTGGTCAACTTCCCACACTTCCCATGTCAGAAACTGGCAACTCCATTCACTTAGTTACTGAAGCAAGAATCCTAGAAGCTATCCTCCATTCCCCTCCTTTCCTCGGCCTCTTCACCTTTCTTTCTTTCTTTTTTTTTGTGACTCCAGTAGATTCTGTTTCTAGAGGATATTACATATCTGCCTTTGTCTGCACCGCTCTTTTCTGTTTTCCCTGTGTGCACTTCTGCTCTCCCTCTAATCCATGCTCACAGAAGCCCAAGTGATCTTCTTAAAACGTAATTCAGGTCACCTCACTCTCAGGCTGAAAACCCTCCAAGGACTTTGCATTGTACTTAGAATAAAATCCAGACTCCCTGATGGAATGCAAGGTCCGCAGGATCCGACCCTGCCAACCTTCTGGTCTCGTCTTGCTCCACTCCCCTCTTCTAACCGCACCAGACAAACTTTTTCCTGTCCTGGAGACTAGGCACATCACGTCCTCCTACCCATATTGGAACCAGCCTTCTGGCCAGTGCATATGCCCTAAGGCCAGAACAAGCTTGGGTGTTTCAGGACTGGAGAGAAGGAAGGCCACAGTGGCCAGATCATGTAGTTGCCATGAGACCTGTAGTAAGGAGGTCGGATTTTCTTCTGGGCCCCATGGAGGGGTTTTAGTAGAGGAGTGATGTGGAGAGTAGACTATGGGAAGCCCAGAGCAAGCAAAGGTGGGAAGCCAGGGCTAGTTCAGTGCCTGACCCGTGGTAAGGGCTCATGGGTAGTTGTTGAATAAATGATGACTAAAGAGGACATTGGTCCAGATGTAAAAGTTGGAGGTGGAAAGAGGAATGCATATGGGCAGTAATCTTTCTGACTGAGTTATTCTTCTCAGTCATCATCAAAACATGGGGTATGCCCTGACTGATGTGGCTCAGTGGGTTGGGTGTTATCTTGCAAAGCGCAGGGTCACTGGTTTAATTCCTGGTCAGGGCACAGGCCTGGGTTGTAGGTGGGGGTGAGTGAGTTGGGGGTGAATGAGATGTGTTCCTCGCACATCGATGTTTCTCTCCCTCTCTTTCCCCTTCCCTTCCCCTCTCTCTAAAGTAAATACAATCTTTAAAAAAAACAAAAACAGCGATAGGTTAGTCAATACCTTCCTCATGCTTTACCCCCAAAAGCAGTAGGACAGTGGACTGAACAGTCTTCCTCTGGGTGAGGGAGAGGGCAGGGGGCAGCCACTGGAGCAGAGGCCCCCTGCATCCCTGCTGGGCTGTGGGGTGTGGGGTGTGGTCTGGGGTACCCGATCTCTGCAGTCAAAGGTTTGGCTCTCTGTACGTACATATCTGGAGTGTTTGCCTCTGTCTTATTGTGTTCCTGCTTCCCTGTTGGTCCAGGAGCTGTCAGAGGGTGAGGATGCTTCTCTCTCCAGGCAGGGGCCCCTCCTCCCTGACATTTGTGACTCCCACCAGATGAGGGACCCGCAGTCCAGGGAAGCCAGGCTTCCATCAATCAACAGTGAGGCCCTGAGGTGACATGTTTGAATTAGGCTCAGGATGAAGTACTCACATTTTGGTATTTCCACGCTGTATGGTCATCTTTTCTTTGTAAAAATTATAACTTTTTTTTATTATAAACATTTTATATGTATTTCATACAAATCATACAATTTGGAAGTTAAAGAGAAAAATGACAAATAAAATATCACCTATATTCCAACTACTAGAAGTGTATTAAAAGATTAACAATTCCTTTTATTCCTCATTTACATGGAATATAAAATTTTATACACAGGGTTGACAGAAGTGAGGCCTGCTTGAGTGTGGTTGGTAGGGCAATAATATGGTATAATAATTTATAGTTTTCATTTGAACATTTCACCTAAAATGTCATATGGTGTGCTTGAGTGTGATATTGTTATATTACGGAATTCCATGCTTATGGTTTTGTGATATAAAAGGGGTGTTACTTGTGCCAGACCATCTCTATCTTTATATATATCCATATGGATATCCAGAATGAATACTGTTCCATTATACCATAACTTTGTTTTTTTAGCTGTTTCTTTAATGGATACACAGTATTTCATAGATAATGCTGTGATCAATATTTTTTGCATCAATTTTTGTATTTGTGCCTGATTATTGTCTTAGTGTCAGTTCCTGGAAGTGGAGAACTTTAAGATGCTAACAATACTACCAAATGGTCCCTTAGAGTTGTACCAAATTCTACTTTCACCAGCATTGTATGATCCTATAGATCTCGCCACGGCCTGTTTGCCACTGGGCATTTTGATTAAACCAAGCACCTTTTCACCCAGATATCTTTTGACAGTGGTGTGGGGGGTGAGGGGTAGGGCAATCATAGCATTGCTCTGCTAACCTCATTTCCAGAAACTTCTCGGGTTCCATCTTACGCTTTGGTCCGAGGCAAGTTGAAGGAAGTTTGTGTCAGTGGGTGGGGAGTAGGAAGTGGGTGGACACTGCTGATGGCAGGTGGTGTCTCCGGAGAACCTGGTAAGCCTGCCGCCGAGGGCATGTGTGTTGAGGTGGTTGCTTCTGGGCGGGAAGGCAGGCCAGTGAGGTGCTTCGCAGAATGGCCAGGCAGAAGGCAAATAGTGTTTTAGAAGGAACTGCAATGCAAAATTTGGAGTGGGGCAAGAGAAAGCCACAGGGATCTGTATCTTCCTAATTTAGAGCCATTTCATTGGCAGTAATTGATCCTTTAAGTTGTGGAGTACTGGGCAAAATTAGATTTTTGTTTTGGGTCTATAAGAACATTTTTAGCCTCATCCTCTCTGGTTGATTTCCAGCGAGTTCAGTAAATTTCACTTTGTGCTCAGAAACTCGGTCTCTTTGTTCAGGGCACAATACAAAATGCAAGGTCACCTTAGGTTGGGAGGTTACTTGCTAAACCCGGACACTTCCATCTGAGTGACAGGTGGCTGCAGCTCACAGGCATAGGCCATCCCGTGAGTGGGAAGCCACCTTCAGAGCCCATGGGGCCGTGGGTCACTCCCTGGTGTTTCTTTGCAGTGAAACATCCTGGATCCAAAATGAGGTCTGACACCTCCATCTCCTGCAGCAGTCCCTAGATTGGGCTTTGAATTTTTATCTGTTTCCAAAATAATCCCAATCCATTATCAAGGAATGAAAATTCAGGAAACTTGAGAGAATATTCTGCAGACTCTATTGAAAATTGGAGAATTTTAGAAAACAGCTTGAGCAATCACGGCATTGTTGGATTAATAAGTATGTCTTAGTGGACCTCTTTGAAGAGGACCATGGCCATTGGATAGATGAACCCCTGTGGTTTGTTAGGAATTATTTATGGTATAGTCACGCCTGGCGGTAATGGAGTGCTTCCGTCCATGGGTCCATGGCTGCCGGAAGAGTTAGGGAAGGGAGATGCCAGTGGTGACTCAAGAGCTCTGTTGGGGTCAGAGGACTTTTGGTCTTAACCCCTTCACTTCCTAGCCCAGTGTCATTGGGCAGCTTACCTAATGTCTTGGGTCTTACTTTCCTTGTGTTAAAAATGGGGATAATATCTATCTTGCTTCCTTAACAAGGCTTTTGAGGAAGACTGCGAGAGCACTTTTAAATGTGAACGTAGCAAATAACTTGAGTCATAATACCATGAACTGACTGTGACCTTGGGCAAGGCATCTCATCTCTGATCCTGTTTCCATGTCTGTAAAATGGAGATGACAATCCCAGTGCTGTCCACTTGCCAGTGTTTTGTGGGGTGAAATGACTCAATCCACACGGACCAGCTTAGTGGACCTGCATGTGCAGTGTGTGTGTGTCATTAACGCTTCCCAGAACACACAGGCGTCACCACCGTGCTGGGTGAGGTGGGGCTTCCCAAAGAAAGTAGATGCGGGAGGGGCAGCAGAAGGTGGGAAAGGAGGGAGAGAGAGGGAGAACGTTCTAGGCAGTCTCCATGGTCTTTCAGTCCTTCATCTCCATGTCTCCTCAGCTCCCACTGGTTGCCGTGATGAACTCTTTCCCTTCCCTCCCTCCCACCAACTGGGATGTTCTTCACAGTTCTGCCCTTGGCCTTCCACCTCCAGCTCAGTTCAGTGAACCTTTACTGAGCACCACCCATGAGCCACAGTCTTTTATAAGGGACATGGGAATGTGACCAAATAAGTTATAATTGTATGACAAAATGAAGCAATAGCCAAGAGGGGGAGTTCTCTCTGGGAAAGACTTCTTGGAAGTGGCGGCATTCAAAACCTGAACTACCTCTGTCTTGCCTTTTCTTACTCACGTGTATCACCATGGACTCTCCTTCCTTTCTTCCCTCCCTCCCTCCCTCTCTCTTCCTTCCTTCTGAATCCTGTCAGTACACTGAATTCCATCTGCACAGTGAGCTGCATAGGCTGTCAAGAAGGGCTTCTCCATTTGCTTCAGGAGACTGCAGTGTGGGTCCAGGTGTCCTTAGGGCGGCATCGTGGAGGCCCGCCTGAGGAGGTCACCTCTGTCCTCTCTGGCTTTCCTGTCTAAAGATATTGCCGTTTCTTTGAAGCTCTCAGTCTTCGTTTTGCTCTTTCCTTTGTTATCCCTTACTCTCTCTATTTTTTAAAATTGGACTTTTTTGGAGTCAGACAGACCTGGGTTGGTGTCCTATTCTACTATGTACTATGTGACCGTGGGCGATTTACTTCCTCTCACTACACCTCAGAAAAGCCAGGATAATAATGGCACCTCCTCTGATGGCTGCAGTGAGGCTTAACTGGGACAGTCCACATGAAGTGCTTAGCACGGTGCCTGCAGGGGCCACGCCACACACGCATGGGCTGCTATAATCAAAATTGTAATAGTTACCCTACTCTGGCCGGTGTCTTTTTTTTTTAATCCTCCCTAGGTTCGTTTCTCCCTCCTTCTGTAAGTGCGTCCCTTTTGTTTTATTTCTCTTTTCACCCCCTTCCTTTTTTCCTCCCCTGTTTTATTTCTTTTTCTTAACTGGCTGTGGTATACGACTGATTTTTGAAATATTGGTTATATGTGAATTGACTGTCAGGTGTCCTGGTTTTAATTTTAAAAGTCTATTTGATCTCTTTAAACAGCTGTTACTTCTGCGAGCCGGGGGCGGGGGAGGGGGTGGTCCTGGTGGGTGCACAGCGAGTGCCAGCTCTGTGAGAGGCAGAGACCGAGTTCCCTGCCTGCCTCCAGTCCAGGCCTCGGGCCCTCTGCGCCGCACCATTCCACCAAGTACATTTTCCGACATGGTGAACTTGCTAGACAAATGATGTTTCTGTGATTTCCTTAGAGTCCCGGGCCACTTCACACAGGTCTGTAGAATAAATTAACCGTAGAACTTATAAAAGTCAGCTGCCAATGCCGAGTGAGGGTGTGAAGCCCAGGGCCACATCTTATTAAACTCGCCGCCGCCCTGGTAGCAGGCCCCTCTTCCTGCCCCCTCCTCCCCCCTTCCTCCTCGGAACCAGGATGTTTTTCCTTGCCTTTTTATTGTTTCGCTAACCTGGCAGGCCTCCTTAGGTGGAGCCCTGCCACCAGGCTTCCTCTCTGGGTGTGAGCGAGTGTTAGGGTGACGACAGGGGAGACCCGGAGGCCTGCTTGCAGCCTGCCCTGGCTGCCCCACCTCCACCTCCAGGCACTGCAGGGAGTTGCCAGAAGTCTCCTCTTCAGCTCTCCTGCTGGGTGTTTCTTTCTCTTTCTCTTTTTCCTAGAGGCTGAGAGGGGCAAAGAAAATGGGGCACAGTGTAGACACCCCCCAGGCGCAAGGCTAATTGAATGGGAATCTTCTGACCTTGGACCCTAGGGCTTTGTCTCAAGTTTATTTGTTTGTTTGTTTTTAAACCCATACAATCACTTCTGAAGCAAAGGGCTTGAGGTCACTTCATGGTTCTTCTTTCACTCCTGCCTGGGTAGGCGGCCTCCCTCATCGGCCCCAGGCCACCTCAGGGGTGATTCCCTTTCTGGAAGCTTGACCCCAGACTCAGGTCAGCCAATCCCGGGGTCACAGGTCAGTCCTGCAGGCCTGCCTCTCTTCCCAGAGGATGATCAGCGGGACAAAAGCTGACTGTCTCACAGGGAGGGGAGATAATATGCCTTGTAAACTTTATACTTTTCATTACTAGAAGCCATTTCAGGGAAATCTTTTTTTAAAAAAATCGGACCATCAGATCTCAAGTCCAAACACTTCTCAATGTGTACGGTTTTTCTTAGGGCCTCTTCTTTCAGGGCAAGAACAAGGAAGGAAACTGAACTCCCCGTGAGCCCTGGACAGTTCAGATCAAGGGCTGAGTCTTTTGTTCATACAAACTCATTTGGCTCCTAAACGTCCTCCGCCCAGAATCATTACATCCGCAGCAGCGTTTCAAAACACAGCCAAGAGCCGACCAGCTGAGGAGGAGGCTGCCTTTCTGGTGAGATCGCAGCCACTTGCCTCCACGCCCCCCAGGTTCCTGTATGCCCCAAAATATCCCGCCGCCGGCCATCTGGCCTGAAGCCCCCTCCCGTAGAGGAGCCCTGGGACAAACGCAGTGAGGCCACGAGGGCCTGTGGTGGGAGGGCCCTGGTCTGGAGGAGAGGGCCGCAGCCAGGAAGGGAGGAGGGGTCCTGGTCTCAGCCCTGCGCCTGCCAAGCTCCGGGGCCCCCTCCGTGGTGCTGGGCCCCTTCTCACTCCCCAGCGGCACTGCAGGGCTTTGCTGAGAGCTTCAGCTCTCTTGAAAGGGGTAAGCTCGTTCAGGCAGACGCTGCCTTGTCTTATGTGTGGTTCAACGATGCTCAGTAAACACACACACGTATACACGTATATAACATAAAATTTACCATTTCAGCCATTTTTAAGTGCACAAGTGATTGGCATTGAGCACATTCACCATGTTGTACACATGCCATCACCGTCCATTTCCAGAACTTTTCATCACCCCAGATAGGAACTTGTTAAGTAATGACTCCTTATTCCTCCCTCCCCCAGCCCTTGCTACCTCCCTTCTACTTTCTGTCCATGACTTTGCCTATTCTAGGTACTTTACATAAGGAGAATCATACAGTATTTGTCCTATTTTGTGGGGGTATTTCACTTACATTAAGTTTTTGAGGTTCTCCCTCAAAATGTGTTGTAGCACGTGTCAGAATTTCTTTCCTTTCTAAGGCTGAATAATATTCTATTGTATGTAAATACATTTTGTTTCTCCATCTCTCCACTGGTGGGCCCTTGGGTTGCCTCCACCTTGTGGCTGTTGTGAATATTGCTTCGACAAGCTTGGGTGCACATGTGTCTGTTCTGTTCCCTGCTTTAGATTCTTTTGTGTATAGACCTAGTGAGGGGATCGATCGCATGGTGATTCTACGTTTAAGTTTTTGAGGAACCACCAAACTGTCTTCTACAGTGGCTGCATCATTTTACATTCTACCAGTAATGCAAGAAGGTTCCAATTTCTCCACATCCTTGCCAACACTTGTTTTCCTTTTTTTTTTAAATAATAGCAATCCTAAGGAGTATGAAAGTAAGTTTTTTTTTTTATTCATAAATGCCACTCAATGGCTATATTGTGGATTTGGAACTGTTACCTCTAGGAGCCCAAGCCTGTCATTTAAGGGTCAGACCAGTTAGTTGCTATGGTCCCTAATGGTGGGGGTAACCTTCAGAGACAGATGGGGACAGTGAAGGTAACCCAGCCAGTTTCCCAACTTGGGCCAGAATGAATGATGCAGAGCGCTGTGGGTGCTAGCTAGTGACGCAGGCTGCGTGCCATGCATTAATTAGGGAAGAGCTGGCTGAGCTGCTTCTCTGTCCTCATTGGTTTGCATATGGGTGGTTAATTAGGAGAGACAGCAGAATGAAAGAGCTGGCACTCTCTGTGCTCTGCCACTCATTTCCTGGGTCACCCTGGGACGGTGGCCTCGGTGCTGAGCCCCGGCCTTCTCTTCTCAGGCGGGGGCTGAGAATTCCTGTCCTGCCCACCGCTCAGGATGTCAGGGTCTAACAGGCTAATTCAGGGCCCTGAAATTAGTCCATAGAAAGTGGTTTGCTGGTTGCGAAAGCAGTGTTTCTTTATCTGATCTCTGAGAAAAAGAACATAATTTTATCCTCGGGCAAGTTCCTGTGGACAAGGTCCTGCTCCTCTGGTGATTTGTAACCACCCCCCATACCCAAAGGGGGGTTAACAAGAGAGGGGACTAATAGTCTTCTCTCTATTTAAAAAGTCTCTCTTCTCCCCTCCCTATGCGAGCAATTGAATCTTAAGAAAATCTTTAAAAATTACAAAGAAGCCTGCCACCGTGGATGTGAGGTCCGTGCTGGTACAAAGATCAGCTCTCCTGAGAGCAGTTCCCAGCGGAGATCCCCCGGCGGTGCAGGGAGAGAGTCCGGGATGGGGAATTCCTCTGGGCCTGTCTCACTGTTCCAGAGCCTCTTCCTCACGAGCCTTCCCCCCACCGCCACCCCCACCCCCACCCCCACCCCGAGCAGCCCGACTTCATCGTCCACCTACCAAGGCTCATCCTGCAGAGTCCTGGGGCTCTGACTGAGTACTCCCTTCGTGCGGGTTTGGTGTCCATGGCCCCTCTCTGCTGTAGCCCAGCACTTATCACCTTCCTGGCCCCTATTTTTAATTCTGCCCTGGCCTTCCCTCGTCACCTGTGTCTCTTTTGCTGGTGCTTCTCCTCCCTCCAGATTCAAGTTTCCCTTACTTCAGTCTTTGACCCTTGCTCTTCCCTTCCTATGCCCTCTGCTTGTCCTTCCTTCGGATCCACAGTCCCCAGTCTTTCACTGCCTGTTAAAGACGTGTCCACGTGGGAGATCCAACCTCCGCCCAGCATCACATTTCAAAAACACATGTTTCTTGTCCCTCAAACTTGTTCTCCATTCTGCCTCTACTCCTTATTTTTTTCTCACTACCCATAAAATTCCTGCCCTATGTTGAAGCTGATTTAAAAGTCCTCCCTTGCAATCTTCCAGCTACTAACGTGCAGCTGTTGTCAAGCGAGTCGGCCTGATTCCAAAGTCCGTGTCATGCTCACCGTCTCCTTCCTCTGAGGGAGAAACAAGTCAGTGCCATTGGGTTTAAGGCTGCAGTTGAAAGGGATTGGGACTGCTTGGCCCTGATCACTGAGGGCTTGCACCTTAGAGTAAGCCAGGGAGTGATAGAGTGGCACCTGGATTCAGATTGCGTCCCTCTGCTGAGTGCGTGACCTTGAATGACCACTCAATCATTCTGCCCCTCAGTGTCCCCAACACACCCACTTGACTGGTGGACGTCCACATTAAATGAGATAGCACATGTGAAACCCATAGCACTTGGTGCTGAAGTCTGAATTGAAAGGGAAATGAAAAGAAAGGCTAGTGCTTCAACTCTGTGCCCCAGAAACCCAAGCTTGTGGCTGGCAGCACCTGACCCATGGCCCGCTGGAGCGGTGTGGGGCCGCCCAGCCCTCCGGGAGGAAGTTGCTTGCCTCTTGGGGTGACGCAACGCACTGCCCATCCACACCCACTCCGCTCAGAAACGGTGCGAGTTGAAAGACCCGGATTCTTGGGGTGGGAGTGGGACGAGGAGTTGACTCTATAGCAGCTGCTAATTAGGAAATGCTACTCTTGGACTGTGCTAGTATCCCTGATGATGTTGGCTCACAAACAGATGGTTTGGAGCATTAAAGACACTACAGAAGTGGAAGTTGTCGACTTTGGGGGTGGGGAAGCAGGCAAAGCAATAAAAGCGTCTTGTTAATTTCATCTGCATTCCTGGTACAAGGGAAAGTGATGGCCTGACACGGAACTGATTGGAACTGATTGCGGAGGGAAGGGTGGTATTTACAGCTCAGAAGGTACCTGGGAAATTGGGACACCTAACCTCCAATGTGAGGCTGGTCGGGTGGCTCAGTTGCCACAGGACGTGAGGGGGGTTTAGCATTGTCTCGGACCATCAGGGGAGAGGGTTGGGTGGGTTGAGGAGTGCCAGCTTCTGCTGAGCCTTGGGGCGCCCCTCCTGCCCCAGCATCTGACCCTGAGCATCTGCAGGGGCACAACCTCTTCTTCTCACTCCCCATCTGGCCCAGGCTGTGCAGCCTGAGGCATCCCTTTCCATTTCTCCAGGGCCATTTCTCTTCCTCACCAAGAATAAGGGCAGGCTCCCTGGGCCCTCTTCCTACATTTGGTAGGTCCCTGTTCAGCCCTGCCCACTTTCCTGAATTACTCTCCCACTTAGGGTTTACACCTGTGCTGAACAGGGAGCCACACCGTAAACAACTCAACCACATGGCCCTAAGCAGCTCAGGGCTTCTGAAGGGTTTGTCCTTTGATTTCAATAAATATTTTAGCATTTGAACCACTGTCCTCCTGAGGTACAGCATGGAATGGTGTAAAGCACTTGGATGTTCACAGTCTGTTCAAACCTTGAGTGGCAGAGGGAGGGGCTGATGCTGAGTCCCCCAGCCTGCCTGCTTTGTTAATCTCTTGTCTGAGGGATAGTTCAAGGGCAGTATGAGAGGCAGAGGGGCATCCAGAGTTAAATAGGGCACAGCAGGACACTGCTCTTTTGGAACTCCAGGCCATTGACATCAGGGATGTATCATGCCAGAGGTGGTCACCCTGTACCCCAAGTCCTCCCTGCATCTGCCAGGAGGGTGTCATGGAGCAGAGCCAGAGCCGGGCACAAGCTGCCCCAGCAGCTGCTTAGCCAGCCTGTCCTCTCATCAGAATGTACTCCTCACATCCAGGAGGGCCTGGGGGCCTGCGTGGTACAGGTTTCCACCTCTGGTACCAGCTCTGATCTGCTGCCTGAATTGGGACATGGAGCCATGATGACTGGTTAGCAGTGCCTGCCAAAGCCGTCCCCACATGTGTTTGTGAAAAGTCGATAGGCCTCAATTCACTGAATAGCCGCATTGTGTATGGCGCTCACTATGTGCCAGAGAGATACCCTTCAGAACTCTCGCGTGTGTGTGCTGCAACAGCCCAGTGAGACAGGAACTCTTACTCTCCCCATTTCACAGGTGAAGAAACCAAGGCACAGAGAAATTATGTGTCTCATCTGGCTCTGCCTCTTACATAGGGCACCCAGAAGTCTCACCCAGACAGCCTGCCCTTAACCACAATCTGTGTCTGCCACTGCCTGTCTTACTCAGAAATGAATGTCTAGACGCAGGCATGGAGCTGGAAGCAGCCTCTTTTCCTTCTAGATGAGAGGAGCTTTGCACTGGGGACATGGATTCACAAGGTATGGGTAAAGCAGGCAACTTTTTATGTTGCCTCCTGTGTTCCTGGGGGAAAAAAGAGAAAGATCCCTAGATAAAAAAGGACAAAAAGGTGAGAGTTTCTCACCAACTTAGGCAGCTGTGGCACCTGTGACTAGGGCAAAGTGGAGGGCGGGGGGAAGGGAAGTGGCACCACAGACCAGCAGGTCTCTGCAGTGGCAGCACTGACCGGAGGTGTGTCTCGTCTCTGCTCTGGAGAAGTAGTCACTGGCACCTTTCCTGGGTCGGGCCACCAGCCAACGCCATGGCTGGTGCTGAGAGTGTGGGGCATGTAGAGGCCGTGTGTCCCAGACGAAAGTAAACTCATCAGCCCTTCAGCTGAGCTGTCAGAGGCCACTCACATGCTTACGTCTCAGAAACAGCACCAGAGCCCAAACCCACACACTGTCTTGTTAGCAGGTTGCATGAGCCAACTTTATCTTTCAGTCCACAGGCTTTACCTGCTGTAGGGGCAGGTCTGGGCACCAGAGAAAACCCATTGCAAGGTGGCTTCCAGACCTGGAGATACCAAGATACCAACCCTATTTGTTTTTTTTCTTAGGAGATACATTTTTTTTAACAGATATATTTTTACAAACACAGCATCGTATGATCCAAAGCATTTTGTAATTTATATTTTTACTTACCAATAGAGGGTGAGCATAATACATATCTAAAACTATTAATATATTTTGGTCAGTTCTTTAAAACTTTGTGGTCTCATAATTAAGTTAACCAACCCCCTATTGCAGAAATCTAGGTTATTTCCAATTTTCATTGTTATAGACAATGCTGTGATAAACTTCCTTATGCCTGAAACTTTGTGTGTACTTCCTTAATAATTTCCTTGGAATTAATTTTCAGAAATGGAATTCCTGGTTCAAAATATAGGCCTAGTTTTAAAGCTTTTGCATCAGATGACGAAGTTTCTCAGAAAGGTGCCCACAGCATTGCTACCAGCGCATTGTGCCCCTGTCCACTTCCTTCTTTATTTTTTGAAAAATTTTATTTTTCAGTTAAAGTTTACATTTGATATTATTTTTATTAGTTTCAGATGTAACAGCATCGTGGTTGGATAACCATATACTCCTAAGTGGCACCAATGGTAGCGAATGTCTATTTTCTGTATGTGCAATGACACTAGACAATAATTTTTTAAATTTTCGCCAATGGGATAGAAAAGGCAAATATATAAAAATTTAAAAAGATCTTTTCTAGTTTGGATTTGTATTGTATTTCTTTCTGAGAACACTTTCATATATTTATTCTCCACTTATTTTCGTTTGTGCATCACACATCCGTGTTCTTTGTTTATGACAGTGCACTTTAAGAATGTGGAACGGTTCTTCGTGTATGGAGAACGCTAAACTTTTGTCATGCGCTGCAGACATGGATCCCGGTTTGCTTGTTTTCTAAAGCTGTTCTAAAACCCTGGCCACTCCTACTGTCATCATTTTCTGCTTCCCAGAATCAACCACTTTCAACCCTGTTAATTCATTCTTTTCGTGATTATGTCCATATCTCTAAATCACATGCTTCTGTTGCTATTTATTGATATTTTCTGTTTCAGTTTTAGGCAATATTCATTGATATCTCTCAATGGAAATTTTATATCATTTCAAGCGCTACCATTTAGAAGTGATATACTCTATTTCTGTTCCTTAGGGTTAGACTGAGGAACTTTACAATGCATCGTCGACATAATTTAAAGCGACCTCTCTCCTACAACGTGCGTCTGGTCATCCCCTCCCAATTTATGGGCTATTGTTCTCCAGGATTTGCTCTGTCTTGTTTCATTAATCCCACAAATGAGAAATTAATTTATAAATCCAATATTTCTTTAGATTTATGCACATATTTACTATTTTCTTTGCTCATCATTTCTTCTTGTATCTTTTAGCTTTCATCTACAATTGTTTTTTTCCTGCTTGAAATAAATTCTCCATAGTTTCCTTTAGTGGACATGGTTGATGAACTCAAATTTGACTGAAATGTTTCTATCTTGAAACACAGTCTCAAGATGTTTTTCAAAGATAGCTTTGCGGAGTATTTGATTCTAGTTTTATCTCTCTCAGCACACTGAAAATATTTATTCGCTGTCTTTTGGCTTCCATGTTTGCTGTTGAGAGCTCAGCAGTTAGACTGTCATCTTCTGCAGGTGGTTTGTCATTTATGTCCCTCTGCTAGGTTCTAAGACTTAGTTGTTTTTTGGTGGTTTTCTGCAGTTTCGTATGATAGGGGTGTATATTTCCTTTTAATTTAGCTTCCTAGGATTTGTCGGGCGTCTTTACTCTGAGGATTCATGCTTTTTATTAGTTCTGTAAAATCTTCAGCCATTACCCATTGAGTATTGTTTTTTCTCCTGTAGCTCTGTTGTCCTAGAACTCCAGGTAGGTGTATGTTGGACTTTCTCACTCTTCTTCCTCGTAGCTTCACCTCTCTCTTCCTTTGTCTTCTTATGTAATCCAGGCATTCTCTTGTTATCTGTCTTGTAATTCTTAACTCTCTTTACAGCCATATCTAATCTGATGTTGAGTTTCCTAATTTCAGTTATTACATTTTTCATTTCTAGAATTTCCATTTAGATTTTTAAAAAATATCTTTGGATATTATTTATAGTCTTTTTTTCTCATTTTTCATTTTGTATTTTCATGTAGTTTTATATACTTATACTTTTTGTCTGATAATTCTAGTATTTGAAGTCTTTGCTTATCCAGTTTGCTGACTTCTGTCCATGGGTGCTTTTTTTCCTTTCATATTTCGTGATTTTTTTGACTGTGATCTCTTATTTCTGCCCAGTACCTGAAGGCACTGTGTATCAGGACCACTGTTCCCTCCACTAATAGGACTTCTGTGTGTTTGTGTGGTGTGTGCGTTTGAGATGGAATTTAAATACCATGAAATTCACCCTTTTGAAGTACATAATTAATTAGTAAAGTCACAAAGTTCAAGACCACTTTTAAGCACAGGCTTGGTTTGAGGTGTAGCCAACATAGGTATTGCGAGTTAAAGCTGGCACATGAGGGCCAGCTTTATGGTTACAGATTCTTGGGTGAGATTTCTTTTTCTTTCACCTTTGGTGATCTTGATTTTATCAAGATTGAAGGGCTTGCTGTTTTCCTGGCTGTTTCCTTCTGCAGGGCACGTTGGCTTCTATCTGCCTGACACCTAAGGTGTAGTCGCCCTGGTCCCAGGAGCTTATGCAGGAGCTTCCTGGCAGACTCCCTCCTTGAGAGTTTTGTCTCCTGTCTCTTGCATCCTCGTGGCTGTCAGAACAGAATTTCAAGGTCACAAATGTTGAGCAGGTGCCTCAGGGAAGCTACTAGCTTCAGAGTTAGCTCACCCCACTGAATTCTAGCTCTTGCTTCATTTTTGGCCTCAGGAGATTTGGTTCTTTACTTACTTGTCAACTCAGCAATATATGTAGAAATCTTTTTGAAAAATATTTTATTCAGCATTTTTTTAGTGGCAAGGTTATTTGGGATACCGCAGGACTGTTGTCTACCTTTTAGTTTTGTTGACAGTGTGCATTTTTTTCTCCATCCGTCTTTTGTCAGCCCTCCAGGGAGAGAGCGTGTTTGGTGCTAGCCACACAATTCCGCGGCCGTTCTTTCCCTTTTGGAGCCTGCGGTGAAATTCCTTAACTTGACTGGGGTCTGGGACTGCCACTCCTTATCCCTAAAGAAAGAGACATTGCTGCTTTCTCAGAGGCCCAGCTACTTAAGTCTCACATTCGTGCTAGGATATAATAGAGCTAAATTCGTGTTTTTATCTTTGCTTATGGCTTGCCAGCTTTGGGGCATGGGGTTTCAGTCCCTCTCTCTCCCCACAATCAATTTTTCTTGGCTTCTTTTGAGAATAATTTCTCTCATTGTACCAAGAGGCTACAGAAAGCATCCTCAAACCCTTTCACCTCCTTTGGGAGGCCAGCCTGCCTGGGCAGCTCATACAGGAAGAACAAATGGAACGTGTGCTGTGGGTCACTCCTACTCACAACCCCAGAGTCTCAGGTTCAATTTAGGGACTTTGCAGCTGCTCCTGGAAATATCCCTCCACACCCTATTTCTGGGTAAGTTTGTGCCTCTCCTGTCTGGAGCTGGGCCCCAGATGAGCCCAAATGCCTGGACAACATCCCTCCCCCTTCAGGAAGCTTCTGTTAATTATCACTGACAGGAAACAGAAGAGGAAGCATGAAAACAGTAATCTCAAGGGATTGGGGGAGGAAATGATTCCCTTAGGAAAGTTTGTTAGAATCTCTTATGGAAGTTTTTATAATCACCACCCTTCCAACCCCACTGCTTCTGCTAGGAGTGGTCCAGAGTGGGAAAATGTTGAGAATGATTGGTCTAGAATCACACTGTCCAATATGGTAGCCACTAGCCACATGTAATTATTGAGCTTTTAAAGTATGGCCAGTAAAATAGTCATTGGGTTTCAAAGGTTCAAGACAAAAAAATGCAAAAACCTCAATAATTTTTATATCAATTAAATATTGCAGTGGTATTATTTTTTAAAATCATTACCTGAAGATATGTTTATTAAGAGAGAAAGAGAGAGAAACATCGGTGTGAGAAACAGTGATTGGTTGCCTCCCATACACGCCCAACCTAGGATCAAACCCGCAACCAAGGTATGTGCCTTGACCAGGAATCAAACATGCAGCCTTTTAGTATACAGGACAATGTTCCAACCAACTGAGCCACCCAGCCAGGGCACAATTTTGGATATGTCAGATTAAATAAAACATTTATTAAAATTAATTTCACCTGTCCTTTTTTACTTTTTAAAATGCAGCTACTAGAAAATTTAAAGTTACATATGTGACATGCCTTCTCGGGTTGGACTTGGGCGTCCCACCCACCCATCCTAACTCAGAACTCGCTGCCTTTACAAATGACCTTGATACTACAAGGTGATTTCCTCTGTGCCCAATGTTACCCTCAACTTTACCTTCATCCTTACAGTGTTTTTAACAAATGCCCTCTTTGTGATTATCTTGGGCAATATGGAAGTAAATGATCACTTAACATTTTTCTAATATAAATACATTCCTAAATTATAAACTTCAAGTAACAGTTCATGCTCATAAGCAACATTTCACAGCACCTCTGAACTGGAAATAGGGGAGAACAGGAGGGTTTGCTCTAACACTGTTCTTCAGCACTTTAGCTTCCATCTGAGCACAGCTGAGAGCTCAGAGGCTTGGGCTTTGAGCAGGCTGCCCCATGGTGCGGGCAAGGAGCGTGACTGCCCTGAGCCCCCGTTGCATTCCAGGCAAAGTGGGGAGAACAAGAGCACCTCCCTCCAACAGCTGCGGGAACTAGATGAAGGAGTGTGTGTTAAGCACTCACACCAGTGTTTGGCACATACACTCGTGACTGCTTTGATCACTATTTTTAACAAAACGAGATCATACTCTAAATTCTATTTGGAAGCCTGTTGCTTTAACTCAATGATACCTGTAGATTGTCTTTGTTTTATTTTATAACATAATTTTAATATCATAGTAACCTTTCATATGGATATACCGCAACTGGTTTAATTGATCTGCTATAGAAATTTTAGGTCTGTCCTTTTTTCCTTTCATTTTTTCCTCCCTCTCTTTTCTCCCCTTCTCTGTCTCCCTTCCTTCCTTCCTTCCTTCCTTCCTTCCTTCCTTCCTTCCTTCTTTCCTTCCTTCCTTCCTTCCTTCCTTCCTTCCTTCCTTCCTTCCTTCCTTCCTATGAAGTTACTGCACCAAACCTATTTACATAAATAAGGTTTTGATAATATTGCCAGATTCTTCACATATTTTCCCAGAATTGTTCATCTCTCACCTCCTGCCTACAAGAGTAAGTGTCAGGATTAAGATCTGCCAACTTTTCCCCACCACCATCAAGAAGACACAGTTCACAGCCTTGGTGCTGATGAAGAGCTTCCTTCTCTCCGCTCACACATGACCTTTGTTTCCCATGCCCCACTCTGAGCCTGCCCAGGTGACAGAGGTTCAGTCTTCTTCCCAGAGTCCTATGTTGAGCTCTATTAATTTTCATCATTTATTCCACTTATGGTGACATGTAATCCTATATACCACTGTTGGTTTATAATTCCTTCCATTGGGTTGATTGTAAGAATAATTACTGTGGGGGGAAAAAAGAAAGGTGAAATCATTCTACTTGAATCCACTTCTTACAGACAAAGCTGTTTGTGGTGGTGTTTCTGAAGGGTTATTTCTCTTTTCAGAAGGCAACGTGTTCTCACTGATATGTTTTCTGATTGTTTCAGCTGCTGTAAGGAACCACTGGCCAGAAAGCAGCACTGAGCCCCAGGTGGAAAATATCCCCTTTGATCAGAATCAAGTGGACTTCTCCGCAGTGGTCCCCAAAGGCCAGGTGATGGTTCAGATTGCCGGCAAGAGCCACACTCCTTTCGATGCTGCAGAAAACTTTACTCCTCAAACTGGAACAGTGAGCGCTGGAGAAAGAAACGACTCCTTGAAAGCAAATGTCACCACTTTCCCCGTTGGGTCTGAGATAACAACAGTGCTGACTTCCCAGAGCAGCACCGTAGGTGAGTTAGTGCTAATGACGCTCACTCCATTTATGTGTGTCCAGTGCTGGAAAACACAGCTGCTGCCAGTCTCCCTCCCCCTCCGGAGCCTCAGCACCATCTTAGGGTCCTGGGCTGGGGATCAGTCTCTCTGCAGTTAACTGAGTTCTAAGTATAAACCAGTCAAGGGTGCAGATTTGCTGAGGGGCCTGTCCAATCCCATAGAATCTATATTCCATGGCCAGTCTGAATCTAAACACCATCTAGCGAACCTGACACACACTGCAAATATCAGAGGTACCAGGTGTGGTGGGATGTGCGGCTGCGTGTTTGTGTTGATGTGGCTCAGATGGATATTCTGGCTTCAGTCTGCACAGCTGGTCCTTTGCAATTTTTAGCAAAGGATTTCTAGATGGGACTGGGGCTGGATGAACAAGATTTGATTGAGGAAGAGAAGACAGAAAACCCTACTACATACCAACATGTCTAGTTTCTCAGTTTTCACAGTAAGCCGATGAAGTCACACTATTCTTACCTTAGGAATTTGGAAATTGAAGTTCAGAGAAGTCAACCCACAGCTAACAGGTTTCAGAGCTGGGATTTGAGCCTAAGTCTGTGTATCTGAGCGAGGCAGAAGGGCAGCTGAGGAGTGGGTGCCTGGACCTCGTGAGTCCAGGAGAGAAGCGTGGGCTCTTTGTGGGGAACAAGGCCAGCAGCCTCCCTTGGGGGAGGGTGTAAGTCACACACAGAGGAGAGGAGCAGTGGGTAGGAGGACTGTGCAGGTGGGGTTAGAGACAATCATGGAGGACCTTAAAAGGCTGGCAGTTTAGATTTGGCAGAGTAACAAGAGTCACTGAAGGTTTTTGAACCAGGCAGTGACATGATTAAAGCGAATTTGGGGAGGATTCACCTGGCAGACAGGTATAAGATGTCTGGGGAGAGAGACGGGTTGAAGGGAAGGAACCTGGAGTCAGGGGGAACCCCCAGACAGACATAGAAATCCAGACACTGGGTGCTAAAATGTGGCCTCGAGGATGGAGAGGAAAGGATTGATAGAGACTCTTCACAAAGGAAAATCAGTAGGGCTTGGTCATGGCCTAAAAGGAAACAAAGCCATCAAAGATGCCCCACAGTTTTACACCCTAGTTACAGGAAGTCTGTTTGGAGCGCTCAATTCTGTAAAGAGTACGTGTGAGAGTATTTTGTGTTTCATTCCTGAGTAATGGAGTTGGCGCTGAGAACCTCTGTATGGAATGCTGCCTGGGTTTGCTGGTCTTCTGGGTATTGGAAATTTTATGCTGAATTAAAGTAAATTCTTAAACCAACTTTGTGGAATGTGAATGATGAGTCGTGTGGATCAGAAACCAATCTCTGATTTGGTGTTGTCCGATACTTAGCTTCATTGTGCCCATTCTCTGATACTTTCACCACAGGATGCAAAGTCTTTGTGAGATCTAAAGACAGTCTTCATCTTACTCTGTGGTCTCTCATTCAGGGCTTAGCTTTTCATAGAATAAGTAGTTGCTCCTGACTTCCTCTCATGTGTATGTATGTTGTAGAGGTCAGCGCTGAGCCCACTTAAAGATTATTCAGACATTTGGAGGTCTCCTGGTGGAACTTTAATTGTTACTGTCTACTTTCAGCTTTGGGAAGGCTTCCCCTGCCGTCCAGCAGTACAGGGTCAGAGAGAAGTGCCCCTTCTCACACAGAGAGGAGGACATCCTGGGGTTCCCCGACCAGGGGGAAGGGGTTCCCCGAAGAAGTGACTGTGCATACCCAAGTGGCCACTTTGGTTTTGAGCCAGTCCTCTGTTCCTGCTTTGGAGATGGGAGAGGAGACCACATTCTCCAAGAAGAGAAATTCCTCAGAACCGGAGCTCTCTGGGCTGCATTTCTCCAGGACGTCGGCTTACTCTTCTCCCTCAGACCATTCTGCAAGTGAGTACCCCGATCCCAGCTTAACCCTCTGAAGTCATTCAGAATAGAAGTAAACAGACATGTAGAGCTAGATATACTTGTCACAGGGACTAAGGGAAAAAGACATTACGTGCAAATGCAAAGTATTTGGGGTGAAAGTACAACCCATACAATTTATCTCAGTATTGAAATTCATCTTTGAAATATGTTTTCTTTGCCCTGGCCAGGTGGCTCAGTTGGTTGGAGCATTGCCCCGTACACCAAAAGGCTGCAGCTTCGATTACCAGTCAGGGCACATACCTAGGTTGTGGGTTCGATTACTAGTTGGGGAGTGTACAGAAGGCAACCAATCAATGTTTGTCTCTCCACGCTCTCTAAAATCAATCAATAATTTTTCTTAAGCCCTGGCTGGTGTGGCTCAGTGGATTGAGTGCTGGCCTGAAACCAAAGGGTCGCCAGTTCTATTCCCAATCAGGGCACATGCCTGGGGTGCGGGCCAGGTCCCCAGTGGGGGACACATGAGAGACAACTGCACATTGAAACATCTCTTCCTCTCTAGCTCCCTCCCTTGCCCTCTGTCTAAAAATAAATAAAATCTTTAAACATTTTTTTAAAAAAATATGTTTTCTTTAAGTGTATAAAGAGGAAAATAATAGCTGGTCTGGTGGCTGCTCTAGAGCTTTCTGTCCTCCAACACCTGCTTTTCCTGTCCCCCCCCCCCCGTGCGCGCGCGCACACACACACACACACACAGAGCAAAGATGAAGTGTTGGTGTCGTTGGTGTGAATTCTTGCACAAGAGGCCACATGCTAGGTGAATGAAATGGTGAGCATTTTATCACTTGATTAAGAGTTAGGTTTATATTTCTTCACTATTGCAAAAGTTTCTTTTAATGGCAAGGATAACATGTGCACTTTTCTAGGCATCATTTTAAGAAAATCTAATGCAGGTGTTTGCAAGGCTACAGAAGTGGAGTATTCACCTCTTTGTCATTCCAGTTCCTAGATGTCAGTTAGTCTCGCTCAGGTATTTCCTTCCATCCCTGTGAAGCCTTTCTGATCCCTCTGATCCTCGGTGTCCTGGTGTCTCCTATACCTTACCTAGACGGGTAACCTAGTGCCCGTCTGCCCAGATGGATTGTAACCCTTTTGAGGGCATAGGCTGTGTCTATTACTTCTCTTAGGTTTCCCATTGCCCTGGATCAAGGTACATTTGATTAGTAACGGGGGTAGCATGTTCCCGTATTTCACAGGGCTCACCCAGCCACGGGCCAAAGAAAATATTGGAAACTCTGCCTACCTCTTCTCTTCTTCGAGGTTTCATTTCAAGTCGGTGAATGTTGCGTGTGTTTTCATCCCCATACCAGAAGGAGCAGCACAGATTGGGTTAGAAATACTCTTGGGAAATACAAGTTAGGTTGCCCTAGAAGCTGCCACTTCAAAACTTTCGAAGGTCAGGGGTTTTTAGAAGTACTTTGCAAGACTAGGGGTTTATGTCATCAGCGCAGAAACCGAACCCAGAGGTCCCTTCTGTGATGCCTATTTAAAGCTGCCAGTCCCTCTTCCATAAACTCTGTATGTCGTTTCCTGCTGGCTGAGTGTGTATATAATTTATGATTCGTGTTTTTTGGAGATTGCTTTTTAAGATTATTCTTAAACATTGGTTAGATCAGATAAGAGCTATGATCCTTTCCAGCTTCAAAGTTCTGTGGTTCAATGATTTACCACCAGCTTTACTAAATGGTGGAAAGGAAGCATTTTCTAAGCTACACTTTAGTTCTGGTCAGGGTCATTCAATATTTATAATTTAAATTCAACCCACTACTGTGGTATGTTTGAAAATCAGCCTGTGTTTCTAGCTTTACTGCACTTGACTCTGTTGTCCCCTGTATTTTCAACATTAAAAAAATAATTGGTCCTCAAATTCTTTGAGCATTCATCATTTCCGAACCTTATACTTTTTAAAAAAGATTTTACTTAATTATTTTTAGGGGGTGGAAGGGAGGAAGAAAGAAAGGGAGAGAAACATTGATCGGTTGCTCCTTGTACATGCCCCCACAACCCAGGCATGTGCCCTGACTGGGAATCCAACCCGTGACCTTTCCCTTTGCAGGATGATGCCCAATCAACTGAGCCACACTGGTCAGAGCAGAACCTTGTACTTTTAATTTTTAAGAATATTGCCCAGTCTTTCCAATTCTTGAGTCTTTCACTGAGCACTTCTTTTCCTTCTCGGCGAAAGGGGTGTTCTGTGCTAGGTAGTCCCACCTCCTTCTTAGGTGCTGAAGAGCGCATTGGCTGCTATTAAATCAGGGGATAGCTAGGCATCCAGGAAGTCTGGATCCAGCCTCCAGCCTCCAGCCTCCAGCCTCCCTGGGCGGGTGCTGAGGGAACATGCACAAGGACCTGAAGCCAACGGGAAAACAAAGTTCTGCTCCATTTTTGAGGCTGGGCTAGTACCCTCTCCCCTGCTAGCCAGAGCCCTGGTATACCTCCTTCCTCCCATTAAATCTACATCTTGAGATTTTACTGTCCCTTTCTGGCCATGGGGTCCAGGAGCCCCAGGCTGGCAGGGCTTGTCGGAGGCAGACCAGAGTCGCCCGGCCCTGCTGGCCCATCTGTGGCGGCGGCATGGGTCTTTCAACACTTGGCCACTCCACACACTAATAGTGACTCAGTGAGAGCCCTGGCTCTTAGACCTGCCAGCGGAGTGGTGCTGCCCGCCGGGTGATCACTAGGGTGGCCCGCCAGGAGCCGGGACCAGGGAGAGTGGGGCTCCTCATTTGAAACATGAAAGGATTAGATCAGATGATCCTAAAGGTTCTTTCTAGCTCCAGCATCTGTTGCTTCAAACACATCAGTCTTTGTGTTCCGTGCCTCCTCTCACTCCTCGCCCTGCTGCACAGTAACAGCCATTCAGCACAACCTCCCCCGAGGCTCGGGGAGCCAGCCCTTCCCCGCTCCCAGACAGAAATCGTGTGCCAGCCAATGTGCGCTTGCAAGCAGGTGTAGGCCCAGAGAGCTGAATCAGACTTAAAAAAGAGATCGGAAACTGTCTGAAATGATTTTTCTTGCCGCTTTGTATCTTTCTCTACTTTCTATAATGACCATGTATTATTTGATCACAAGGGGAAAAAGTAAGTAAAGCAACTGACAGGAAAAAAGTTCTCTTCTGAAGGTGGAAAGAGATATATGTGTGTTGAATTGTGTGAGAGCAGCTACAGTTGAGCACTAAATTTACTGCTGAGCTTCCTGGAAACCAGGGCACAAAGGGAGACCGGGTGGGGCCTGAGATTGTGGTCTGATTAGTAAGCACGCAGTTCCATCCACTGGTCTAGGTGTTTTGTGGGCAACACTTTCTAAGAGGAATATTTATATAAGGAAGGTTGAGAATTATAATAGAAAATGCTATCAGTTGCTGTTTTGTGCAAATTATGCTAATGTTCTTTAAAAGGTGATATTTGATGTAGATTCTCAGTTGGAGCTGAGGGTGTAATACTGGATCTCAACTCATGAAAGTGTTTCTGTGGGGAGCTGAGCTAATGTGGTCCAGGTAAATTGCTTTGAGGTGATCTAACGAAGAGAGCATGAATAACCCAGGAGATTGTAGATTTAGCATATCTTTCTCAGATATCAGCTGCTTCCGCTAGTTTTTGGCAGGTTCTGGGTAGCAGTCGAGCTGAGGCGGAGTGTTCTGATGCATGCCCCAAGCTCCCGTGTTTGTGCTGCGGCTGGAGACCGGCCCATGTGTTTTACCAGAGGAGCAGTCATTCTTTCCACCTCCTGTGATCAACTCAGGGGACTTCGCTTGTTTCTGCTCCCAAGTCAATGGTCTTCCAGTTTTTGAATTGCTGCTTTAAAGGTAGAAATGAAGGAAGGGCAACTCCTAACTAATCAATACAGCTGGCCTGTTCATTAGAAACATGGTAGGAAATTTCCCCTACGTGTAGTTAGCAGGTGCTCATTTAGTGATTAAGTGCTATTGTAGATTAGTTTGACCAAACATTTTGTCTTTTGATGAAGAGGCACTGGCTCTACAGAAGTCTTCATGCTGCTTCAGATCTGTACTGTGAGGACTGAGCAAGATCATGTGTACAGAGTACTCACCTGGTGCAGTGTATAAAGGTGCACATATAGTATGGCACATCACAATTGGTCAGTAAGTGGCAGCTTTTAATAACAAAGATAATGAGTCGATGAAGCAATGTTCCACTGAGCCCCCACAGGTCAGGGAGAACAGCCACTTTCTTTTTGTGATTGTAGCTTCCGTGACTTTTGTAATATTTCCGTGGCCATTGATTTGCTGGAAGGTATTCAGGCTGAGTCCAGTATAACCGCCACTGTACATTTGATGGATGAGATAATGCCATTTACTGGGAGTAAATGTGCTTGAAAGAGCACCCAGTGCCCAGCGAGGCTGTAACTTGGTGGAGTTAGACAGCAGCTGGAATGAAGTTGGGCCTGAGCCGCTAAGTGGTTGAGCGAGTGTTTGCGATGCATCTATAGTAAGTGCTCCTTTTTTTTATATTAATGTGTTTTTGTTTTGTTTTTTGTTTTGTTTTTTAAATGAGGGATGCCATTTATTTATTTTTTAAATATATTTATTGATTTTAGAGAGAGAGGAATGGGGGAGAGAGAGGGAGAACAAAAGAGAAACATCAATGTGAGATGGAAACATTGATCGATCAATTGCCTCCCGTACGTGCCCTGACCAGGGACCAAACCCACAGTCTAGGTGTGTGTCTGGACTGGGGATCGAACCTGAGACCTTCTGTATATGAGACGATGCTCCAACCAACTGAGCCACACTAGCCAGGGCAATGCGTTTCTGTTGTTAGGTAGGGGTGGGTTTAGGTAAGCTGGGACTCTATTTTTGTGTCTGGGTCTTTTCTCTTCTTCTAATTGCGAGTTGTATGGATCACCTCCCTCTTCATTCTGTCTTCATTAATGTCCAGTGACCAGAGCTGCCGGCCATGTTCAGGCATAGTTGGTTCTGTGGTTTGTGTGCCAGTAAAAGGGACCTTTGTGTTTCCTGGGCTCTTTTTCTAGTTATAGTTAATATTTACTTGTGCTTTTGGTCAGAACTGTACATAGGACAGGTCTTCGAGGAACCATTTACAATGAGAACTTCCTTCTTCTCTTTCTGGGTCATCATTAACAGCTTGAAACCTTTCATTATAAGGTATAGAGTCCTTTTTTATTATTTTTGGCTTAAAAAGAAAAATAAGACTTTTTTCTTGCCTTTGGATCTTGCTTGCTGTGTGTCTCCCCGCTCGATGAGCCTCCCTGCAGATCACTGCGGCGTGGAGTGAGGGTGTCGGGGTGTGCTCCGAGGTCTGTGCTCAGGGCGTCCTCAGAAAGGGCTCTGTGAAAGGGAGCTACGAGCAAGCCACCTGTCCTTCTGTGCAGCAGGTCGTGCACTTTAAACGATGGTGTATGATTCTGTTCTTAGAGGTTCTTGGTAATTAACCCAGTCTCCGCCATCCGTTTCATCAGAAAGACTGTTCCCAGCCTGGAGTCCTGCATCTGCCAGGGGCCCAGTGGAGTAGAATGTAAACTTGAGAGCTGGCCTCCAAAGCCTCACGAGGCAAAGTACAATAATGGAGCCTGTTTGCTTTTGGCTGGAATTAAATCAAATCAGTGGGGAAACAATGACTGTCTCCTGCTGATTGGAAGCTCTGTTACTTAATAAATGCATATCAGTTAATAGTCTTTCCAAACAGAAGGTTTATGGTGGCCATGAGGTGGGAAGTAACAAAGTACCCTCGGTGGTGACAAGGCCGGGGGGTGTGACTCTGGGCTGATGCTGTTTCTGCTGTGCAGAGCCCTGGGCCTCCTCGCGGGGAACCTGGTGGGAGCTGGGTACCCTGGAACGGCTCCGCTTCTGGCCATTTTTATGTATCGCTTTTCCTCTGTAATGGCACTTGAACAAAAGGTTACAACTGCTACAGTAAAACAATTTACAGTAGATTGTAACTACAATTTATTATAGTTCACAATAAAACAAAGACCTGTCCTGTATCACGAAGGCTTGTCCTGTATAAGCTCTAAGGTGAATTCAAGAGTAGAAGCTTTACTTTCCGATATAAAATCCAAGGCAAACAATGTCGAGAGGCTTTCTCTTTCTCTTATCTCTCTGTTAGCTCGAGAAGCTTTTCATTGTGCTTGGTGAGGGCATCCCCGCTTCTCCACTTACCTCTGTGAGAAATCGAGCAAGGGGAGAGAGTGAATGAGTGTGTCAAATGTGTTTGTATCAGGTCCACATCACCTAGATTTACCTACCAAAATGTAATAAACATTGCTTGTATCTAGATGCATCCCTGATTTGCTTAACCCCACTGGTTAGTCTTGAGCATATTTTTTTCTGTTTTAGCATCTGGAATTACGGAGGGGCTGAGCAGCTCCACTGCTCTCCGAAGCCCCTTCGTCAGCTGGACAAAGAGAGTCCACGCTGCCACCACAGTCCCCAGTGATGACCCTAGGGTGATCCAGTCTTCACCTGTCAGTCTGGGGCTAAACGAAACAGAGAGTCTCCCTGAGGATGCTGAAGTTACCACGACTTCAGCATCGGCCCGTTCCTCACCGTCTGATGCAGAGTTGAGAAGAAACGCTGGGGCAATGAGGAATCCAGGGCATGGGGAATTCACCCAGCCGTCCGCAGAAGATGCATTTGGCCTTTCGTCTTCCAAGGGCTCGATAGGGCTTTGGCAAAATGATTCCCCAAGTAAGTATTCAGTTTTGCTTGATCTATTATGGATATTTAAAAAGTGTTGGATTTTCTTAGCGACGGCTTCAAGGTCCTTTGCAGCCTCTAAGAAGAACGAGTGTCCTTGGATGACACCATCTCCTTTATCTAGTATGTCACGTTGCCACTTTTTGACTTTCGTCCTTATGAAACATTGTGAAGTCTTCTGGCAGGCATCATTCCTCCTGCTTTTTTTGTAGAGGAAGAAGGACACCAAGGGTCAGGGGACGTAAGCTGAGCGGAGACCTCAGCCCGGAGCCCTCGCTGTTGGGTGCGCCTTGTCACAGCAGTGTTGGCTCCCAAGTGAGACCTGTCCTGCCTGTAAAACTAGTTCCTTATTCTATAGATCGTCTTTAAAACTGTCATGTGCAGTTTCAAATACATTCCCCGAATTCCTGACTTTAATGTACTCCCTATGGTTTATTTCTTGTTTCCACACTTCCAAATTAGAAAAATCATTTAATAACAGAACTGTTTTTAAAAAATGGTTCTGACCAAGCACTATATTTGGTATATCATATTTGTTAGACATAACACACTCCCTCCCTGGACCACATTTGGGGAGAGAGAATAAAATACTCAAGCTTATTAATTACTCTGCTGCTTCGTTCATGCTGTTTAAAAGCTCCCCTCTTCACCAACGTTTACTCTTAGTACTGGTATCGTATTGACACTGAAACATTTAGAATTAATTATTTAGGATATGAAAATGCATGTCAGGTTGCACATATAATACATTCTATGCAAGGCCATTGCAAAGGGGATCTTTGCTGAGAGAGGACTCACCCCTCAGTGGTGGAGGGGTCTCTTTCACATCCATTTAACGGCAGCTCTTTTCTCTGACTCCTTACAGGCTTGGGAGGACACCAGTGGGCTAGCAGCCCTCATTTGGAAAACAGAAGCCCCCTGTATCAGACTGAGCCTCTGTCAGTCCCGCTGGGCGGAGCGGGAGGGAGCACTGCACGCTGGGTGTCGACCCACAGCGAGACATCTGCAGAGGTGACAGCAAGCTCTACTTCCTATGCTGAAGTTGTGAATGCTTCAGTTTTGACCCAGTTCTCAGCCTCTGCCCCACAGTCTGGGGGGAGTGACACAGCGCTGGCTGAGAAGAGTTACTCTGAGCCGGCCACCGAGGCTTTGTCCTCATCCTCCTCAGAAAGCCTGGAGTCCTCGGCACCACGAGGGGAACGCTCGAGTGAGTTTCCACCCCATAGAACTGCCCACGTGGAGGGGACGGGGACTTACCAGGCCTACGACCTTCTGTAGCATAGTAAGGCCATGTGTTAATGAAATGGCTCCGTATTCTCCTCTGGTTTCATTTTTCCCAGGCCATTCTTCTAGCTGGTGGACACAGAGACACCAGCATGCTCCAAAACTTTTCTGGTAATCTCCACAGAGTTGCTGTTGCCACCCGCCCATCCCACACAGAGTTCAGGGACCTCTCTGTGCATGGCCCTCCGCTCCCTCTAGCCCACCTCACACCCCATACCTGCCTTGCCACACAGCTTCTGGAAGGTTGTTTGAGAAATTCTCTTTAAAATTGAGATATAGTTCACATTCTATACAATTCTCCCATTTAACATGTACGATTTAAACTGGTTTTAGTACATGCACAAAGTTGTGTAACCATCGCCACTGTCTAATTCCAGAAGATCTTCATCACTCAGGAAGGAACCCGGTGTCAGAAGTCACTCCCCATTCTCTCTTCCTCTCAGCCTCTCACAACCACTGATTTACTTTTTGGATTTGCCTATTGAGGACATTTCGTATACGTGGAATCACTTCATGTGTGGCTGGCGTACTATTGTCAAGGTCCATCCGTGTTGTAACATGTATCACTACTTCATCCTTTTTGTGGCTGAGTCATATTCCGTTGTGTGGATGGACCACATTTTGTTCACCTTCTTAGCAATTGGTGGATGTGTAGGTTTTAAAAAGTCTTTTGGCCATTATTAATAATGCTATTGTGAACATTCCAGTACAAGTTTTTGTGTGAACATGTATTTTCAATTCTCTTGGATTGCTGGGTTAAATAGTTTCTCTATTTTTAACCTTTCGAAGAACTGCCCGTTGGATCCAAAATGTCTGCACCACTTTATCTTCTCACCAGCAATGCACAGAGGTTCCCGTTTCTCAGCATCTTTGCCAGCGCCTGTTGTCACCGTCTTTTCTGACTCTCGCCATCCCCGTGGGTGTGACATGGTGTCTCGCTGTGGTTTGACTTGCACCTTCCAGTCGAGCACCTTTTCCGGTGCTCGTTGGCCCTTTGTATATCTTCCTAGGAAATGTCCGTTCAGATCTTCTGACTATTTTTAAATTGGGTTATTTGTCCTTTTTTGAGTAATAAGAGTTCTTTGCGTACTCTGGGTACCAGCCTCTTATCAGATATATGATTTGCAGGCATTTTTGCCCATTCTGTGGGTTGTCTTTTCACTTTCTTCATGGCATTATTTGAAGCATGAAAGTTTTTAATTTTGATGAAGTCCAATTTATCAATTTGAGAAAACTTTTTTGATGTTCCTTTCTATGATGGTTTTGTATAATTTTTAAAAACCACTCTCAGCAGCCTTATCCATGTGAATTGTGTGCTGACTAAAGCAAAAATGCATTAATTTATCATTTAAAATTGTATTAGGTTTAAATTCTTACCTCTTCACCACTATTAATAACATCTGCATTTCCCCATATGCACATCCTAATTGGTGAGGAAAATTAGCATGTATTACTACTCATGTGACGTGAGAAAACATGACATGAAAGAATCTTTTCTTATCATGAAAGAATACCATAATTATGGGTGGAACACCCTCATGCTCCTTTATGTCTGTGCATGGAAAATGCATTATCTGTCTCCTAAACAAAAGGGATGATTTTCCACCCTCACAGTTGTGGGGCTCAAACTAGTTACATTTCAAACTAGGAGCTTGGGTTCTCTAGCCTTGCCTTTTCCCACCCCTCAGTGCCCTTTACGCTGCAGTTAATGCTCAGGTGGGTCTAGTAGAAAATGGGAGTGGATCCTGGGGTCGGGTTATAAAGTGCTAGGTACAGAATGGCCTCATTCCTGAAACCACCTCACTGTGGGTTCACATAATGCTTTATCTCGTCTCCTCTGACTGCCCAAAGCTGATTCTGCCATCCAGCCTTTCAGAGTTCTCCTGCTGTTCCTTTCATGGATTCAGACGCAGCCCCTCTGTTTCAGGTCATGACTTTCCACGTCGTTTGCCTAAATTTTGTCTCACAGAGCCTCACGATCTCCCATCCCAGGCCTTGCCCTGTTTGTGTAGGGAACTTGTGCTCAGATTCACTCAGCTCAGAAGCCTCTACTGGTGGATCTTCCGTGGGTCTCTCAAGCCGAGTCAAGTGTCATCTTTCCCTGGTTCCCGGCTTTCTCAGTGCTACTCCAGGTCACTGTCGTATCCCTGTCCCCATGCTTATTTCTGTCTGTCAGTGAACATGAACCTCTCGTGAAGTGAACTTACCTAACGCTCTGCTTTACATCTGTTTTCCATCGAGTCGTCTCCATGGAGTTTTCAAGAGCTAATCTGGTCTGGGAATAGGAATGAGAACCAGGAAAAGAGCCTGTTTTCTCATAGAGCCAGATTATGAAATATTTAGGCCAAGAAAAATTGGATCTCACTTCCATGTCCAAGAAAGGAAGAAAAGGATATTTATTCATGTGTCACCTGTCCCTATTCTAGCCCCACCAAGAAAGGAAAACAAATACATTTAAAACACACACACACACACAAACCCCAAGCCCACCTGTAACCTCTGATCACAATGCTGTTCCTCACAGATGTGTTAGGATGGAGAACAAACACTACAGAAGGGCAGACCCTGGGTCAGTTCACACATTGCCGGTGCCACCGGGAGGTGAAAGCCTTCAGAGCAATGTGGGCCTCCCACTAGGTCTTGTCAAAAGGTCTAAAGCCCCAGTAGGGTTGTTAGTCTTTAGCCCACCACTCACCTCCTCTGCGGCCACCACCCATTTCCCTGACATAAACTCGATTTATTATGTATCTCCAAGCAGAATACAGTATTGATCCTGTTCAGTTAAGTAATAAACCTGCCCATAAATCCGGGTCACCTAGCACACGCTGATCCGCAGTGCTCCCTGAGCTTTCAGTCACTGATAGGCGTCTGCAGGGCACCATGCGTTTGGTTTTCTCAGATAAAGGCCCTGAGGAAGCCTAGGAAGCACCTGGGCTAACGGAGCCCAGGAAGTGAGGCTTCCTTCCGAGACTCAAGTCCATGCCGTCGTCTCCTCCTGCACTGACCGGTCATCCCCTTTTCAATCTCCCTTTTTTCCCTTTTATTGAATTTATTGGTATAACACTGGTTAAAAAATTATACAGGCTTCAGGTGCACAATTCCACAACACATCATCTGTACATTGTATTTTGTGTTTACCTCCCCAAGTCAAGTTTCCTTCCATCGCTGCTTACCGCCTCTACCCTCTTCCACTCCCTCCTACCACCGTCACCCCTCAGCTGCACTGTCGCTCACGTCCGTGAGTGTCTCATTTCTTCTTTTTTGCTCAATCTCTCCAGCCCCCACTCCCACAATAGCTGTCAGCCCACTTTTTATCTGTGAGTCTGTCTCAACTTTGCTTTGTAGTTTACTTTGTTCATTAGATTCCACCTGTGAGAGAAACCGTGTATTTATCTTTCCCTCTTCAATCTTCTTGTAGCCACGGAAGACGGGCCTGAGCTGGAAGTCAGTGCTGACACTGACACGCAGGGATGGCCTGATGGGACGTCTGGGACCCGTGCCCGCAGCCCGCACACTTCAGCCACACTCACTGGCAGCGGAGAGCGCACACTGCGATCTCTCGCCAACACAAGTGTGACCTCCTGGGAGGCAGCGCCCGAAGAAACAGATGAAGAGACAGACAGCGCCCCTCTGCAGGGGAACGGGACGGCGGCTGGTGCCGCTCCCAGAGGTGGTGAGCAGGACCTCCTTCCGCACTCCTTCAGCCCATCTGTCCATGGCCCCGTGGTCCCAGAATGATTAAGTTCACTGTCCACCGTGGAAGTACCTTACAAGATCTTTACAAAGAGAACTTTCTGTGTTCTCTCACCTCCCCCCCACCCCACACTTGCCAACAGTGTCTGCCAGGATGCTTGAATAAAAGAGAACAGCCACGTTGTGGCTAAGACAGATCTCCTGGGAAAGAAATATCTCATACAGAATGGAAAGTTGGGAGGGTTTTCCTCCTTCCATTTAGGCATAACAATTGCTCTATTTGGGCTCTTAAGAGCTTTTAAGATACCAATTTGCTTTTATCGAAATAGGCCTGTGGAAGGAATTTGGACCTGTTTCCTATTCTTTGGCCCCCCGCCCCACTTCTTTCATGACCCTTTCCATTGCTGCCCCTGGGCTCCTCGGACACAGCAGGCCCTGCCTGCCTTCCACACTGTCTCTCGGGAGAGCTCACCATTGAAAACCGCATCTCCAAGGAAGGGATTCACCCACTGGGGTTCATGGATAGGATACTGGCAGTGTTTTTTACAGTGTGTGTTCAGGAGATTGCTTATTTGTTTAGTTGACCTAACTTTAGTCTTTCCCTTTGCAGTCACTGGAATTAGCTCCGAACAAATGAGTGGCACCAATACTGAACAGAGGGCTTCCAGCGACCACACAGACCACACCTACGTCTCCTCTACTTTCACCAGAGGAGAAAGGGCATTACTGTCCATCACAGATAGCAGTTCATCCTTGGAGATAAGGGAGAGTTCGACTTCTTCTATTAAGATCTCAGACTCCTCACATTCAGACTATCCTTCCTCTTCTCAGGTTCAGACAGAAAGAAGCAATGTCTCATTCTATGGAGGGGAATATGCTCAGCCTTCCACTGAGTCACTGGGTCTGCATACAGCCAAGCTTCCATCCTCCACACCCACCATTAACGTGCCCAAAACCTTGGTGCTTCTGGGCACGCATGCTGGATTGGTTGGTGACTCTTCTTCATCAGGCTCCCCTTTGCCCCTGCCCTCAGTGTCACAGTCCCGCCAGTCTTCCTCCTCAACCCTGTCATCCACCAGGGCCTCCGCTCATCCCCTGGAGTCCACTTCAGATGCGCCCACACCTTTTTCTTCCTCACCACCACCTTTACCGATATCCCTGACAGTCTCCACCCCTGCCTCACCGCCCGTGTCCCAAGTAACCCTACTGCCTTCATCTCCTACACTGGCCCTGCCCAGGGCAAGGGACACACCTGTGACTGCAGTTCGGATGTCGACAATGGCATCATCTGTGGAAATGCTCTCCAGTAGTCGAACAGCAGATCCTACGCACCAGAGCAGTCCACACCACGAGAAAATGTTTACAGAATCAAAGCCACCAAGCCTGCAGCCTCTGCCCACGGAGGCCACGGAAACTGAAAGAGTGAGCTCTTCTTCAGGGATTCCTTCACCCCGCACCTTAACAGAATCCTCCACTGAGCAGATCCTTCCAGCCATGAGCACCAGCTTAGCCCAAACAGCTCCAGCTTTGACAGCTACCACTCTCAGGACCTCTCACCCCCCCGTGCCCACTCCCAGCCCCTTGACGAGCACAGCAACTCCGATCGCTGGCCCCACAGTAGTACAGACTACAGCCGGAAAAGAGTTCTCGCCAACCAGTCCTGAAATTCTAGCACCACAAATCTCAACGCAAGTTGCCGTTATCACAAGAAGGAACCAAGTGCACATGGATGATACTACCCAATCGAGCTCCCTGACCAGTGTACCCACATCAGCTAAAGAATTGACGACGGTGCTTGGCATTTCAGAAGAGTACAGCCCAGCTTCACATTTCCTCAGAACACCTCCTTCTCCCCAAAGCACAGGGATTTCTCCAGCTGAAGTGCTGACTCCCAGATCTACCACTTTCCATGCCAAGAGCGGCACACAGTCCCCAACGGCCTCAGGTAGGACACAGGCACACAAGCATACCAAGAGCTGCTTGGGCAGGGACTCGTTTGAATGTGTAGCAGTGACTGGTGTTTGCAATGGTGCAGTATTTGTGACCTCAAATGCTTCCTGTTGAAGCATAAAATAATGTCACGGTGGACCTAAGTTTCCCACCCCCGAGTTACATAATTCTTCCTGAGGAAGGAGGAGCGGATGCCATTGGCTGTGCGTGACATCAGTAGATATAGTGTAATTGCAGTGCGTAGTACCCTGTAATTGCAGGAGGCTTTCAAGCATGCCTTTAACTCTTCCACGGCCAGAGTGGGCAGTGATATGGGATTGGAGGGGTGAGAACGTGGAGTAAAGAAGCTTTGGGGGGCCTGTCTGAGACATGGAGTGAGAGTAGGTGGTGACGGCTCCCGTTTCAGAGCCCCAAGCTTCTGAGTCAGTGGGGTGGCTCCAGTCACCAGAGAGGCTTCTCGTGGTCCAGGGAAGCCCAGGCTCTTTTGCCTCCCTCGGATGATGTTGCTAGTTGATAAATGTGTGTAGGGGTGGGGGAGGGTATTAGGAGGGGGCAGATGGGCATGTTCAATAAGAAGATGATGAGCTAATCTTTTCCTATAGTGCCTGCCTGACTAGGGCTCTTTTAACTGTGCTTGAGGTTATCTTTACCTCCACATTGAAGTTCCCAGTGCAGGAAAGTACAGCCATCATCCACATGATTCTTTACCATGTAAGGAAAGGTAGAAATACAACGATCTTTCTTTTGATATCATGTTTAAAATTGTAGGTTTGGCTTGTTCAGACCCAGGAAAGGAGAACTGCTGTTGGTGACGGGGCGAAATGGAGACCAACATCTTAAGGAAAAAGAAAAGATGAGAAATGCTTTGTAGTGACTGGAGCAGGGAGCGTGGTTAGTGGCAGAGTTCCACCTGAGTCAGCCATCAGCAATCTGGTGGCGGCAGGGACACACCTGCCATCCCCGCCAGCACCACAGTGCACAGTGCATCAGTGGCCTTTTGTACCAGTGATCCCAGCACCTCTGGGGAACGAAAGTTGGATCCTTCACCCGGGAAGTGTGGGATCCCTGCTTCACAGACCTTCATTCCCAGTGGCCAAACATACATGCTCTCCTTTAAAGCTGAGTATGGCCATTGCAATGGTAACTGTGGGCGAGTATTAGGAGCATCATTACTGGCTGGAAGTGTATTTTTTGTAACAGGATCCATGGGTTCAGTGTTTGGATGTATAGCTACTGTGCTTCAACAGGTGATTTTAGGTAAATAAAAGTTGTGGTGAGGAGCAGGAACACCATCTGTAGATTTAGCCCATTTGTTTTTATTCAGGGTTATGCTTTTGGAGTTAGAACTCTTCTTGACTTCTGCCTCCCTTTTCTCATTCTACCACCAATTTTCTCCTTGGAGACGATGCAGTTACTTTGTGGGTTTCAGCTTCTCTAAGTATGTGTCAGAAACCTTTATTAGGCCCTTGTTATGTAACTGGAGCATGACAGTGCAGGTTATACAGACCAAAAAAGAGTTGTGGTCACTGCCTGTGGGAACTGAGAGTCCAAGATGACATTGAAGCCAGTGCATCATTAGGGCCTGGAAGAATCATATAGGCTTGTTGTTACATTACATAAACAGCAGGCATTGCAGTGCTCAACTCCAAAAGGTTTTCTAAATGATTGCACCACCAGTGGAGGCCCACATGTCATTACATTTTGAGGTTTTTGGATAAAGGAGGATGCAGCAGGAGGATGGGTGATCGGGGATCATTTTCCACTTAACGTGTGTTTTTTTTTAATTTTTTTTTAAATTTTAGATTATTCAGTACAGTTTCTATCCTTTATTCCCATTCCAGCCCACCCACCATTCCCTCCCATTTCCAGCTCCCCTAGTTTTGTCCATGTGTCCTCTATATTTGTTCCTATAAACCCTTCCCTTTTAACGTGTGTTTTCAATGGGCATTAATTCAAGTAGAATTTTCTAAGTATCACAAAGGTGGTATAATCGCCAACCCTGAGTAGTGTGACGTGTAAGCAGCATTTGGATTTGAAGCAGTTCTTGCATTCAGGGACCCAGTTATCCGATGCTTGTGTCAGTACACAAGCGAGTGCCAGAATCCAGTTTCACCGCCTCTCTGCTGCTCCTCTTGGGAATCCATTCTATTTCAGTAGTGTGGCCTTTCAGGGCAAGTAAACAGAAATAAGCAAGAGTCAAATATTAGCCAGGAGAATTAAATATTCACCTAGAGCTGCCTTTACATGTCCTGTGTGGTTAACTGCTTTACTCCTGGAATGTGTTTTTAGTGAGTGGCTGTGCCCCTAACCCTTGTCTTCACGATGGGAAGTGCTTTGTGGACGCCCCCCGCCATGGGCATCGCTGCGTGTGCTCACCTTCCTGGCAAGGGGACGACTGCAGTGTGGGTAAGAGGAGAGGCCACCTCCAGGGTCTGCAACCCAACAGCACATCGAGGTAGATGGCGAACTCTTTTCTTTTTCTCCAAAATGCGGGGGAGTAAGATTTTCAAATCAATACCCTGCTTACTTGAGAGTTAACACGCATATGTGTCGTTGGTAGAATAATGTCAGACACTGAGGTTGACAAGCCTCCACGATCTGGCTTCACTTTGTGGGCTCCCTAGGCTCCTGCCACTCCGGACCATCCACAGCTCCCCCAGCCCCTCCACTTTCCCGTGCCTGGCCTTCACTGTGCTGGTGCCTCAGCCTGGAGTCCCCCCACTTACATCTGCCTATTAACGTTCTTCTAGTCTTAGACCATATATTATTTGAAACCATCATAGTCCTCCCTTACATCAAAATCTGCTACCTTCTCTGTACTTCCAAATCCTGCCTTGTGTTTATAGTTGGCTGTGTACACGCTGCCTCTACCCTTACTAGGCTGGTAGCCCTTTGAGAACAAGGCTAGTGTCCAGCTCACCCCTGGGGCCCCGCAATGCCTGGTGCCATCCGGCCCTTAGTAAGTGCCTGCTGTAATGGGCTTTGGTTTTGCTCTTCTGCCCTCTGCAGATGTGGACGAGTGCCTCTCGAACCCCTGCCCACCCCTGGCCACGTGCAACAACACTCAGGGGTCCTTCACCTGCAGATGCCCAGTTGGGTACCAGCTGGAAAAAGGAATATGCAATTTGGGTAAGAGTTAGTCTATTTTGGAGCTCTTTCTACACAACAGTATTTTTTGCAAAGGTCCATAAAAGGTAACATTGTTTTTCTCCCTAATCAAAATCAATATTCATCCAAGGTATAATATAAGGTACATAGGAAGAAGTGGTAGATGCTATTATTCCACCACTTAGAAATACATCATCTTATTCGAAACTTTTTTAGTGTGCAGTATATTCTTATATAGTTGAAATTATATGGTATTTGTGCAAACTTTACATCTTAAACATTTTCTCATGTTATTAAAAATATTAGCTAAGCTTTTTAATGAGTGTATAAATATGCCATCATTTGTGCATTACACTGCTTAATCATTCCAGCCTGCAGTTACAAAAAATATTAATGTATCAAAGGATATTCTAATCACATAATTTAAAAAATGCTTTTAAGGGAGAGAAAAAAAGAAGAAAAACCCTATTGTCCTACCAAATTCACACATTCTTTTCATGTTTAAAATCAATCTTCATGTCCTTGTCCACAGGCAGATATATTTTTATAAAGCTATTGCCATAACCGTACTAGACAAGTACGGTTGTCATATTTTGTTTCCTAATTTGATAGCTTCATGAAACTTCACTGGTTTTAGGTGTAATCACCGCTTTAAGATTAAGAAGTAAACAATCCACACGAAAACTAAAGCCCTGACAAGGGGTTAAGTGGCCAAGTGTAAGCAACTGCTTGATCAGAGGCTAAGTTCCCAGCCCACACTCCTTCCATTGCGCAGTGACGTGTGAATCGTGAGAGCTTTCTTGCGCAGTGTGTGACCCTGTGTTTGAGTGCCTCGTTCCATGCCTAACTTGTTGAAAAATTAGAAGTGAAGAACAGAGAGTTGTTATCTAAGCTCGACGAGGAAACTGGCAGGTAAAGTGAGTCAACTTTGAATCATCTTAAATTGTCCAGTGTGATTCTTAACACACAAAAAGTACTCAGTAAATATTTTTTTGAGAGAACAGATGTCTTTGTCTTTTGCAAATATCATTTGCATGAACTCCTATTGCCTGTAGGCCAAGGGGAATCATCAGACTTTTCAGAAGGTTGTGTCAAATGACAAAACTAAAGCAATTTAGTAATGAGGCTGACATCCTTAATTTAAGGGAGAACAGCTCGTGGATGGGGGAGTACAGTGCCTCACAAGCTGTGGAGCACTTTTCCTGAAGGATTGTGGGCAAACACGAATTTTTTAGAGGGCTGGAAGTGGCAACGTGGAAACAGTACGTGATTGGCTGGGGCTGCATCTCTGACCTTATTTAGAAAGACCAAGGAACAAGGAAATAAGTATAGAGCCCGAGGCTGGTGTGGAGTATAGGGATTGGCCGACTGGATGTGCTACATTTCTGGCCCAGCAGAGCACTTGTATAGGATTACAAAAGTTCAGTTTGCCGACCTAGCACCCTGAACAGAAGCAGCTCCATCTTGGGCCTGGAAATGTATTACAACAGTTGCTACCCTACTAAAATAATGGTAGAATTTTGAAAATTGTTTAAAATACAAGGATTAAGTCAAAGCATTATTTAAAGAGAGAATCTAGGAATATACATATCAGTCAAAATCAAGAATTCCTCTTATTCTAATAGTTTATTTGCTTTTGGTTAACCTACTCCATTTAGCTAGACCCTATAAGAAATAAGCCAGGAAGGAGTTTTGGGCTTAAGAAGGGAAAGATGGAAATGATTTTGTTCTGAAGCAGTACGGAAAGTGCACCTGCCCAGTGACTCAAGTGCCCAGCTTCCAGCTCCAGCACTGCCACTCACAGAGGGCGTGACCCCTGAGCCTCCTTTTCCTCACCTGTAAAATCAGATCACCCCTTGTCCGCTTCCCACTCGGGGTTATTGTGACGATCAAATAAAATACTGTATTTGAGCAAGCTTTGAAAACAGTAGAGTTCAGGAGCACTCCCCGGCATATGTTGCCAGTTCGGTTCAAATAAACTCTCATAAAAATTTTTTTTTTAAAAGAAAGAAAAGAAAATGGTAGAATTCTCCAGATGGGAGGTAATGTTTAACATTAGTCTTTAACCTCTGGGACCATTTGGACCAGAATTGAAAGCACTGAAAATAATAAACCACTCTGAATACAAAGTAATAATTATGGATCTTAAATCATTTTTGATAACCTGTGTAAATCAACAGTTAAATCTGATGAAAGAAATTGCCTTAAAGCCAAGTGCGTAACTGCAGAGGTGAGGCTGTCTGTGTGCCTGGGGAGAGTGCGGGGCTGAGAAGGCGCTCTGTGATGCCATCTTCACATTCACCCTGAAAACAGACGCCACATTCACTCACGGTTCAGAAGAGATCTGTGTACTTAGCACTTGCAACTTGTCTGTTTCTGTACAGAGGGTCTGGGTATAAACCTGGACCTGTGAGATGTGAAGACGAAGGAGTGGGGTGCCCGTTCTGGAAGCCTATGTGTGGAGTGTCCCCAGGGTCCCCAGGGTCCAGGAGGAGAGTGGGTCTATTGTGTTAACAATCATCTTTCCCTTTTCAAGTCATTTAACTTCATTGTTCATAAACACCAGAGGAACATGCAAATTAGAGCACGCTGAAATGCTTTCATTTGGCCAAGAATGTTTTCAAAGAGCTCCCTGCTGCTCAGAAAGAGTCTTTAGCAGCTGGCTTCACTGAACTGTAGAATGAGCAAAAAGATGTTAAATAAGGATTAAGGGCTTTAGACAGTAAGTATAAGATGTTAAATGTTTTCTCTGGCTCATTTGTGGGCTTTTTTTTTTTTTTTTTTTAATTCAGCAAGCAAGCTTTCTGTGAAAAAGCAGCTTCAGGAGTTTGTGTGCTTTGGGTTATTTTTTCTTTTCTGTCCAGAGGGGAAGATAACAATTTAATATAAAGGAAGATAAGAGCCAGTTATAAAGCAGGCTATACTGACTTTTGGTTGCCTGCCCATCTGTAAGTTTCATTCCCCTCAGGCCTGATTAGCACAAATTGACGTTAACTAGAATTTTATTTTATGAGAGAAATGGGCCTTGAAAACGAGGCTGCTTTCTTTCGTGCCTGAATCCAACATTATCTTGAATGTGGGTCATTTCATGACGCAGCTCATAGTCACAGAGTCTGGCAGCCTCCTGGAGCGGGGCCTCACTGCGGATGTCTGGAACCTTCCACTGCAGCCCCTTGGCCGTCCTTAGACTATCAGATTCCTTAGGGGGCTGCAGGTGTAGAACTCAGAAGATGGGCGCATGTGACATTAAATGTTAATGTTGGCCCTTGGAAGCTGTGTGACCTTGGGAAGTTACTGACTTCTGGAAGGCTCTTTTATCAGTGATAAAATGGGCGTTTTCTCTGAGCAAGAGGAATAGGGGTTGGTGGGGGTGACAGTAGTGAGAAGAGGAAGCAGAAGCCTGCCCGTGAAGGCGAGGACTCACCAACTTGGTGAAAGACCTAGAGTGCAAGAGCTCTCCTCCCTCTAAACATTTACGGGCTTGGCGAGCGTTTCCGTGTCCAGCCCGGCGTCTCCCTGCGGGAGTGTGTTATTCAGGCCAGCTCCCCTCTTTTCTCTGTCACAGCTTTGTTAGGCATCTGTTATGGGAAGGCCACTAGAGAGACGTGAAGGAGGCTCCTCTCAGCAGCCCTCCCACTACTCAGTCTGAGCCTTCAGCTCAGCTCAGCAGATGTTCACTGTCCTAGAGAGGAGCCCAGAGTGGGGGAGGTGGTCTCCACCCTCCAGGAGAAAGAAATGCACAGAGGTGGCCCTTTGAGATGGAGTAAAGCTGGATGCCCAGAAATTTGCAAACACGTGGCTGTGTAGGTCCACCTGTAGTATAGCCTAACAGGTTATGTTTTTTATTTTCAGTTAGAACCTTCGTGACAGAGTTTAAATTAAAGAAAATGTTTCCTAACATCAGCATGGAAAAACATTCAGACCTACACGAAGTTGAAAATGAGATCACCAAAGCAGTAAGTTTTCCGAAAGACGTCTTCCATCCAGTCCTTTGTTTCTAGAACAGATTTCATTCAGAATCGGGAACCTCCTGGGGATCAGCTGTATCCCCTGCACTGTTCATTCCTGTTACATTCGGAAGGTAGAACAACAGGCCTCTCAGAAATGGAAGGGAGGCGTTGAGAACTAGTGGTTCCCAGTGGAAGCGGTTCTCCGAGGTTGTCCTCAGGTGCAGCCTGTATCGGGGCCTTGGCATTTCTTTTCCACGTACAAACTGATGGCTGCGGACATTCAGAGGCCATGAACCTGTAAACGCTGTTGGTGAAGGGGAATGACCCAGAGAATCCTACTATCCCATCTACTGTCCGCACGCTCTGGGACTTGCTCTCTGTGTTCAGGAAGGTGGAGAGGATGAGGCTCTTTTTCCTCAAGAGAATGTCAAAGGCAGAGCAGTTAATCCAGGGCTGAGAATTCATTGCATAGTTGTCTAGGGGACTTTGATTCTTCTTTCCCTCTTTGCTTACTTTTTGTCAGGAAAAAGAAAAAGAAAAATAGAGAAGAAAGAAGGAACAAAATGAAATGAAACTCAGATATTAAATTTTGCCTCTCAACTGCTACCCGAGTCTAAGATTTGGTGTTTAGAAAATTGAAGTTTGTCGTTGAAATAAGTTTCATAGATCAGCTGATTTCTGATTTCAGTTTTACTTGTTCTTTATGGGTGAGAGTTAGTATATTAACCAAAACCTATCATATTATGTGGGACTGTGGATTTTGTTTGTATAAAATTTAGATTCCAGTCCTGTTTCTTACCCACCGAGCATCCGCTTGGTGACAGGTGCTTTGACAGATGCCTCACTTCTGTAAGCAGTGTTGCTAACACCTTTGCAGATGGAAGACTCAGAGGCTCCAGAAGTTAATGACATTGCCTGAGCTCACACAGAGCACGGGCAAAGTTGGGGAGCAGTCCACTAGACCACCCTCACTTCTGACAGCAGTTGCAAGTTCGGGGATCACCAAGACCACCCCCTCAGATTTGATAATTCGCTAGGACTAAAGATCTCACCAAAAGCTGTCATACCACGGTTATGGCTTATTACAGTGCAAAGCTCCAGGTTTCAGTCAGCCGAGGGAAGGGAGGCGTGTAGGGCAGATGGGGAGGGCTCCAAACTTGGTGCTTCCGGTGTTTCTCTCCCGTGGAGTCCTGGACGGTGTGAGCTCCCCTGGGCAACAGTGTGTTTGGTAGTCATGCAGCGCGGCCAGCCCGGGAGCGTACTTGAGTCTTGGTGTCTAGAGGCAATGTGTAGTGCTCACTTCGGCAGCCCATGTACTAAAATTAGAGCCAACCTGTAGGCACAGTCAACCGCCCGTATGGCTGACCTCAGCCTCCAGCCCCTCTGGAGGTCCAGGGGATATATTATGACTCAAAGCCCTCGCCATAATTCATGGTCCTAGACTATCTGGAGTGGCCTGAGCCTTCGGGTAAACAAAGGCAGGCCGTTCCAAAGGCTTAGAGATTACCTCTGAGGAACCAAGGGCTAGACCTCTCTTTGGGCAAGGTTTAATCCTTTACCACACAGTGGGTTTTATGTCTACTTTCACACCTTCTAACCCTATACCTGGTGGTGGCGTCGCTCCACCGCACCTGCCCCTTGGCTGTGCTGCAGGTCAATAGTGCGGGGCTCAGAACCCTGTGCCCCGGCAGTCCTTTCCCTCACACGGTGCTCAGTGACTACTCTGACTTGCTAATTTTTACCCTGTGTCAACACATTAAGTAAGTGACCTGTCCACCCCAGGAAATAGTGAACATTTGGGCCGTGACTGGAGAAGCCACTCAAGTGGCCTTTCCCAAGGTTACAATCTCTTCTGAAGTGTGCCATTTCTGTTTTCACCTGGGGAAAAAACCAAGCTTAAGTAATAATGCTAATAGCAACTCACTGCCTATCAAAGTATAAAGCAATGTCATACAAAGCCATAAAGGGTTTGATAACATCCCGTGTTTGAGATGTATCTGACACATGGGCTTTGAAGCCAGATGGGTCTTCACTGGTCAAGGTATGGAGACCCTCTGCGGCCTAACAGGAATCCCCAGACCCATGTGGGGAGAACAGGGAAGCAGGCATGGCACTCTCCTTATGCCCTGGAGGGATCTCCTGCTCTCTCTGAGGGCATGGGGCAAACACAGGCAGTCAGTCTTAATTTGCTCTCAACAAAAGCGTTCTTGACCCACATAATGTAATTTCCCATGGAGAGCTTTTGGAAGAGGACCTTTGAGTTGGGTCAACTCATTGTAGATTAAGAAGTGTGTGCGCAGGGCCTGCCAGACCTGGGGTGCCTGCGAGGAACCGGCCTTTTCATGAGGCTCGTTCAACTATCCAAAGTCCAAATAAACAGTTGCCTCTGAGTTTTTTGAAACCCTGGGTGTTAGAAGAGATCTGCTGCTTTGAAGATGTTTTGCATCCAAGCGTGCTGTTCTGAACATCGTTTCTGCCAAGATTTTCCCCACTGATTTACTATCTGCCTCTCTCCCTTTGTACTCCTGGAAAACAGCATAAGCGCAGGAAGGCATTAAGAAGGGAACAAGAAAAGGACACCACTCCTCTGTAAAACCCCCAGCTGATAACTCGATGGCTGAAAAATGCCTGTTTAATTCTGAAAATAGGAAATTGGTTCCAGGTCTAAGGCTTTTGTCTAACTCACAGTTAATGACAAACCTGTTCTTCCTTTCAGTTAAATATGTGTTTTTCCACGTTACCTGGTTATACCCGATCCACCGCTCACGCTTCTAGGTAAGTATATTCGCCTGTGAACCAGTCTGTAGGAAGGGGAGGATATTCTTACATGGGTAGCAGCACTAAAGCTGGGCCCTGTTTTGACCAAGCCACAGCATGACCAAAGTCAGTGGACCTTCATGCTGTCCCATTCCCTCACTGGACAATGGAGATGACACGTGTTTTTCAAAAGCCTTGGGGCCCACATGTCCTTTTAGAACAATAAAAACCTGCACACGTTGTTTATAGGGAGCCCAGTGCTGTGGTCATGTCGCTGCAAACCACCTTTTCCCTGGCCTCCAATGTGACTCTGTTCGACCTGGCCGACGGGATGCAGAAATGTGTCAACTCCTGCAGGTCCTCTGCGGAGGTCTGCCAGCTCTTGGGATCTCAGAGGCGGATCTTTAGAGGTAAGAAAATGGCCCTCTGGGAGGGTCCACCCATGCAGTTAGGCACAGAGAATAGAAATGACCTAGAACAGAAATGTGAGGTGGTCGGGGTTCAGGTCCAAGAAAGCTCATCACAGAGCCAGGCTATCTTTGAAATGGGTGTTAAGCAAAAGACCTTTGTGTGTGTGTACCTCTGTACACATGTGTGCACTCACACACATGCAGTCTTAAAGTCACCTGGTCCTTGGCATGCTGCACCTTTTGTCCCTACGCAGGACCTGATGTGATGAAGCAGAAATCACTCTCCTTCCCCTTGCAAAGTTCCTACTCTGTCCGGGGAGACAGACATTCACACACAGAACGTACCGCTTGTCAATACCCCAACCCTCCATCGGCCTACACCATTAAGTTAAAAAGCGTGTGCAGCATTACCTGCCATTTTTGTTTGTTTGCACATCACCAGGGCACAGAAACAAGACCAGAGTGGTGTAGCACAGGCTGCCCGGCGCCGTTCAAGATGATCTCTGTCTTCTTGTTTTTGCTTTACCTGTTTTGCCAAAAAGCATCTGCAGCGCGTCTAGTAGAAAGCAGGTGGGGAAGAGGGTTAGAAACAAATTCAGAAGGCAAATTTGGGTCTTAGAGGAGCAGTTTTGCCTCTGGGATGGAAAAACTGCTGGAATCAAAGTGCTTCTTCGCAAAGGGGGCTCGTCCCTGCTCTCATCACGTCAGCGATCAAAGTGGGATCTGCTTGGCTAGTTTCACTACACAAGTGGGATGTGGAGCCTGTGTGAGCGCCCATCTGGTGCCCAGGCGCTGACCTGAGCTGTAGGTAGCAGCTCTACCTACAGCTCAGAGCAGCCCGGTCCCTCTCAGACTCCGCTTCTTCCACCCGCCCGGGTGTCTGTGGCTCATGGGAAATCTCCTGTTTTCCTTGCCGAGGTTCCGTATTTTTCTTTTCTAAGACTTTAATTCTTATAAGAGCAGTATTAGGTTCACTGCAAAATTGAGAAGGTACAGAGATATCCCCCTTAGTCCCTTGTCCCTACACATGCGTCCCCTCTCCTTTCAGAGCCCATGAATTGCAGGCTCACTCGTCCGCTTTTAATCCCAGGTCTTCTCCAGGTTTTGCCAGCACACTCAGCTTGGTCTCTGGCTCCCCTATCTGAGTGCTGGCGAGGCGGGCAGACGGGCTGGAGCCCTCAGGCTCCGACATGGGGGGTTTCCAGCCTCTGGGCAGCGGTGGGCTCCTCTGGACACGGCCATTGGAAAGGCGGGTTTTTACTTTTCAGTTCACAAAATACCTGCTTCCCCATCTTTCAAAACCCTTCAGCTCATGTCTCGAGAGGTTTCGAGTCCTTGGAAATCGCCCATCCCGCGTCTCAGCCTTGGATTTACCTAATTCTCATTGTCTGTGCGGCAGGCGTCATGCTCAGGAAGGACAGTGGGAAGTGTGGGCGTAGAAGATCACCTCACCGGGCTTAAAATGGAAATGGGATTCTGAGGGATTCCATCTGATGGATCTATGATGGAATGCCAATGACAAGGCTTTAGGGTAGCCGCTCCTCCGTGCAGAGGCAGGCCAGCTGTTCTTGTGTTCGGCCGACCCTGCTTCTGTGCAGGGAAGGGCTGCTTCAGGCGGAGGGCAGCGTTTGCCAGCACGCTGGGTGAACGGGCAGGACGAGAGGAAAACACGACATTGGGTTCCAGAAAGTATGTAATCAGGCCAGGCAGCTCAGGCTGGCCACGGGACAAGGCTAGCACAGCCTGGGCAGCCTCTGGCCCCAGGCATTCCTCTTCGGATTAAGGCTCGAGGACTGGCAGAGCCTTCAGAAGGTGTACATGAGGCACTGCAGAGTTCTGGAGCCTCTCTGGTGCTAGCTTTGCGGTGTTTGCTTGGTGAGATTTTCCATTTTTTACCTTTCTCCCTTAAATACAGACTCCCCACAATAAACAAAGGAAATTCTATCACACACACAAACAGGGTTCTCATTTAGCATGTCAGCTTCCACTGATAAAGACAGGAAATTTGGCACTGAGGACTAAAGTCGTGTCCTAAACTTACCTCCCCGTGACCAGGCCATCCACCAGGTCCCAAGCTCTCAGGACTCAGAAAAGGAGGCTGATTCTGCGCCCCCTCCCACACTCCGACCCTCCTGTGTGGGTGTCAGCTCCCATCACCAGAACCTGCCTAGGTGGGGACAGTTCTGCCGTGTTAAGAGCTGGTTTCTGAATAGGTCGATATCTTCCTTAAGGTGGGAGAAGGGGAGAAGAGAGACCATCCTCACTGCACAACATGCACATTGTCCTCCTGTGGCCCTCTCCCCGTTCCGAACTCGCACTTGTCTGCCAACAACAGCAGCATATGGCAGGCTTGCCTTGTCGCGTATGTGGGTCTGCATCAGTTACTGCTTATTCTCCCGCTGGTTTTGTACTTTTGTTCTATTGTCTGTGTACCCCAATTACATGTATCTTTTTTGGTCAGGCTTACCTTAGATGGTGAAATGCACCCTCACTGTGCCCACTGTGTACCACCTCAGAGAAGGGTCAAGCTACACAGTGTCAGGGAGGGCCACATGCCCAGCACGAGTGCCTTTTGGATAACAGTGAAATGGTTCTTTGTCATCCGTGAAATGAACATGGCCCACATGCCCAGGGCTGGACACAGACAGGTGGACACACATGTGAGGAATAGGGACGGGAGGAAGAAGGCACTCCTGCTCTGCCCGCCTGGCTCTCTTGCTGACCCGGTAACGGGTGGTCCGGCACCCGCTTTGGCATGTGTGTTATCGGGCGCTGGTGTGTGGCCCAGTCTCCGTGCAAGGTCCTGAAGACCCAGAGACAAATAAGCCTGAAGACACGGCGAGTGTAGTGGGGAGGCAGACAGGTGACATTAAACTACAGCCCCCAGAGAGCAGTTATCTGCCACACCTCTCCTCAGAACGTCTGTGTTAGGTGGCAAGCCACCTCCACAGCAGTGTGCTGTGTCCCTTTCAGCTGCACGGACATCGTGCTGAGACATGCTTTCTGAGTCCCTCAGCTTCCTCAGAAGAGTGTGGTCATGGCTTCTGCATTTGTGTCAATCTCCCCCCTGCAGTCCTTAAGCAAGAAGATGTCACACCTTCGAGGGCCGATTGCAGTGGATGCTGGGGTTGGGGATATCGCTGTGTATTCTGGGTTTCTCTGTCTCATGGCACACTGTGCGGACTTTAGGTGAGCGGGCCTGGGGCTGACAGTGGGGAGGCTGGCAGAAGGCAGAATGGACCTCTGAGAGGAGTGTGCGCCATGTACACTTTCTGGAAAATTGTTCTCAGGACCTCTTAAAATAGAAAGTTCATGCATCTGAAGCTTTGAAGTCTAGGAGGTTTTGTTTTGTTTCACTGTCTTGTTTTTCCATTCCAGCGGGCAGCTTGTGTAAGCGGAAGACTCCGGAATGTGACAAAGAGACCTCCATCTGCACTGACCTGGACGGCGTGGCACTGTGTCAGTGCAAGTCGGGCTACTTTCAGTTCAACAAGATGGACCACTCCTGCCGAGGTACCACAGGGTCTCGGGGGCTCTGCGGCCCATCTCGGGACCGGATAGATGCTTTGCTCTGCCCAGGGCTCTCTTCCTGCTCTAGGTGTGACTGTTCTGAACTTGGGGTGACCAGTTCTTTTTGTTTCGCTCACAGCAGGGTAGAGTACATTATCTCCTCGGAATAATAGCATTATCTCTGACCCTTCGCTGTCCTGGCCGCTGGATTCAAAGGGAAAGAAAAGAGAATGGAATGCCTGTGGTGGCAACGCCTTTTCTTTTCTTTTCGTTTTTTTCCCACTTTAAGGAAGTTAGAAAATTTTTTATTTTAATTCCCAAAGCTTTATTCTATTGTCTGCTAATCTCCTAAAACTGTAATGGAAGCACAGAGTCAGACTGTACCTTTCAGCAGCTGCTGTGGCTCCGTAGACAGAGTTCCGACGAGACTCGGGCACGTGGGTCAGAGTCCACCTCAGTAGCACCAGTCAGGGAACATCCTGGGCAAGTCACTGGGCTTCGCTGAGCCTCAGTTTCCTCTGAGAATTAACGAAGGCAGTGTGACGGGCAGTACTTCCCACAGCATATGCATTTCCTCTTATAATTTACCCAGGTTGTTGTTGAATCAATAAAGTGCTTGAGGGCAGAAAGCAAATTCTGCAAACCTCTTAGGTGAGCTAAAATTCATTTTGTTTGAGATTAAAGTCTGCTCAGTGAGTAGCACTCTAACATAAGATGACTCCACTGCCGCAGTGCGTGACCACACGAGAAGCTCGGCGACGTCGTCAGGCCAGAATGTAGCTTTAGGCATTGTGTCACATTAGAGTGTGTTTGGCTCACTTCTCCTGCTGGCGACAGGTGTGCTGGTTCCGAGTTAAAATCGGGAAAGGAGGCATGCCACTTCTATCTGTTAGAATTTCCCACTAAGGGACTCATTCTATCAGGAGAGGATAAAAATACATTTCAGGGCATTGTTCTCATCCTGAGCCTCAGACCCTGTGACTTAGGTTTATATACAAAGGGCTTTGAAGGTGCACGGCCTCAGCTCTGCACGCAGGCCCTGCAGTGGGTGTTGAAGAGGGCCAGGGCTCCGTGTCAGGCAGCGGCCTTGATACCTGACAGCTTCACAGCGTTTCTCAGCACCGCGTCAGGCTGCCGCTTTGATTCAAAGAGACAGTGCTTCCAAATCCCATCTTATCTGGTTTAATGCAAAGTGTACCTCGCCCTTCTGAGAAACCGGGCTGTGGAGCCCCACTTTGTGTGGGAAGGTGACCCCTGCTAAAGTCCTCTGCTGGGGCACTGTGTGGCCAGCAGGAGGGACAGGGAAGGTGGCAGAAGCGCAGGCCTGTAGGCGCACAGGGCCCCTGCGCACCACGCCTCTGCAGTTGCTGATGGCCGGGAGCGTGGCCCTGCCCCTGCTGCTCCTGGCTGGCCTGAGCCACACCCCCCGTTTCCCTGTTAGCAGCATCTAGTTGTGTCGCTTACAGACTAGCATTAGCAACTGCAGAGCTGCTGTAGATTTTTCCAGTGCAGTGACACAGGCACCAGCAATCTGTGTTTCTCAAGTACTGACCCAGTGCTGACTCAGCATGAAGAAACTTTGGTCAGCTTTTGAGCTCGTTGCTGAGGCGCTGTGAAGCCTCATTTCTGCAGTATCCTTGTTTGTTCGATTTTCCTGTGTGGCTCTCAGGCCTTTGATGAGTACATTTGGGACCTCCCTCCGTGGTAGCCCTGTCAGCTGGCTTCTGATGGGTTACCAGTGACATCTTCTGGCCATTGGTGCTGGAGCACAGGGGTATTTAAAATTAGCCCCCTTTTGGACACCGCAAATCAGGGGTCAGTCCCCTGAGTAAATGTAAGATAGAGGTGTGGGTGTGTTTTCTAAGTCTCTGTAATTTGTCGTTGTTCATTAGCATAGCTGCATTGTTTATTTTGTCATGCATACACACACGGTGTCTCACATGACATGTCTTTACCAGTCTTTCCAAGTGTCATAAAAAATCAAAGTAGGTGCCCTTCCCGCAGGCGTCTTAGCTTCCTTCTATCACGCAGGCATCACGATGGATTCCGGCTACCTGTTGGCAGGACGCTTGCTCTCACCAGACCACAGTGCCTTGAGGGTGGAGCCTGTGTGTAGAATATGCCTAGCACACTGTGGCGCTCAGCGAATGTGTGCTGGGTGCACAGGCAGGTGACAGGGCAGCAAATATGACAGGACAAGACTGGCAGGGCTTGAGGTAGTTTCCTGCAGAGAACAAAAGAGTTTTTAAGATTCCACCACTTTTTAAAAAAAAAAAAAAAGGCCAGAGGGCTTGAATTTTCTCATGTTCCATATCAACGGGGAAGCCCATTTGGGCGTGTATGCTAGCTGTACCCACATTTATTTCCTCTTCAGTGCGCTGGGGTTTGGAGTCCCTCAAGGGGTGGCGGTGAGGTGTGCTGGAGTGACTGTGACCAGGTTCTCCTCCCAGAGCCCCTAGAATAGCTCCATGTCCACAGTAGCATCAGTCCTTGATGAATGGCCAAATGAGCCCATTGGAAATAAAGAAATTCCACTATATCAGAAGTCAGGATACTTCTGAAGCTAAGTGAAAATAGCCTGACCCATCATCAGCTTGCAAGCAGAACAACAGGTGGACCTTACATGTGGCTAGATGACGGTCACAGGGTGGAAAGCTCCCGCCCAGCAGAGGAGGGTTGGGTGGGTAGATCTGAGGTGTAAACATTTTCAGGAAAAAGTGCTTTGGACAGAACACAGTGGTGTGGCGTCAGCCACCTCGGTGCCAAAGTTGTCGGGTGAGTCACGGGGGACGCCAGCAGTTGCCTTGCAGACAGGATCATCCAGGGGCCCCAGGGCCTGCCGCAGCATAGGACAGCCTCGGCGTGGCGCTTTCCACGACTGGGAGGCTGGGGTGCTGGGCTGGTTCCTTAGACAAAGCCACCCCTGAGATGGCCAGGTCAGCGGAGCACTCAGAGGTGCCACAGGTTTGGGGCAGGGGCTGGTTCCTCCTTCCTTAATGGGATATGATTGTGCTCTACCTTGTTGTAAAAAAGAATTGAAGCACCTAATGAAAACCCATGTAACAAATGAAGATTTAATTTAAAAGGTAAATCAGTTGGAAGGAGAAAACAAAATGATGCTTTGTTGTAGCTAGGAGGAAAGTGACTATACAGAAAGATGCACCCTCAGGTCCTGCATGTTTGCTAAAGGTGGGCCTCTCATTCAGGTTCTGAGCTTCCTAGACACTGAGGCAAATAGAGAAACATGATTTAGAAAACAGGTGGGGAACATAAAGTACAGTTGATCAGGAGCATCCCCATCTTTCTGGACTCTGGGGCCGAAGAGAAGCATCTCTGGAGCGTCCTCCTCAGGTTACTGAGCGGCCTTGTGGCGGTGAGTTCCCTGAAGAGCCGACAAACACCCTCAGGGCTTGCCCAGGGCTGCTGCTTCTGTGAGGTAGCCCTTCACTCAAGAGAATGTAGCTCAGGAAAAGCAATTCCATAGAGTCGAAACACTGCAGTCCAGGTTCCCAGCTCTTGTGATCTGCTGGGACAGAAGTACAGATCGTTTGAAACAGTGTTTGCCCTGCCACAAAACTCTTGTGATGAGTCTCTAATCTGTAACAACAAAGTAGATGCTAGGGACATTTAATGTCTAACATTGAAAAATAGAAGGAAGGACACTCTTACACACGTCTGTGTAGTTAACATTATTTTGCCTCGATCCATAAGAGAGGATGCAGGAAGTCCGAGAGATCTCAGGTATCACATCCCAGTCTGCAGAGCCGGTCCCTCCCCTTCCCCCAGCGGTGCGTGCCACCCGGCTCATATCGCTCCGTTAGCCCGAGTGCTACCTGCTCAGGGATCGCTGCTCCACACTGAGTACTGGTTCTTACCCAGGATCGTTTTTTGCACTATATACCATATATTAGTTACGAATCAAATTTTTAACATTCCTTGCAGCAATGGATTTGTCTGAGGCCATTTTTTTATTATCTGCTTTCCATCCACGCATGTGTTGTGGGTCCCGGCATTCTGTCAGTTGACCACAGCTGAAAGTGTTCTGTGGTCAAATAAACTCGGGAACTGCTGATTGAGAGGAATGGCTGGACCACAGCCCTTCAGGGAAGCACCAGTGGGTTCAAAGTGTGGTCTTGGGTGACATGCTGATCAGGGCTCATCTAGATATGTCTGATATCACCTGCACAGACTATAGGAAAGCTTCTTTTATGAAATCTGAGGCAGCCACTAGGGCCAGAGCCCAGAGGATGCCACACACGACCTGACGGAAGGGGGCCGGTGGGGCCAGCAGCAGGTTAAAGGTCTGATGTAAAGAAGGTGACGCACTCGTCGTTATGTACACGACGTCGCATGGGGGCCACAGAGAACCTCCAAAGAGCATGGCGTTTGCTGGAAAATAATGTAAAACGTTTGTTTGGTGGTTGCCATGTGTCAGGCACTGTGCTAAGCCATTTACGTGCCTTATTTTATTTAATCCCCTCCAAGAAACTATAAGGTAGGTATTATTATTATTATTATTATTATTATTATTATTATTTACTCTTTATAGATGGAAAACTGACAGCCACAAAGAGGTTAAGAAACTTTTTTGTAAAATTACGAGTTGAGCTGACATATACTTAGCCCAGATAATAGATAATTCTAAAGCTAGTTGTGGCCTTCTGGTTCTAGAATATTCTTATAGAGTTCGGGGTGGCTGGCATTTAATCAACTGTCAGTTTGGGCCAAGAGAGGTAGACACACTCACGGCCTGTCCTTTTCTCTTTCAGCATGTGAAGATGGATATAGGCTTGAAAATGAAACCTGTATGAGGTAGGCTTTGAGTTCATTTACTCTGATGAATTTGTTACAAACCTTACTTAGAAATTACTTAGTAGATTGCCTCAATGATTTCTTTTGAGATTTGAAAGTAATTCTTGATGTTTTTCTTTGTTGACTTGCAGTTGCCCATTTGGCCTTGGTGGTCTCAACTGTGGAAACCGTAAGTGTGCGGGAGGCTTGAGTTCGGCGTGGGCAGGGTCCTCTTCTCCCCCACCCTCAGTTCAGAGGGCTCTCTTCTCAGCTCCTGCGCTGGCAGGCATGCAGAAAGCAGAGTGCTCTCTGGGGGCTCCAGGTCTGGTAGGGGAGATGAACGCTCTCCTAAACAGCCCTGACTGCGGAGTGTCAATGCAGTAAATTAGGCGAGAGGTGTGAGGCAGGGAGGGAGGGGCCACACCCAAGGGGAATAGAAAGCCTCTATTCTATTTGGAAAACTTGGATTGGTATGTATGGAGGAGGAAGGAATAACTTACAGAAAGGTCTCGAGGCAGCCTGGGCCCATGGTATTCTGGGACAGTGCGTGAGTGTGGCTGAGGACAGAGAGAGAGGAAGGTAGAGAGAGAGTGGAGGACTAGGTTGGCAGAGCACAGGGGACCAAACTGTTGGGTTTGGAATGGCCTGCCTGAGAGTACAGACTCTAGTCAGTATCCACTGCAGAACTGGCTGGTCTTAGTGCACGAGGCAGTTTGAGCAAGAAAATCAAGTCAGGCTGCAGTGAGGAGCACAGACTGGGCAGGGAGAAACAGGAGGAGGCAGAGACTTCCAGTGCAGTCATAGCCGGGGCTCGGGGCTCGGGGCTCGGGGCTTGGGGCTCAGGCTCGCGGGAGCCGGCTGGCTGACGCTCACGCTCCCTGGAGTGGGCAGGGCAGGGTGGTGGCAACTGTGTATGTGGTGCGTTTCACAGCAAATTTAGTTCTTTGAGAAACAGTGATTGTGATTTATTTAAGGTCACTTTCATTGACTTTTTCTTACATGGAAAACTGATAAATTGAAATCACCCACAAAATTATGAAAGATGTTCTGGGCTATAGGGTGGAATAGGAATAATAGCACTCAATACTTCATTTTAGGATAGCTTTGTCCTTTATTCTATACATAAACATGCCAGCAGTCTGTATTCTAAGTTTCCTTAGACCAAAAGCAGACATTTTAAAATTTAATGTGTATAAAAGCTCCCAGTTTCTGTTCCCCAGTGGTTACCTTGTATTGTATACCCTCAATGATATTTTCTTTGCTCATAAAGCTTTCTTTTAGTAAGTCCCATTACGTACCTTTTTAGCACAAATAGTAAATTAAATAAAATAATAAAACAAAACAAATTCAATCCTGAGTGTAAAGCTGACAACACACTCTCCTGGTGCACTGAGCATGGAACTCCTCTCAGGCCAGCCGCTCAGGATTCGGAATCACACGGCATCTAGGCTTGCTAGTGACTTTGGTCACCTGATTTATCTTGACTGCAAAGTAGCAAGAGGTTACAGTAGACAGCCTAAGAGAGAGACTAGGGAAGTACTTCTACAGGCAACTATATTTAGAGTCATACTGGATAGAGAGGGAGGAGCCCAGAGAATTAGTATGTTTTTTTTTAAAGTAACAACCTGAGGCCACTAAGTGGTGGAGTGAATGGCCACATCATCTTAATGGTCCCCAAGGACACCATGTACCATGGAACGACTGAAATACAATCATCCATGATGGTGGACCTACATCGTCACGCACCAAAGGCTGTTCCATGTTACCGTGAACTCATTGTTGCTCACAGCGCTTCTAACACCAAATATGTGGGCATTTCCTCACACCAAGCAATTCTGACACTCTCCAGAGTTAAGACCTCACAGGTTAAGGGCTCATTCTCACAAGACTGACCCCACTTCAAACACTAATCCCAAGTCCAGGCCTCTAGCACTTATGACCCACCAGCTATAAATCAGGGCTTCTCTTGACCCCTCGTCAGGTTCACTAATTTGCTAGATAATAGAGCATCCTTAAACTGACCAGAGGGAGGAATAGCTTGTACACGAGAATAAACCAGAGAAAAGATAGGACGTTTCAATGTGCAAAATGGAGGCTGAAGAGACAGGCAAAACGTAGATGATACTGAAGACTTCCAGTCAAGATGGCGGCAGAGGTAAGCACAGCTTGCCTCTTGACACAACCACACCAAGATATAACTAAAATATAGAACAACCATCACTCAGAACCATCAGAATTCGAGGTAAATGGAAATCTGACAACTACAGAATTAAAGAAACCACGTCCATCCTGACTGGTAGGAGGGGCAAAGATGCAGAACAGGCTGGTCCCAAATCCATGTGTGGTGGATAAAAATTAGGGAGAGATATCTTGGGAGTGAGGAGTATCAGCCCCATACCAGGGCCCCCCAGCCCAGAGTTCCAGTGCCAGGAAGATAAGTCCCCACAACTTCTGGCTGCAAAAACCAGCAGGGACTGAGTCAGTGGAAAAAACTTCTAGAGTCCCAAGCAGTTCCTCTTAAACAACCCACACACAGACTTACCTGGATTCACTCTCTGTGAGCTCCAGCCCTGGGGTAGTGGCTTGAAAGGCACCAGTTGCATATGGGGAGAAAATGAAGTGTCTGGCACCAAAGCAAGAGCTGGGGGACAACTTTCTCTCAGACAGAAAGGCAGGCAGTGTTCATTGTCCCTTTCTGAGCACTCTTCCCACAGAGCCACAGAGCCAGCAGGTGGGTGCCATATCTGAGACTCAGTCAACCTGGCTCACACTGTCTGCCCCACCCTGGAGATCCCCTGAGACTCCATCCCATCCAAATTACAGATCCCCACAAACTGTGAATCACAACTTTCCCATATGAATGTTTGTCTTGGCTCATGCTTTACAACTTCCTAAATTCTATCAAATAAGTGACAGCTGGCCTCAGTGAGTTCCCAGCCCCCATACCTCTTGCTAAGTGGCCCCAGACATGGCACTAATAGCAGCCAGCTTAGATTCACAATTTGGCTTTGCCTGGGAATCCCCAAATCTCGGATTGCTTTAGCTCATACAGGGTGGCCCCAGGCAGAACATAGATGGTCGCTGACCTTAGCCTGCACCACCTGGGAAGTCTCAGAGCCTTGCACACACAATGGACACCTACAGATCACATCAGAGCACCACCACCCTGCTCCTGCACAGCTGATCTTCCACAGAGGGCAGAGGTTGGTGGTAAGTAGTCACAGCCAGTTCTTGTGGATGACTGGCCTGGTAAATCCCTCCCATTGACCTGCCAACAGCAACCAAGTCTCAAATACAAGAGGAGGGTGTACTCAGCCCATATGGAGAGCCCACCTTGAGTACCCAGCTTGGGTAATAAGGGAGGCTGTGCCACTGGACCCCATAGGACATTACTACATTAGGCCATGCTACCAAGACAGTGAGCATAGTAGTTCTACCTAATACATAGAAACAAACATAGAGAGGCTGCCAAAATGAGGAGACAAAGAAACATGGCCCAAATAAAAGAACAGATCAAAACTCCAGAAAAAGAGCTAAACAAAATGGAGATAAGCAATCTGTCAGATGCAGAGTTCAAAACACTGTTTATAAAGATACCCAAAGAACTTAATGAGAACCTCAACAGCATAAAAAAGATACAGTCAGAAACAAAGTATACACCAATTGTAATAACAAACAATTTACAGGGAACAACAGTAGAGTGGTTAAAGCTGAAAATCAAATCAATGATTTGGAACATAAGGAAGCAAAAAACACCCAATCAGAACAACAAGAAAAAAGAATCCAAAAAAACCAGGGATGGTGTAAGCAGCCTCTGGGATGACTTCAAGCATGCCAGCATTCACATGATAGAGGTGCCAGAAAAAGAGAAAGAACAAGAAATTGGAAATCTATTTGAAAAAGCATGAAAGAAAACTTCCCTAATTTGGTGAAGGAAATAGACATGCAAGTCCAGGAAGCACATAGAGTCCCAAACAAGATGGATGCAAGGAGGCCCACTCCAGACACATCATAATTGAAATGACAAAAATTAAAGACAGAATCTTAAATGCAGCAAGAGAAAAGCAGTTAGTTATCTGCAGGGGCATCCATATAAGACTATCAGCTGATTTCTCAAAAGAAACTTTGCAGGCTAGGAGGGATTGGCAAGAAATATTCAAAGTCATGAAACACAGGGACCAACAGCCAAGATTACTCTACCCAGCAAAGCTTTCATTTAGAATTGAAGGGCAGATAAAGAGCTTCCCAGACAAGAAAAAGTAAAGGAGTTCATCATCACCAAACCATTATTATATGAAATGTTAAAGGGGTTTATTTAAGAAAAAAGATCAAAACTATGAACAATAAAATGGCAATAAATACATATCTATCAACTATTGAATCTAAAAAACACAGTAAGCAAACAAGAAGAAGAGAGACAAATCATGGATAGAAAGCATTTTAATGGTTGCCGGATGGGAGGGGGTGTGGGGGAGTGGGTGATGAGGTGATGGGATTAAAAAGTACAAACAGGTAGTTACAGAATAGCCAGGGGGTATAAAGTACAGAATAGGAAATGGAGTAGCCAAAGAATTTGTATGCATGACCCATGGACATGAAAAATTGTGGGGAGATGGCCTGAGGGAGTGGGGGTGCTGGATGGAGGGGGACAATGGGGGAAATTGAGACAACTATAATAGCATAATCAGTAAAAAACAATTTTAAAATATGCCAAAAAAAATAAGATATCCGAGACCTGTTCACCAAATGCTGGAATGCTAGATCTACATGGTAGAGTGTTTTAGAAGAGGTGGTTTTAGGCCTCATAGTAGTGATTGCACCAGAGCCTGTGGACCTTATCCTAAGACATTAGAAGTATTAAAAACAAAAGGCTTAGATAGTATAATGAATAAAGAATAATTTAAGTGAGGGAGGACTTACAACAGAGTCGTATCACATTTGCAAGGAACTTATTGTAATATAGTCCCATCAGGTGGGAAAGAACAAAGAATGAACAAAACAAGTGAGGCACCCTGGCTGGGTCCTCACTTGGTTGGAGTTTTGTCTCGTGCACCAGAAGGTTGGGGGTTCGATTCCTGGTTGGGTACATAAAGGGGGCAACCGATCGATGGATGTTTCTCTCTCTCTCTCCCCCTACTCCTCTACTTCTCTCTCTAAAATCAGTAAACATTCCCTCGGGTGGGGATTAACAAGAGAACAGACAGGTGAGGAGTGTGGAGCTGCAGCAGCTCTGGGGGTGAGCCAGGGAGCAGGAGGGGAGAGAGGCCATCTGCCAGGCCCTCCTGGGGCCTCTGGGCCCTGATAGGCGCTCATGGAACGAGCAAGTACCTCAGACCTTCTTTGGTCAAACAGTTCCCTACATAGTTTTTACCAGAAAATGCTTCCTCTTTCTCAGTGAATGGAAGAATGATGGATGGAGGGAAAATGGATGCAGGGGAAAGGCCTATGAAGGGTTGATGGAAGGGAAGTGAGTGCAGGGCGTTGTTCTAAGTGGCAGTTAGTGATTTTTTCTGGCGATCATTAAATACTACATGTGTCTGGAGATGATAAACCCCACATCCATTGAGTATCCTGTTAGTTTCTGTGTCTTCCCTTTGTAGTGGAATCTTGGAAGTAGCCAGGATTTCTCTCTGATCTGAGACTTCTCTTTCTTTCTGTTTATCCAAGTCGCTGTCCTGGCCAGCAGAGGGCACACTCCTGCCTGGAAGTAGGCTAGCTCCCAGCCTTTTGTTGGTGACTCCTTTTTTTAATTGTTGTTCAAGTATAGTTTTCTGTCTTTTACTCCCATCCCAGCCCACCCCCCCAGTGCTCCCCACTTCCCTCCCATTTCCACCCTCCCTACTTTTTGTCCATGTGTCCTTTATACTTGTTCCTGTAAACCTTTCCCCTTTTCCCCTGAAATTCCCTCCCCTTTCCCCTCTGGTTGGTGACTTCTGATAACTCAGTGATGGTGTGTAAATATCAGTTTATGGTTTGGATATCTGCATTATTTTTAGTGATGCCTAGCAACTAATAGTGGCTGATAACAAATACCTCCTGCCACCTGCCCCTTCCCCTGAGGTCTCAGACCAGCCCTGGGTGTTGCTTAAGGAACTGGGACCTTCATCCCCATCTGAACTTCATCCCCATCTGTGGCGATGGCACCTGGTGAAGTCTGTGGCTGGTCACTCAGTGTTTTGTGCTGAAGAATAGAGCTCTGACCACTCAGCACTGTCACAGGCAGTGAGTACCTTCTCGCGACTGTAGCTTAGGCTGGATTTTTTGTAGATGACAAATGTTTGTTCTCTCTGCATTCTCGGGGCACACATTCTATCCAAGCTCAATGAGATGGAAGCCCCAGTTTTTTTCACCAAGCCATGGTCTCGAGATACCGTCACTCCTACACCCCTGGGAGTCGTCCAGCTATACTCTGTTCTGGGTTTAGGCCTAACCTACGATTTGTCTTTCTAAAAGTTTCCATTAGCTTTCCAGTTGTGTACAGATTGTGCCCCTTGTCCCTCGGAGAGACTCTCCTTCAGGCTGGAGAGGGCAGGACCAGCCCTTCTTTCAAGGCGTTTAGTCCCTGAGGTGTCATGGGCCCAGCTGGCCTCCCCTGTGCACCTGGCAGGGCCAGCCAGGCCTGGGCAGCTCAGGTCTGCACCTGTCTTACCACTATTGTCCTTACTGTTTTATTTCCATGTTTAAAAAGTCTCTGTTTATACCCCGGATTCCAACAGCTTTTATACCACTTGCCCAATGACTGCAGAATTCTTTTACAAGCACATCATCAGAAATGTCCCTCTCTTCCTTTCCCTCATGCCTCCACCCATTTCTTAGGTGTGCATGTCCCCTCCTTTGCTTGAATTTTATATTGGCTCCTCCTCACAATTTTATGATATCTCCCATGACGTCTTGGTTTGCTTCACCTTTTTTCTCTTTCTAAAATAAATTTTGTTTTTTCATAACAAAGTAGCACATACCCATTGATTTTAATTTTGACCAAAGTTAATTAGAAAATAAATATAAATTAAGGGAAGAAGAAAGCTAAAATAAACGGTCTCATCAGCCATTAAACAACACAGTTCGTACCCAGGTCTGCGTTATCCTTGCTGCCATTCGTGGCCCACAGGACCAGCAGCATCAGCAGCTCCTAGAAACTTGTGGAAAATGCAGAATTTCAGACCTCCACTCCAGACCTACTGACTCAGAATCTGAGTTTTAACTGGACCACTAGATTTGGTTAATATGCAGATTTGTATGCGTTTTCAAGTTTGAGAAGCAACTGGTATTACTATCTTTCCAGTGAAATGTGTGCACATCTTTCAAATGGAAATTGGATTCCACGGAATATACTGTTTTGTAGCCTGCTTTTAAATCTAGTAAACTGTGCGATATTTTCACCTACATAATTGTATGTCACTTTTCTGTGGGATTCTCTGTGGATTACCATAATTTACTTAGCCATTTCCCTCTTACCAACCTTTAAAAGTTTTTTTAACAGTCCCATCCTGTAAGCCATTTTCCATTGTGTGGTTACTGTCCTTTCGTGATAACAGAACTCACATAATTTCCCTGGGTTACCTTTGTCTGGCCACGATGTTTTCATCCATCCTTTTTCACATTCACAACCTGCCCTTTCATTGCTCACCCTTTCACTGCAGCCTCCCGGCCTCACAGCCAGTGAGCAGTTAGATCCCAGCTCCCACATGCGTGGTCGGTCCTCTTCCAGCAAAACCAGACCCTCAGTGTAACGATCGCTCTTTCTGCGTTGTCTCCCCACCCCGACCTAGAGTCAGTGGCAGGTGTATAAAGTATCTTTTAACTGTGTTCACTCTGTTGCTACATCAGACTGAAAAAGTTTCATGCCCTGGAAGTACTGTGTGCTAACAGTAGTCACTCGTAACAAACATCCAGGAAGACAGCGCTAAACTGCTTAGGAAGAAGGGGGAGAATTAATTATCCAAAAGCCAGATGGAAGTCTCTCATTCAGCAAGAAGCAAACGTCTCGGTTTTGAGTGGCCTCACTTTAAGTCACGACGGGGAGGCAGCAGGGAAATACTGCTGTGCATCTGCTCTCGGGTTGTGGCCCCACTAGCCTGGATAAGAGATAAAGGTGTTTTTCAAAAAGGGCGGAGGGGAAAACAAGAAGTGCCGTGGATAGAGACTGTAAAGATGATGCAAGAGGAATGGAAAGATTTAAAAGGCAAAAATCTAATCATACATTATAAAGAGCTCAGCGATGGGGAAATGTGGAGAAGTGAGTAAATGTTAAAATAAAACTAACGTGGCCACCTAGAAAGTTCTAGAGTGAGTTTAAAAGTTCTGAAGGAAGGCACATTGGCTGGTACTGGTGGGTGAGAGCAGCTCAGGTGTCAGGCCTGACGGGTCAGACCAGACCTCGGTTCAGCGAGTTCTGACTAGGAAAGGATTCAGAGCAAAGACTCAAACTGTAAGAGAAAGTGTACTTACAGTCATGGATGTGGAAGAAGTGAACTGTAGAAGAAATGGGATCAGGAAACGAGTTATAGAAGCAGAAGGGCCCTTGGAGCTTAGGAGAAAGAGAAAGGCAAGGAAAAGGAGCCTGGGGGAAGAAGGGAGGGTTGGGAGAGGAAGGTGTGCTCCCGCTCCCCAGAGGGAGAGCGCCCTGGGTCCTCAGTCCTAAGAGCTTTTAGGGGTGGGAATCTTAGGAGAGGTCCCACACCAAGGAGGAAAGGTCAGGGGATCAAAACCGCACGACCTGACCTGTGATATGCTAGGGGAGGAAGGATTACCCTGGAGGCGAGGTCCTGGTTTTCCCAGTTTTTCCCCTTGCTAGGAACCCAGGACTTTCTGCCCTGGTGACCTCCTGTACCTGGCCCATCGTCCTTGCTGTGCTCACGTCTGGCTAACTGCCAACCGCAGTATGATTCTGATGCCAGTTTTGACAAGTGTGTTCTTTTCACACTGCCAAGCAATTAACTCAATTCTGACACATCTCTCTGAAGATAGCATCACGGGAATAAAGACTCATTCCTGTGAGACTGGCCCACTTTTCAGAAGCCAGTCACAAGTCCAGGTTGTCACCTGTGCTTCCGTCCTACTGCCTTTAGATCGGAGGTTCCCATGACCCCCTCCTTGGGTTCAATTTATTTGCTACAGCAGCTCACAGAACTCAGAGAAATGTGTAACATGTTACTTACTAGATCACTGGTTTATTGTAAAAGGCTATAACTCAGGAACAGCCAGACGGAAGAGATGCACAGGGCAGTGTATGGTGAAAGGGTGCAGAGCTTCTATGCCCTCTGAGAGTGTAACTCTCCAAGTTCTCTGAACTCTGTGGGCTTTTCTGGAGGTTTTATTACACAGGCACAATTGATAAAATCATCAGTCATTGGCAATCAATTCAACCTCTAGGTCCTCTCCCCTCCCTGGAAGTCAGGAGTTGGGACTGAAAGTTCCAGCTCCCTAATCACAAGGTTGGTTCCCCTGGCAACCAACCCCTATCCTCTAGTACTTTCCAAAGTCACCTCGTGAATATAACAAAAGACACCTTTATGGGCTCTCATCTCCTAAGAAATTCTAAGGTTTTAGGAGCTCTATGCCTGGAACTGGGACAAAGACCAAATATGTATTTCATATTATGAAGCACAATATCACAGTTGGCTATGGTTCTTCGCAATAAATAAGCCTAGCTAGCTTAAGCCACAAAGACATTATTGGAAGGATCCTGGGGTGTGTCATAGGATTCCAGCCTTAGGAGAATTGTGGGGAGCCACAGCAGCTGGAGGCTAGGGTCCTTCTTTGCACTTCTCTCTCTCTCTGTCTCTCTCTCTCTCTCTCTGCACTGCTGTGCACAGGCTTTCTCTCCTTCCCAGACAGCGTGGTGGAAAGAGGCTTGCCAAACAGATTCTAGTGTGTGTTATCAGTTCAGCCATTTGGGAAAAGGAGGTTCTCTCTCCCAAATTGAAATTCCTGGGAAGAAATTCATTGATCCAGTTTGGATCATATATTTACTCCCAGACCGGGAGTGGCCAGCGGATGGGATTACATACAAGCCTGGCTCCCCCACTGGAACCTGCACTGAGAACAGTTCCCAGAAGAAGGTTGGCTGAACACAGTCCAGTAGGTTCCATCCAAATAAACATATAAGCAGGACAAAATAGTTTATAGGAAAGGCTAAGACTCAGAACGGTTGGCTTAATGAAAAATACCAACAGTGATGACAGCAACACCAACCTAGAATCAAACTTCAAGAATAAAGAGAAGGTACAACCATTGCTGAAGAAAGACTGAAATGTCAACAAATATCAACAAGAAAGGAAGACTAAGAACCCCAAGTTCATCATCCTGGAGATCTCTTCAAAGTGGAAAGGATAGGATGGGCAAACCTAAGATGACACCATTGCCTTCTCTCTCTCCTTATAAGGAAATCTTCAGAGCACCTTTGGAACTAATAAATGTTCCAGTCGGTGTTGATTCAGATCCCATGTGTTTGTACATCATCATGTGGCCTCATAATAAATCTTAAGCCAGTATATGAGTTCAAAAGATCACTTGCAGTTCATGAACTGACTTCACGTCAAGTGTGAGAAAAAAAGGTCTGGGGGTTATATTGTCCATAAACTTTATTACAAGTTTCCAGTGACATGACCGCCAAATAACATCAAACATCTTTAAAAAATGATATGGGCCTGGCCAGGGGGCTCAGCTGGTTGGAGCATCATTCCATACACCAAAGATTGCAGGTTCAATTCCCAGTCAGGGCACATGGGAGGCAACTGACCACTGTTTCTCTTTCTCTCTCCTGCCCTCCCTCCCCCAACCTTCCTCTCTAAAATCAATAATAAAAAATATATTTGGGTGAAGATTAAAATAAGTTTTAAATGATATATATGTATAAAATAAATTGTATATGTATATGCACAATTTCTACATTCAGAGGAGGTTGTGTGTGTGTGTGTGTGCATATGAATAAAATTTGGAAATATAGAAAAACACAAGAAGAAAGTAAAGAGAGGCCATAATTACTTCAGGTGGCACCCATTTCTGTGAGCCTCTTGATGGACTCCCTCCCAGGCTCTCTCCTTCAGTGCTCACGTGCAGAGGTCTTCAGGCTTCCCGCCCAGTGTCCTTTCCTCTCCTGTGTAATCTGCCTGAAGTCCGTCTGCAGGCCGGCAGCATCACTGTCCGCCTGAAGCTTGCTGGAGACATGGCGTCTCTCCCTGGCCCTGCCCCAGACCTGCTGAGTCAGATCCCTTCCAGTGGGGACCGGGCATCTGTGTTTCCACACGCCCGCCAGGGGCTTCAAATGCTCAGGACAGTTTCAGGAGGACTGGGGTGTACCAGTGGCCCTCCGATGTGGTCTGCGAACTGGCCCTGGGCTGGGACGAGACAATACAAAAATTGAGAGTAAACACTTGGAAATATTTGTGTTAATTCGACATGGCTGTGACATCCAGCCATTTAATTCTTCTTAAAGATAGTTTTATTGTATTTTACAAAATCTCATTATAGCAGATTCTTTAAAAAAAAAAGGGACAAAGGGAAATTGAAGAAAGTTGGTGCTTGTGGGGAAAGATGGAAAAAGCAAATGAGACTTTATTTTCTTTACTTAAAAATGATATACAAAAACACAAGCAAAGAAAAACACCATCTGTTTCTCTTCTGAGACAAAACTGCCTGTTTCTGAGAGGAACCTGCCACGGCTGCAGCCACTTGCAAGGGTCGCTTCCAACAGGCGTGTGTGCTGCTTTGCTGGGAGTGGGAGAGTTTGAATTCGGTGTGGAGGGATGAGTAGGAGCTAGACTTACGTCTTTAGAGATGGGGGGCCACTGTGGGTTCATTGGTTGGTTGGTTTCACTGTAGGTTTTTTAAAGTTGGGAAATGGCACAGTCAGATTTGTTTTGAAATGTGTGGGCGAGACTGGGTGCAGAAGATGAGTGGGGAGGACTTGGAACTGTCTGGTCAAGAGGTGACTGTAGCTTAGGGTGGTGGTAGTGCTGGAGATGGGGAGAAGTTGAAAACCAAGATCTGTCTTTTGTCCTCACTTTTGTTAAAAGTGAAGTTTGAATACATGTGTCGGGAAGTGAGGGAGAGAATTACCTCATTCCAAGGTTTGGCTTTGTTTCCCGTATATCTTAATACTCAAGGTTTTCAACATAATCAAGTTTCTGTGCTGTTTATGCCAACGCAGGACAGGTAAACGGTCGCATCGCTTGCACTGGCTTTTGTCTCACAGGGCGCTGTGAGCGGTGTGCGCTCCCCTGAACCTGGGGAGCACTGTTCCAGCCTCATTTACTATAGAAAACCTGGCCATTGGCCTTTTTTTTTCATTCTGGACCTTAGAACCTGAGAAAACAATTTTAATTTTATCTCCACAACAAAAAAAAACAATCTGAATATTTAATGAGCTTTATTGAAAATATGATTTTCCCAGAAATACACAGGTATAAAACTTATCAATGATAAATTTAATATTATTTATGACATATGATATGTACCTGCTCATATGACTGCCAGTTTTTAGTAATTAAACTTAGTTTGTATGTATCGAGGAGACGTCTCAGTGCCTAGCATGGTTTATGCAGTGATTCCCAGATTCTGACCTTAACTAACCAGTAATATTTCTTGTGCAACTGGGGAGTCTAACCTAGGGCACCTCCTTTTTATTTTATTAATTAAAGTCCTACAAAACCCTCCGGCCAAGATGGAGGCATAGGTAGACACACTGTGCCTCCTCGCACAACCAAGATAGGGACAACAACAATATAGAAACAGAATAACAACCAGAACTGACAGAAAATTAAAGTGTATGGAAGTCTGACACCCAAGGATTTAAAAATAGATGCATTCATCCAGACTGGTAGGAGGGGCAGAGTTGGGCCGGGTGAGGGACACAGAGCGGAGAGCTGAGCACCCGGGGCAGCGCGCAAGTCCGCAGCAGGCAGACCCTGGGTGCACAAGCAGCAGTAGCTGGTGGACCCCGGCCAGGGGGTGGCGACTGGCAGACCTAGCAGACCCTGGGCGCACAAGCAGCAGTGGCTGGTGGGCCCGGCCAGGGGGTGACGACTGGCAGACCTAGCAGATCCTGGGCGCACAAGCAGCAGTGGCTGGTGGGCCCGGCCAGGGGGTGGCGACCAGCAGACCCAGCGAGGCAGCCATTTTGAAGCAAGGCACTGCAAGCAACTCAGGGTCCCAGCACAGGGAAATACAGCTTTCGGTCACTCACTGAGAAGGAAGGTCCCACGGGGTACACAGGCCCACCCACACCGGAATTGGAGCCAGAGGGGCCGAGTTGGCTTGTGAAAAGTGGCGGAAGGGTCTGGGGTCCTACAGAAAGCAGAACAAACACCATTGTTCCTTCTCGGACCCCGCCCCCACATACAACGTCACAACCCTGCGACTGGGGTGCCCCGCTCAGGTGAACTCCTAAGGCCCCGCCCCTCACTACAGGAGCTCAACAAGACCAAAAAACAAAACAAAAAAACAGCAAAAAGATGGCTCAAACAGAAGAAGAATGGAAAGCCCCAGAACCCATCCTTTTAAGCGACCAAGAGATAGCCAACCTATCCGATGCACAGTTCAAAGCACTGGTTATCAAGATACTCACAGAATTGGCTGATTTTGGTCACAAACTAGCTGAAAAAATGCAGGCTACAGTAAATTTAATGAAGAAAGATGCACAGGGAACCAATGGTGATGGAATAAAAGATGGATCTCACATCAGTGGAGTGGAGCAGAAGGAAGAAAAAAACATACAACCAGAAAAGAATGAAGAA
>CM052539.1:98545957-98568677 GCA_028533065.1 Trachops cirrhosus
CAGATAAGGTCAAGTTAAAGGAGTTCATCATTACCAAGCCCTTATTGTATGAAATGTTAAAGGGACTTATCTAAGAAAAAGAAGATAAAAAACCTGTGTAGTAAAATGACAGCAAACTCACAGTTATTAACAACCACACCCGAAACAAAAACGAGAAGAAGCTAGGCGAACAACTGGAACAGGAACGGAACCACAGAAATGGAGAACACATGGAGGGTTAGCAACAGGGGAGTGGGAGGAGGAGGGTGGGGGAAAGATACGAAGAATAAGTAGCAATGAAGGTAGATGGAAGGTAGACGGGGAGGACAAGAATAGTATGGGAAATGTAGAAGCTAAGAACTTATGACACATGGACTGAAGTAAAGGGGGGGGAATGTGGGTGGGAGAGGGTGTTCAGGGTGGAGGGGACTGAGGGGGGATAATAGGACAACTGTAATAGCATAATCAATAAAATATATTTAAAAAAAAGTCCTACAAAACCAAATTAAGAATTTTTATGTTTACTATCACTACAAATTCTAAAATCTAAGAAACAATTAACACCAAAAACACCGAAGGATAAGTAGACAAGAAAAGATTCCAGCCCTGGCCAGCATGGCTCCATTGGTTGGTTGGTTGGGCATCACCCCTCACACTGTCCCTGAAAGGTCACGGTCCCGCTCCAGTCAGGGCACAGGGCGGGTCTAAGGTGTGGTGGTGGTCCGGGCGCCCGCAGGAGGCGACTGATCAAACAGTGGGTGTTTCCTTCTCACATGGATGTTTCGCTCCCTCTCTTTCTCTCTTCCTTCCCCTCTCTCTAAAACCAAAAATAAAGTAAACTTAAAATAAAAGATTCTGTTTTCTCCATTAGTTTTATTTTATTTTATTTATTTTTATTGTTTTTCAAGTACAGTTTTCTCTGTTTTCCTGCCTCCCCCACCCCCCCGCTCGTAGTTTTTTTTGTTGTTGTTGTTTTTTCTAATCAATCCTCACCCGAGGATTTAAGAACCAGTGAGCAGGACATGCTCACTGATTTTAGAGAGAGGGAAGGGAGGGGGAGAGAGGGAGAGAAACACCAGTGTGAGAGAGACACGGGTCTCCATTGCCTCACGTGCCCTGACTGGGAATCAGACCCGAGACCCTTTGGTTTACGGGTTGACACTTCAACCAACTGAGCCACACAGGCCATGGCTCTCCTTAGTTTTTAAAAACCAATTTTACTGGAGGCCTAATTTACACATGATAAAATGCACGCATATTAAGTGAGGAAAAATGGGAAGAACAGAGTCTTAGAACACAGAAGTGATTAAAATCGAATCTAGTTTTTGAAAAATTCATACATCTCTTTTATGTTTCTCTTTCCACCGTGGATTGGTGAGAGGGGCATCAGGACTGGTCTGCAGGTGCAGTTTGGGAGCTGCCATACGAGGGGTGGCTGAGAAAGAGGAACGTGACTGAAAACAGTGTAGGGTAGGAAAAGTCATTTTCCCTCTACCCTCGTACATGCTTGGCTGACACCCCCAAACATCACTGTAATAAAATGTATGAACAGGTAAAAAAAAATTCATTACATCAGTACCCATGGGAGTCCCACAAGATGAGACTGAGCAGACTGCCCAGATGATTGAGGCTAAGACACCCTCCTGGCTAAGGGGAGGGAGGGCTAGGGGCCTGGGGTTGTTTCATGGGAGGGTGAGAAGAGGAAATGTTTGGTCGACAGTGGCTTCCCTGCCTTGTAGGTAAGCCTCTCCTGTAAAAAGTTATCTCTGCCGATAGCTCTACTCCTGGTGCAGGCCACCTTGCCGATGTAAATCTCCCTTACGAAAGGGTAATGCTCAGTGATCAGAGCTTCTCCAATGTCTGCCGTTTCTCAAAAATAATAAATATGCCAAAGAGGCATTTTTTGGGCTGGGAAATTCTGCTGCCCACTGACCTAGAAAATGTAGAGCTAAGGCTGAGGACCCCTCAAGGGAAGTGAAAGGGGAGGTCACCAGCTGAGGCTCCTAGCTGTGGGGTGGGAGGGAACGATTGTTTTGTATTCTCGTATTCTTTCATTGCCTCTTACTAATCTACTTTTTTTTTAACACTGTTTAGCCTATCAGCTTATCACCGTGGTGATTGCAGCAGCAGGAGGTGGGCTTCTGCTCATTCTAGGCGTGGCACTGATTGTCACCTGTTGCCGGTGAGTGCTGGAGTTCACACTCTAATTCTGTTCCTTTGGGTGTGCTGTGCAAGGACCGATTTTTACTCTTAAGGGTGGTTTACTACCCAAATTGAAGTGTATAACTGAACCATTAAAAAAAGGTGAAAGGGAAATTCATGATAGGTAGTGCCATTGGAGGGAAGAAAAAGACAGCAAATAGGACTTTGTTTTCTTTACTGAAAAGAAATATCCAAAAGCACAAGCAACAAAAAAGACAGGCTGGACTGCATCAAAATTAAAAACATCTCTGCTATGTCGGAAGAAGAAATTTTTTCTCTGCCCTTCTAGGTTCTTTGGCTGGTCTAATAATCAAATCAACATAAGACAGATTAATGGGGTTAATTACGTATGTAGGGGGGGTGGGTGGCGTCACGTAAGAATATGAAACCCACAGGCAGTCGGGTGGTTGAGGCTTGTGTGCCATCCTGAGCTAAGAGAAAGGGGTAGGGGCCTGGGACTACAAAGGGGAGGAAGGCAGTTTACAGGAAGATGGGAAGAGCAAATGTTTTATAAACCAGTGTTGGCCATGCCACGCAGAGACAATGGGACACAGAGAGGACTTCGAACAAACAGGCCCCGCCGGGCACCCCCACAGCTTTCCACACTTAGCCCACACTCCTTGTGGTTGTCTCTGGAGATAGCTCCCTTTCTGGACCAAGCCCTCTACCTAAATTCTTTTCGGCATTTAAAGGGAGGTATAAAAGCTCTTCCTGAGTCTTTTGGGCCTTGATTGCGTTGGCTTAAAATGGTCTGCATGCCAGAGTGACACGCTCTGGTGAGACCTGTCCTGAACCCTTCAGCTTCAATGGTCACTATCAAGAAAGTAGAAAGAGTCCACAGAATGGGAGGAAGTATTTGCAAATAAATAAATCATATGTCTAATGAGGGACTTGTATCTAGAATATGTAAAGAATTCTTCCAACTCAATAATAAAAAGACAACCCAAATTAAAAATGGGCCAAGAACTCGATCAGATATTTCTCTAAAGAGGATATACAGATGTCGAGCAGACACATGAAAGGATGCTCAACATCAGTAGCCATCAGGGAGGGGCAATCAAAACCACCTTACACCTACTAGGATGGCTATTTCAAAAACAATTTGAAAGCCAGGAAACTACAAGTGTTGGCGTGAGGATGTGGAAAGATTAGAACACTAATACACTGCTGTGGAAACAGAAAACGATGCAACCACTTTGAAAATGTCTGGCAGTTGCTCAGGAAGTCAAACAGAGCTGCCATTTGACCCAGGACTTTCTCTCTTATGTACATATGAAGAGAAGTGAAAACTGCCCACACAGAAACACGTCCATGGACGTTCTAGTAGCATTATTCATAATGGCCAGAGGTGAAAATAACCCCAGTGTCCATCAGCTGATGACTAGATAAGCAAAATGTGACATATCCATACAGTGGAATATATTATTCAACCATAAAATGGAACGCAATACTGATACATGCTATAATGTGCATGAGCCTTGAAAATATGCTAAACGAAACAAGCTGGTCACAAAAGACCACCTACTGTATGATTCAGTTTACACGGAATGTTCCAAATCAGTGAATCCAATAGAGACAGAAAGCAGAAGGCGGCTGCCTGGGGTTGGGTGGGCAGGGGCGAGTTGAGAAGTGATGGCTGAGGAGTATGGTTTCTCTCTGGGGTGATGAACCTGGTCTAAAATTGATCGTGATGATTGTTGCACAACTCTGAAGGCACTAAAAACCACGGATTATATATATATCAAGACTTTAAGTGGACAAATTAACAAACAAACCAACAAAAATGAAAGGGGGTGCCTGAAATATTTACTAGAGCGTAGATCGAAGTTGCAGCCGGCACGTGGGACGAGCAGAGGCTCGGCAGTGCGTTTGGGTCCGGGCTTCCTGGGCACCCGGGGGATTGGGTTTCTACGGAGAGGAGAGGAGGGACAGAGGGTTTCCCCTCTCTGTGAGTGTTTATTCAGATAAGGAAACATTATGACCTGTGATGATTTTGTGATAATAAATGGCAGGAATTATGCCGACATAACAGATGAAGGAAACCTACCAAAATAGCAAGTTCTTTCTTCGACTGCTCACACAAAGGACGTTTGAAGATCTCCCCTATCCCCAGTGAGGCTGCCGAAAGAACTGCCCACTCGGGAATATAGACCTCATGGTACAGCCCTTGCCTGTCATTTACAAAGTTGCTACCAAGCAACCAAAGATAAAGTATGTGAGCGAAAATAAAATTCTGGGGCCAAGACTATGAACTGGAGAGACAAAACCTGACTGCTCAATAGGACATAAGCCTCCTATTTGCTAAGTGCCCTGTACCAGGTGGTGTGGCCACGTGAGGAAGGAGCCTGTGACTTTTCGCCACTGGAAAGACAGGCTAGTTGTGAATACGGTGAGTCACTGTTAGAGACCAGACGCCCCCTCCCCGGGGCGGGGGGGGGGGGGTCAACACAATGGCAGGCCTGTTCTGAACTTGCAGGGGGCCCACACGTAAGCCACATGCTGGACATTTGGTTTTATGACCTCGAGTTATTTCAGGCTTTCCCCAGAAAATTTACTTATAGGCAAATGAGCTAGAAGGAAGGAACTTCAGGTTCTCTTACCCAGGACAAACAGGAGTAAAAATGCCTGTTAGAGTAGGTGAGTAACATGTGCCCACAGCTTCCAGTGAGCTGTCACAAGCAGGGAACTTGTCCCACGGTTTCCCTGGTCCACGGGCCTGAGAATATGTGCAGGTGTAGAAATAGGTAGGCTTTCGTGCAAACAAATCATTCTGTTTTTATGGTTTGTGAAGTAGCTTCTGTGATAAAAGAGCACTAGCCGGGGGAGTTGGAAGGCCTGTGTTCTAGTCCCAGCTTTGCTAAAAGCAAAAAGCGGTTGGGGAACAAGTCTTGCCTCTTCGCCAGGCCAGAGCTCCTGTCTCAGTCAATCTGTGTGAGCTCTAGAAGCCCCCACGTAAATTCTGATGCTCAGGCAGGTTGGGAACCAGTGGACTAAAGGCCTTTCCGCTTTGGCCCTTGGATCCCTGGCTACCCCCAAGATGCTCTGGTCTCTGTCCCTGGGAGAGTCTAGGTTTGCCCATGGTAGCTGGCCCTCAGGTTGGAAGACTTTTTTGCATCTTTTCTTGTACCTAAATGCCATTTTTACTTGTTTGGGGCAAATACTAAAAAGAATAACAACAATAATAACATTCCTCTGTGGGCAGCTACAAAGCAATATAGCGGTAGTTTTAGGTCTAATTTACCTTGTAATTTACTAGCTGGTGCTTTCACAAATGTCATTTCTTTACAAAACTCATTCATTCATATCTTTAAATATTTTTCACCCCACAGAAAGAATAAAAATGACATAAGCAAACTCATCTTCAAAAGTGGAGATTTCCAAATGTCCCCATATGCTGAATACCCCAAGAACCCTCGCTCACAAGAATGGGGCAGAGAAGCTATTGAAATGCATGAGAACGGAAGTACCAAAAACCTCCTCCAGATGACGGATGTGTATTACTCGGTGTGTATTCCTGTGTCTAAGGTCACCTCAGGCTCCAGTTTCCACTGAGAATTAAAGGGATTCTGCTTCATTCTAGGAAAATCACTACAGCTAGTTAAAGAGAATGATGGCCTAAGCCTCTTATTCACATAATTTAATATTCAATTCACTTATGATCTGTTTGCATGGAATTTATTAGTTTTGACATTGAGATACAAAGGCTTTTTTCCATAGAGCACGTTACTTTTATGGGGTTGCAGCAGTAACTAACTCTCTGGTTACTGACCTTGCTTTTAAGTTATAGGATTGGATACTAAAAGTAGAGAAAGAATTTGGTGATATGTAGCCTTTGGCCCTTTCCTTTTTTTATCTCTTGTCTGCCTCACTTTACCTCCTGTGGCCGCGTATTTGAAACTGAGGGGTTGGAGAAAGGTATAAAGAGAACAATTCACTGTCCCCCTCAACACTTCTCAGAGGTTTAGAAGATTATGTAGTCAGTAGGTGTTTAATAATTTACTACAACCAGTCCTGCACTGCGTCACTTGGAGAGATGGGAGACTCCCTTGAACCTTTGCTTCTTCTGTCCCGCATTGAGTAATCCATGTCCTGGTCCCATGCACTGCTCAGTTCATTTCACATCGCGCTGTGTCAGCCATAAAACAAACACATACAGAAATATCTGAGCTGAAAATAGATGTCAGATGACTTCTCATGCCATGTGGAACTGTTTGAGCTATAGCAATAAACATGAAACCTTGCCCTGTAGAGACTTAATAGCAGTAGGCAATGCTGTGACAGAGACTGCAACGCCTCTGGTTGCTATGGGGGTTAACCATGATGGTTCAGACTTTGGATGGGAAGGGCAAATTTGTTCGTGGTAGGAAAGCCATTGTCTCTGTGGACTCTGAAAAGTTTAAATCAGGAGGAAGAACAAGAAGTCCTAGGGGAAAGATAAACATAGACACAAACTTAGCTCCAGTTCACATGGGTCTGTTGATTCTGCATAAAGGGTTTGTTTTATTCTCCGTCAGGAAAGTCCTTTTGCTCTAATAACTGCAGCCATAACTAAGCAGGTTACCCAGGAGTGACTGCACACTCACAGCCTTTGTGGGGGTGTCCTCAACCCCAGCTTGGTGTCACAACATAGTAACAAACAGGCCTGCAGTGTCACAGGACTGGACTCTGTGTTTCCGTGGCATTAGCTAAAGAGTTGCCATAAATAGATACAGATAAGAACTGAAATGAACCCCAACTTCATTTCAAAAATAGGATAGCACTGCCACTCATGGTGGTCTCAGGTATACATTGTGCTTTTCTAGAATTTGCGTTTGTTACATGCAGTATCTAGTGCTTTATTTCTGCCAGGCAGGCATTATCTCCTGGTGGCTACAAATGAGGGCCTCCTCAGATAGCCCTGTTATTCCTTGGGAGCTTCTTCTGCACGTCAGATAAGTAGGCAAGACCCACTAAGCTGGGACACGGTCAGAGATACCAAGAATTGCTGTGGGCCTCCTGCTCAGGGAGTCATGTGACCTCCCACACAGTTGAGTGCAGCTAATGCCAGAGAGAATTTAAAGCTGTTGTGCTCCACAGCAAAGACACTTTTTTAAAAGGTCAAGCTAAAAATCCAGTCAAGATGGCGGTGTAGGTAAACACAGCTCACCTCCTCCCACAACCACATCAAAATTTGGATGAAGCTAAATTACAATGAAACTATATAACAACCACCACTCAGAACTGTCAGAAATAGGGTTGAATGGAAGTCTGACAACTACGGCATTAAAGAAACCACATCCATCCAGACTGGTAGGAGGGATGGAGATGCGGAACACACTGGTCCCACACCCACGTGTGGTGGATAAAAATTTGGGAAGGATATCTCCGGAGCAAGGAGTCCCAGCCTCGCACCAGGCCTCTCACCAGGGTTCCAGTGCCAGGAAGATAAGTCTCCATAACTTTTGGTTACAAAAACCAGCAGGGATTGAGTGAATGGGAGAAAATTCTGGAGTCCCAAGCAGTTCCTCTTAAAGAACCCACACACAGGCTACTCAGACACACTCCCTCTGAACTCCGGCACCAGGATAGTAGCTTGAAAGGCACCAGTGGCATATGGGGAGGAACTGAAGTGTCTGGCATCAAGACAACAGCTGGGGGACAGCTTTCTCCCAGACAGAAAGGTGGGCACAAGCCATTGTCCTTTTTCTGATCCCTTCTCCCACAGAGCCGGAAGGCAAGTGCCATATCTGAGATTCCATCAACCTTGATAATACTGTTTGCCCTGCCTTGGAGATCCCCTGAGACTCCATCCCACCCAACTGACAGGCTCACCCAAACTGTTAACAGTGACTTTTCCATATGAATGGCTGGTCTAGGCTCAGGCTTCACAAATTCCTAAATCCTCTCAAGCAAGCGACAGCCAGCCTCAGTGAGCTCCCAGCTCTCCACACCTCTTGCTAAGTGGCCCCAGGCCTGGCACTAGCAGCCACCAGCCTAGATGCACAGCTTGGCTTTGCCTGGGAATCTTCAAGCCCAGCACAAGTAGCAGCCATCTCAGATAGCTTTATAGTTCATGCGGGGGCGGGGTGCGGGGAGGGCTTTGGAAAGAACACAGGTGGGGGCTATCTTGGCCTGCACCACCTGGGAAACCATGCTGGAGCACCAGTACCTACCCCTGCACAGCTGATCCTCCATGGAGGGTGAATGTTGGTGATAAGTGGTCACAGCCAGTCCTTGCAGCTGACTGGCCTGGGTAAATCCCTTCCATTGACCTGTCAAGAGCAATCAAGTCTCATCTACAAGAGGAGGGTGCACTCAGCCCACAGGAAGGATGCACCTTGATATCCAGCTTGGGTGATAGTAGGAGGCTGTCCTACAGGACACCTACTACTTTAGGCCACACTACCAAGACACAGAGTCAAAGCAGCCCTACCTAATACATAGAAACAAACATGGGGAGGCTGCCAAAATGAGGAGACAAAGAAACATGGCCCAAATGAAAGAACAGATCAAAACTCCAGAAAAAGAGCTAAACAAAATGGAGATAAGCAATCTGTCAGATGCAGAGTTCAAAACACTGGTTATAAAGATACCCAAATAACTTAATGAGAACCTCAACAGCATAAAAAAGATACAGTCAGAAACAAAGTATACACCAATTGTAATAACAAACAATTTACAGGGAACAACAGTACAGTGGATGAAGCCAAGAATCACACCAATGATTTGGAACATAAGGTAGCAAAGCAAGCCACTCAGAACAAGAAGAAGAAAAAAGAATACAGAAAAATGAGGATAGTGTAAGCAGCCTGTGGGACAACTTCAAGCTTTCCAACATTTGCATCATAGGGGCACCAGAAGGTGAAGAAAAACAGCAAGTAACTGGAAATCTATCTAAAAAAATAGTGAAAGAAAAGTTCCCTAATTTAGTGAAGAAAGTAGACATGCAAGTCCAGGAGGCACAGAGAGTCCCAAACAAGTTGGACCCAAAGAGGACCACACCAAGATACATAACTAAAATGCCAAAGGATAAAGGTAAAGAGAGAAATTTAAAAGCAGCAGGAAAAAAGCAGAGAGTTGCCTACAAAGGACTTCCCATGAGACTATCAGCTGATTTCTCAAAAGAAACTGCAAGCAAGAAGGGACTGGCAAGGAGTATTCAAAGTGATGGAAAGCAAGGACCTACAACCTATATTACTCTATCCAGCAAAGCTGTCATTTAGAATTGTATGGCAGATAAAGTGCTTCCCAGACAAGGTAAATTGAAAAGAGTTCATCATCACCGAGCCATTATTACATGAAATATTAAAGGGACTTATCTAAGAAAAAGAAGATAAAAACTGTGAACATTACAATGACAACAGATTCACAAGTATCAACAACTGAATCTTAAAAACAAAATCAAACTAAGCAAACAACTAGAATGGGAATAGGATCCGAGAAATGGAGATTACGTGGAGGGTTATCAGCTGGGAGGGGGAAGGTGGACAATGGGGAAAAAGGTACAGGGAATGAGAAGCATAATTGGTAGGAACAAATAGACAGGGGGAGGCTTAGTATAGGAAGTGGAGAAACCAAAGAACTTATATGCACGACCCATGGACATGAAGTAAGGGGGCCATTGCTGGATGGACGGCGGGTGGAGGGGGGTGAAGAGGGAAAAACCAGGACAACTGTAATAGCATAATCAACAAAATATAACTTTAAAATGTAAGAAGAAAGGCCAAGCAAATAATCAGATAATAATCTTGATAATAATAATTAACGCAGAGTTTTTTCCTATGTTGGTCTAAAATCTCTGGACTGCACTTGATGGTTTTCCCATAAAGAGACAGCCTGGGGGAAAGTATCGACTTCTGCATCAGACCTTGCTCTGCTGTGTACTAGCTGCCTCCATCTGAGGTTTATTAAAATGTAACATTTTTAAAAACTATAAATATAAACCATGAATAACAAACTGACTTTATTTTCTTTTTTCTTTGGCCACCAGCCCACAAGTGTAAGGAATCCTGAACTTGAACGAAACGGACTCTACCCGGCCTACACTGGATTGCCGGGGTCACGGCATTCTTGCATTTTCCCAGGACAGTATAACCCATCTTTCATCAGTGATGAGAGCAGAAGAAGAGACTACTTTTAAGTGAGGAGAGAGGAGCCCGTCACACTGAGCAAGTGGCCGAGACCAACCGCCGCTGCTCCAAGGACTGCCCCAGGGGGAGCCCTGCCTGCTGGCTGCTCCCCGGACTTGTGCCGCCACACTGGGGTGGCAGGCAGAGATTGGGGCAGGTGTGGAGGCCTGGCCACAACAGAAGGGGACAGATGGCACCTGTGGACCTGACACTACAGGCCGTTCATTTGTTGTTACTGTGAATGTGAACATGGGCCAGTACCAGGAGCATCTCTGAGCGACTGCAGCTTGGCTGCTGGCTCCAGGGGCGATGTCAGCTAGAGCAGACAGAGCATCAGGCACCACTGTGAGGACCCAGTTTGGCCTTAGTTTGCACTTTAGTAAATTGGGAAGAGAGGCCTCCTTTTGGATTTTTTTCAAGACTGTTCCAGAAAGAAGGCCTCTTTTCCCCAGACACTTCCATAGGCCTCAATTTGGTGATTAATTTACAGCAAAATACCAGCTCTTGAGTTGTTTTTCTGCCCACAGCCTGTGTGCTAAAGAACCGATGATGGTGATGAACACACCACCGCAGTTGGGTGATGCTGTAGGTTACCGCACGGCAGTTTGGCATGTTGCGAGGCCTGCTTGTGCGCGCTTCCAAGCTGACCCCTAGAAGGAGAAATTGAAACTTGTGAGACACAGCGCACAAATCCAGTTTGTTTTTCAGTCAAGGTGACACTTGATTTTAGATTATTTTTCCCTTTGCAGTTGAATCTCACTTTTTTCCAAATAAGTCCGGATCAGGGCAGAATGACTTGCATTTGGTTTTAGTTCGAGGCATCCAGCTGCCCTGCAGTGAGACCCAGTAAGCAACATCAGGCGGGCACTGGGGCTGAGCGAAGGCCCTGGGGGAAGAGTTTGAGGTGCAGGCGTGGGGCGCTTCTCATCCCTGAGGGTGTGGCGTGGTGCCTGGGGCTCCACCTTCATCTCTGAGGCTGAGACTGCTACCCGGGGAGTGGAAGTGGAAAGCTGAGTGCAGGTTGTGTGTGAGCTGGTATTCCACCACTGCGGGAAAGCAGCTTACATCGGCCCTACAGCTGAGTGTTGTTAGAGGAATGAGCTGAATAGGCAGGTTCCATTTCCTGAAACACCAGTGCTTTGGGAAGCCGGGCAGATTCCTGAGGAAGAATAGGGAGCTGGGATGGAGCCATAGGTAAGTCTGCTTACCTCTGAGGGCCGCATCTTTGATCTCGTTCACAAACTCAGTATAAACTCTCCACCAACTGCTCAAAGCTATTTATTCACTGAAGAAGTAATTTATTTTCATTCATCCAGTAATTTGTACCTCTTTATACTACTATATGTTTTTCTTCAGAAACGTGGTTCTAATTCAGGTCAGCGTTGGAGACTAAAGACTTCTGGACAGGCAGGGAGTGAGAGTTTGCCTTCAGGAAGGGAATTTCACGTTTCTCGTGCCGGTGCCTTGAGTCCTGCAAGGCGCCATATCCAGTGCTCAGTGTCTTTAACTGCTCCTGTGGAACTGTGATTATTCTCGTCATCTGCCTTTGAAATATCCTGGTTCTGAGTGCAGCGAAGAGAACACAGGTGAAAGAACTGTTCCCACCCTGAAGCTTGGAGCTCAGTAGAACCCATATTTTGGGAAATGGGGTAGACTTTGGGGACAACTTTGTCCTGGGCATGGCTGTTTCTTCAAGGTTCTCTAACCTTTTCAGAATGTGTGTAATCCTTGTCCTAACAGTTTTAAGTGCAAACTCCTGTGTCCCGTGGGCTCCACAAGTCATCCCCCTGCTGCAGCAGGAGTGCGAGTCAGGTGTGAGGCCTGTTAGAAGGTAATTTGTGCTCAGCTCGTGAGACAGATACAAAGAGAATTCTGTTTTTGTCAGCGGATGCCAACTTAAAATTTCAGAGCATCACCTTTTCGAAATCTTGGGCCTTGCATCTCTGTGGAACCAAACAGCCCTTGGTGCCTCATGGTCTCACATCGAACTGGAGAGCTCTGAGCTCCTGCACTCAGCTCACTTGAGCCAACGGACTTGAGGTGGCCTAGCTTCCTGGCTCTTGATCAGATCCTTGCTCATTCCCAGGACCCAGAGAGGGCTATTCTCAGGCTTATGTGTGTCTGCCACCTTTAGCTCTCATCACAGCTGACAAATCATCTCCTCTCTGGGCCAGAAGCTATAAGCTCCACAAAATGAAGTGTTCTGTCCCAAAAGCATTCTTGAGAAGAATCCCAAAGTCTGGAAAAGAATTCCCTATGTGCTCCAAGAATACTTTCCTGTGAATGGGTTTTGTGCATATGAAGTGGTTTAAGAATGTTGTTTTACTTTTACTGTGAAAAAAGTAAGCACCCTGCAAGGTTGAGTTCACATAAAATCTGCAATTTCTAGGAGGCATGTAGGGAATGGGAAAGTGCATCTCCAGAGCATGAGGGTGCAAGAAGGCATGGAAACAGCTTGACTGTCATACAGTGCCAGCTGCCCACCCACCCTGAGTGAGGAAGGGAGAGCCTGGATTCACTCCTGCTTGGGGTTAGTCCCTCCAGAAGGGTGCTGTCTGCCAAGGGGAAACCCCTGGTAGGGCAGCAGCAGCCGCTGGACCAAAGGGACAGGACTGGATGCACCCCTGGCAAACAGAAGCTCTCAGCTCCTGCACACATGCTCAGTGTCAGCCTCTGCACCTGGAATGTGTGCACACAGAAATGCCACAGTCCTGTGACCGGGGGCGGGATGGGGTGCAGCTGGGGGAAGGTGGGAGGAAGGGAAAAGTGGCACTTAACTGCCCACAAGACCCTTAAACTTCTGTAGGGAAGAGAGGGGCCGGATAGAAACCACCTGTCCGGTAGCTCGCCCGAGCAAGGTGACTCTCTCAGAGCAGGGCAGTGCTCACTTGTTGGTGTCCTAGCATCTATGGGCTTCCTTAGGCTCAAAAGGAATAAAACAAAAGGTCTTATTTCTTGTGTCTTTTCCTTGTTGCCCCATGAGCCCCCCAGGGCTCTAGAGACAAAATAGGAAATCTGAATAATCACATAAGATCTCTGGTGTTCCCACTGTGGCCAGGCTCTGTGCCAGGCGCTTGGCCCCTGTGAGGTGGGCATGAGAGTGCCCATTTCTCGGACATGGGAAACTGCAGAGAGCATGATTGCCTTGGAGAGCCAGGATTTGAATTCTTGCCTGGCTTGCTCTCCTCACTACACCCTCCTGCCTCACCATCCCTCTACTTCAAATGTCAAAGGGCACAAGAGAGTGGGGTTTTAAGTATTTTTTTAAAAGAACCATAATGTCGCCCTGACTGGCGTAGCTCAGTGGATTGAGCGCGGGCTGCGAACCAAAGCATTGCAGGTTCAATTCCCAGTCAGGGCACATGCCTGGGTTGCAGGCCACGTCCCCAGTGGGGACCACATGAGAGGCAACCACACATTGATGTTTCTCTCTCTCCTTCTCCCTCCCTTCCCCTCTCTAAAAATAAATAAATAAAATCTTTAAAAAAAAAGAACCATAATGTCATTAAGCAATAACTAAACTAATGATATGAAGTGCAAAAAAAAGTTGAATCCCCTTGTGAAAAAGCTTTTTCAGGTTTATTATTACACCTATGTCTTGTGGTCATCATCAGGAAAATAGCAGCTGGCTTGTGCTTAGCAAGAAGCACGTTGGTAGGTGGCTTTGGGTGCAGGAGTGTGAGGGATGACCTGGGTTTGACAGGCACGGCCAGACTTGGACGTCCATTTGAGGACTGGTTTGCCTTGTTCCCATGGCCAGGCCATGGCGTGACCCCCATGTATTGGAAGCAGATTTTTGTGAATATTAGAAGAGTTGGGAACATATTCATTTGAATGTCTTAAATGCTGACAAGTCTTCCTCCTCTGACAAAAGTTTATTTTCAGAAGTAGCTGTCATTTCAGACATCATTTAGAGCCCAAATTGCTGAGTGGATAGTGTAATCAAGATGGCTGATAGCATTATGGTCAAAAACAGAGATGTGATGATTAAGTTCTTGAAGGGGTAACTGTTAAAGCGGGCCCAAAAGGGAGGGCAGCATCTTTTCAATACAAGGCTAGATGGCTGCTCAAGAAAATGTCTTTGAAGGATGTCATTTATTCTTATGTGAAAGCTCCCGGAGCAGACACAGTCAGGTCTTGCGTGTGGCTTTTTGGGGGCCTCCATTAAGCCATCTTACCCACTGGTGAGGTGCCCGGGTGCCCTGGAGCTCTATGAACCTGGCCTGGAGAGGCTGGAGTTGTATAGTCCCGTTGCTCCTGGCTTAGTTTAGCCTAACATGCCCCAAACCTGGTTTGACCCATAGTTCTAAGATACACTGATTTCGAAACTAAGGCAATTCTTTGCAGAGAGGAAGAATTTCAATATTTTGCATCTTATTTAAAAGTACCCTTAATATCAGGGATATTTTTCTATGTAAAAACTTGTGGGGATCAGAAGGGATGTTTTATTTCATTCTGGGGTTCTTGTGTATGTTTTGAAAAAAGGTGCGTGGTTTTGCAGAGTCGGCTTTTCATTACGATGTATGTTGTTCTACTTGTTCTTTCCTCCAATCCCCAGAGAAGGAAACTGATTAAAATACTGGGAACATTAAAGTATTAAATGTCAGTTACTTTGTTGTACTGAAATATCTTTCCAGTAGTGTTATAATCTACCCCGGTTGGTGTAAACTGCTCTCAGAAAAGCCTGTGAAGCCAAAGGTGACAGTTTAGGTCTGAAAAGAGATAGATCTTAGACTGTCTGTATAAGTCTAAGACTGGCTTAGACTGGCTGTATCTCCTTGGCATTAGATTCTGGCTTTTGAAGAGGACACTTGAGCGTCTGGTTTTGTTTTATTTTATTTTATTTTTTATTTTTTTGGACACGTCTAATGCACTTCAGTTACAGAATTATTGGGTAGGGAGGATGGGACCACACAGGGATGGAATGGAACCAGTCTACCTGGGAAACTAACCTGACCCACTTACCTTTCTGTGTTACCTTGGTCTGTTTCTTTAAAAAAGGAGGAGGATTGTCCTTCAACATGGGTGGTTGTGAGTTTTCTTAATGTTTGTGTTGCTGGATTTACGGTTAAATGAAACATGTATTTGGAATATGAAGTTTTTGAGTTTCCACATCCTAGATTCTCTTTGCAAACCTGTACACCTTAGCCCCTGGTTGATGGCGTTAAATCCATTATGAGAATGTTATTTAAAGTTGTATTATAATTGCAACCTCCACTAAGTATTCAGTACTGTAGCAGCAAAGTATTATTTGTAAGAATATGGTTATTTTTATACCCACTATAAGTCTGGCGTTCTAGTCAGTAAAATGATGCAATAAAATAAATATCATTTTCATTGTGTGTTTTTCTTGTAAAAACAAGCAAACGAGACAGTGCGGCAACTGAAGAACAACCCAGTACTTGATCTTCGTGACGGCAGCATGTGCTCCATGGCGCCGTTTACAGCGAACCCTCCACGGTCAACTCGTACCTGGCAATGGCGGACTGAGGGCTTCTGTATCGTCAGTGCCCAGCACAGTGAGGAGATACACTTTTTGATGATGGATGGGTGGACAGACAGATTGACCTGAATGATTAAAAGCCTAATTCATGCTTTTAATCATTGGTGTAACAACTGCTTTTGTTCACTTTTCTTTCTGTGGGTTGAGAGAATAAGGAACCATTTCAGACACTGAGACTTTCCACCCGAATGCCTCCCACTCCCACTCCCTGCCAGTTCTTTGAGTGAGTATACCTGCACTCTGCGATGAAGAGAATCTGAGGAACTCGAAGGTGGCAGGTCGTGGGCCTTACGCCTACGGTGGCCTGAGAATGTGTCTGACTGGCTAGATGCATGTTAATCAATTGCTTCCTCAGGCGCCTTTTGTGGCAGGGATGGATGAGCTCCTCAGAGTGTGCAGCTCTGTAACAAACCTTGGCACTAGGAGAGGCCTGTAGTGGTAGCTGGGGACACAAAGGTGGCCTTTGGGTAGATGAGGTCAGGACTGCAGCCCATCAGGTGTCTCTGAGTGGAGAGGACCAGCAGCTCTCCCGACCCAGCCCTCCCACCCAGCTTCCCAGGTAATCCCACCTGAGCTCTTAACAGAAACCCAGTACTGACCCCTTTACTGTCCTGTCCAGCTCAGCCAGACGTTATAAACATCACAGATGGCAGGAATAAAGGTATTTGTGTTGTCTGTTATTGGCCTCATAAAAACTGGCAGTCAGAAGGCCTAGACTTTGGCAGCTGGTACAACACACTTCTAACAACGTCATAGTTTTCTGACATTGTGATGTCAGGCCTAAGAGTCTGCTCAGCTCTCTGAGCCTCAGTGTCCTGGCCAGTGAAGTGGGGATAATAATTACTGCCTCCCAAAGTTGTGAGGATTAAAGGGGAGAATTCACATGAAAACACTCTGTAAAATACAAAGAAATGTAACACATACTGATTCTCTTCAATAGGACCCTCCTGTCACCAAAAGAAAGACAATTGTAGGGTTAATATGTCCTTTCAATGTTGATTCACTAGTAACTGGTCCTGAAGACCTTGGACTTGATTCAACTTCTTGGAAATCAGTGGTCATGTTACTGAATGGGGACTGGACTCAGAGCAAGTCTGTCTTGGGCCGGCCTGTAGTGTGTGGGTTCTTCGTGCAGGAAAGAGCTCACAACACAAGTCCAGGTGATTTTGAGAATATGTTTATTAAAGCTGGGGATGGTGAAACAACCGAAGGGCTTAGGAGAAAAGCAACTGGAGAGAGCCTAGGCTGCTTTGGCTCTCTAGGAATGTTATAGGAAAGAAATGAGGCTGGGCAGCTGCTTTGGCTCACTAGAAATAAGTCACAGTGACAGAAGTGAGCCAAGGCAGGGCTGCTATTAAATGCTCACTGGAAAGTCAAAGAAAAAGGGAGCTTTGGAGGCTGGATCAGGGAGGTGACCAGACAGGCTGCCACTGCCCGCTGCTCCCCTGGCTGCAAGTCTCACGGGGCCCCTTAGTGTTTAGGAGGAAGAAAGCAGAGATACCCGCCTAAGGAAAAAAGGCATGGGTGTGCTCTCAAAAGAGCGCATGCCCTCTGGGCTTTTTATCTTTCTTTAGTAGATGGGAATCCTGGGAAAGGTCTCAGGAGAGGATCTTAACAGAATAATTCATTTGCTTTCCAGGTGTGTCCTTCAACATGTTGATTCATTAAAATATGCATATAGAGGGGTCAGGGTTATTGTCTGGTTAGTTTCGTTTTCAAGGAACCTCATCGAGCAGGCACCAGGACTGATGGTCAGGAATGTGTAAAACATTTACTCCTAAGTGTTCTTGGTTAGGGAAGATAAAACCTTGAGATTCATTAGCTGGCTGTTAATTGCTCAAATTGTTTGGACTTGTTTAATCAGTTTCCCTTACTCCACTTGCCAACCAATTTCCTTAGCTGCTCCTTCTTATCTTGCCTCAGTGATAGAAGGCAGGATTATCAACAGTAGGTATTGACCCGGGCATGATAAGAAAAATGATCCATCAAAAGTGACTCTAGCCTGAACAGAAGTAGGGTACTCAGGGTTTTCTAAGAGGATTGATCTAGGAAAAGGAAGATGTAGGGAAACCTGTCCAGTTACAGTGGTCGTGTGCCAGCATCATCCTTGTGGGAAGCACCAGTACTAAAGTTAGAACTAATTCCAGTGGAGAAAAGATATGCTTCAGGACATTAGGGAGGAGACTTTTTCCTTTAAAAGATTACTAAATACAGCTCTAACCGGCATGGCTCCATTGGTTGAGTGTCCTCCTGCAAAGCAAAAGATCGTCATTTCGATTCCTTGTCAAGGCATGTGCCTGGGTTGCGGCCCAGTCCTGATCGACGTTTCTCTCCCTCTTTGTCCTTTCTCCCTTCCTGCTCTCTAAAAATAAATACATAAAATCTTTTTAAGAGTTTTTTTTAATACTAAATACAAATTCAAATAACACTAGTAAACATAAAATACAGAATCTCAGGTTTGGAAGAGATCTTAGCCATTGTTTACTCCAACCATCCTTAATAAGTACTTAAATTCCCTCTCAGCTGAGTAGTTGTCCCAGGAACGGGGAGCTCATCTGCTTTGAGGAAGCCCCTTGCTATTTCAATAACTCCAACTACTAGAAAGTTCTTTCCTACTTTCAACCCAGTGATTTCCTCCCTGTACGAGAGTCCTCTTGGAAGAGGCCAGGAGCTTGAAGGTGGTAGAAGTACTGGATCTAGGTCAGGGCTCTATGAGGACAGATTTGAGCAGAGCTGAACAGGAGAGAGGAGAGGTGAAGCTGGGACGGAGAGTCTGTGGGAAGGCAGCAGATTCCAGGTGCAGACAGACACCAGTGATTGGGGACACAGATTCTTCTGCTCTGGATGAGCCACAAGCAGCTTCCCAGGGACACTAAAAAAACATGGGAGGAGAAAGAGGTTCTTGCCCACTTCTGCCACCTTCTCCCCATCCATCCCTGTGAGCATGGTGGGGGGAACGGCAGAGGCCAACAAGGCAGTGGAACAGGACAGATGGACAGATGGCCCTGGCCACTTATGCAGATTTCCTGCATTCACATCCCCACTTCCTGGCTCTGCGACTCTGAGCAAGTTATATTTAATCTCTTTTTAATTCCTGAGGTGTAATAATGTAGAATGTACCTCTTAGAGTTGTCATGCAAATTACATGAGTCAATATGTATCAAATACTTACACCAGTGTTTTACATGTAGTAAGTGCTATGTATTTGTTAAACATAAAACATTTTGGAGTTTTATCAAACTAAATGAATCATTGACACATACCTTGGGTTTCATGATTTATACAGCTGCTTTCACATGCTCTCACGTTTCTTTTAATTATATTCCTGACAACCTCCTAAACTCTGAAACAAGTTGAGAATCACGTTATAGAAGAGGCATTATAATGAAAGTTGCTAAAAGAGTAAATTTTAAAAGTTCTCATCACCAGAAAAAAAAGTTTTATAACTGTGTGAAAATATGGATATTAACTAAATTTATTGTAGCAATCATTTCACAATATAAACATCTATCAATCCATTATGTTGTATACCTAAAACTAATACAATGGTACATATCAAGTATATAACACTTTGGGAAAAAATAAAGACAAGGTCTTCTGAAAGAGGAAGAAAACAGGTGACAAGGGCTGAGAGGAGGAGAGGAGGGAATATCTGACATGGCTGATGAGCAACATTGGAGGAAGCTGACTCAGAACATGAAGTAGTCTTGGACACAGGTTGAGAACAGCAGTCTTTGTGGTAGAAGCAATCCCCACATACAATCATTTTACTCTAGTGCTAGCCGGTGTGGCTCAGCTGGTTGGAGCATGTGCTGGAAGTTCACAGTTCAATTCCCAGTCAGGATACAGACCCACGTTGTAAGTTGGTCCCCAATCAGGGTGCGTGTGGGAGGCAACCAATTGATGTTTCTCACATTGATCTTTCTCTCTCTTTCTCTAATCAATAAATGTATTCTTGGGAGAGGATTTAAAAATAATAATAAAAATATATTTTTAAAATTTCATTTTACTCTAGCAGAGCTCAGCAGCAGGAATTAGAGTAGAGAAGGAGCCAATAGGTTGATCCAGAATTGAGGTTTTGTTTGGTTGGTGGCACCAGAATGGGAGGGTACTGGCTGAAGACTTTACCTTGAGCCTGTGGGTCTGGACTTAGAAGAGGGCTAGGTGAAAAATGAAGGGCCAACAAAGTTTACTATCTTAAATCCATCAAATACCTAAACATCTTGTACACTTCAACTGCAACATTATGAATAATGTTCTTCCCTTAAAACAAAAGACAAAAACCAGGAAGAGGAAATACAAATAATCTAACAAACATATGGAGAAGGTTCAGTCTCATTAGTGGTCAACTAAATGAGAATTTAAACACTGAGGTATCCTTTTTTACCTATCATGGAAGGAAAAAAAATGCCTACGTTTTTAAAATGAAAATACTTCGTGCTGATGGAGGAGAGAACAACTATAGGGGAGTAAATTGATATAAATCTTTAAGAAGATAATTAGACAATTTCTAGAAGGCTTAAAAAATTCTCAACACTTTAATTAGTAATTTCACTCCATGGAATTTATGCTAAGGAAATAATGCACACAAAAACAAAAAATGAGACAGGCACACCCTTCTCACTCCCTTGCCCCCCAGCAAACACTATGCTTGTATCCAAAGAATTAAGTCAGATTAACCTTAAGGAATAAGGGAACTTTGAGGCCCGAGGCTCTCTGTCACCTGCTTGATAGCATCCCAATAAAGCAAACTCTCTCAGTCTACTTCTCTGCAGAGGCAGGTAAGTCAAAAGACGCCCCCGCCCCTAACTTCATTGCTATTGATTCCCACTTTTCTATAATTCTTAAGTTTCTATTAGCTCCTTGGTTATTTTCACTCACTAGATTGAACTCCTCAAGGGCAGGAATCTCAGTTTTACAGTATTTATGTTTGTTTCATATTCGCCTCTTCTCTCTTTTGCTAATACTCACATGGTAGATGCCTAATAAACATTTGTAGAATTGGAAGTCATTCCAGCTGTTCCCCGCTCCACAATGCCCCATTTTCTACTCTCTTTAGTTTGTGCATTGGCTGAAAGTCAAGTTGGTCTCTTTGTTCAGTTAATTATTCTTAAATGTCCTTGTGTATGTGCCAACCAGTTGGTGTTTCAGGGGTGCAATGTTTATTAATAGACTCTGTGATATACCTTGAAGCAAGGTTCAGGGTCCATGCCTCTATGAACCTATAAGCAGCTATAACATTTCATAACTCTTACTAATAAAGAGACGTGGCAATATGTGGGTAATAGAACATGTTGAGGTGACTCACAGGAACTTAAAACTAGGAAGAAGCTCAGCTAATGATGGGATCACTCAACCTCCACTCTCAATCTACAGGTACAGAAACCGAAGGTCAGGGAATGTACAAAGCTTACATTCTGGTTCATGGAAGGGTTAGGATAAGAGTCTAAGGTCTAGGCATCCAGTTTTTATGATTTCCAGGATACAAGTTATCAAAAGTGTGCATCGTAAGAATTCGTGAGCTACAGCCATGTATGAGAGGGGGCAATGCCAGCACGCCCAGCTGTGCTGACAGACAAGGCAGAGCTCCATAATGGAGACAGAAGTCATCATGATGCTGGGAGAGGGCTTGGCTGGAGGACACAGGCAGGGATGTGGGGTGGGCATGGACAAGCACCTGGATGAAATAGTAACAGTGTGGTATGCTCAGTAGAAATATGGCCTTTGAAACTGGCAATTTGAATCCCAGGGATGCCACATAATCCCTGTTACTTGACATTTTGAAGACCAAGTTTTTAGTCTCAAAAAATTTGCTCATGGAACTGACTTCTTAGAATGGAGTTAAAGGAAACAAATGGATGTGTTGTAATATTCAACTCAGCACTGGGAAAGAGCTCTGGAATTTGGTGGTTTGTGACTTCTTCATGGAGGTCAAGTCTTGTGGTCCTTCTAGCACAGCAGTTTTCAACCTTTTTCACCTCATGGCATACATAAACTAATTATTAAAATTCTGTGGCACGCCAAAAATATTTTATATTTTTTGCCAATCTGACAAAATAAATAGGTATAACTTTGATTCATTCACAGTGGATGACAATGGGTTTTTTTTGTTTTGTTTTCAATATATTTTCTTGACTATGCTATTACAGTTGTTCCATTTCCCCCCCTTTATTCCCCTCCACCTGGCACACCACCCCCTCCCACGCACATTCCCCGCCTTTGATTCATGTCCATGGGTCATATATATAAGTTCTTTGGCTTCTACATTTCCCATACTATTCTTAACCTCCCCCTGTCTATTTTCTACCAACCATTTATGCTCCTTATTTTCTGTACCTTTTTCCCCTCTCTCCTCCTCCCTCTCCCCCACTGATAACCCTCCATGTGATCTCCATTTCTGTGATTCTGTTCCTGTTCTAGTTTGCTTAGCCTGTTTTGTTTTTGTTTTAGGTTCAGTTGTTAATAACTGTGAGTTTGTTGTCATTTTACTGTTCATAGTTTCAATCTTCTTTTTATCTTAGATAAGTCCCTTTAACATTTTATATAATAAGGGCTTGGTGATGATGAACTCCTTTAACTTCACCTTATCTGAGAAGCACTTTTTCTACCCTTCCATTCTAAATGGTAGCTTTGCTGAATAGAGTAATCTTGGATGTAGGCCCTTACCTTTCATGACTTGGAACACTTCTTTCCAGCCCCTTCTTGCCTGCAAGGTGTTCCTTGAGAAATCAGCTGACAGTCTTATGGGAACTCCTTTGTAGGTAACTGTCTCCTTTTCTCTTGCTGCTTTTAAGATTCTCTCCTTATCTTTAATCTTGGGTTATGTAATTATGATGTGCCTTGGTGTGTTCCTCCTTGGGTCCAACTTCATTGTGACTCTCTGAGCTTCTTGGACTTCCTGAAAGTCTATTTCCTTCACCAGATTGGG
>CM052539.1:98569177-98584491 GCA_028533065.1 Trachops cirrhosus
GAAGCTCAGAGAGTCACAATGAAGTTGGACCCAAGGAGGAACACACCAAGGCACATCATAATTACATAACCCAAGATTAAAGATAAGGAGAGAATCTTAAAAGCAGCAAGAGAAAAGGAGACAGTTACCTACAAAGGAGTTCCCATAAGACTGTCAGCTGGTTTCTGAAAAGAAACCTTGCAGGCAAGAAGGGACTGGAAAGAAGTGTTCAAAGTCATGAAAGGCAAGGACCTATATCCAAGATTACTCTATCTGGCAAAGCTACCATTTAGAATGGAAGAATAGAAAAAGTGCTTCTCAGATAAGGTGAAGCTAAAGGAGTTCATCATCACCAAGCCCTTATTATATGAAATGTTAAAGGGACTCATCTAAGAAAAAGAAGATCAGAAATATAAACAGTAAAATGACAACAAACTCACAGTTATTAACAACTGAACCTTAAAAAAAAAAAGCTAAGCAAACAACTAGAACAGGAAGAGAATCACAGAAATGGAGATCACGTAGAAAGTTATCAGCAGGGGAGTGGGGAGAGGGAGAGAGGGGAAAAAGGTACAGAGAATAAGTAGCATAAATGGTAGGTAGAAAATAGACAGGGAGAGGTTAAGAATAGTATGGGAAATGTAGAAGCCAAAGAACTTATATATATGACCCATGGACATGAACTAAATATGGAGAATTTGGGTGGGAGGGGTGCGCAGGGTAGAAGGGATTAAAAGGGGGAAAATGGGATGACTGTAATAGCATAATCAATAAAATATATATTAAAGAAAGACTTCAGCATGGGATGCCCTGAAACTAGTGACACCAAGCCATTTAGTATAGGTAAGGGGTGGTTACACATTTCAGATAAGTTTGGACTGTGAAATGTAGAGATGATGGGAGAATCTATGTCTTCTATGAAGACTCTGCAGCCACGTTCTGGCAGAGTCAAAGTTGATTAGGGCTTAGCATTATTAGAGGTTTCAGGCATCACCTAGAGGTCTTGGAATATGCCTTGTGGATAAGGAGTGGGGGCAAGTATTCTATTGTCTTTACCTTATCTTCCATAATTTCATGAGATCACCTTATTTAAGACCTAAATGAATATACTCTTAAAATAAACTTTACAATGATTAACATAGACTTCTGGGCAAGATGGAGGTGTAGGGTAAACATGGCTCGCCTCCTCACACAACCACCTCAAAATTACAACTAAACTATAGAACAACCATCACTCAGAACCATCAGAAATTGAGTTGAATGGAAATCTGACATGTATGAAATTAAAGAAACCACATCCATCCAGACTGGTAGGAGGTGTGGAGATGTGGAAAATGCTGGTCCTATATCCATGCATGGTGGATAAAAATTTGGGAGGGATATCTCAGGAGCAAGGAGTCCCAGCCCCACACCAGGCTCCCAGTGCAGGGTTCCAGAGGTAATAAGATAAGTCTCTATAACTTCTGGCTGGATTGAGTCAGTGGAAGAAAGTTCTGGAGTCCCAAGCAGTTCCTCTTAAAGAACCCACACACAGACTTACTCAGACTCACTCCCTCTGAGCTCCAGCACTGTTGTAGTAGTTTGGAAGGCACCAGTGACATACAGGGAGAAACTGAAGTGGCTCACATCAAGGTGAGAGCCAGGGGACAACTTTCTCCCAGACAGAAAGGTGGGCAGAGGCCATTGTCCCTCTTCTGAACCCTCTCCCAACAGAGTCAGAGAACCAGCATGTGGGGGCCATATCTGAAACTCCATCAACCTGGCTAACACTGTTTGACCAGCCTTGGAGATTCCCAGAGACTCTGTCCCACCCAACTTATGGACCCACCCATCTTATGGACCCACCCAACTTATGGGCCCACCCAGGCTGTTAACAGTGTCTTTTCCATATGAATGGCTCATCTTGGCTCATGTTTCACAATTTTCTAGATCCTCTCAAACAAACAACAGCCAGTCTCAGTGAGGTCCCAGCCAGTGTACCATTTGCTGAGTAGCTCCAGGCCCAGCACTAGCAGCAGCCAGTCTAGGTTCACAGCTTGGCTTCACCTGGGAATCTCCAAGCCCAGTATAAGTAGCAGCCATTTGCAGATAGCCCTGGGAAGAACACAGGTCAGAGCTGACCTTGGCTTGCATCACTCAGGAAACCCCAGACCGTGCACACCCAGTAGACAGCTACAGACCATATTGGAGCACCACCACCCTGCTCCTGCACAGTTGATACTCCACAGAGGGTGGTGTTGGGTGGCCAGTGGCCACAACCAGTCCTTGCAGCTGAGTGACTGTACTGAATAAGTCCTTCCCATTGATCTGCCTTCAGCAACCAAGGCTCAACAACAAGAGGAGGGTATACTCAGCCCATGTGGAGGGCCCACCTTGAGTACCCAGCTTGGGTGATAGGAGAGGCTGTGCCACTGGACCCCACAGGACATGTACTACATTAGGCCATGCCACCAAGACAGGGAGTCAAAGTAGCTCTACCTAATACATAGAAACAAACATAGGGAGGATGCCAAAATGAGGAGACAAAGAAACATGGCCCAAATGAAAAAAAACAGAACAAAACTTCAGAAGTAAGAATTAAACAAAATGGACACAAGCAATCTATCAGATGCAGAATTCAATCCACTGGTTATAAGGATGCTCAAGGAAATTAGTGAGGACCTCAACAGCATAAAAATCCAGTCAGAAACAAAGGATACATGAACTGAAATAAAGAACAATTTACAAGGAAACATCTACACAGTAGTGTAGGTGAAGCTGAGAATCAAATCAATGATTTAGAGCATTAGGAAGCAAAACACACCCAATCAGAACAAGAAGAAGAAAAAAGAATCTAAAAAAATGAGAGTGTAAGGACAACTTCAAGTGTTCCAACACTTGCATCATAGGGGTGCCAGAAGGAGAAGAAAAAGAACAAGAAATTGGAAATCTATTTGAAAATATAATGCAAGAAAACTTCCCTAATTTGGTGAAGGAAGTAGACGTGCAAGTCCAGGAAGCCCATAGTGTCCCAAACAAGATGGTTGCCAAGAGGCCCACACCAAGACACATATAATTAAACTGCCAAAGGCTAAAGATAAAAAGAGAATCTTCTTTTTAAAATATATTTTATTGATTATGCTATTACAGTTGTCCCATTTCCTCCCCATCACTCCCCTCCACCCTGCTCCTCTCTCCCAACCACATTCCCCCCTTTTAGTTCATGTCCATGTGCCATAATTTCTTTAGCTTCTACATTTCCCATACTATTCTTACCCTCCCCCTGTCTATTTTCTACCTACAATCTATGCTACTTATTCTCTGTACCTTTTCCCCTCTGTCCTCCTCCCCCTCCCCTGTTGCTAACCCTCCATGTGATCTCCATTTCTGTGATTCTGTTTCTGTTATAGTTGATTGCTTAGTTTGTTTTTGTTTTAGGTGTGGTTGTTAATAATTGTGAGTTTGCTGTCATTTTACTGTTCATAGTTTTTTTATTTTCTTCAATTTCTTAGATAAATACCTTTAACATTTCATATAATAAGGGCTTGGGGATGATGAACTCCTTTAACTTGAGCTTATCTGGGAAGCACTTTATCTACCCTTACATTCTAAATGATAACTTTGCTGGATAGAGTAATCTTGAATGTAGGTCCTTGCTTTTCATGACTTTGAACACTTCTTTCCAGTCCCTTCTTGCCTGCAAGGTTTCTTTTCAGAAACCAGCTGACAGTTTTATGGGAACTCCTTTGTAGGTAACTGTCTCCTTCTGTCTTGCTGCTTTCAAGATTCTCTCCTTATCTTTAGTCTTAGGTAATATAATTATGATGTGCCTTGGTGTGTTCCTCCTTGGGTTCAACTTCTTTGGTACTCTCTGAGCTTCCTGGACTCCTGGAAGTCTATTTCCTTTGCCAGATTGGGGAAGTTTTCCTTTATTATTTGTTCAAATACCTTTTCCACTTGTTGTTCTTCCTCTTCCCCTTCTGGTACCCCTATAATTCGGATGTTGGAACATTTAAAGATGTCCTGGAGGTTCCTAAGCCTCTCCTCATTTTTTTGAATTCTTATTTCTCCATTCTTTTCTGTTTGGTTGTTTCTTTCTTCCTTCTGGTCCACTCTATTGATTTGAGTCCCAGTTTCCTTCCCATCACTATTGGCTCCCTGTATATTTTCCTTCATGTCTCATATCATAGCCTTCATTTTTTCATCTAATTTGTGACCAAATTCAACCAGTTCTGTGAGAATCCTGATCACCAGTGCTTTGATCTATGCTATCTCTTTTGATAGGTTGGCTATCTCTTGGTCACTTAAAAATACTGGCTGTGAGGCTTTGATTTGTACTTCAGTTTGGGCCTTTTTTTTTTTTTTTTTTTTGGTCTGGTCACACCTGTTACGGAGTCAGGGGCAGAAGTTTAGGTGTTCTCCAGGGTGGGGCAATACAGTCACTGGGTTGTGATGAACGTGGGGGCAGGGTCTGACAGGAAACAATGGCACTTGCTCTTCTCTCCATAGGATTTTAGTCCCTTCTGCCACTTCCCCCAAGCAAACTGGGCCCTTCTGGTGCTAATTCCCGTGTGGGTGGGCTTGTGCACGTTCTAGGACCCCATGAGTCTCTACAACACACTCCCCTGTGAGGCTGGGAGTCTCTCCCTGTGCCTGAACCCCTGCAGGTGTTCTCAATCAGTGTCCGGAGGTTCTATTTCCTGGCACTGGGACCCTGGGTTGCACAGTCTGTCTCATTGCCCAATTTTGCCTGGTTTATCTGTGCACAAATGTAGCCTGGACAGCCAGGTGCCTTGCACAGTGCCTCACTTCACAGTCACCACCTCGCTGGGTCTGCCAGCCGCCTGTGCGCTCGGGATGCCTTATGCGCCAGGATGCGTTACACGTTGCTTTTCGTGCCAACCCGTCTCTGTCCAGCTGCCCGATTCCGCCCGTCCTATTGGTCTGGATGAATGTGTATATTTTAACTTCTTGATTGTCCAACTTCCATACAGTTCAATTTTCTGTCAGATCTGGTTGTTATCTTGTCTCTAAATTATTGCTGACCTTATTTTGGTTGTGCAAGGAGGCACAGTGTGTCTACCTATGCTTCCATCTTGGCCAGAAATAAAGAGAGAATCTTAAAAGCAGCAAGAGAAAAGCAGTTAGTTATCCATAAGGGGGTTCCCATAAGACTGTCAGCTGACTTCTCAAAGGAAACTTTGCCATTAAGAAGGAACTAGCAATAAATATTAAAAGTCACAAAAAGCAACCTACAGCCAAGATTGCTCTACCCAGAAAACCTACTATTTAGAATCAAAAGGCAGATAAAGAGCTCCCAAGACAAGGTAAAGCTAAAGGAATTCATCATCACCAAACCATTATTATATGAAATGTTAAAGGGACTTATTTAAGAAAAAGAAGATCAAAAAACTATGAACAGTATAATGGCAATAAATACATTTTTATCAACAATTGAATCTAAAAAACAAACTAAACAAATGAGAAGAATAGAGAAAAAATCATGATACAGAGAGCATTTTGATGATTGCCAGATGGGAGGAAGTTTGGGTGAATGGGTGAAGAGGTGAGGGGATTAAGAAGTTCAAATTGGTAGGCACAGAATAGAAAGGGGAGTGTTTAGAACAGTATAGGAAATGGAGTAGCCAAAGAACTTATATGCATGACCCATGGGCATGAACTAAGGGGGAGAGTGGGGATTGCGAGAGGGAATGGGGTATACTGGTTGGAGCTGGTAAAGGGGGAAAATTTGGGATTCACTGTAATAGCATAAACAATAAAATGTATTTTTAAAATTTTTTGATTAAGTAAATAAATAAAATAAACTTTACATTATCACTTCAAATAAAACACTAGTTTTCTTTGCCAAAATTAATCACCATAAAATAAACACAATAAAAATAAAGTGTTACTGTATTGTAGGTATATATCATTGATTATCAAATACTCTGTGCCTGAGACCTCCTCTCTCTTCCTTGTAAAGGGAAATATGCAAGTATTGGAGAGACAGTTAAAGATACACTAGCAGTAAATGAGATTTTCTCCTGGTATAAACAGAATGATTAAAGTAAATTTGAAGAGCAACTATTTTCCCCCTCTACGTGAGTCGATGTTCTCTCATGCTGTGTCCATGGACCACTTGAGATCTCTTGTTCCATGAGCCGGTATCAGAGTTACTGGGAGTCTTGTTAAAACACAGACAGTTCATTCAGTAGGTCTGGTCTGGGGCTTGAAATGTGCATTTGCAAAAAGGTTCCAAGCCATGCTGGTGCTGTTGGTCTGGGGAACACAGTTCCAGAGCCACTACCCTCATCACACCATTTCTCACTTTAGGAATAACTGGGTTGGGAAAGGCATCATGACAGGTGCAAAGCAAAAACAATTGCAAACCTCAAACAGGGCCAGACCTGCTTCCATCTGTTGTTGACAATTCTCCTCTTAAAGAGCAACCAATCCAGGCCCAGCACTAACATCCCTGAAAGTGGTTATACTCTCTAGAATTACTCATTTCCTCTAGGATGAAACCTGAATTACAATTTGTAGCTACTCAAAGAGAGCTTTCTGACCGTAGTCAAACTTCCCCTTAATCCTACTCCGCCAGTGGAGGAGGAAGTAGGTGAGAATTCAGACTACTTCCTGGGGAAAGCCCCATCCATATAACTTCTCCAAGAGCCTGTTAATTCCAGAAGATAGATGATAATGAGAAATGATGGTGTGTGTGTGTGTGTGTGTGTGTGTGTGTGTGTGTGTGTTTAGAGCTGACTAAACTCAGTAGAATGAGTAGATAAGCAATTGTGGAGTTTTACAAGCCAAGACTCCAAAAACCTATTCCTGATCTTTTTCCTTCTGTTCATAACATTATTTCTACGGAAAGATAGAGTCTGTGTTCTTGACTTATAGATACGCAACTAGAATATAGCCAGGGTTGTACTAATAAATATCATCCCTTACCCTCACCCAGATTTTGAATCATGTGAGAAATAAAACAAAAACTATGATAACTGGACACAAAATATCATGTATTTTGGAGAATGTGGCTTAGGGCTTCCTAATGCTGACACCTTTTCCTCCCAGGTACAACAGTTGTGAATGTTTAGGTTCTCTTGCAGAAGGCAAAAGGCAGGATCTGAGGTGAACATTCCCAATGTATTCTTCTGAAATAACTCACTTCATCTCACTTAGGGGAGAAGGAATAAAGGCATGCCCAGAGACCAGGAGCATGACACTCACTGAGTCCCCTCCACAATCCAGGAAACAGCAGCGAGAAGGAAGAAGCATTTCCCTTAATGAGAAGCTCTGTGTATCTTGTGTCTATAATTTGGGGGTGTTGCAAGCTGATGTGGTTTAGTTAGGAGGGGGCATAAAAAAGGATGATTGCTGGTTCATACCGTGAGGGATGCCTGACTTTCTCATTGACTGTGTTTTTCCAGGTAAGACCATGGATGAGTAAGGCAGGCAGGTGTTTAGTAGGCATCCATCCCTTCCTGGTCACTCTGCAATTTATGCTCAGCCCAGAAGTGATACAGAAAACCAGACTAAATATTGACACTGTTGTAATATAATGGCATTAGCAGTCATTGGCTCCGTGGGTCCTACTCTCTTGATATCTTGAACCCAAGACAAGATAGAGCAGTGAGCTGTTCCTCATTCAGGAGACAGGATTTGAGACCCTGCAGCTAATTTTATGACCTCAGGCCACTTTTAAAATTTTCTTAGATTCCTGGTTAGCCTTTATAAAGTGAATGTAAATGCCTTTATAAATGCCATGTAAAAATGGCAAAGGGAGGCCATCTTTGCAATACATGTGTAAAGAGGTCTTGCAACTCAAAAATAAGACAACATACAACTCAACTTAAAAAATGGGCAAATAATTTGAAAAATATTTTACAAAAGAGGGGATAGGCATGGTTAATAAGCACATTATAAGATGCTCAGGGGAGGGAGGTTTAAGGAGAGTAAATGGTAATGGGAAAGGGTACAATAAAAATCAAAAATAAATAAATAAAAGTTATCACAGTGCAGGAAAAAAAAAGATGCTCAGTGTCATTTGTCATCAGGAGATGCAAATTATAACCAAAGTGAGAGTATGTAGCATACATACCTACCCTTTGGAATGCTTAACATTAAAAGACTGATAGTAACAAAGTGTTGGCAAGGGTGAGTAGCAACTGAAACTCATATGTCGCTGATGGGAATATAAAATGGTACAACTATGGAAAACAGTTTGATGATTTTTTAAAAGTTAAATGTATTCCTACAATATGATGAAGCCATATCACTCCTGAGTATTTACCCAAGAGAAATGAAAGCATATATCCACACAAGGACATGTACATAATTACTCATAACACCTTTTTTTTGTAATAGTTAAAAAACTGGAAACAAGTCAAATGTCCATCAACAGATGAATAGATAAACCATGGTATATCCAGCATATCTATTATTACTATTCAGAAATAAGAAAAAACTATTAATACATATAACATGAATGAATCTTAAAATAATTATGCTGAGTGAAAGAATCCAGATCAAAAAGTAAAACCCCAAACCCAGTACATCTGTATGATTGCATTTATATAAAATTCTAGAAAATGCAAACTAACCTGTAGTGACAGAAACCAGATCAGTGGTTACCTCAGACTGGGGATGTGGGGAAGGATGGACACAAGAGAATGTTTGGGGATCATGAGAATGTTTGATATCTTGATTACAGTGATACTTTCATGGCTGTATGCCTATGTGAAGACTTTAAATAGTACTTGCATTTTACTATACATAAATTATACGTCAATAATATTGTAAACGAAAGAAGAAAGGGAAGGAATGCAGGAAGGAAGGAAAGAAGGAAGGAAGGAAGGGCTGATATATACAGTAACATGGAAGAATTTCAAAATGATTGTGCTGAGAAGGAGACACCAGACATATAGTACACACTGTATGACTCCATTTTTATACAATTCTAAAAAAAGCTAACTACTTTCTAGTGACAAAAAGCAGATCAGTAGTTGCCTGGGTTTGGAGGTAAAGGGAGGAATAAACTGTGAAGGGGCAAGAGAAAACTTCAGGGTGCGATAGAAATAGCTGTATCTTGATTGTAATGGTGGATTCACATGTATATACATCTATCAAAACTCATGGATTTATCTACTGATGCAAATTATATCTACCTCAATAAAGTGACTTTTAAAAGAAAAAAAAAGATTTTTTTAAAGGCTTTTGTTTAACTTCTCATGCCAGGAATCATTCAAGTTAAGAAAACAGCACAAAACGTGGGTCTGAGAGGTATCTTTGCTCGGGGAAGGAATGTAAACGGGCCTCTTAGCTTGATAAGCCAACCCCAAATCCCATTGCTGAATGGAGACTTTTGAGACAACAAGAAAGTAACCTGCTATGTAATAATATGAAAAATTTTGTTTTTATGAAGGTCAAGGTTAAAACTCTGGCTAATATTCACAAGGTGTTAATTGGCTTTGTTCCTCAGGCTGGGGCTACACCCAGGGGGAGTTGGGGTCCTGAGTTTTAAAGAGGGATGACTGGATTAAGAAGATCCTCATCCAATGGATAAAGCTGGTTCCTGAAATGGGGTGAGAGGTCAGGGGCTGAGGAGCAGCAGGTAAGTAGAGGAACCAGGAGGTGGCTACATGAGCAGTGAACAACCAGGAATGAAGAGATGGAGTCATTTGTTTTCAGTTTTTCTCTTTTCTACACTGTATTTCCCCTTCCTTGACCTCTCACCCACAAGCCTGCAGTAAACTTAGGTTAAATACCACAAAAATTGATATTAACTGTGTTTGAGGACATTAATGGGGGTGGGAGAGGGTTTGAGGAGGCTGGGAGGCTGTGGCCAGGTAGTGTGATCTGTGGACAGCGCCGAAGCTTGGAGACCAAGTTGCTGGATGTGACCATCTGAGAGGCCCAGAGCAGTGATCCACAGTGAAAGGGGACAAGAACTAACAACACACAGGGGAAACATGTAAGCACTCCTCAGGGACTCTTGGAACCTCGGGGTGGGGGAGAAAATGGATTTCCTGGATCAACGGCGGCAGGGGGGGCGGGGGGACTGAATCACAGATGGTAGCACTGGTGTTAAGGAAATGGTGACCTCCTAAAAGGGGGTAGGTTGGGGACGTTTGGGCTATAAAGAGATTAACTGCCACCACCTGCCACCACCACCCCACCTCTCAAGGGTGTTTGAGTTCTCCTGAGTTATTTTGGACTATGAGTCAGAAAAAGTTCATAAGGCTAGGTTTATCTCTTCTATCTGAAAAATTCAACTGAGACCTAGAGTATATGACCAACCTTAAGGAGTAATTGCCTTTGGCTGATCTGACGTCAGTTAATGACTGGACTTTGTAACTGAAAGAGAGTTAAAACTAAAGATAGCTGGGGTGGGGGGAACCATTTCCTCCTTGGATTACCTAGCAAGAAGATCTAAAATGCAAGCCTTCGTTCACCTCACTCTTTTCTCCCTCCTTTTTGTAATTGTCTCAGGTAAGGAATATTTTAAAACTTTATATTCTTTTAATCATGTTTGTTTTGTTTGAGGTGGAATCAATAGGCTTTAGCTACTAATTCCCACAGCCCAACAGATGGGCTATATTGTGGATGAAATTTCCTCTCCAACTTCGCTCAGACACAAGGCATTTCAGTCTGTGATGAAGGTAGATAGAACAGTAGTAAGGAGGCCTCTGGACTAAGAGTTGGGGTTCAGCAAACCAGAGATTTGTCCTTAAGAGTTCCTGAGGCCAGAGAAGCATGACTTGGTAGGTTCCAACGGCTCTGTGCCCTGCTCTTTGACCTCCATATGTCGTTTGGGCCCTAAGGCACTGTAGGGACCTGGTTTAATCTCTGCTTCTGCCATCAGAGTCCTGTGCCCCCTTATATGTGGGAATTGAAGGTTCCCCCCCACCCTGGTAAACCACTTAATCCCTCTGAGTATTGGTTCAGTCTTCTATTAAATGTGTCTCTCATATCCATGTCCCAGGTCCTGCCAGGCAAAGGGTAAGCCCTTGATAAATGAGAATAGTAGGAATAGGAGTAGCAGCAGTCAAAATGACTGGCTGGTAGACTATTTCCTCTTTTAAAATATTTTTTATTATATTTTATGGATTATGCTATTACAGTCATCCCAATTTTCCCCCTTTGCTCCCCTCCACCCATCTGCCCCCCCACCCTCTACTCACTGAGGCAATCCCCACACCATTGTTCATGTTCATGGGTCATGCATATGTGTTCTTTGGTTACTGTTTCCTATACTGTACATTTTTTCTTTTTCTTAAAGATTTTATTTATTTATTATTAGAGAGAGGGGAAGGGAGGGAGAAAGGGAGGGAGACAGAGAGGGAGAGAAACACACATCAATGTGTGATAGATACATTTATGAGTTGGTTGCCTCTCTTACACCCCCAGTGGGGACCTGGTCCATGACCCAGGCATGTGCCCTGACCAGGAATTGAACTGGTGACCTTTTGGTTTGCATGTCTGTGCTCAATCCACTGAGCCACACCAGCCAGGGCCCTATGCTGTACTTTACATTCCTATAACTATTATGTAATTACCAACTTGTACTTCTTAATTCCCTCACCTTTTTTACCCATCCCTGAGACCCCCTCCCACCTGGAAACCATCAAATGTTCTCTGTATGTATGATTCTGTTTCTGTTCTGCTTGTTTGTTACTTTTTGTTTTTTAGATTCAATTGTTGATAGATGCATTTGTTGTCATTTTTTAAAAATATATTTTATTCATTTATTTTTAGAGAGAGGGGAAAGGAGGGAGAGAGAAGGAGAGAAACATCAATGTGTGGTTGCTTATCATGTGCCCCCTACTGGGGACGTGGCCCACAACCCAGGCATGTATCCTGCCTGGGAATTGAACCAGTGACCCTTTGGTTCTCAGGCCCATGCTTAGTCCACTGAGCTATACCAGCCAGGGTTATTTGTTGTCATTTTACTGTTCATATTTTTTATATTCTTCTTCTTTTTAAAGAAGATCCTTTAACATTTCATATAATACTGGTTTGGTGGTGATGAATTCTTTTAGCTTTTTCTTGTATGGGAAGCTGTTTATCTGTCCTTTAATTCTAAATGATAGCTTTGCTGGGTAGGATAATCTTGGTTGTAGGTAAGCTTTTCATCATTTTGAATATTTCTTGCCAATCCCTTCTAGCCTGAAAAGTTTCTTTTGAGAAGTCAGCTGATAATAAGCTGGGGGTGGCTCCCTTGTAGGTAACTAGCTGCTTTTCTCTTGTTGCTTTTAAGAATCTCTCTTTGTTTTTAACCTTTGGCATTGTAATTATGATATGTCTTGGGGTGGACCTCTTTGAGTTCATCTTGTTTGGGACTCTGCTTCTTGGACTTGTATGTCTATTTCCTTCTCCAAGTTAGGGACATTTCCTCTCATTATTTTTTTAAATAGGTTTCCAATTTCCTGCTCTCTCTCTTCTCCTTTCTCACACCCCTATGATACGAATGTTGGTATGCTTGAAGTTTTCCCAGAGACTCCTTACACTATCTTCATTTTTTGGATTCATTCTTCTTGAATTCTGTTTGGTTATTTTTTGCTTCCTTATATTCCAAATCACTGAATTTATTATCAGTCTTATCTACTCTACTGTTGATTCCCTGTAAATGGTTTTTTTATTTTAATTAGTGTATCCTTCATTTATAACTGGTTCTTTTTAATGGATTCTATGCCCTTTTTTTATGCTGTTAAAGTTCTAAGTTCACTGAGCATACTTATAACCGTTTTATATTTTTATAGTGTTTTAAGCTCTACATCTAGCAGATTGCTTGTCTCCATTTTGTTTGGTTCTTTCTCTGGAGTTTTCTTCTGTTCTTTCATTTGGGCCATGTTTTTTGTCTCCTAGTTTTGGCAGGCTCCCTGTGTTTGTATCTCTGTATTAGGTAAAGCTGCTACATCTCCCAGGCTTGGTAGTGTGGCCTAATGTAGCAGGTGTGCTGTAGGGTCCAGTGGCACAGCCTCCTGTATCACCCAAGCTGGGTGCTCAAGGTGTGCCCACTGTGTGGGCTGAGTATATCCTCCTGTTGTAGTTGAGCCTTCAGTGCTCTTGACACATCCAAGGTCCGCCACCACCTGTGTTCAGTCTATGGTCACACAGCATAAGCTACAAAGTGACCCAAATATTGGTGCTACTTTTGCTGCGCTTGGAGGTGCCCAGGCAAGGCCTAACTGTGACCAAGGCTGGCTGCTGCTAGTGCCAGACCTAGGGCCACTTAGGAAGAGGTACAGGGCTCACTGAAGCCAGATGCTGCTTGTTTGAGATAATTTAAGAAAATCTGAAACGTAGGCCAAAACAAGCCATTCATATGGAAAAGCCACTGGTTGGGTGTGCCCGAATGTTGGTTGGGACAGGGTCTCAGGGAATCCCCAGGGTGGGGCAAACAGTGTGAGCCAGGTTGACAAGTGTCAGATATGGTGCCTGCCTGCTGGCTCTGTAGCTCTGCCGGAGGAGGGCTCAGAAAAGGAATAATGGCCTCTGCCAGTACTTCTGTCTGGTAAAAAGCTGTCCCTTATCTCTTGTCCTGGTTCCAGACAATGCAGCTTCTCCCCTCATGTCTCTGATGCCTTTTAAGCTGCTGCCTCCAGGCAGGAGCTGAGAGGGAGTGAGTCTGAGTAGGTCTGTGCTTGGGCCCTTTAAAAGGAACTGCCAGGGATTCCAGCAGTTTCTGTCTTCTACAGCCTCAATCCCTGCTGGTTTCTGCAGCCAGAAGTTATGGAGACTTATCTTCCTGACTCTGAAACCCTGGGCCGGGTGCCCCCTTGTGAGACTGAGAGCCCTTGTTTCTGACATATCCCTCCCAGTTTTTATCTCCCACATTTTTATCTATGGCAGTGGAACCAGTTCATACATGTCTCTGCCCCTCCTACCAGCCTCAGTGTAGTTTGTTCTTTATTCTGTAGTTTCTGATGGTTCTGAATGATGGTTGTTCTATAGTTTAGTTGTAATTTTATGTGGTTGTGAGAGAAGGTGAGTTGTGTTTACATATGCTGCCATCTTGACCAGAAATCTGGACTCCTTTCTTGCCCCCGGAAGAGCAATTGCTAATCTCTTAGGAATGACTGCTTAAGCCAGTCCCTGTTCAGGTGGAGAGCCAGGGACTCAGACCCAGGAGGAAATCAAGTAGCCTTCTCATCACTTTTCCATATTCAAATGTTTAGAAATTGCTTTCTCGTTTTTCTTAATGATTTTTTAACTGATTGTCTATGTCTGAGTTCTTAATGACAATAAGGGTTCTAGGCATTTACTACCCCATATGTCCAAGGCATCTTAACAGTTAAAAAAAAGGCAACTTTGATGATCACCATAGCCCTTAGGGCAAAGACCATCTCTATTCATTCTACTCTAAATAAAGTTCCCATGTCTAAAATTATTAATGGGTAAATGTTACTAGAAAAATATTTTTGGAAGAAGTTTAATACACACTTAATGAGGTTTTTTAAAAATTTCATCATTCTTTAAACACATTCTTTCCCTTCTCTCCCTCATATCTATCAACAGCTAAAACGCCAAGTAATGGAAAATTCTGGCAATTGCCTTAAACTGTTAAAAGACAAAGGAGTTCACTTCCAGGTTGTAACAGCGCCACCTGGTGACACTTTTAATTGTCCTCACTGAGGACTACTCAGGAATATTAAGCCCAGATCGACAATTCTGCAACTACAGGCACAAATACTACTTCTTGGTGCTCATTAACTCTTTGTCATATTTTTAATAACATTTTCCAGTTTTGTCTAGTAAATTTTTAATCTGATCTATTGTGGGGATTTTTGGTGTGTGTTTTTGGAATTAGTCACGTATTTTGGTTTTTAATACGGTCAACTACACAGTAAGTTCTCATCTAACATTGTAGATAGATTCTACAACTTAAAGCAAAGTGATGCATAATGAAACCAGTTATACCATAGGTTAATTGATACAAACAATAGTTAAGTTCCTACAACATTGCACCAAAGTTATAGCAAAAAAGATGTTGAATGAGAACAATGTTATTTGAGGACATATTGCATTTATTTTTCAGAAAAGAATTAATTGGGTACCAATTACAGCTGACCCTTGAACAACACAGGTTTCATTTTTTAAATCCGAGCATAAATGAACTCACGCAGTTCAGACCTGCATTTTTCAAGGGTCAACTCTTGTATTAAATAATAACAATTGCCATTATATATTTAATGTTCAATCTTCTGAAACTTGATATCTTTGTTCCTCATACCCAGGCGCCGGCAACCCGACCACCGCGCCCGCCGGTGCCACCACTCCCGCAGGCCCCGGCAACCCGACCACCGCGCCCGCCGGTGCCACCACTCCCGCAGGCCCCGGCAACCCGACCACCG
>CM052539.1:98584591-98626303 GCA_028533065.1 Trachops cirrhosus
CAGTGACTTCCAGCAGTGTCACTTCGCTAAAGACTAGCAACCCAAACCCTGATACCACAAGTAAGAGTGACTCCCGCAAAAACACCGCACTAAGGAGTCAGGTTTGTGGAGGGTGGTAGGCAAATATGCTCTACTGGAATAGGGAAGAGCATATAAAGGGACGAAAGGTTTCCTGGGATATGAAACCTTGGAATTAAAAAATCCGAGTAAAAAAGGCTAGCAGTGTTGTCAGATCCTAAAAAATTACCCACAGTTCCATTCTGTTCTCCTTTCTTTACTAACCATCCTACCTCAAGCTATTTGTTTGACATAAAATATTTTTATGAACTTGGACTTTATAAAAACTATTTCTGTAGTTGCCCTCTTCCTGGGAGGTTTTTGGAAAGAGTTTCAGTTTCTCTGTGAAGGTGAGGCCCAAATAAACACCAGCTCTTCAGCCCCACTGGTCTAGCTCCTTTACTTAAAGAAAGACTGGATTCTACCCTGCCTCCTTATCAGATGCTATCAAAAAATAGAACAAGTTGTGATGGTGGCTGATCATTCTGATTGGGAGTTTGAGCCAATTTGTAGAATTTGAGCCCGAGGGATAAAAAGCCAAACAACAGCAGTGCTCAAATAGTCCTGGATATGACCGGGGTCATTGTCCAAAGGACAGATGTTCTGGGGACGCTAACAGTTGACCTCAAGCCAAAGTTATTGAAACAGAAACCACTTGACTCATTTCCCAAAGTGTGGTCTAGAATAGGGGTCAGCAAACTTTATTGATAAAGGCAAACTAGTGCACACTTTAGGTTTTGTGGGCCACCACAGGGTCTCTCTTGCGACTACTCCACCCTGCAATTTTGCCATAAAAGCAGTTATGGTCAATATATAAATGAATGAGCCTGGTTGTATCAACAATAAAACTTAATTTATAAACAAACAAACAGAAGATTGACCAGATCTGGCTCATAAGTTGTAGTTTGCCAACCCCTAGTCTAAAAGAATCCTCAGACCTAGGCTTGAAGGGTCCAGATAAACCCTGCTATTCTCACAAAGGGAAACGGAGGTGCGGCAAGAGCAGCAACTTCCCAAGGTCAAAGAGTAAGTCCTACACTTAGATCTTCTGTCTTCCCCAATGTCCTGAGATAGATCTAAAAAAATGGATGACTAAGCAAATGGATCCAGAGCCTGTATCTAAGACCTTGTTCATAGTCTTTCATGTTTGGAGGGGCCACTCTGAAGGCTAGGTCTAGTGGGACACAGCTAGCTACACAGTCAGCTCTCCTGGAGGCAGGGAAAGGAGCTCTTCGAAGCCATGGCTGCTTCCACAGACCTTTGCTGTGCTCTGGCCCTGTCACTGACTGTGAGGAATGGGGCAAACCACTTTTCTCTGGGCTTCAACTTACTCATCTGTACTAAGGTGTGACTGAAATAAGTAGCCACCAAAACCTTCCAGCCGTAACATATAGTGACTTCATTCCTGGTCCACCAGATAAGCCATGTCTATCCTTTATTGCCAGAGAGAAATCATCCCAGCAGTGACTTGTCTGCTGGGTCCAAAGTAGAGCTTCACTCAGTTTCAGGTTTTGGTTTCCCAAATCATCCTTGCAATGTGATTGAGGCTTTAAAAAAAAAAGCCATTTATTTCACGTAGAATATTGGCTTACATCTTGTCAGAGGGTAACCCTTACTGTTGTTCATGAGATACTACTGCACTATGCCTCCTTTTGTCCCATGCAGCATTTTTTAAAACTCTTTAAAAGAAATTTTAAAAATAGACTTCATTTTTTAGAGCAGGCCTAGATTCACAGCAAAATTGAGAGGAAGGTACAGAGGCTTCCCATATGTCCCAAATACTGCATATGCACAACCTCCCTCGTTGTCAACATCCCAGCCAGAGCGGCATGTTTGTTACACGTGATGGACCTACACTGACATGCCATCCTCACCCAAAGTCCACAGTTTACGTGAGGGTTCCCTGGTGGGGTTGGTACATACTATGAGTTTTGAAAAATGTATACCCTATCTTTATAGCATCACATAGATTATTTTCACTGCCCTAAAAGTCTTCTGTGCTCCACCATTTCATCCTTTCTCCCTCCAACCCCTGGCGACCACTGGTATTTGAACTGCCTATAGTTGTACCTTTTCTAGAATATCATGGAGTTGGAATCACACAGTATGCAGCTTTTCAGGTCAACTTCTTTCACTTAGTCATATGCATTTAAGTTTCCTTCATGCCCTTTCATAGTTTGATAATAATTTAGCACTGAAAAGTTCATTTCTTTTTTTTTCTCTGAATAGTCCACAATTTGGTTGTACCGCATTTTGTTTATCCATTCACCTACTGAAGGACATCTTAGTTGTTTCCAAGTTTTTGGCATTTATGAATAAAGCTGCCGCAAGTATTACTGTGTAGGTTTTTGAGGGGACATATGTTTTTAACTCCTATGGGTAAATAGCAAGGGTCACATGCTAGATCATATGGTAAGAATAGGTTTAGTTTTGTAAGAAATCCCCAAACTGCCTTCCAAAGTTGCTGTACCATTCTGCATTCCCACCAGCAATGCTGCTCCACATTCTCATCAGCACTGGTTTGTTTTATATTTTTAAATAAAAATAAATTAGGCCCATTGTAATGGAAAAAGAAGCTTAAACAGGGTAAAAGTAGATGTGGTAAAAATAGGTGCAGTAAAAACTAAATCTCCCTCCCATCCTCAATCCCTAGGACCCAGATTTCCAGTTTCCTTCCCCAGAGGCCAGTTCTATGGCCAGTTTCTTGCTTCTCCCTCCTTAGGTGATCTACACAAATATAAACATACGTATTTGTGTTTTTGTGTAGTCCCCTTTCTTAATCACAAAAAGAGCATGTTATATACATTGTACCTTATATGTAGATTTTTTTAAAAATCTAGTTCTACCTATAAGTTCATAAGCATTCAGACAACTCTGAAGGTTGCCAGACACTTAATTTACTCAGAAATCAAGGCTCAGAATCATTTCATTTGAAAGAGATGAAGAACATGGCCAGCCAGGATCACCATTTGGCTACCAACCTTTCTTCCTTGACCCCATCTGATCTTTGGAGATAGAAAGGATGCTGCCCCCGTCCTGGTCTGTGAGTCCCAGCCAGTGGTGTAGAAACAATTACAATGTTATTCTTGCCACCTATTCAAATCATCCACTCAGAAAGCCAGAGAGGGGAGTGTCATTTCATTAATTACTCTTACAGTTTTCAGTGACTTAATCCACATTCTCCCCTTAACATCCATTTCCTTTCATTATGGATCTTTATACCATGCATGCTAACATGGTATAACAGCATATAACATACAGTCTCTTTTGGGAGCCTCTTGCCTATTCCTCCCTATAAGACAGTATATACCCCTTCCTTTAAAATATGATGCTTTCTATAAAATAGTTGTGGGAAGCCCTATCTGGTGTTAGAAGATCAGACATCAAGGTTCTAGAAGGTCCTTGAGGCCCAAACACTCCTGACTCCTTGGATTAGAAGACTACTCTGAACACACCCTTCCCCACCAGCCTCTGACCTTTACTGTAGACAAGCACTTGTTCCTGAATTTCAGCAACAAACTCCCCAGATACATTCAAAAATGTGTACCTGTTTCTAGCTTTTCTAAGACTATGCCCTGAAATAATACAACCAAGGAATAGAAAGTGCTCAGGAGGTGGGCATGAGAATGGAAAAGTATGTTTCTGGGTGTTATTTGCTGTTCTGTGGATTTTTCATCTCTTTCTGCTCCATCTCAGGTACTTGCCAAGATGATTCCTGTACCGGTGGCTCTTACTGTGTTAGTCTGAATACATCACATTTTTGCCTGTGTGTAGATGGGTTTTACTATAATTCTTCCAACTGCAAAAAAGGTGAGTTACAAAGGATGAACCCTGCAGAGCTGCATTTCATACCTAAGGTGGAATAGAAAACTTAAACTAATGGCCAAAAGAGCTTGTGGAATACTAGAGAGGGAGGAAAAGTTGGAGGCAACAAAGGCCAGCAAAGTAGAACAATGGCTCCTGCCTTTGTCTCAGTGCAACCAAGTGTGAGTGAAAATGAACCGTCAGGTGTGTGGGCAAGACCTGAAGTTCCCTTCACTTCGCCTGCTCAAGGGAATGGTGTCGTAAGAACAAAATGAGAATGGCGGGCCCTGAAAAAGTGTCCAAAGACTGCACAAAGCAGTGCTGTTACCTGGGGACACTGATGCAGGAGAAGGTGATGTGCCTGAGACCACAGGGTCCGACAAGCCTGCGAGCCTGGTCTTCTGGGTTTGGTCAGTTCTCTGTCATAGGAATTGCTTGCTCCTTAACAGCAAACCCCATTTGTAGAGACTTAAGAGCCTCTCAGGTCTAGAGATGGACTTCAGGAGCAGATCACCATGACCTTGACATAACACTTTTTTTGTTAGATCAGCTATGTGCTATGAAGGTCCAAGGCTGTTTCTTGTGTAATAAGTTTTTATCTGTTTCGTGAATGAGGACTATCCCCCTTGCCAGAGCAGATCAGTTGCACAGAAAACAAATGCATAGCACTGGCCACAGGGATTAGAGATGTTTCAAAAGCCGAAAGGATGTTCTTACTTTTATTACTAATAATCTCATTTCTGGGGATCCTCTCTAAGTAAATGACCCCAAATATAGAAAGTCTTGGGCGTGGAGATGTTCATTGTGACCTTTTTTGCCCCCTTTTAAATAATTAAAATTGCCAAAAACAAAAAATGACTACATCAATAAAGGGAACATATATTTCAGAGGATATTATGCAGTTTTTAAAAATAATAGTTATAAAGACCAGGTAATAATTTGGAAAAGCAATTATTATTTAATAATTAGTAAAGCAGATGTATGATATAAACTTGGAAGTATAATGATATAAACCATGCACAGGGAAAAAAGGACCTGGGAGAAATATAGGTTTCCCTATCTACCTGAAAATAGGTCATTCTAATGAAATCTTTTGTAAACCCAAGTGGCGTAAAATGAAGAAGCAATTGCTTTGGGGCACATCTTCCTAACGGATGCACAAAGTAAGTGGAAATAAAGCACAGATGCTCACAGACACAGTCCAAAGCTGTGGCAGCTGGATGCCGGGATGCCGAGTGCTGGAGCGGGCAGGCGGCTCCCGACGCTCAGAGTGTGTGCTGCCTCGGGCACCTCGCCCCAAGACAGACGCTGAACGCTATTCCCAATTTTCACCTTTTTTCATACAAGCAAGAATTCTCTTAGGATTCCTTTTGGTTGGTGAAAACAAGTCCTACCGTAGGTCTTTCATAAAAGCGCAGAGGCATAAAGTGAACTTTTTGAAAAGTGGGGGATACCTCATACCAAAGTGTTAGGTAGTGTGGGATTTGGGGTAACATTTATCATATATCATCTGGTATATATATTACATATGATATATGTCACATATCATATATTATCATTTATCATCTAGGCTTCCTGTTGTATCATCATATAATGCTTAGAATTTTTTAAAAGTATGGTTTAAATAAAATGAAAATGATCCTGTTTACATTAAACATTACAGAAAGATTCTGCTTGAATTTCAGGAAAGGTGTTCCCTGGAATAATTCAAGTAAAAACACAAAACACATCTGGCCTGGAAAATGAAAAGTCCATAAACTATGAAAACTTATATACGGAGGTTAATAAGTTTGTAAGTATTTTCCAACCTTCCTTCCTGTATAAGTGTTCTTCAGTTACAGAGCATAAAGCTGATATTCCAGTGGCTCACACTGGTACAGCTGTTCCATTGTCCAAATGGCGAGATGTACTCTCACTGGTTGGTAAACAGCAGCTGTACTGAGCCCCTTGGGTAGCCTTGGGCCTCCCCATGACCCTGCACTTCCCTAGGTAATGTCTGGCTCAGCAGAGTGCCATGCCAGACATGTCATTACATAAGCTATTAGAATATTTTTAATGGACAGGTAAGTATAATGATTTTTTTAAAGATTTTATTTATTTTTAGAGAGAGGGGAAGGGAGGGAGAAAGGGGGAGTGAAACATCAATGTGTGGTTGCATCTTGCACACCCCCTCACACAGTGTATGGCTGGGGACAAGGCTGGCAACCCAGGCAGGTGCCCTGACTGGGAATCAAACCAGCAACACTGTGGTTTGCAGGCCAGCTCTCAATCCACTGAGCCACACCAGCCAGGCATTAATGATGTTTTAAAATGAATGCTTTCCACAGAATTGAAAAGTTTTAAAGATGTTCCTTTTCCTCTTTTTACATTCTGATTTGCACACATTTCTATACTAGTATGACTTTTTTAATGTCTGAAAGAGCAACTCCATCTGAATTAACATCTGTTCCTTTTTTCCCTGTTGTCAAAAATATCAACTTGTACAAAAGCTTCTTTTTCTTTTGGTATTGTGAGCAGCTGTGTCAACAGGAGATTGCCATTCTAGAACCACAGCTGGTGGCCCTGGAAGGGGTTGCAGAGGGCATCAGCCAGTGTTTCTCAAAGCTTCATAAGACTTCAGAAACTAAAGTCTTATTTGATGACAATGTCTTTCAATTAGGAACTACTACATCACAAAAGAGTTTCATTATTAGAAATGATAAAATGTAAAAAATGATTGTCCAAACGACTTTGCACATTGTACAGAGGAAACCAGTGCTCATGACAGAACAGCCAGTGCCCAGCTCTGCGGGGATGGACCCCTGGCTGCTGGGGCCCAAGGCTCACCGGGCCCCTTTGTCATACCTCCTGTGCACAATAGGCCGTCTGTCCATGACCTCTCCTCTCATCTTGGATCTACATTCCTATTTGCCTGCTTGGATGAGAGTCGGTACACTGAAGAAGGCAACATCAATATGTTCCTATTTCCAGGGAGCCCCTTAATTTTCTCATGTGACATTACTGGGCAATGGCCACTGTGGCCACTACCCTTCCCAAACTTGCTTTGGGTGTGAGTGTCCAAAAGGCCCTTCCAGCTCCAGGCCTATGCCCTGGTCTTCAGAGACCAGTTTAGAGACTTGATCTCAGTCAAGTCTTTATGGTCCTCGGGGCACCAGGGAGGGGATAGAGCATTCTTATAATTTCCAAGAGGCTGTTAATCCAAAACCGGTATGCCAGAACTCCCTTGCAGCTTCTAGAGATAGGAAAATAGAGACAGTTGATTTTCTTCAGGGTCCTCTTAGCAGACCTTGTAGCTGGGGCAGCCCCAGCTCAGACCCTGAGAAGTCTCCCAGGGTGCATTTTCTACCCAGCGGGCTCCAAATGGATAGATAGTCCCTGATTTGGAGTTCCCCTGTTGCGTGCTATGCCTGGCATTCTGTGTATGATATTTCTAATTCTCAAAATAGCCCTGTGGAGGAGATAATACTATGGTGCCTATTTTGTGGATCAGATGGTCACAGGTCAGAAAAGTTAAGTAACTGACTGAAGGTCACCTAGCTGATGAGGGATAAGGTTGGGATTTGAGCCCAGAGCTGCCTTCTCCTCACTTGCTGACTCTGCTGTGCAGTGGAGGCCAGGTAGGCCTATCTGGATAGTGCCTGCCTTCTTCTCCAACCGTACAGCCCTTGACATCTAGAGGTGTGTATCCCAACATCCTCAAAGGGGGACCTGGAAGAGAAAAACAAAGCACTTTTTCCTATGCCAAATACTAATTGCACAATCTCTTCTTTGGGATTAAGAAAATTAAATGGGCAATGGTTAGCAGGAGAGCTGAGGGACCTTGGAGGTCGTTGAGTTGTTTCTAAGTGGATTTCCAACTCCCTGATGATTTACAGAAATACCAGCTATTCCCAATATTTAAAAGAATTAAGAGGAATATAAACATATTCTGGATAAAGGCTGCCCAGACTAACTAGAACATCAAATTTATTTGAATTTGACTAGAATAAAAGAGAAATTATTTAACATATTTTTAAAAGTATATTTTATTTATTATGCTATTACAGTTTTCCCAATTCTTCCCTCTTTATCCCCCTTCACCCTGCATCCCCCAACCCTCCAGTATCCCCCACTCTTAGTTCATGTCAATGGTTTGTACATATAAATTTTTTGAATTCTCTGTTTCCTATGCCATTTTATCTCTCCCCATCTATTTTATGCCTACCAATTATGCTCCTTATTCTCTGTACCTTTTCCCCACTATTCCTCCGCTCCCCCTCCCCACTGAAAACCCTCCATGTGGTGTCCATTTCTCTGATTCTGTCCCTATTCTAGTTGTTTGCTTAGTTTTTGTTTTTGTTGTTTTTCTTTTTCTTTATTTTTAGGCTCATTTGTTGATAGTTGTGAGTTTGTTGTCATTTTACTGTTCATAGTTTTTTTATTTTCTTCAATTTCTTAGATAAATCCCTTTAACATTTCATATAATAAGGGCTTGGGGATGATGAACTCCTTTAACTTGAGCTTATCTGGGAAGCACTTTATCTGCCCTTCCATTCTAAATGAAAGCTTTGCTGGATAGAGTAATCTTGGATGTAGGTCCTTGCCTTTCATGACTTTGAACACTTCTTTCCAGTCCCTTCTTGCCTGCAAGGTCTCTTTTGAGAAATCAGCTGATAGTCTTATGGGCACTCCTTTGTAGGTAACTGTCTCCTTTTCTCTTGCTGCTTTTAAGATTCTCTCCTTATCTTTAATCTTGGGTTATGTAATTATGATGTGCCTTGGTGTGTTCTTCTTTGGGTCCAACTTCTTTGGGACTCTTTGGGCTTCCTGGAAGTCTATTTCCTTCACCAGATTGGGGAAGTTCTCCTTCACTATTTGTTCAAATTAGTTTTCAATTTCTTGCTCTTGTTCTTCCTTTTGGCACCCCTATAATTCAGGTATTGGAACATGTAAAGTTGTCCCAGATGTTCCTAAGCTTCTCTTCATTTTTTTTGAATTCTTGTTTCTTCATTCTGTTCTGGTTGGATGATTATTTCTTCCTTTGTTCCAAATTGTTGCTTTGAGTCCTGGTTTCCTTCCTGTCACTCTTGGTTCACTGAATATTTTGCTTTATTTCACTTTGAGTATGTTTCATTTGCCCTTTCATCTTTCGACCAAGCTCAATCAGTTCTGTGAGTATTTAGATTACCAGGGCTTTGAACTCTCGTTATCTGAGGTTTGCTGTCTCCTCATCACTTAGCTCTCTTTCTGGAATTTTGCTCTGCTCTTTCATTTGGGCCATATTTCTTTGTCTCAGCACACTTGTTAAGTTGTAAGAGGATGGGACCTTTGGTATTCACCCAGGCAGGGCCACCCTCCTTGCTGCGCTGTGGTGCTGCCTATGGGGGAGGGGCCAGAGAAGGAACAATGCAGCTCACCTTCACCTGCTAGGCTGTAGCCCCACTTTCCAATGAACCCTTGTGTGAGACTAGGAGTTTCTCCCTCCTCTGCAACCCTGGCCGTAGTCCACAGTCGGCTCTGGGTCTCAGTTTCCCATCCAGCCAGCCCCGCCTGTGCTGTCCGTCACCTCCCTGCAGGCTCTCTCTATCAGCCTGTCTTATCGGTCTGGTTGGTCTGGTTGACTGTTCTTTTAATTCCTCGGTTGTTGGAGTTCCATGCAGTTTGATTTTCTGGCACTTCTGGTTGTTTATTGATTTTAGATTGGTTCTTATCCTTCTTTTGGTTGTGCAAGGAAGTGAAGGATTTCTACCTATACCTCCATCTTAGCTGGAACTCTATTTAACATATTTTTAAATTATATTGATTACCATAATCTTTTAAAATGTGGGGTTCCCATGGGGAGAAAAGTTTTAAAAGGTCATGGATCATAAAAAGGTTGTATCAACCTAGTTCAACACTCATATAATAAGTATGGAGAATGGGACCTGAAAATGGGAAGACATGTCCAAGTTCACATGTTTCACATTTAACTTATTCAATATTCAGTCAACCAGTGTTGAACTTTTCATAGAGATTGCACTCTGCTGAGTGCTGTCAGGTAGCAGTGGAGGAGTACGTGTCATAAGAAAGAGAAAACAAACCCAATTCTTGACATCAATGAACTTATGTTCTTACTGGGACCCTCAGCCCACCTCTACCTCATCCTCAGCTTTATCTCTAGCTGCTTCTCTACAAGTATCTAGAGTTGTCTTTATTCTTAGAATACAACTCAAGCCTGATTAGATCCACATTTCAGTTCACAAAGCCATCTCATTTATATACACTGTAGCCCAAATGGTAGGAATTACTGCTATTTCAAGTTTCCAATGAGAAAAGTAAAGGTTTGAAGAAGTTAAATTATGCAACTTATGGGAGACAGTTTCCTTGAACTTCCATAGTAGATCATATCGCTCTATGGCACTTACCTGACTCAACCACGTGGTGCAGTTACTATTTGACCCAGGGCTAGACTTGCCCATCTTTGTAATTTCTAAGTCCTCTTGTGTAATTGCCTTAGAGGCAATTAAAGAAGTGTTCCTGGGGTACATTGATGCATGCTTAACACAGGCATGTAGATTAAGTCTAACAAATATGCAAAATTTTACCATGACTTTAAGAGACAAACTTAATAAGTTAGTCACCTTAATTATACTCTTAATTTAAGAGTCTAATCATTGATTTGTCTATTTTGGGGTTTCATCTTTTTCTTAGGTAACACTGACTTATATTAAATTCTTACTGATTTACAGCAAAAATGACTGAAAGTTGTTAGCATGTCAAGAATAAACAATCTGCTGTGATGAACCATGGATTTAACACCACAGATTTGCTATGATGTTAAAACCTAAATACACTATCACATTCTCCTCCCCCTGGACCTCTGTAATTGTTATTAAATCTGTTCTTATCTTCCATAGTTTGCAGATGTATTTACAAATTCTGATTATGGACAGACTGTAATTCATCAAGTAAGGTAAGTTTGCTATGGACCGATGGGGTACTTTGGAGTCAGGTGTGCATTTGCTTAACTTCTCATCTTCTCTTGAGTTCCCTGTGTAGCATTATGGCCCATCGGGGGGAAGTCACAAGTCAGAGAGGAATGGCCAGTCTGATGTCACACTCACCTTGTTATGTGGATGAGCAGAGTGTAGCCTGGGGACAGCAAGACACTGCCTGTGATTGGCTATTCAGCAATTTGCACACAGGGTCCAGTGCATCACCTGGATTGGTTTGATTGGTTTGATCTCTTGGCTACAAACCACACCTGGCCAAACCCTGGAATGTGCACTCCAGGGGGCCAGGAGGAGAATGAGTGGTTCATGGTCATCTCTTCCCTCGTATGGGGGGAGTGAGAGAGTTAACACCCAAATCTCACATCCCTACAAAAGGGCCAGCAGTGAGCTCTTGCTGCAGTAAGAACAAGCATTCATTGAGCGTATCACTGTACAATGACCAGTGTTAAGTGCTATATAGGGACCCAGAGAGGCAAAGGATTCTCAAGAAGGTCGCGATTTTATTTCAACTTTTACTGACGCACATGGACATACAAGTGCCACTGCCTGAGGAAAGAATGCTCTAGTCTAGGATGAGTGAAATTGTGTAGAAAAAGCAGCCCTGATGTACTCATATTTTATGGTTTTACTATTGTATTTATCTTCATAAGCTTTGTCAAATTCTTTGTGGAATAAGATACAGGGTGTATTTATACTTATAAATTCAGAGAAGGCCTCCTGAAGGTGGTGTGTTTTGAGCTTGTTGGTGAGTGAGGAGCAGGGTGATTGGCAGGCAGACTAATGAGAGGCACAGCACCACGTGGCCAGGAACAGGCAGCAGACAGAGAAGCTGGGCCCCAACTCAGAGGCTCTGAAGATGAAGATTCACAGCGGATGACTGCTGGAGAGCTGGTCATTGTTTCAGGGCGGGCGGTTTGGTGTAGTAGACAGCAGGGAGTCCGTGCTTTGAGCGCCACTGGGTAACACAGGAACAGTGAGGTGTGATGACTTCAGCCAAATCTGTGCTTGAATCCTGGCCTTAGCACGTTCTCACTGCATGAAGGGGCAGCTGTTTTCACCTCTCTGAACATCTCTGCACCTGGGATAATCTGATCAACTTTCCTGGAACTTTGGGAAAAATAAATGAGATAACATTTGAGAGATCGCCTGCACGAAGTGCCTGGCACATAGATGACTTCAACATGTGTTAGTTCCCAACAAATATATTTCCCTTCCAGAATATGGGGCCCTGAAAGTGTGATGGACAGCTGGTCCCACAAGGTCATTTAGGGGCTTCCCTGAAATCGTGGCTCTCCCTTTGTTCTTATGGAGTTGCTAAAACAGAGCCAGGGGTGTTCAGAGGCAAACTTTTCCCTTGAGCTCAGTGTCCTAGTCAGGAACTACTTCCAACACGGGGCTGTGGCCGGGTGAACGGGCCTTAGTCTCACCTAGGAAGACATGTCTTAGACTCCAGTCCAATGTTCTCACCTTTGAATCCCCAAGATCTTTGTACATGGTACAAATATTGGAATTGGAACGATCCTCAGAATTTCTCTAACTCTCAAATCTCTCTTTGGACAGAGGCAGAAACTCAGGCTCAGGAAAGCTATGACTGACTGGCTTTGGGCCACAGAAGGTTGTGGCCATCTTGGGTCTAGACCTCTGGACTCTGAACTCCAAGTCTAGTGCTCTGGTCATTATACTATACCTTTTTGTGTCACTTGAGTACACAGTGGCTCTCCTTAAGTTATGAGTACAATGCCTTGCCTCCTAAACTGGAGTGTAAGCTAACAGATTCTTTGAAAGGATGAATTATGATGGCATTTCTTTCCTAGCCCCACTGTAAATGTATATCATGGATTTCTGGTCATTTTTTAACCGATAAAGAATAACTTCTATCAAGGATGCCTTTTCACTGCCATCTACCTTTTCTACCACCTCCAAATCTGTCATAAATTAATCATGAGAGGCAATTTAAAAGAAAATCTAAAGTCAGTTGGTTTTTTGGACTCCCTTTTTTTGTTTGTTTCTTTGTCTTTTAGAAATTACTAAGTTGAGGAAGTCTTCTATTTCTAGCTTAGGGAGAGTTTTTATCATGAATTAATGCTGAATTTTTCAAATGCTTTTTCCATGTCCATTGATATGATCATATAAGTTTTCTTTTTTAGCCTGTGATGTAATTGATTAAAACAATTAATTTTCTTTTTCTTTTTTAAACTTTTATTGTATTTTTTCCATTACCACCTAGTCCCCTTATACCTCCCTCCCCCACCACAATCACCACCATGTTGTCCATGTCCATGAGTCCTTTTACCTTTTTGCTCAAACCTTCCACCCCTAACCTCCCCACACTGCCCTTTAGCTGTCAGCCTGCTCTCTATGAGTCTGTTTCTATTTTGCCTGTTAGTACAGTTTGTTCATTAGATTCCACATATGCATGAAATCATATGGTATTTGTTTTTCTCTGACTGGCTTATTTCACTTAGCATAATGTTCTCCAGGTCCATCCATACTATCGCAAAAGGTAAAATTTGCTTCTTTTTATGGCTGAGTAATATTCCATTGTGTAGATGTCCCATAGTTGTTTTATCCACTCATCTACTGATGGACACTTGGGCTGCTTCCATCTGTTGGTGATTATAAATAATGCTATGGTGAACATAGGGGTGATTATGTTCTTTCAAAGCAGTGTTTTGGGTTCCTTCAGATATATCCCCAGAAGTGGAATCACTGGGTCAAAAGGCAGATCCATGTTTAATTTTTTGAGTTATCTTCATACTGCTTTCCACAGTGGCTACTCCAGTCTGCATTACCACCGTGCAAGTGTGGTGAGGATGTGGAGAAAGGAGAACAGTGAAAAAGAGTCCTCCTTTCTCCACATCCTCATCAGCACTTGTTTTTTTTTTGTTTGTTTTTGCTTTTGATATATTGATGATAGCCATCCTGACAGGTGTGAGATGATATCTCATTGTGATTTTAATTTGCATTTCTCTGAGAATTAGGGACATTGAGCATCTTTTCGTATGTCTATTGGCCATCTGTATGTCCTCTTTGGAGAAGAGTCTATTCAGGTCCTTTGCTCATTTTTTAATTGGATTGTTTGGGGGGGTTGGTCTTTTGGTGGGGGGTCTGGTGTTGAGTTTTATATGGGCTCCCTTCTGAGGTGATCATTCCTAAAAATGGAATTTGGTTAATGCTTTGGGTTGTGCTGATTGTTCTGAAGAACCAAGGTAGCTATAAACATTTTCCAAGTAGGTTGACTATGTTTTTGAGCTTCTGTATTTATTAAAAAATCAAAGTGGAGTTGAGAGAAAATGCTGTACAGGAGAAGTATGTCCAGAGTCTTAAAAATACACAGCCACAAAACAGATAGAGAGGGAGTTTTTAAAAATCCTTTTATTTCTTTCTCAGTGGCTGTATTATTTGATTCCTTTGGGACAATGAAAGTGTTAGAGCTTGGCCCAGCTGTTGTTAGGGCTCCAAACTGCAGTGCTGATTAGAGAGAAAGAGTCTTACAATGTCTTGTTCATAGCAGACACTCAGTATTTGGTGATATGATTTGGGATAATATGCTCATGTTCCCGACAGCCTCATCCCTCCTTGTTCCAGTTCTCCTCTGGATCATGCATATCCAGGCCCAATCCCTTACCCATTTCACCTGCTGACTTCCTGGCCCTTCCTAGAAGTGACCCAGGCTGCATGTTTGCTTACCACTCTCTCTGTGCACAGGGAGGAACACACACTCCTCTCTCTCCAAGTACAATTCTGAGGTTTAACAGCCTAGGAATAGACTTACTCTTGATTTTCTACAGAAAGTGGCAAGTTACTATTTCAGATGTTACTTGTGCTATTTCTGGTTAGTTCTAGGCTCCTAGATCCTAAAAATGAGAGTTCACAATTGTCCTCCAACAGGACATTGTTTCAGCCATAGATTTCCTCTGAGAACACATTGAATAGAGATCTCTGGGCCATCTTATTGCAACCCCAGTCTTCCATTCTGGGTCCCCAAATTGTGGATATATCTGTGGATCAGGATTGGAATTGGGAAATTTGGGAGTATGGGAGGTTCAAAGACCAATTTGTTGATGCTCGAATTTAGTTCATCAAGTGATGAATTCATTTCATTTTTAGCATATCTGCTCCAGCAAGATCTCAAATTCGTGCTGGTGACGAGGTTGTGAGTGTAACAGTAGTAAACCTTTTTGCAGAAGATACAAAAGAAAATGAGAAGACCATATCTGCTGCAATTCATAATGCAACTTCAAGTAACTCAAACATTACAAACTATACTAGTAAGTACTAAATAATTTTATTCAAAGTTTACCTAACCACCTACCTACCTTTGTGTGAACTTTTTCATCGCATGGAAGAAAGGGGCAAGAAGAACTGGATAACGAATCTGTAGGTGTCTCCGAGTTTCCTTTTTACCAGTCCATCCTTCTACCCTGTCTTCTCTCACTTGGCTTCTACTCCTTTCCAGCCACCCCCAAGTCATCAAACTGGCCAGTTTGTTTCTCTCTTTGGAAGGTAGTCTTGGACAAATAGTCTCTGGACAGGAAAAGATGAAGCAAGGTGAAACAAGAGGACTTTATCCCAAGTTATATCTTTCTAAATGATTGATTTTACCTGTGCTGTTCTGCCTTTAGGAAGACACACAAACCCACAGCATAACTGTAATAGTTCACTTTTGCTGTGTTATAGACCACCCCAAAATGTAGTGGCCTATTTATTTATTGCAATGCCATTATTCAGTGGGTCAGAATTTGGACAGGGATCAGCTGGGCAGTTCTGCAAATCTAGGCCAGGCTTGGCTGATCTCTGCTGGGCTCATTTAAGCAATTGCCATTAGCTGCTGGGTGGGTCAGCTGACGTCTGACAGATGTTAGATGGTTCAACTATTTGGTTTGTCTCTGCTTCACATGGTCTGTCATCTGCCAGCAGGCTGATCCTAAAGGGTTTCAAGAGCAGCAAGAGGGTAGGTTTCAATGAACAGATATTTCTCAAGTTTCTGCTTACGTCACATTTACAACAGTCCTAATGGCCAAAGCAGTTCATGTGACCAAGCACAGTCTGCCAGACTGTGGGCACGGATGGGTACAGGAAGGCATAAATGAATTGACACTATTACAGCAGTCATCAGAAGTTCCTCATCTCAGAGACACTTGTTAAGGCCAGTCCTAGTGGCAACTTTGTGTGACTGGTTCTCAGTCCTGGTTGCCAAATCCAAAGGCCTCTAATAAGGCACAATTGACTTGAGTTGTCCGTAGCATTTGCCAGTGATACCCTTCCCTTCCTGAAGTCTTCTTCTCCCTGGGCCTCCACCTACCATTCTCTTGATCCCCTTCCTGCCTCCCTCATCCTTCTTTGTTCTTCTAAGACCCTTTTTAAGCCTCTTACATTTTTGCTTCCTAATGATTGTAACCTCATTGGCCTAGTGTGCCAACTTCCTTCTCTTTCTAAAAATATAAACAAATCCTGTTCATTTATAGTTTTTCAGCACCTTTTTTCCTTCTTGAAGATTTCACAGAGATTCTCGCTATTCTCTCAGGACCTAGGATGTATATGCTCTGATAAAACACTTAAAATTCTATCACAAAAGATGGGACTCCCCTGCACTGCTCTCTCTCCTTGGGCTACAGTCCATTTAGCAATGTCCATCCAATCTTTTTCCATCTAAGTATCGTTTCCTGGCTGAAGAGGCTGGGGGGGAAGAATTGTAGAGCCATTCTATCATGTTATCTGCCAACGTTACACCAGCCAAGCTTGGCCTTTCCAGGAGCCTCCCTAGCATCAAACACACATGCTCGTGCACACGGGCACACACACACACCCACACCCCTCTTCATTTGTTTGTCTATTTTTTCACTTTAACCCTTTTCTCTTTGTTATTGGATTTTATTGTTGTTATTTTGGGTTTTGTGGGAAACATGAGCTCATTTGAGGCTCTAGAATTTCTCTACCACATTTTTAATATTCTGTCTTTGGTTATAAGGCCTTCTTTCCATGTTCTGTGTATGTCTTATTTGACAGCTTCCTGTGCAAACCATGGCAGTTTCTTAAATTACCACATCCTCTTCCTACTTTTTTTTTTGTTTTTATAGCTCATTTAGCAGCTACACTGCTGGAATTACATTTTCAGACTTTCTGACCTTCTTGAACTATTTCACCTTCCAGAGTCTCATGCATCAGAATTACACCTTTTCCTTTCTGAACATTTTAATTTTTACTCTGTGAAACAAATCTCTCTCTGGCTATCACTTATTTCTTATATTCCAAGGGGACCATTACTTCTACCTGCCAATCGATTTCTCCTTGGGTCAGAATTGGTACAGAGTTGCAATTCATGCAGTCAGAACCTCTACTCCCTGGAAGAAGAAATTGTCAGCAAGGCAAGACAAACCTTGTCATGCATTCTGCTTTTGACTAAATGAGACTTCCAGCAAGTGTGAGGAGGTTTGAGGGTCCCCATCAGCATGGAGACTGACTTAGCATGGTTGCTGGTTAAAAATAACCAGTGAATTCTTCAAGATAAAGTTGGGGATCCCTGTACAATTCTCTCATTTTGGCTGTCCTTCATAATTGCCTTGACTCTAACCCCTGGCATAGTTGAAACCATTTGTCCTCATTTCTAAGAATTACCCTCTTTTGACAACTCCTCTCAACATCTCTCCCCTCTGAGACCAGGCATGCACTCATCAATTCATTAATAAATTTCCAAACAGTGCAGGTTGGAGGGGGCCAGTAAAGCATGAACCACCCAGCAATGGGAAAGAAGAGGCTCAGAACTTTTAGGGAAAAAGCACCTTTTCCTGCTTTTTGCTTCTGCTACAAAGACAGATTCTCTCTTCCATGTCAAAAGCTATAGATTCTTTTTCTTTAGACAGTTAATTGGAGGCATTTTTTAATTAGCAGGGGATGAAAGAAGGTTTGTTACAGGTCTGGGATGTTTAGAAGAGAGTAACCACATAATTGTTCTGCCTCCTCCTATTGTCTCCCCCTAATCTAGTCTCAGATTCATCTTTTTATTCCAAATGCCCTCTGACCTGCTTCTAGACTAACATTCTTTTTAAAATTTATTTTTAAATTATAATTGACATACAATATTATACTAGTTTCAGGTGTACAACATAGTGATTAGACATTATATACCTTATGAAGAGATCACTCAGTTAAGTCTAGTACACATCTGACACCATACATAGTTATTACAATATTATTGATTATGTTCCCTGTGTTGCACCGTGCATCCTTGTCACTATTTTTATAACTTCTTAATCCCTTCAGTTTTTTTATTCACTCCTCCAATTACCCTCCCTTCTGGCAACCATCAGTTTGTTCTATCTATAAGTTTGTTGCTGTTTTATTTGTTTATTTTATTTTTTACATTCCAGATATATGTGAAATCATATGGTATTCATCTTTCTTTTACTGACTTATCTCACTTAGCATAATATCCTCTAGGTCCATCCATGTTGTCACAGATGATGAGATTTGTATTCTTTTCATGGCTGAGTAGTATCCCATTGTATATATGTACTACCTCTGTATCCATTCTAGAGTAACATTCTTAAAAGATTGCTTTCTCATGCTATGCTTCTGCTCAAAATCCACCAATGGATTCTCAGGCTTGTAGGATTAAAGTCATTGTCCTGAGCCTGGCATTCAAACCCTGCTGCACCTATAAATGGACGAAAGAATGATTATTTGTTGAGACTCCTGCATTGGGCTTGCATTTATATTAGTTCATTCAGTTCTCACAATGGTCATGTGAATCAAGAATTATTCGTCCCATTTTATAGACGGAGGGAACTTGAACCCACCAAAACTCAAATGACTGAACAGAGAGAGCCCATTGCCAATAATTTGGCACAGCCAAGAACTCTCTTTCTTCCTCTTTACCACAATGCCTTTTCCCCCACCCAAATACAACACCACTACTCCCTGATAAGAATTCTCTGCTTCTTTTCATGCCTCATTTACTCTTCTTAGAAAGGCTTTGCCTCTCCTTTGACTATTTAAATTTTCCCTATCTTTTAAGACAACCCAATTCCCATCTCCTCCACATGTTACCTTTAATACTTCAGCCCTTGAATTCCCATTGTACTTAAAGTCTGAATTATGAGGTGATTGAAGCAAAAATTCTCTATGGGTTCAAACCTGTAACTTTAAAAAAAGTGGGACCCAAAAGTTATATAGCTACTGTGTCCCTTATAGAACCCAGCACAGAGTTGGGTGTGAAAGAGATCTTAAACTTGAACCTGATAGCACTGCTTTGGATTGAATTAATTTGAACTGAATACCGTAAGGAAATAGTCATGAAAAAGGATTGGAGAGTTGGAATTTATAATCCCAGATTGTAATTTATTAAATCCTAAAACTTATTAAAAGGCAATTATAACAACAATAGAGTGGGGACTTTTACCAGTTGCTTTATCCACACTATCTTGCTGAATATATTTTTGAATTATTTGTGCCCTTCAGACCAAGATCGGTGTAAGTTTTATGGTTGCAAAAACGGAAATAACTGCAGCAATGGTTTTCAGTGTGAATGCCAAGACGGGTATGAGAGACCTGACCCATACACTGCTACATGTCTTCGTAAGTATTCCACCTGCTTCTAAATGTTCTTCACAACTCCTACCCCTTCTCCTTTCACATTTGCAAAATACAGGCTTTACTACTCAAGGGTCCATGTGCATTTCAGATTCTGAGGGATGTGAATTGTGGCTTTAGGCACATGGACTGAAGTGTGGCCTTGGCTGCAAGCCAGTGAGACAGCCCATGAGCATTCACAGGGGGTATATCACGTGCACAGCCAATGAGACCCTCATTTGACCTAGAAAAAAATGTGAAAAAATTGTATTCTGTGACATATCACTTTGGGGCTGAAGAGGTTGTTTCTGAAAATTACCCAGAAATCACTCTGTTTTGAAGCTTTAAGTCGGAAGTGTCCTTATGCCTGCAACTCAAAACCCAATACGCAGTGCCTGGTGAAGGACAATGGGAGCCCTGATTGCGTGTGCCTGGCGGGCTACAAGAAGTATGATCACGAGAAATGTGAAGCGTAAGAGAAATCATTCCTTTATTGTCTTACCATAGCTGGAGCTTATGCATGGGGTAAAGGATAGAAAGGAGAGAGCTTGCAACATGGGGTTAGGGTCAGGAAGTTGGTGTGCTGGCATAGGTGTAGAGCATCATCATCATTATCATCAGCATCATCATCATCAGTAGTTTTGAACATTCTTTATGTGCTAGGAACCATACTACGTAACACCTCTCACACAACAACAGTCAGAAATGTATTAGTTCCCCATTTTCAAGTGCAGAAACTGAAGCTCAAAGAATATAAGTAATTTGCCCCCGCTCACAGGGCAGCAAATAAGTGGCAGAGCCACATGGCCTTGCAGTCTGAGAGGGTCCCACTAGGTTCCATGTCCTGGGGTTCAGCTTTGCCTGAGTTGCCAAGTATTCATGGAACTCAGGGGATGGAGTGTTCAGTCAGTAGAAAATGACACCATAGGGGATTGTATAACCACCAGCCCCACAACCTTCCAGAGCTCCATGAAAGATGCTCAACTAGAGAACGGGACTGTAAGAAAGAAAAGAGAAAGAGGAGAAGGAACAGGGCGGAGAGAATGAAAGAAAGATGTAAAGGAAGACCTGGACGTTGGGTGGGAGTTCTGACATGCTCCCACATGCTCTTTACCATGCTTTCCTGTGATGGATTGTATTTCAGATGTGCCTTTGGTTACAATGGAGTTAACTGTGAAGACAGTGAGTATACAAGTCTTGCTTCATTGTTAAACACCTGAAAAACATTAATCACATTCAGAATTCAATCCAGTCCCCCGAAGTCTCTGGCTCTCTTCATGAAGAGGGAGAAAATCTGCCTGCAGTTTGTCTTCTCAGTCCTGCCGTTCCATCTGTCCCATCCCTGAGTCACAGGCAGCAGTACCCTTGTTACAGGAACTCCCAGAACTCAGCCCAGGAGGCGGGCTGGCACCTCAGACAAGCCCCAAGTCAGCCCAGGGTGTCTTAATGTTCTGTTCATTTTCTACATTAGGTTAAATATGCATTTTCTGCTACTAGAAAGGATAAAATACCAGTATATGTGGTTGTGGGAGAGCAAATCTAGAAATGAGACATTCAGATATTGAAATCTCATTGTTTCAGAGCTATTTAGTAGTTTGAGATGTGTTGCAAATTCAGTTGCCTTGTTTCCTCCCATAGCCCACACCTACCAGATTGGGACAATGCTAACTTTATATTTTAAATTATTTTATATTTAAAATTGTACCCAATGAACTAAAGATCAGTGCTCTAAGATGAAGGAAATATGTCTGCTGGCCTCCCGGCCAGCCCCTAAGTTAGTAATGAGAAATGCTCTCAATTTCTACTGTGTTTTGTGGTGAGGCTGGGTTTGCTAAACCATTTCTTCCTCCTGGGCTTTCACCATCCACACTGATAAAATGAGAGGTATGGGCTGGATGACCTTTGAGGTATTTTCCAGACTTAAGTCCTGTGGCCCCACGAGTCCTCGTTGGAGGTGGCACACAGGACAGTCGTGTTGCAGAGACAAGTTGTCTAGAGAAGCACTATCTAATAGAAATGCAATGTAAGCTTCATGTTTAGTTTCAAATTTTAAAATTCTAAGTAAATTTTTAAAAGTAAAAAGAAACAGGTGAAATTGATTTTAATAACATTTACTTAATATTTCAAAACAATTATCAATTCGACGTGTAATCAATATAAAAATTATTCACAATATATTTTACAGCTTTTTCAAGTGTGTTTGAAGTCCACTATGTCTGTTACACTTCCAGGCCATTTCATAGCTGTATTCCAAGTGCTCAGTAGTGCTAGACAGCAGAGCTAGACAAGGAGATGGGTGGTAATGAACCTCCGGGCTCTTCCCTCACCAATTCTGTGGAGCCATTTCCTAGCTCCACCATTAGTGACAATTTAAATTCCCCCAGCTTATCATTCAGGTCAGGTGTGACAGGCCCGCAACGGGCAGGAGGGGGCGTGGTCCTGGGTTGTGATCTGCCCCCAACAAAGCCCAGGAAGCCCCTGCCACCGCGGCCTCCTTTGCCTGTGTGGCCTTTTATCTGGCAAGGCTTTCTCTTCTGATTGGGTTCTAAAGATACAGTTGGGGTTTGGAGGTGAGGGGTGGGGCTTGGAGGTGAGGAGGGAGGGTTGAAGGAGGTGAGCTACCCATCCAACCTGGCCCTGAAGGAGTCAGAGATGAGAGCCACCAGTCCTCACAGCCAGGTGCCCCTGGGAACACACATACCTGTAAGGCAGACAGTCAGTGGCACCCTGTTTGTGGATACTGTGCCTACTCCTCTCCGCTCCCTTTCAGACTTTCAGCTGATTCTCACCGTCCTGGGCACCATTGCTGGCATCCTCATTCTTGGCATGGTGATCGCACTGATCTTCATGAGGTATGGAATGGAAATGTCCCTGTCTTGGGGTGCAGCAGTCACCAGCATGACAGTCTCGTTCTCAAATACACACGGTCTTTCCCAGGCAAGAGAAAGGAAGTAAGACGAGGCTTCTCTAAAACCACTGAATTTTTTTCTTACCTTCTGATTGTATCAGCTCTACATGATCACTGAAGAAAGTCTGGAAAAGAGAGAAATGTATAAAGGAGCAGAATTAAAAAACACCCATAAAACCTATCACCCTGAGGCAACTAACATTTTGAAATATATCCTTCCAGGTTTTTCTCTATCTTTTCAAAGGATATTATGTACATAATTTTGTATCCTCTTTGTTTCAAAAATTGTTTAGGTTATTTTTGCTTAACACTATTATGTGACATAGCAACCATTTTCTTATGTCGTAAAAACTCTTTGTTAACAAAGGTCATTTTCATGGAGTCAGTCCCCTGCCCAAGACCCTGCTGCAAATGATCGAAAATCAGCCTCATCTGGAGCACCCTGGGTTTTATTTAAGTGAAACATTTGCTCTGTATGGCCACTTCTCAGCTAGCAGCCTTAAGTGCTCTTCTTAAGAACTGAAGTAGGTTTCTTAGAAAAATTCCATACTGTTTTCCACAGTGGTTGTACCAGTCTGCAATCCCACCAACAGTGTACTAGGGTCCCCTTTTCTCCAAGCAAAATAAGCCAGGCGGTGAAAGACAAATACCATAGGATCTCACCTTTAACAGGCACCTAAACAACAAAACAAACAAGCAAAATATAACCAAAGACACTGAAATAGAGAACAGGCTGACAGTGACCAGAGGGGAGAGGGGAGGGAATTTCAGGGGAAAAGGGGAAGCACTTACAGGAACAAGTATAAAGGACACATGGACAAAAACTAGGGGGGGTGGAAACAGGAGGGAGGTGGGGAGGGCTGGGGGGTGGGCTGGGATGGGAGTAAAAGACACAAAACTGTACATGAACAACAATTAAAATAAAATTAAAAAAAAAGAAAAAGAAAAAAAGAACTGAAGTAGGGTCCATTCATTTATTCAACAGATACTTAGATATCCTAAAGCTCCCTTCACTAATGGGGAGAGAGGATGATGTTATCTATTCCATTCTAAATGTGCCAAGTGGGGATCCACTTTAATGAAAATAACAAGCTACTTTATAAAAAATAACATTTAGCTTGTATCTTATATTTTGGCAAACAGGTATTTTTGCACTATAATGTGAGGGGATAAATAGATTTTAGGTTCCTAAAATACTTTGTTTCTTCCTTTTTTAAAAATTTCTTTAAGCTAATGACTCGACCCCAAGGATAATTATAAGGATAGGTAGCTGGGAACTGGGAATGTGCCTTTCCCTTTCCCAGGGACAGGACCAGACCCTTCTGATTATGAAGCAAGCCTGTTCCTCCTTTCTCGTGAGGATTGGCTCTTGTCCTCGGTCTCCAGGGTCCTCAGGGGCTGCTGCAGTGCCTGTGGCCCTGGGACAGCCCTGCCTCTCAGTTCCCCCTTCCTGCTGTAGAGCTGTGTTTGTGCTGAGCTTGGCCTCAGATTCATGGTTCTTGGCCACACATCCCAGGAGTTATTTCTTGTGCATTTTGAAGGTGAGGAAGCCCCTTCTCAGGCAACTCAGGCAGGAGTGTTGTCAAAGGGCAAAAACTCTGTTGTCAGCTGGGCTGGTCATCAGGGTCCAGGGTGAGTGGCTCTTTAGCCCATTCTCAGTGTGACTGTCACCCCAAGAGGGCTCTGTGGGCATCGTGGATTTAGCCCCCCATGTGCCACTGCTACAGCCTAGGGCCCTGCAGGAGCAGCCCGTGGCCTGTGGGGCAGAAGGAAGAATAGGGTCATGATCAGAGTTAACAGAGGCATGCGCCTCTCCCATCGGCAAGAACTTTCATTTGGCTTTAAATGCTTATCCTTGAGAGGCCAATACTGAATTGAAAGCTATTAAGACTTTCATACCTTGAACTTGTTTCACTCACTAAGGTGCATCTACAGACATTGACTTTCCTCGAATGTGAAATTATACCACAAATCATCTTTTCTCTTTGACTTCTATTAGTATTCCCATAAGTAATTCAAAAGCACACTCAAGCATACTAACATCATTAGCAAAATTTACATGGACTGGTGGAATTAGATGGTAATGTTGGGTAAGCATTAGCCTTCTGGTTTTGGTGGTTACACGAAGTTTATGAAGAGACTGTCCTTAAACTTAGGGAGTCTACACTGAATGAAATAATGAAATATTATAGGTAATGGGTCATCAGGTCTGCAACTTATTCTTAAGTGGTTCAGAAATGTTAACAATTGGGGGATCTGGGCGATGATGTATGAGAACTCTGCATAATATTTTTTTGGTATCTCACATGTAAATTTGAAAATATTCCCAAATTTTAAAACATTTTTAAAGCGTATTAACATTTGCTTTCAGAAACCTACCATTGTTGAATCCTAATTCCTGTTACTAATTACAGATCAAAGAAAACGAAGGATATTGAAGAAGAGCACTTGATTGAGAACGACTTTCAGAATCTGAAACTGCAGCAAACGACAGGCTTCAGCTTTCCAGCAGAAGGGAGCATCTTCCCTAAAATCACAGCCAGCTTCCCCAGAGACAGTGGGATGCAGAATCCCTATGCAAACCCTAGAGGCATACCCCGCCCTGACTATTAGGTGAGTAAGTGGGCTTCTGTTTGGCTTTTTTGAGTGAAATACTCCAGGGTAGAGTAGGCACCCCGCCTATTGTATCTTCACCAAGCCCTAGCTGCCTTGCAGGGGTTTTTGTTTTGTTTTGTTTGTTTTTGTTTTTTTTATAAAAAGAGAAAGAGCAAAAGAAGCCCTCTGCTATTTTAAATAGCCACCTCTTGGTCCCTAACACTGACCATCTATGTGATTTTTGCTGTATCACTTAATTCCTTGGCTACCTCTTTCCTCAGTTGTTAAAAAAAAAAAAAAAAAGGACAAGCAGCAGCTTATATTAGATTCTGGTAAGGTCCCTTGTAAATACAAGCTCTTGTGGCTATGACTCCAGTGGTTGTTTTGGGTTGAGTTACAATCCCCAGGCTGTGTAACTAGGGTGCAGGTCAGGCCTGAGGAGGACTGGTGGGTGTGAACAGAGCTCGGTGGATCCTTTCCAGCAGCCCATGCAAATCTCTCCTTTCCTCCTCCACTCTGCATCAAGGTAACTGATCACTTTGTAAAGAGGTAAGGCAAACTAGGCTGGTGATTGTTTATGTCCCATGGAAGGACTGTCAGGGACAATAGGTTGTGCTCATTATATCTGTATTGGATAGTTGTAGCTGGCATTGCTCAGTGTAACTGACCCAGAGGAAATGCTGAAAGGATGAAGCCTGTAAGAGGTGACTGTCATGGGCAACGTGACAAGGGAACTGAGACAGATGGAAGATGAGATGGTGATGGAGGAGGAGACGGGGGGCCAGAGAGGAGTCAGGAAAATGAAGGCAAGGAGAAAACTGATTTTTTTTTAAGTAAAAAGGAAAGAAAAATGGAGAAAGGAAGAGAAGGAAGAGTAAGAGTTAGGCACACCCAGAAGAGTAGAAAAATAAAGAAGACAAAGGAAGAGGGGGACACAGAGGCTGGTAGCGGGGCTGAGGAGGACAGGCGCAGGCTCTGAGGTCTCCGTGTGTACATTTCACCTCTGTAGGCTGCCCAGGTGAGCACACTGCCCTTTAAGGATCTTAACACACTTTGAACTTTCTGGGGAAATATGACTTATTTTTATTTTAAAATATTATGGTTATGTTGCACATAAACTTTCCTTTAGTCAAGGAAGTCTAAATGATTAATGTGTGTACAAAGGGATGACTTGAACAGTATGCACCACATTGGGTCACACCCAGGGTCTAGCCAGCAATAGCCGTGAATGCATGTCCTGTGGGAGCACCTGTTGGCCCCACCTATGGTGAATCTTAACCTCCAAACTCATTAAAAATCTCCTTGCCTCCTTATCCATGGAGCCCTTACTTTGAGTACAACTCTAACAGGCGTGTTCAACCTTTTGGCATCTCTGGGCCACACTGTAAGAAGAGTTATCTTAGGCCACGCATTAAATACACAAACCCTAATGAAAACTGATGAGCAAAAAAAAGGTTTGAAGTAAATTTACAATTTTGTGTTGGGCTGCATTCATAGCCATCCTGGGCCACATACGGCCTGAGGACCACAGGTTGGACAACGCTGAAAGAGAGCCCTTTGGTGGTAGAATAAGTGTGGGATTTAGAGTCAGACAGACTTCAGTTCAAAGCCTTGCCCTTCCTGTTATGAGCTGTGTGACCTCAGACAAGTTATTTGACTTCTCTGGGTTTGTTTTCTCATCTATGAAATGGACAAAATGAATCCTATCTCACAGGACAAAAATCTAGCATAATGACTGGTTCTAATTTAAGAATAGTATTCAAATAATGTTAATTAAAATAAGGTTAATAATTTATGAATCTAAATTTTCTCACGTGTTTCTCTTAGTATCCTTGTTTTCTAACAGTTTTTCTTTTCCTTCCCACTTTCCCTCTTTTTTGTCTAGAATAGTAAGAATCTGGAACTATTCATGGCCCTCAACCCACTGTATGAGCCTGTATTTGACTAAGAGACTGATGGAGAAGTGAGCAACAGTGAACATCTGGCCTTTGCTATTTTTCTTCCATCGGATATCTAGCCTTTCTGAATGGAAGTTGTGAATGTTTGCAAAGACTATAGCTTGTTTGCTAAATACCCACAAACTTAAACACACTTACATGCTATTAGCACTTATAAGACTGTTGATTTTCTCCAATCAGTACAATGATTTGGGTTGGTTTTTTCTTTTTTCCTGGTGAACAACAATAACCATTTCCAATCTAGGGGAAAGTTCCCCAAGGTTGTTTACTCCTGGGAAAATGTTGCTCTTGAGTTGATAGCCTACAGATAAGTAACCTAATCTTGGGAAACTCATACACGTCAGCTGTGGCCGTCATGGGCTGGGAAGAGACACCATCTCTTAAGGTTCTCCTTCTATCCCTCAGCTGTAGGGATTTTATTACCCTTGAAGCAGCAGGTGCTTATGACCTGGCCTCACACCAAGAAGACAGGAAAAAGGACATGTCTCTGCTTTTTCAGGAGGACCAATGGAATACAGGACCTTCTGTGAATTAGAAGGCTTGGACGAGAAATGGCCATCATGGGGTACAGTCTAGAGTTTTTGAAATGCCATGTGGTAGGAGAGACAGAGAGAGAAAATGTGACCATGAGCAGGAGGAACAGAGGTAGGAGGAAGCTGGACTGGGAAGATGAGTAAAGGAGAAGGTACACAGGACCCACCTTCATCCTCAGATTCCCCACCTCCATGAGCAAATGGGCACTTCCCCATTTCGTCACCACCCAAGACTCAGAGCCTAAGAAAAGGTGTGAAGACAAAACCCCCAGGAGCAAGAACTTGAAGTCACTCTGAAGTTGTGGGCATTCTGTCTGGCTGATGGTGAGAGAGAGTGGTGCTCTGGCTCCAGCTGTCCGGCCTCGTGGTGCAGAGTCCAGAGGGACTTCACTCAGGTCTCAGCCTTCAACAGTGGCAGAGGCTTAGCTGTGACCACCAACACACACTCACCCAAGCATGGCGCAGCCACAGCCAGCACAGGCTTTCTTTAACGTTAATAGTGTCCTTATTTATGCCTAATGTCTGATTCCCTTGAGAGTTATTTTTTTGTTATTATTATTTGTTCTTGAGTGTTCATGTGAAAAATAACAAATAAAGTATCTTTAGTAGATGGTATCCTTCCTTGTGTTCCTTGTGTTTGGGGCTTTTGGTGACGCACAAAGCAGTTAAGTCTCACTTTCCATAGCAACCATGACTCATGGCCAACTGGATTGACATCTGCTGTCCTCCTTAGGGGGCTGTTGGATGACCCAGGGGATTTTTAATCAAATAATAGATATTTTTAGCTACTTTCTGGTACACATCCCACTCCCTTCCCATTATGAAGCGGCCAAGCCTTTTGGGTGGGAATGGTTGGATCCTCAGCTCCCAGGGGTGGGCTTTGATTGGTCCAAGCCAATCAGTGGGATCCCATCCCCACTTGCTACACTGATTGACTTTAGAGTGAACACTTGACATTAGGCTTATGCCATAAGCGGATGCAATCAGAATGAAGCCCAAACTCTTGTAGGAGGCTTAGAGGAAGAGAAACTCTTCTGGAGAATGGGCTTAAAGATGTGAAGCCTAGAACTGCTGCAGTTTTGCTGAGCTGAGACATAAAGGAGGACAGAACTGAGAGAGCATGGAAAAATAGAGCCAGGGCTTATTATCAGGCCATACTTAAAGCCTCTGAACTTTACCGTCAGGCCATTTTGGGTACAGGCATACCTTGGCAATATTGTGGATTCAGTTCTAATCCACTGCAATAAACCAAGTTGTAACCTTTTTGCCTTCAATTTGTAAGAAAATACAACACCTGTAAAGTGCAATATAGCAAAGTGAAATAAAACAAGGGAAGCCTATAGTTGTTCTCAGTTCTGCAGCTGAAAGAATCCTCACTGATGCCACTTGTTTTCACTCTTGTGGTCTCAAGACTTGGTGGTGAATGGAATAAAGGAGGTACACTCTCATCAGCTATTAATGCTCACAGGGCAGACATTTGCCATCAAACAATCAGTTAACAGCAACAGAATTAATGCAAGCATAACTCAATATTGTCTGACCACCGTAGCTTGTAACCACAGACTTTATTTCTGACCTGCCTGTTACCTCCTTTAGATTTGAAGATGGTTCTGGATTTAGTGCTAGAAGTAGGCTATTTATTTGAACCTCTTTTCTACAGAGTCCTACCTCTGGTGCCCTTCTGCACCAGGGCCAACCAGCTCCTATTGCTTTCAAAATGTCCTGAGACATACAAGGTCTGCGCTTCACAGACCAGGGTATCATCAATTCTTCAGAGGCTTTCATTGCTATTGTCTAAATAAAAATAGCCCTGGCTGGTGTAGCTCAATGGATTGAATGTGGGCTGAGAGCCAAAGGGTCACCAGTTCCATTCCCAGTCAGGGCACACGCCTGGGTTGCAGGCCAGGGCCCCAGCAGGGGGAATACAAGAGGCAACCACACACCGATGTTTCTCTCTCTTTCTCCCTCCCTTCCTTTCTCTCCAAAAATAAATAAATAAAATCTTTAAAAATAAATAAATAAAAATAATGCTCTAAATATGTATACATGTAATGTTTATGAAAGTAGCTTTTGCATTCAAGATGGCTTTTGATTTTTCTATAATATGAACTGTAATTCATTTGTTACTGCTCACTAGGACCTTTACAAAGGTTTTCTTTTTTCTTTTTTATTGAATTTAGTGGGATTACTTTGGTTAATAAAATTATATAGGTTTCAGGTGTACAGTTCTATAACACATCATCTGTACATTGCATTGTGTGCTCACCCCCCCCAAGTCATGTCACTTTTCATCACTATTTATCCCGCCTTTGCAAAGGTTGTATAACCCATTGTTCTGTAACCTTGGAGAGCTATCAGAATGAATTTTCTATGATGGAAATCTGATCATGCCACTCCTTTGTTTGAGCTGCAGGAATGTCCAACCTGTGGCCCAGGATGGCTATGAATGTGGCCCAACACAAAATCATAAACTTACTTAAAACATTACGAAATATTTTCATGATTATGTGCCCCAATGTATTTAATGTGTGGCCTAAGACAACTCTTCTTCCAGTGTGGCCCAGAGATGCCAAAAGGTTGACACTCCTGGAAGGCTTCCAGGAGTTCTCCAGGAGAGAATAAAGCTCATAGAATCAAGCCAGACTCCTTGCGCCTCATCACTTCTCATCATCTGGCTATTGCCACCAACAGCTCCCACGTTGCCTCATACCCCCAGGTGCACGAACACTGGCCACACCAACCAGTCTGGCTGCTACCTAAACTAAGGCCTCTTCAACCTCCACTCTTTGCTTATGCTGTTCCCTCCATTTGGAATACTCCTTTCCTTCAACTGACCAATAAACACCTCCACCTGTCTAGATCAGCTAAACCATCATCTCCTCTCACCAGCTTTTCCTAAGCCTCTTCTCCCCACAACACTCTCAGGTAGAAGTATGGCCTCCTTCATGTCCCAGCTGGGTCCTGAAATCAGATCCCACAGGGAAGAGGTTGTGCACAGTGAGTCTATGTTTCCTTTTCACTCAGCATAATGCCTGGTGTAGCATGAGTATTGAATAACTGTGAAACTAGAGTATTAAATGGGACTCTTCCAGCTCAATCTTGAAGAGTATGGTCCTTGTCTTGATTGTGGTGATGGTTTCACAGTTACAGCAAAACTTGTCAAATTGTACACTTTATATATGTACAGTTTGTTGTACATCAGTTATATCTCAATGTGATGTTATGATTTATAAGAAATAAATACTTTTGGTCATTCAGATGACCAAAGTATATTTCTTATATATATATATATGGCTGTGTTCACAATTTCTGCTTCACAGCTCCTGAAACTCTAGGAATTTCATGCGCACTGAGAGTGACAAAGTTGTCTTTTTCACTATGCTAGTGAGGTGACTTTGGAAAGCATTGACCTAAGGAATTAGTGGAACCAACCATGTAATTGGAAGGTTGCAACTTTCAGTCCAATCCCCAAATCAATTACTGACAACCAATGATTTAATCAGTCATGACTAGGTAACTGAAGACTCCATAAAAACCCAAAAGAATGGGGTTTGGAGAGCTTCCAGGTTGGTGAACATATAGAGATTCAGGGAGAATGGCATCCCAAGAGAGGTCATGGAAGCTTCTGCCCCTTCCCATGTATCTTGCCCTGTGCATCTCCTCCATCTGGCTGTTCCTGGGCTATATCCTTTTACCATAAACCAGTGATCTAGTAAGTAATATGTTTCTCTGAGTTCTGTGAGCTGTTCTAGCAAATAAATTGAACCCAAGGAGGGGGTCATGGAGACTCTGACTTATACTCCCAGCTGAACGGGAGTAGAGATGACAACCTAGACTTGTGATTGGCATTCTGAGTTGGAGGGGGGAATAGGAACCTCCAGCCTGTGGCCAGAAGGTCAGAAGCACAGCGTGCAGTTGGAGTCTGAAGTGGGGGCCAGGGAGCTATCTTGTAGGCCTGAATCTCTAGCCTGTGGAGTCTGATGCTATCTCCAGGTAGATAGTATCAGGACTGAGTTGAATTCTTGGGCTCCCTGCTGGTGTCTGAGAATTGTTCATTAGTGTGGGGGAACACCCTGCCATGGTGGAATTGGGTCTGCAACCCAGTTTATTCAATAAAGCTCTGATTTTTGGTTTGTTTGTTTTAAAGTGAAGGGATGGATTATCATGCAGGGGCCTCTCCAACCTTGCAGAGGGAATCCTGGGGTCACAGCCCTAACACAGGACAAGAACACGTGCATGCCATCCTGCTGATCTCTGCATTGGACTGAAAGGTCTTTGAGGTCAGCAAGGGGTGAAACCAACGGGGATGGCCCACTGCCCTGACAGATGCAGGTCTCAGCTGCACATTGAGTCACCTGAGATTTAAAAATCACGGATGCCTGGGGCCCATGCCAGGGCACTTCTTTGGTGTAGGGTAGGCCTGAGCATCTTGATTTTTAAGCTTCCCCAGTTACTGGAATGTGCAGCGGAGCTTGAGAACTCCTGCTTTCCTTCGGTGGGTTGGCTCCTCACTGCCAAGCCCCAGGCCACATCAAACCAGAAGTCCACTATGCAAGAAGTTTCGTTGGCTCCCAGCTTCCTTATGGAGGAAGAGGTTCGGCATACGGATGGCATCGACATCAAAAGAGCTTGAAACAAACCTTTTGGGGAGTTTTGTCCCCGAACCACCGCCCCTCTCGCCTCTTCCTACCAGCTGGGCAAATTCCGCGGCCAGTAGGGGCCGCTGTCTCCCATGGCTTGCAGCAAATCCAACTTCCTGCGGGGCAGCTCTAACTTTAAAGGGCTTGTTTGAAATTGTTTACATTTAATGCATCGATTTGAAAAAAACTTCCCTTGACTTTTTCTTTGTCTCTCTCGCTTTTGTGCAAGGGAAACATTAATGTTACCGAATTCACTCTTGTTGCAATACTCACATTATTTTTACTGGATCTCTAAAGGTCATACATTGTTCCTTTTCATTGGTCCTAGAATACCATATGTGTACCGTAGCAGTGTTAATGTCATATTAATAGTGCATAAAATTTGGTACAGTTGTGTAGATAATCAACGTTTTATTTAAGGGTGACTTTTTTTCAAAACAAAACAGGTGATAAATTCATTTTTACTGAGAATTTTTTCAGTTAAGATAAAAACAGAACACCACCAGTGGGAGGTCTTTCCTCAGCTTTCAGGAGGCAAGCAAGGTCTGGTTGGCGGGTTTTTTTAGAGAACGATGTTGGGAGAGCCCAGGGACACAGTATGAGTGTTTTCTCAACCTCCAGGCTGTGAAAGGTGGGTTCTTTCCAAAGACAGAAATGAAGGCCTCATAATGTCTGCAGGCCTGGTAACATCTTTTTTGAGCCCACAATCATGGCACATGGTCCAATAAAAGAATTCTCTTCTGCTTTCAGAAGACAGCCACTGTGAAAAACAACAACAAGAACAACAACAACAACAATAATAATTAATAATATGGAGTATTTAATATATGCCAGCACAATACTTAGTGCTTTGCATATATTATCCCCTTGAGTTCTCACGAAATTATGCAGTAGGTACTATTACGAATTCTGTTGACAGCTTAAGGAAACAGAGAGAAGAAACTTGCCCCAAGTCACATGGGTGATACGTGGCATGGAGAGGGTTTGAACCCAGGCAGTCCAACTCTGGAGCCTGCCTCTCTGTCATTTAATGCCAAAATGTTGATATGTAAGGTATTTCAATGGTCAATAGGGACAATGAGACATGTATCTGAAACTGAGAAGTTCCTATATTTACCAGGCATAGTGCCAGATAAAAAATAGAGCTTCCTGGAGCTTACAGGTTAAAAGGCCTTTATTACCAAAAATGAAATATTCCATGTAAATTTATGCAGTTGTTTACATTTCAGAAAATACTCTCTCCATTAAAGTAATTCATCCAAATCTATCTGCAAAATGCCTGCTGCTCAGTATTCATTACCCCAGGCATGGCTTCCATCCTTGTCTGAGGGGCCTCCAGCTTCTGTGTCCATTCTCAGACCAGCCGTGGTATCCTGCCCTTTTGTGGAGTTGCAGGAATCTTCCTTAAAAAAAATTTTAATGTTTTTTTAAACATTTTCTATTACATTTGATATTCAATATTATTTTATATTAGTCTCAGATGTATAGGGAGATGATTAAACAATTATATAATTTACAAAGTGATTCCCCCATTAATTCAAGTACTCACCTGGCACTGTACATAGTCATTACAATACAGGATGAGGAAAAAGTAGGTTTACAGTTGTTCCTATGGAAAATCACACAATAATTAATAGATAATAATGTAAGATTAAACTCTGTGTTTTGTATCCACCAATATTTGCTTTATATATTGAGGTGTTCCTGTGTTGGTGCATAAATGTTTACAAGTGTTATATCCTCTTGTTGGATGGATCCCTTTATCATTATGTGACATCCTGTGTCTCTTATTGTAGTCTTTGTTTTAAAGTCTATTTTGTCTGATATAACTTTTGCTACCCCAGTTTTTTTTTTTTCATTTCATTTGCATAAAATGTCTTTTCCCGTTCCTTTACTTGCAGTCTCTGATATTTGGGTCTGGGGTGGGCCTCTTGTAGGCAGCTTATATGTGGGTTTTGTTTTCTTATTCATTCAGCTACCCTATGTCTTTTGATTGGAGCATTCAGTCCATTTACATTAAAGTGATTATTGATAGGTACATATTTATTGCCATTTTATTATTTATATTTATGTTCCTCTTCTTTTTTCTTTCTTCTTCTTAAAGAAGTCCCTCTAGCAGAGACAGGAAGCCAGGGCAGAGAGGACATGTGACAAGGCAATAGACCAGGCAGGTGCGGTGGCAGCTGGTAGATGGGATATCTCACATTCATGTGCAGATAAGCTGGGAGGAACAACTGGGGACTGACACAGACTGTGCAACCCAAGGTTCCAGTGTGGGAAAATAAAGCCTCAAAACCTCTGGCTGCAAAAACCTGTGGAGGTGAGGCAGCAGGAGAAACTCCCAGTCTCAAAGGAGAGTACGATGGAGAAGTCCATGAGATCCTAGAATGTACACAGTACACCTACCCAGGAATCAGCACCTAAAAGGGCACAGTCTGCTTGTGGGAAACAAGGGAAGTGACAGAAAATGGGGCAAGAGCTGAGCAAGCTAGCCAGCAGCATTGTTCCCTCTCTGACCCCTCCCCCACATACAGTGCCACAGTGCAAAGAAGTGGGTTGCCCCGACTCATGAATACTTAAGGCTCTACCAATTACAATGTAACACATGTGCCGTGACAAAGAAATATGGCCCAAGCAAAAGAACAGATCAAAATTCCACAAAAAGAACTAAGCAACTAGCAGATAGCCAACCTATCAGATGCAGAGTTCAAAACACTAGTAATCAAGATGCTCACAGAAATGATTGAGTACAGTTGCAAAATGAAGGAAGAAATGAAGGCTATACAAAGGAAAATAAAGGAAAGTATACAGGGAACCAACAGTGAAGGGAAGTAAACTGAGACTCAAATCAACAATTTGGAGCACAGTGAAGAAATAAACATTCAACCAGAACAGAGTGAACAAACAAGAATTCAAAAAAATGAGGAGAGTATAAGGAAACTCTGGCACAACTTTAAACATTCAAACATCTGAATTATAGGGGTGCCAGAGAGATGAGGAAGAGCAAGAAAGTGAAAACTTATTTGAAAAAATAATGAAGGAAAATATCCCCAATCTGGTGAAGGAACTAGACATGCAAGTCCCAGATGCTCAGAGAGTCCCATCGAAGATGGATCCAAAAAGAAACACACCAAGACACATCGTAATTAAATCACCCAAGATTACAGGTAAGGAAAGAATCTTAAAAGAAGCAAGAGGAGAAAGTTGCCTACAAAGAAGTTCCCATAAGATTATCAGCTGATTTCTCAAAAGAGACCTTGCAGGCAAGAAGGGGCTGGAAAGAAGTACTCCAAGTCATGAAAGACAAGGACCTACATCCAAGATTACTCTATCCAGCAAAGCTATCATTTAGAATGGAAGGGCAGATCAAGTGCTTGGCCAAATAAGGTCAGATTAAAGGAGTTCATCACCACCAAGCCCTTATTATATGAAATGTTAAAGGGACTTATCTAAGAAAAAGAAGATGATCAAAATTATGAACAGTAAAAGGACAACAAACTGACAACTATCAACAACTGAACCTAAAAAACAAAACCAAAAACTAAGTAAACAACTCGAACAGGAACAGAATCACAGAAATGGAGATCACATGGACGGTTATCACATGGGGGAGGGGGAGGGGGAGAAAGGGGGGAAAGTGCAGGGAAAAAGAAGCATAAATGGCAAGTAGAAAATAGACAGGGGGAGTTAAAGAATAATAGTATAGGAAATGGAGAAGCCGAAGAATTTATATGTACAACCCATGGATATGAACTAAGGTGGGGGAGCAGAAATGCTGGAGGGAGGGGTGGTGCACGATGGAGGAGGATAAAGGGGTGAAAAAATTGGGACAACTGTGATAGCATAATCAATAAAATATACTTTAAAGAAAGAAGTCCCTTTAACATTTCTTGTAAGGCTGGTTTGGTGGTGATGAACTTCTTTGTTTTTTTTGTTTGTTTGTTTGTTTTGTTGTTCTTTGTTTTTGTCTGGGAAGCTTTTTATTTCTCTTTCAATTTTACATAATGGCCTTGCTGGGTACAATAATCTTAGTTGTACATCCTTGCTTTTCATTGCTGTGAATATTTCATGCCAATGCTTTCTAACCTAAAAAGTTTCTGTTGAGAAATCAATTGACAGTCTTATGGGATCTTCTTGTAAGTAACTGTCTTTCTTTTGCTGCTTTTAAGATACTCTCTTTGAGTCCTGGCCAGATAGCTCATTTGGTGAGAGTATCATCCCAATATGCCAAGCTTATAGGTTTGATCCCTGGTCAGGGCACATACAAGAATTCACCAATGAATGCATAAATAAGTGGAACAACAAATCTATGTTTTTCTCTCTAAAAATCAATAAAAAAAATTTTTTTTAAGGATTCTCTCTTTGCCCTTTTAATATAATGTATCTTGGTGTGGGCCTGTTTGGTTAGGACTTGCTGTATTTTCCTGGATTTGTGTGTCTTTTTCATTCACTTGGTTAGGGAAGTTCCAGTCATTACTTTTTCAAATTATATTTCTTTTAAACATACTCATATTAAGACTATGTCATAGTCACAGTGAAGATCAAAAATTCCTTTGATCTGAGGCAGCTATGATATAATAGAACTAACAGTGGAGCTTAAAGTCAGGAGATCTTGGCTCTGTTGCTTATTATCACTTCTCTGAGTACCAGTGTCCAAATGGGAACAATACGGTTTGTTTTACAGTATTGATTTCCATGAACTATACAGACCTAGCTGAGCAGAATCCTTTGGGCCTGAGTATGGTGACTTTTTGAATTGTGCTTGTCTTTTCTCAGGAACCTGGAAACTATACCCCTAGAACTATTACAAAATAGAATGGCTTCTAAGCCAAGGGAGGCTCTTACACCACATGAGCAACATGGGTCTTAGCTCCCTGCACCTGAGCTGAATGCTGTGCCAGACCGAGACCAGAACTCTTGTGAGGTGAACTCTTCATGCTGCCATGCTGGCCAGCTGTGGCCCCTTGCTATGACTTTTTGAGTTGACTAAGGCTAAATGTGGCTTCTGGACGGCTTCTGAGTCTGTGTTTAGTTGAACCTAGGAGGAACCTCTGGCAGGCACAGCAGGCATCATGTTTTATTTTACAGTCTCTGAAATGTTGGAGGGACAGTGACCTACCTCTGCTCAAGCCAAGAGAAGAGGAAACTGTCAAAGAATGAGCTTGGGTTACATGGAATGAAGAATTTGCTGTAATTGATTATTAAATAATTGGAGTAGCTTAGTTAGGGAACTGATACAGTCTCCTTGGGGCATCATTTAAAGAGGTGATATGATCATTTTCAGAGTGCGCCCTCAAGTCAGATCCTCACAGTCCTCCCAGAGAAAGAACATGTTTAAAAAAAAAAAGCATAACATCCTCTGTGAAAGGGCACTGGTTTTTTGAAGGACAGTGTTTAGTTGGTAGAACAGGGTATGTAAAACGGATCACACTGCCAAGTGCCAAGCACATTTGACTTCACAGGTAGTAATTACAGAGTCAGCTCTGGCATGAACCAGATCCTTTGCTTTCCAAATGAGCAAACTGAGGTCCACAGAGGGGCAGGCAGTTGTGTGGTTGCTCAACTAGTTGACAGCATTGAGGACTGGAACTTAGTATTTTGGATTCTGAGTCTAGATTTCAAGTTTTCTTCCAGCAATTGACTATGAAGAGTTACTTTCTTTTTTAAAAAAAATTTGTAAAGATTTTATGTATTTATTTTTATAGATAGGGGAAGGGAGGGAGAAAGAGGGAGAGAAACATTAATTGGTTGCCTCTCGCATGCACCCAAGCCAGGGACTGGGGCTGCAGCCCAGGCATATGCCCTGATCAGAAATCGAACCAGCGACCTTTCACTTTGCTGGGACAGTGCTCCAACTGACTGAGCCACAGAGCCATAGCTGAAGAGTTACATTCTACAAGAGAGGCAGCAGTCTCTGTACACAGGGCAGAGTGGCTGATGGCACAATCCTTGAACTTCTGCTCAGCAGCACCCCATCCCATCCACAACCAGGGTCCCCAGAAAGGAGTAGTGGTCAGAAGCCTACCTTTTGAAAGGCTGCTGAAGTACTGGCTAAGCATCATCTTAAAGACCACTGATAGACCTAAGAAAAGGCAGAGGAGAGAGGCAAGAAGGAAGAGGAGGGCGGCAAGGGAGAGAATGGAGTGCAGGTGAAAAGAGGAGAAAAACAAAGCGGTATTCAGGTAGCCAAGGCAGAGTGCTGGCTAGTATTCTCAAGTTACCAGCTGGCTTCTTCCTTCTGGGCTTCAGAGATTTCTGTCCTTGCCTGTGTCTGTGGCGTTCACTGCCCTCGGTCACATCCTCCCACTCTGGGACATTTCTCGCCAGGCCACATTTGCATGCACAGTACCTGCTCTGTGCCCCTTCCCCATTCCCTACTCCTCTTTTTCCTGGCATTGACTCTAGAAGTTTCCAGCCATGATTAATTACAAAGGTGTGTGTGTGCATGTACTTGTATGCATTCATTGCACTTTTTATTGAAACAACTGGAAAAGAATCTATGCCCTTCAGGTGGTATGCGTAACGTCTAGGAACAGAGAAACACACTGATGGCTTTGCTAGGGCAAGAAAGGGCATTTAGATAAAGTGTTTAGCAATCTCTTCTGGGTCTAAGCCCTATAAAGGAAAGTTTCTAAAAAGAAAGCAAACATGCCAAAATTAATTGAAAATATCGCATTCTTACTGTAATTTTATTAATGAATATTATTTTAAAATATTTCTGTTCATGAAAGCTGGAATACATACATTTCATCTGGAATATATAATCTTAAAGAAATTGCTCTCAGAAAGATGTTATAATTAACGAGCACTTTCAGAACTGATAATTATATATGAACAGAGAGGTTGAAAATACATGAGTTATTTGCCAAGGATGTGCCAGCTACTCCTTAAATAAATTTAAAATGCTTCTTAACTTCAAAGAAATATGCCATTTCTATGACTCAGAGTTACAGTCATCATTAAAAGCGATAACAACAAACAGGAAAACCTCCCCTTATTGTTGAAAATTTCTGTCAGGACCTGTTGTTTTATTCTCCCTCTCAATGTGAAATTCTACCCATTCAGGCTTGGCTTAACCACAAAGTGCGTGCTAAACCCCAAAATAAGCAAACAAAAATTATTTGGGGATCTACTATACGTCTGTTAATATAATAGGCTATTTTCACCAAAATGGCACCACGGCTTGTCCACTGCCCATCCCCCGTGTGCACCCGTGTCTGAGTGCTGCCATTCCGTCGGGCCTTGGCAGTCTGTACAGGCTGCAAACTCTGAGAGCTGACGTGGGGATTATTTTTCCTGAACAGGATAATGGTACACAGGGGAGAAAAACCTACAAAGAACATTGTCCTATAAAAAGGAGTCTGATTCAGTATTTTTAAAATAAAAAGTTAATATTAACATTAAAGAAAAATGTACACATTGCTACAACAGAATTTTGTAGTATTCTGTCCCCAGGGCCATCCATTTCTTTCTTTTTTTCAGTCCTCACCTGAACACATATATTTATTTAATTTAATTTTGAATGGTTATTCTTAATTGAATTTTATTGATTATGTAGTACAGTTGTCCTGATATATCTTCCTTTGCCCCCTTCACTGAGCACCCCCCACTCCCTCAGTCAATCCCCATAACATTGTCTATGTCCATGGTTCATGCATGTAAGTTCTTTGGCTACTCCATTCCCTGTACTGTACTTTGTATCCCCATGGCTATTCTGTAACTACCTATTTGTACTTCTTAATTCCCTCACCTCTTCACCCAGTCCACCAAACCTCCTCCCATCTGGCAATCATCAAAACCCTCTCCATATCCATGATTCTGTCTCTGTTCTTCTTGTTTGCTTAGTTTGTTTTTAGATTCAATTATTGATAGATATGCATTTATGGACATTTTATTTTTCCTAGTTTTGTTCTTCATTTTTCTTTTTTTTAAATTTTATTGTTCAAGTACAGTTGTCTGAATTTTATGCCCACCTCTCCCCCCGCAACCAAGCCATCCCCACCTCCCTCTCCTGATTCCACCCATCCCCCTTGGTTTTGTCCATATGTCCTTTATAGCTGTTCTGAAACCACTTCCCTCCTTTCCCCCTAATATCCCCTCCCACCTCCCCCCTGGTTACTGTCAGATTGTTCTTAAATTCAATGTCTCTGGTTATACTTTGCTTGCTTGTTTGTTTTGTTTATTAGGTTCCACTTATATGGATGATCATATGGTATTTGTGTTTCACTGCCTGGCTTATTTTACTCAGCATAATTTTCTCTAGTTCCATCCATGCTGTCACAAAGGTTAGGAGCTCCTTCTTTCTTTCTGTTGCATAGTATTTCCATCATGTAAATGTACCACAGTTTTTTGATCCATTTACTTACTGATGGGCACTTAGGTTGCTTCCAGCACTTGACTATTGTAAATTGTACTGCTACGAACATTGGGGTGCATAGGTTCTTATGGATTGGTGTTTCAGGGTTCTTTGGATATAAACCCAGTAGTGGAACTGCCAGGTCAAAAGGCAGTTCCATTTTTAGTTTTCTGAGGAAATTCCATACTGTTTTCCACAGTGGCTGCATAAGTCTGAATTTCCACCAACAGTGCACTAGGGTTCCCTTTTCTCCACATCCTCTCCAACACTTGTTGTTTATTGATTTGTTTATGATGCCCATTCTCACTGGTGTGGAATGATATCTCATTGTGGTTTTAATCTGCATCTCTCTGATAGCTAGTGATGCTGAGCATCTTTTCATAGGTCTATGGGCCCTCTGTATGTCCTCCTTAGAGAAGTGTCTGTTCAGGTCTTTTGTCCATTTTTTAATTGGGTTATTTGTCTTCCTGGAGTGGAGTCATGTGAGTTCTTTATATATTTTTGAAATCAAACCCTTGTCCGAGGTATCATTGGCAAATATGTTTTCCCATATGGTTGGTTCTGTTTTCATTTTAATTCTGTTTTCTTTAGCTGTACAGAAGCTTTTTATTTTAATGAGATCCCATTTGTTTATTCTTTCCTTTATGTCCCTTGCTGTAGGGGACATATCAGTGAAATTATTGCTGTGTGGAATAGCTGAGATTTTCCTGCCTATGTTTTCCTCCAGACTTTTATGGTGTCATGACTTATATTTAAGTCTTTTATCCATCTTGAATTTATTTTAGTGTATGGTGTATTCGAGTTTCATTTTTTTTGCATGTAGCCATCCAGGTCTCCCAACACCATTTGTTGAGGAGGTTATTTTTACTCCATTTTATGCTTTTGCCCATTTGTCTATTTGTCTGTTCTTATGCCAGTATCAGGCTGTTTTGATTACAGTTTGTGTTGTTTTTTTTTTAAATATATTTTATTGATTATGCTATTACAGTTGTCCTATTATCCCCCCTTCATTCCCCTCCACCCTGAACACTCTCTCCCACCCTTTTAGTTCATGTCCATGTGTCATAAGTTCTTTAGCTTCTACATTTCCCCTACTATTCTTGCCCTCCCCCTGTCTATTTTCTACCTACCATCTATGCTACTTATTCTCTGTACCTTTTCCCCCTCTCTCCTCCTCCCACTCCCCTGTTGCTAACCCTCCATGTGATCTCCATTTCTGTGGTTCTGTTCCTGTTCTAGTTGTTTGCTTAGATTCTTCTTGTTTTTGTTTCAGGTGTGGTTGTTAATAATTGTGAGTTTGCTGTCATTTTACTACACGT
>CM052539.1:98626803-98712648 GCA_028533065.1 Trachops cirrhosus
CTGTTTTGTTGTTGTTGTTGTTGTTTTCTTTTGGTCTTGTTGAGCTCCTGTAGTGAGGGGCGGGGCCTTAGGAGTTCACCAGGGCGGGGCACCCCAGTTGCTGGGTTGTGATGCTGTATGTAGGGGCAGGGTCCGAGAAGGAACAATGGCGCTTGCTCTGCTCTCTGCAGGACCCCAGACCCCTCCGCCACCCTCCGAAAGCCAACTGGGCCCCTCTGGCACCAATTCCAGTGTGGGTGGGCCTGTGCACCCCGTGGGACCTTCCTTTTCAGTCAGTGACCCAAAGCTCTATTTCCCGGTGCTGGGACCCTGATTTGGGCGCAGTGCCTTGCTTCACAATGGCCGCCTCGCTGGGTCTGCAGGTGGCCACCCCCTGGCCGGGGCCCACCAGCCACCGCTGCTTGTGCACCCAGGGTCTGCCCGCTGTGGACTTGCGTGCTGCCCGGGTTGCTCAGCTCTCGGCTCTGCGTCCCTTGCCTGGCCTGACTCCGCCTCTCCTACCGGTCTGGATGAACGTGTCTATTTTTAAATCCTTGGGTGTCCGACTTCCATACACTTCAATTTTCTGCCAGTTCTGGTTGTTATTTTGTTTCTGTATTGTTGTTGTCCCTATCTTGGTTGTGTGAGGAGGCACAGTGCGTCTACCTATGCCTCCATCTTGGCTGGAAGTCTTCATCATTTTCTTAAAGCAGGTCCTTTAGCACCTCTTGCAGTACTGGTTTGGTGGAGGTATATACTTTTAGACTGCTTTTGTCTGGGAAGCTCCTTATTTGACCTTCCATTTTAATTAAGAGCCTTGCTGGATGGAGTAGTCTTGGTTGGAGGCCTTTGGTTTTCATTATTTGGAATATTTCTTGTCATTTCCTCTGGCGTGGAGCGTTTCCATTGAGAAGTCAGCTGCTAGTCTTATCAGGGCTCCCTTGTATGTTACTTCCTGTTTCTCCCTTGCTGCCTTTAAGATTCTCTCTTTGTCTTGGCATTTTGCCATTTCAATTTTGATGTGTCTTGAAGTGGGTCTCTTTGGGTTCCTCTTGACTGGGACTCTCTGGTTTTTCCTGGATTTGTATGACTTTTTCTCTCATCAAATTAGGGAAGTTTTCCATCATTACTTTTCAAACAGGTTTTCTATCCCTTGCTCTTCTTCCTCTCCTTCTGGTATCCTTATTATATGGATATTATTACTTTTCATGTTGTCCTGCATTTCCCTTAACCCCTCTTCATTCTTTCTGAGTCTTTTTTTCCCTTTTCTTCCTCTTTCTGGGTGTTTTTTTCTACCTTTTCCTCCAGCTCGATGATTCGATCCTTTGCTTCTTCTAGCCTACTTTTGATCCTTCTACTGTGTTCTTCAGTTCAGAAATTGTGTTCTTCATTTCTTCTTGGCCCTTTTTGATAGTTTCTATTTCCTTGTTCATGTTGATATAGTTTTCAGTGAGTTCATTGTAGTGTCCCTGTAGTTTTTGGTAATTCTCAGTGAACTCATTGTGCTTCCTTATAACCATTGCTTTGAACTCAATATCTGATAGTTGACTTGCCTCTATTTCATTTAGCATTCTTTCTGAGGCTTCCTCCTTTCCTTTTATTTGGAGTTTATTTCTTTGTCTTCCCATTGTTTGTGAGACTCTTTTTTGTTAGCCTCTGCTTCTTACATTGATCTGTTCTAGCTCCCTGGATTTGTGGTGTGAACTTCTATGTTAGGAGATCTGTAAGTTTCAGTGGTGCATTCTCCTTGATCTCCTGAACTTGATGCTCTTGGGATGTACTTTTTGCCATTTATGTTGGCTGTATGGGTATATTTCAGTTTTGAATGTTGCTGGGTCTTTCTTTGGTGGGTCTTTCCCTCCAGCTGGTTAACTGAGGATCACTCCACCCACCACATCTTGTATGCTGTTGTGCAAGTGCAGACAGGTCATGTCGAAGCTGGTTCTTCTGTCTGTCCGAGGTTATGAGGCTTCTCTCTCACTATTGTTCAACTGTTTGTTCTGAATAATTTCTGCACCGTTTAGTTGTAATTCCAGATTGGTCCTGGGTGGAGGTCAATGTGGCTTTCACTCACTCCTCTGCCATCTTCCCTTCTTATCTGTTGGTGGTTCCTTTTTTGGTGGGTCCTCTCTTCTAGCAGGTATATTGATATTTACAGCTCCCACCTACTCTTTTATGTGATCAGTTGGAGGGGGAAGGCTAAATGGATTAAGACATTAGAAGTGTATTTTATGGGATTTAAAGTACCAACCTATAGAGAAGAGATAGGAGATCCTTTGGATAAGTATAGTGTTGACAGTGATATTTCACCCAACTTACCACTTTTTAGAAAGCGGCAAGTGGAAAAGGGATAAGACTCTTGTTAGATGTTGGAAGGATTGTGAGTTGAATCCAGAAAAGAGGCCACTTGTGGGAGGTAAGATTATGAGATATAGTGAGAGTAAAGGATAGAAAATTGGCATAGTGTGTGAGAGAATAGAGTTAACCACAACAGTAATAAAGTTCCAGAAGATAGTGAAATGGGCTAAGATTGGGGAGTGGTGCTGTGTAGTATTTACAATTGTGTGGAACAATTATTTACAATAGCACTGGAAAAACAATCATATGACAGAATCTATATGATCTGAATAACAAAAATAGGCAGTACACGACCTAGAGGAGTGTGCTATTGAAACACAAATGAAGTGAAAGAAGGAAAATTAAAATACACTATGAAAAAGAGAACAAGAAAAACCAGTCAAACAATGCAATTAAACAAAAATAAAATGAAAATAACTAAACAGAAAGAGAAATAAAAAAATATTAATAACAGAAGTAAAAATAATGAAAAAATGATAATAATACAAAAAACAATAACATGCAAGTTCTCTGGAATAGCAAAGTGAATTTTGTCTCAGTTTCTCAGTTGCTGGGATTAGTGTTGTGATCCCTCTTTGGGTCTGACTATGGTCCTTTCACAGCTCTAGGTCTTATTGTCTCACTTCAAAATTTAAAAAAAAAAGAAAGGAAAAAAATCCTCCTGCTGACTTTAAACCAGCCAAGCGAGTTCTCCCAGTCTTCCTGGCTGCCACAGGCTGAGGAGGGTTGGGCTATGTTCTTCTCCTTAACTACAGTTTTTCAAGGATGGGGGCTAGGTCTGGGCCGCAATCTTCACAGTTTCCCAGCCTCCAGTCCATTTCCCTCAATCCACCAGTTGTGCTGTCCTTGAGGTGCATAATTAGGGGCAACTTACACATCACCTTCTCATTCTTTGCTGTCCTAGGTGTTGGGAACTCTCAAAGTCTCTTCAGGGTAGTTCAGCTCCCCACTGAGTTAAGTCTTTCTGGGGACTGCTAACTCCCTATGCCCTGCTGCTCTCCTCTGCAGGGTGCACCTCCTCCTTTCTCTTAGGGAGCCAAGCCATCCATGTGGGGGCAGGGGCATGGTTGTGGCCGCAGAGGTGGTAGGGGCGGGTGCACAGCCAAGGTTGTGGTGGAGGTGGGGGAGTGGGAGGCTGTGGCTGTGGTGGCTGCCAGGGTGGCCCCTACAGGAGAGTTCCCTAAACAGGCACTGAGAGCCTTTTTTTGAACAAAATCCTCCTGCTCAAACATGCCACTCCTAACAATCGCCCTGCCTCTCACACAGCCCAACTTTCCAACCAGACTAGAGACTATCCATGTCAGGGTCCATCAGAGCCCAACTCTTCCCCCTTCTCCAGGCATCACTCAGCTCCCCAATTTTTCTAGTAATGAACCAGACTGTGGTCAGCCAGTGTCCACAGTCTCAGTGGTGAACACCACCCCTGTGCATCTCCCACTTTGTCTTTATTCTCCCCAGCAACTTCAAGCATCCAGGTCCATCCTGGTGCTGCTCTATCCTCCCCATTTGGCAGGGGAGGGAGCTGTTGATTTGGCTCTCTGCCAAGGATTCTTTGGTACTTGCTGGCAGGCACTGGGCCAGAGGGCTGCAGCAGCCCTGGTCCCCACGCTGGTCCCAGGGACCTTACCATCCCAAAGAAATCTCTTACCATCTGTTTTTCAATGTCCTCTACAATTTTGGTCTCCAACCTTCATATATGCCAGGATGCCGTTGGCTGCTCACTCTGTTCCTCAGAAGATCAGCAAGGTATTCCACCTGTGTGCAGGGGGAAGTGGGCTCCACTCCCACCTACCTCACTGCCATCTTCTATTCCTGTCCTTCTTTTTCTTAAATAGGCCCCTTTAACATTTCATATAATGGTTTGGTGATGATGAACTCCTTTACTTTTTCTTGTCTGGGAAGCTCTTTATCTGCCCTTTAATTCAAAATGACAACTTTGCTGGGTAGAGCAATCTTAGCTGGAGGTCCCTGCTTTTCATGACTTGGAATATTTCTTGCCAATTCCTTCTAGCCTACAAAGTTTCTTTTGAGAAATCAGCTGACAGTTTTATGGGAACTCCCCTATGGGTAACTAATGGCTTTTCTCTTGCTGCTGTTAAGATTCTCTCTTTATCTTTAATCTTTGGCATTTTTATTATTATGTGTCTTGGTGTGGGCCTCTTTGCATCCATTGTTTGGGACTCTCTGTGCTTCCCGGACTTGCATGTCTATTTCCTTCACCAAATTAGGGAAGTTTTCTTTCACTATTTTTTCAAATAGATTTCCAAATTCTTCCTCTTTCTGTCTGCCTCTGGACCCCTATTATGTGAATATTGGACCTCTTGATGTTGTCCTGGAGGCTCCTTACACTATCCTCATTGTTTTGAATTCTTTGTTCTTCTTGTTATTCTGATTGGATGTTTTTTGCATCATTATGTTCCAAATCATTGATTTGATTCTCAGCTTCTTCTACTCTACTGTTGTTTCCTTGTAAATTGTTCTTGATTTCAAATAGTGTGAATCTGACTATATCTTTTTTTATGCTGCTGAGGTCCTCACTAAGTTCCCTGAACATCCTTATAACCAGTGTTTTGAACTCTGCATCTGATAGATTGCTTATCTCCATTTCACTGAGCTCTTTTTCTGGAGTTTTGATCTGTTCCTTCATTTGGTCCATGTTTCTTTGCTCATTTTGGCAGCCTTTCTGTGTTTGTTTCTATGTATTAGGTAGAGCTGCTTTGACTCTGTGTCTTGATAGTGTGGCCTAATGTAGTAGGTGTCTTGTAGGGTCCAGTGGCACAGCCTCCCCTATCACCCAAGCTGGGTACTTGAGATGTGCCCCGTCTGTGGACTGAGTACACCCTCCTCTTGTATCTGAGATCTGGGTGCTATTGGCAGGTCAACGGAAGGGATCTATCCAGGCCAGTAGACTGCAAGGATTGGCTGTGATGACTTACCATCAACCTCTGCCGTCCATGGAGGATCAGCTGTGCAGGGGCAGAGTGGTGTTGCTCCAACATGGTCTGTAGCTATCATTGGGTGCACTGGCCCTGGGGTTTCCTGTGTGGTGCAGGCCAAGGTCAGTCCCCACTGTGTTTTGCCCAGGGCCACCCTGCTTGAGTTACAAAGCAATCTGAGATGGTTGCTACTTGTGCTGGGCTTGGAGACTCCAAGGCAAAGTCAAGGTGTGAATCTAGGCTGGCTGTGGCTAGTGCCAGGCCTGGGGCTCACTGAGGCAAGCTGTTGCTAGTTTGAGAGGATTTAAGAAGTTGTGAAGCAGGAGCCAAGAGCAGCCATTCATATGGAAAAGCAGCTTGGGTGGGCCCATAATTCGAGTGGGGCTCAGTCTCTGGGGATCTTGAAGGCAGGTCAAACAGTGTTAGCCAAGTTGATGGAGTCTCAGATATGGCACCAGATTGCCGGCTCTGTGGGGGGAGTTTTTAGAAAAGGGACAATGGCCTCTCCTCTTCTCGATGCCACATACTTCAGTTTCTCCCCATATGCTACTGGTGCCCATCAAGCTGCCAACCTGGTGCTAGGACTCAGAGGGAGTGAGTCTGAGCAGGTGAGTCCACGTGTGGGTTCTTTATGGGGAACTGCTTTGGAACCCAGGAGTTTCTTCCTCTGAGTCAATCCCTGCTGGTTTTTGCAGCCAGAATTTATGGGGACTTGTCTTTCTGGCCCTGGAAACCTAGGCTGGGGGCCCTCGTGGATGTCTGGGACTCCTCACTCCCGAGATACTCCTCTCAAGTTTTTATCCACCACACATGGGTGAGGGACTAGGCCATTCCATGTCTCCACCCCTCCTACCTGTCTGAATGGATACGGTTTCTTTAATTCTGTAGTAGTCAGACTCCCATTCAGCTTGATTTCTGATGGTTCTGAGTGATGACTGTTCTACATTTTAGTTGTGATTTTGATGTGGCTGTGGATAGACACAAGCCATGTCTGCAGATGCCACCATCTTGACTGGTAGTCTCTAAGGACATGTATTTATTGATGAGAGAGAGAAAAACATCAGTGTGAGAGAGAAGCACTGATTGGTTGCTTCTGTAAGCACCCCAACTGGAGATGGAACCCACAACCTAGGTATCTGCCCTGACTGAGGATCAAAGTGGCAACATTTTGGTGCATGGGATGATGTTCCAACCAACCGAGATACCCAGCCAATGCAGGCCATTCATTTCTTGTCCTGTGACAAATCCTGGGCATAACTATTAAAAGCAAAGTAAATTTAGCATATTACTTAAACTAAGGTGAATACTGTAGGGTATTGTCTCCTCTCCTCAAAAAGTTTTCCCCCTGCATATTAAGTTGCAACAATGGATCAATAAAATATTCTTGACCTGGATTATAAACTGAATTGCACAATTTGACAACTCACTGTGGAGTGAGTTAACATGTAAATCTAAATTGTGAATTAAAAAAGTTTTAACTAATCTGATTTTAAGTGTTTTTTTAAATTATGGTCAAATATGCATATATTGGGTTGACTAAAAAGTACATTTAATTTTTTTCATAAAATAGAAGACACATTTTTCATTTTCACCAATAACTATTGATTTGGATATTTTGAGTATGTTGGCAGTCTCACACATGGTATAATGTTGATTGTTCTCAATTAATATCTTGATTTGATCACTATCCACTTCAGCTGGTCTACTCGACCATGGAGCAACATCCAGTGTAATGCAGGAGGCTGAGGCTGGGGATCTTGACTGCTCCTTCGGATGAGCCAGAAAAACCACAAGGAGGACTGGATGGAGCAGAGGCAGCCTTTATTACTCACAGTACAGGGAGCACCGATGGCGGCAGATTGGGGAAGCAGGACCGCACCTCCCTGAGACCAACACTTGTTTTAAGGGGTCCCAGACAAAGGGGGCATGTGTCTTGCACCTGACTCTAAACTACATTACCTCAGTGTGTATGTGCAAAGAGAAAAGGTCAAGAAGAAGTCATACAGGATAAGAAGCCACTCCCAAAAGGAGATAAGAAGGGAATTACAATCCATTTCCAAAGGAATACACATTCCTTCTGGCCAGGGGCCCTCCGGCCAGCCTTCCAGTTTTAGAGGCCGGAGGAGCGGTGTCTAGCATGACCCCACATCCAGTGAGCAACCTCCAGCATGAAACCTCACAAACCACTTTTGGCATACTTGATCAGTCACAGAACCTTCTCTATACACTGCACAAACCTGTTTTTGTGTTTCAGTTGCATTTTTACCTTTTTTGAAACAATAAAGCATAGTATGCCTAAAATGCTGCATATTTTCTTCTATCTTCAATATTACAGTGGCTACACAAGAATTCACCAATTTTGATTTTTTTTAAAATGCATGCTCATGTGACAGCTGCCACAATACAGCCTAACAGAATTGTTTGGAAGGAAGTCAAAGACAACTAAGCACTACCAGAGCCGTCTTATGGGAAAAAACAACCGAACCTTTTGGCCAACTCAATACATAACATAAAACTTAGCATTTTGACCATTTTTAAGTATACAGTTCAGTGGCATTAAATACACTTACAATGTTGTGCAACCATCACCATGACCCTTTTCCAGAAATTTTTATTATCCCTGTCAACATGGAACAGAGAAATCAGGGTCCCATTCACGTGGCGCCTGGTATATGACCCAACAATTAGTGATGGCAGAGACAGGTCTTTATCTACAATATTCCAACCTTGGGGGGACTGGGAGCACTTCAGCTCCGAGCCCTGTTCTCCTGTAAGACCCAGCACTTCCCTTGCTCCCCAAAAGGCTATAAGCCAAAGCCAAGCCCAATCATTCCCCATCTCCTTAGATGTGCTTACGCCGGCTGCGCCAACAGTCTCACAGCAGCTCTCTCCTTCAGGATCTGGGGTACACTGTCATCAGCCTCCATGTAACAGTCCAGGAAACCATGGGCTGTCACGCACTGGATCATGGTGAAGTCCAGGAAAGGCACAAGTCCCAACAGTATGGCCTCTCTGTATGTCCCAAGAGTCCAGATAGAGTCTGGGTCTGCAAGGCAGGTCTTTGATGGCTTCTGAGCTGGCTGGAGCAGGCACGATCAGAGCAGCAATATGTCTCCTTCCTTTCCACACCAGGCCACACGGCAGACCCTGACCACAGGCTACATGGCTGCTCACATGCTCCCCCCTTCACACGGCTGCTGCCTTGTTGCTCTCCTTCCTCATGGCTCTCCGCTCACTACGCCCTTTCCAACCGCATGGCAGCATCCATGGCTGGCTGCCCTAATTTTAAAAGCTGACCCGGGACTCCCTATGTGACCTCGTACTTGGCACCATAGGTGCTGAAGGTCAAGCAGGCCTTGGCCCAGGTGGCAGTACAGCTTCCCTTCAGGAAGGACACAGCTATCACTTGCCATTGTTATGAAAAGTATCTTAAGCTGTATCATCTGCTTCTTTCCTTCCCCTAACCATGAGCTGTGGGGGAACATGCTCTGTACCCCGTTTCAAACATAAGAAATGTCCAAACCTGGAAGAACTTTTATGAGCTTCAGCCAAATCAACCACAATTGCTAGGAAGCAAAATCTCAATGGATTAAGAAAATGGTCTGGAAAATGGCAGTTTTGCACCTTGCTTTGTACATTACAATCAAAAGAGGCAGTATAAGTGGGTTACATGAATTCATTGATGATAGATTAGGGAGGCAGCAGTAAGCAGAGGGAGGACCTCTGGGAATTGGATAAAAAGTAAATGCTGTAACAGTCAACAATGAACAGGATAACAATAACAATGAGGGGATTTGTGGCCTCCACTCTGATGGGTGCCTGTGCTTTGAGGTGTCTGGAAAAAGGGAAATGACTTTGTTATTGCAAAGGCATGTAATCCTAGATGCAAAAAGACAACAGACAGGCTCAGTTAAGGTAAAGACTGACCTTTGTTAGGGAACAATACTGCCCTAGGACATGACTACCAGACCATCCTTTCTGGTTACTGTACTTTCCGTCTCTGAGTTTGTAAGGCCACCATTCAGGCCTCCCCTGAGCTTGTCAGGTTTACTATATGGCCCCTTTTCGTCCACATCCCAAACTGAAATTCTATACCAATTAATTTAATAACTCCCCATTCTCCCTCTTTCCAGCCTCTGGTAACCTCTATTACACTCTGACTCAATGAATTTCTATTCTAGGTATGCTCATATGTAGAATAATATATTTGTCCTTTTGTGTCTTGCTTATTTCACTGAGCATAATGTTTTCAAGGTTCATCCATGCTATAGCATGGGTCAGAATTCAGTTCCTTTTCAAGGCTGAACAGTAGTCCACTTTATGTAGATACTACAATTTCTTTATCCATTCATCTGTTAATGGACACTAAGTTCTTCCATCTTTCAGCTACTGTGAATAATGCCCCTGTGAACATAGGTGTACAAATACCTGTTTGAGTCTGTTTTCAATTTTTGGGTATGGATCAGATGGTAATTCTATGTTTCACTTTTCTGGGAACTAACCTTATTTTAAAACCAGTAAGAAACAAAGTTTCTCTAGGTTATCCATGCTCAAACCTTGAGAGCCAAACGCAATCTAACCAGAAGACTCCTTCAGGCCCCACGGCTCAACAATGAGCAGAAATGGGATATTCCTGAGGCAGCCACAAAAGAAACTGTTCCAGTGACTGGGAAGTACTGCCTGCCTTATCTCCCTTCAGAGGGGGCCATCAGTGCACCCTGACTTTGCTGACTTGAGAAAGTCACAGCATTTAAGAGCACTTTCATCCTCCAGCTTAATAAACAGAACGAAGGGTTCTTGGACAGGAAAAAAGCTACAAACCAGAAAGCAAAAGCTGCAGAGGAATTAGAAAAGGCATCTCCAAACCAGTTCTAAGATGATAGAGCATGGAAGAGTATTGTCATCACTTGGGATTCAGTGGATTATAGCAGGTCTGGGCAGGTTGGGAACTACCAGGTGGGATGGATGAGGGCAGATTTGATTGCAGCTCTTTCCAGGTGCAGGTCCAGGTAAATAGGGGTCTGTGTTGATCTGAACAGCGAAGCACCTTGTTGGGGTGGGGAAGGTGATGCACAGATCAGACACCACAGAGCCTAAACTTTGGGGATGCCTGATAAATGCAAGTTAGTATTACATTTAATGCATTATTTACCCAGTTTATGAAACTTAACTTTCTTCTATCTAATCCATGCTTTACAACCCTGCCAGACAAATCTTTGAAAATCACTACCTTGCAAATGACGCCTCTCAGTTCAAAGTCTTTTACTTCCCACTATTTATAATTATTGCCTCTCAAGGTTGGGTAAGAGTAGCCCAAGGCCACTCTCCCCAAAGGCAGAAAGACCCATGATAAACTCAGGCCACCTCTGCAGCACCAATTGCGTAGAAAATCTTTGGAGACAAGCATGACTTTTACATCAGAACAAAGAGATGTTATAGAGTAAATGATAGCTGCATGCAGGTTAGGAATGAAACACTGGCCTTCTTGGGCTTGAGGGCACCACCTTGGTAGAGTTGTTGGTGGTGATGGTGGGGGAGTTAGAGAACAAATAAAGATTGAACTCCAAATCCCTAGTCTGGACAGTTAGAACTATCTATCCCCTGCCTCGCCCCTGGGAGCTGTCTGTCCAGCTGGTTCCTGAGCTGCAAAGGCCAGGTCACTCCTTACTGCTTCTGTTTTTAGTCAAAGAATCCTTAACTTTTGGACAAGGCATCCCATCCCTGTTAGTTCTTCCGGTAAGTTAGCCCCCCTGTGCCTCAGTTTTCGCATCCCGATTATAGTAGGGTTGCCAGGAGGATTACATGAGTTAACATGGTAAGGTAGTTTAGTACAGTGCCTGGCTAGCAGTGTGCTGCTTTCTTCTACCTTCCCAGTGTTAACCCATTCTTCAGTCCAGCTCAGGCCCACTTGGTCCTTCACACGCGCTGTCAGGGGTAGTAGCTCCCCACCCCCACTCCTCCCCATTAATTTCAGAACCAGTTTATATGTAAACGATAAAGTGTAATTTCGACCGATCAGCTGTTTTTAAGGTTATCAATTTAACGGCAATGATAAGGTGAAACCCTGCGCATCTGTTTCTGAGTTTATCAGTTTGGCTTCCCGGAAACCGCCAGTGTGTCGAGATAAGGAAACCAATGAATAGCAGCCACCTGGGCAAGTCGCAAACCCTCAAAGGGGCAAAATATTAATGAGGAGAAAGTGGGCTCCACGTCCCACATGTCCTCCCTTTCCCATCAAGTTTTCCGCTTCGAGGTTACACGCGCGGAAGCCTTGGTCCGTCCTCTGGTGAGCGCGAGTCTGGAAGCGCGGCTTTGGGAGCAGACAGCCACCAAACCTTCTCTCCCTTCTGAAGTCCAGCCATTCAAAGTAATCTCTACTAGTGGGTTAGAAAGTGCCCCGCCCTCTTCCGGTAGCATCCGCTGCAGAGAAAGAGGAGCCAGACCCCATCCAGCGATTTAGCAACCCCGCCCCAAGTGCGCCGGAAAGGACTCCCACCTGGACGCCCGCCGCCTGGCGTCCCCGGCGAGTCCCAGCGCGGGGCGGAGCCTGCGGGTCTGGGATTCGCCCCGCCCCGCCCCGCCGTAAACTGACCGTGTGGCAGCCCAGCGGGGGCCAGGAAGGGGAGAAAAGGGGAGGGGAAAAAAGGGGAGGAAAGTGGAGCCGGGAGAACCGGAGGGAGGAAGGGAAGGGGCGGAGGCGAAGGGCAGAGTGTGCCGGCGCACTGGGGAGCCTCCGCGCGAGGCGTGTCCCGGAGCCCAAGTTGCGGTCGCAGCGCGGAGCCAGCCCCTCCCCTGCCCGGAGCCACCCGCTGGGGCCGCCCTGAGAGGCGACACCCTAGACGTCCAGGCGGGTGAGCCAGGGCTGAGGCAGACCCAGTACTCCGCTTCCTGCACAGCGGGAGGGATGGTGGCGGCGGGGCGCGGGCCAGCGCAGCCGCCACCGACTCCCACCCAGCCCCGATCACTGTGAGTCCCGGCTGCGCGCTGGGCATGCGGCTGGGGCCCCCGGCCCTCGAACCCTGCGCACCAGCCGCGAACGCACGCTTCCTTGGAGTTCGCTGCCCGCACCGCCGCTGAGGCGGTCGCCCCCACCATGCCACGGGCTGGGGCGCCCCTGTACGCTTGCCTCATTGGGCTCTGCGCCCTTGTGCCCAGGCTCCCAGGTAAGCCGCACCGCCCGCTGTGCAAAACTTTGTCGCACACAGAGACACCGCAGGCGTCTTGGAGGGGTTGGGACGGGAGGCAGTGCCGGAGGGTGGAAAGCATCTATTGAGCCTTCCCAGGTGGGCGGGCGGGCTGCCGGGGCTCGGCCTCAAGGGGGGCTTCCGAAAAGCGTACGTCACTCCGCACAGTCCCGCCTGGCTGTCGATCGCTAGTCCCTTCCCTGGCTGTGGAGGAGCATTCCCTTCCTGTGTAAACAGCCTTACCAGTTTGCTGACCCAGCCCGCGTGCGCCCGCGCCCAGTGCGCGGGAGGGCCGCAGCCGCCCCTGCGTTGGAGCCGGGGTTCTACACTCCCTGGCACAAAGCAGCCCTTGTGACCGGCCCGGGGCCGGCGGGCTGCTGGGAGGCGCGGAGTGATGCCTCCGCTGCCCTGGTCCCAGGACGGCGAAGGGCAGTCAGAGGTGCGAGACCCGAAATCTTCGCCGGAGCCAATGCGGGGGCACACGGGTACGCCGGAGGGTTTGTCTTCTGGAACTAAGGGTGCTCAGGGCTCCAGAGTGAATCCGAGAATTTCACTGCGCGCAGGCCCACCGCCTTGCTTTGAAGATATGATCCGTCTGCTTCCTCCCCTCAGAAAACTGCAAACCCGAGGGGAGACCCGTGTCCCAACGCACAGCCCCACCTGGGACTTCCCTTTCTGATTTCTCTGCCTGACATTATTCCGCGATTTACAAACATTCCGTGCTGCGCAATCCCCTGACTCCGGAGGATTCTGGAGCGGAGGGCATGGAGTGCGTGTGATCGACTTTATTAGCGCGACACTGCCATGGGCTGGCTGTAGTGTGTTACCTGCTTTAAGTTTTCCGATTCCGGAGAGGGCTGGACGTGGCAGTTAGGAAGTTAGGAGGCCCCAGAGGAACGATGCTCTGTTGGGTGCTTGGGCTTCGAGGCAGAGGACCTACTCCCACCCCCTCCCAAAAAAGCTGGAAGCTCCGAACTTCTCTTTTCCCCTAGGAATTGTGTTGGGTGCTCTATTCACTTTCCAGGCCGACGTTCTGGGTTGCTGTAGTGAGCCAAGTGCCTCGCTGTGGAGGGAGGGCAGGGCAGTCTTTTTTATGGTGTCTCATTTGCATGAAGGCAGAGGAGGTTTAACTCTGAGAACGCAGGAGGGGTCTGGACAAACAAAAAACTTCCTCAGGCCCTAATTCAAACTTAATACTGTAGCTAGGTATCTTTTATGGGATAATAATCACTCCAGAGCTTGGAATAGATTAGTGGTTCTCAAACATCCATCTAGCAACCAGTGCCCCTGGGTCCCCAGGAAAATGCAAAGAAAAAGATGTAGCCTGTGTCATGCATTGGAGTGTTTCTTTGCCAACTAGTTCCCTGCTTCACAAGGATTGTCTTTTAATTTGAAATTCCCCCCCTTTTTTTAGTGAGAAACTTATTTTCCTTTAACAATTTAAAGTATTAACAGAGGGTAGTTTTTCATTTTTGATAAAATAATCTGACAACCCTATATGTTTCCCCTTTTTCTGTTTTGCTCTTAATATTCTGTGAAATCCAAAAATTAGGAACTGCTAAAAGAAATGACTTCTAAGTTCCCTTACAGCTTGACATTCTGCGATTCCAATAAAAATTCATTTCCAGTTACAAAGAATTCTTTCAATGTATTATTTTTCATTTGCATTGTGATTTCTGTTTTTTGAAGTATATGTACATTCTTACAATGATCTTCATTTTTCAGATGGGCTGAAGAAGGTGAATTGACTTGCCCAGCCTCCTTGGCCACTGACCTCAGGGCTTTTTAAGCCCAGTGGCCTTTGTCTTACATGACTCACCTTGGCTGGGAAGAAAGCGTTGAGCCTTGGTGGTGTATTTCCAACTCCTTCCGGTTTCCGTTCTGGTTTGCCTCAGAGCTCTGCCAGCCTTGGTGCATCTGCAGAATGGTGGGAGAGCAAACCCGTTGCTGGCCTCCACACCTGCTCATCCCCCTTTCTGCCCTGCTGCTTCTCAAGGTTCGCAGGGGCCGACTCACATCCCTGTGAGGTCTACTAGTTTCCCAGTGGTGCTGAGTCAAGTTCAAACATAGTTTGAAACAGTTTTTTTTTCTCTTCCCTTTTCTTTTTCTCTTGGAGCCCTGCAGGTACTTTCTCCAGAGTTTGTTTCTCTCTTGCTACTGGGGACATGATTTGAAAGGAAACCCTTCCTTAGTCAGTGAAGAAAGAAGTGACCTGCAGAGCCATGCCTGCCTGGGTGTCCCTAGGCCTTTAGCCAAGCTGCTGGTCTGTTGCTTTCACCACGCTTTCGTCTCTGCTTAATCCAGCTGGAAACAGACTTTGAATTTAAGGGCACTCATTTCAGACAACTCTGGTGGCTGACAAACCCCCATCCTAGGGTTATTTTCTGCTCTCCGTATGGACCCACTGCCAAGAGCCTTGGATGGGACATAGGTTTCGGTGTTCCCACTGAACCAGGGAAGGGTGTCTCTGGGCTGGGGCTCTTGCCTTCTAAGGAGTGGGGAATGTGTCATGATCTCACTGTCGGGCTGGAGTCATGTTTGCTATTATAGTGTATCATTTTTTAAAATGTTCTTTCAGTGATGCCCTGAAAATTAGAAGGCTCTAAGCCCGGAGAGAGCCCTTTATTCTAGTTAGTGGGCTCCTGGTAGCAGCGCTCCCCCCACCCCCATTTTCCTTGGTCTGTGACAGGGCGGTTGGAATTTGTGTGTGGGTTTGCAGCTCTCCTCAGGTAGCCAGACATAGGTTTAGAAGTGGCAGGACAAGGAAATGCACACGGGAGCCTAGTGCGTGGACTGCTGTTTACCCTAGGTATTTATATTTTAGCTCCATCATCCTTGAATTAGGGGCTTTTTATAAAGGGGATTGAAGCAGAAGAGGGCAGGGTCTAATTAGCTCTAATTAGTATTCCTCTCCTGCTTGTTCTCCATGCTTATTTGGCTCCTGAGGCAACAGGAGGATTAAAATATCTAAGTAGTTGGCAAAAGGCCCCTTGTGCCTGCTTGCCTGCCCTGGTAACTACTTTTTCTTCTTCAGCTGTTCATGGACATACTCTAAGAAGTTCTAACGATGTCAGCCACTTGGATGATTGCACGGTACTTGAATGACCATGTCCTTTCATGTAGTGGTGTGCAGCTGGGTTCATGGGGTAGGCTCTCTTCTCACAGGTATTTTCACTTAGCTGGGACTGAGGGCTTTGGAAATCCACGGCTGTGGTTTGTTTTCTTTCTTTCCCATTGGAATGGGATTAATGGCCTTTGTAAATGTAAAGGAACACTTTATAGGTGCCCACTTGTTTGTGAGGTTTCTTGCTTCTGTTGAATGCGGGGCTTGATTCCTGGGCCGCACCGTGAAAAGTTTGCTCCAAGACAGGCTTGCCACATCTCCTATGGCAGGTGTTCGGAGGGGCTGTCTGTGGGCTGCCTTCTCCTTATTGATTCCACCCCCACCCCGCCCCCAAGTTTTCTAGAGGTTTGCTTGTGTCTTTTAGAGCTGGGACCAGCTTCTGTACTTGTCCCTCGAGTTATTCTCAACTCTGGCTCAGAGTGAGTATGTTAAAACTCAACTCAGGTCACGTCACTCTGCCTGAAACCCTTTCATGTCTTCCAGAAGCCCTGATGGTGTCCAGCCAGGCGCTCCGTGAACTCTCCCTCCCCCTCCCCACAACCTCCCTCCCTGACTTTATTATTTTTTTTTACCACTTCCCTCCCATCACACACTTCACTCCAGCAGCATGATGCTGCCTGGAATACTCTCCCAGGGATGCCAGTTGGGCTTCCTCTACCTTCTCTCAGTTGTTTCCTACTCAGCTGAGTTTTTTCTGGCCACTCCCAGTGAAAGCTGCAACCTCCTGCCCCACCTTCTCCCTACCTCCCTTCCTTCCATAATTATTCTCCTTAGTGCTCATCACCATCTAATGTACTTGCTTACCATGCATTGTCTATCTTCCCCCATGGGACTCTCCCCGCAGCCTGGACATAAGCTCAGTGAGACAGGGAATTTAATCAGTTTTATTCATTTTTATTCATTTCTCTTTCTTCTGTGCCTAGAACAGTGTCTGATTTGTGCTTGTTGAATGCACAGATGGTGGGGGTGGGGGATGGGCTTGTCCCATCCTTACCTCCTTGCTGCCTTCTACAACTAGCTTTGAGGTCAGGGGCTTTGCATGTAGCTTAGGAAGAAACATTCTCAGGGAGAGAGAGCCCATTTAAATGTCAAGATTTTGGGGAGACGAGAATCTATAATAGAGACCATTTAGTTGAATTATTTGCGTGAAGATGCTGAGGCCTGGAAAGGTAAAGTGACTTGTCCAAGGTCATGTAACCAGTAAGTGACAGAACAAGTACTCAGATCATCTATGCCCAAATATGCTCTCCTCATCACATAATTCAGCCCAAACGTCCTTCCCTCTGTGATGGCTTCTCTGCAGCCCTCAGGTGGAGCAGGATTGGCCTGTCCTTCCCTTGGCTCAGAGTGCACATGGGAACCGAAGGGGGTCTGTCTCAGCTGCTATGAGGTGAATTGCCCTGGTCCTACATACCTTGGTCCCTGATACAACCACGTGCTTCCCAGGGAGGGTGTCCACCCTATATACTCATTATGCTTTTCCCACCGTCCCAACTGCATAACATCATGTCTCCTCTCCCCCCAGCCAGCAGGGCCATTCGGCTTGGTACTCAACTTTTGTAATCCCACTGAATGTTTTGGACCAGGAAACTTCAGCTGCTGCATATGTGCTTCAGTAGGTGTTTTCTGACCTTGGACATGTGTGCTGGGAAGAGGCAGAATGGAGAGGGCCTGGCCTGGACTGTGTGTGGGGGAGGAGGCAGGCAGGAAGGGTTGGATCGGAAGAAAGAAACATTTCATGTGTCTTGAAGGAATGATCGGCCAGACACGATAGCCTCCTGGGCATGATTGATGAAAGAGGGGTGAGTCAATGAGCTTCAGAGGGAGAGCATATTTTTAGATTACAGTTTGCAGTAAACCCCGGGCTTCAGAGAGCTGCTGGCAGTTGAAATTGAGTTGGGAAAAGTCACTGTGCAAACAGCTACTAAGAAGAGATGTGGCCACCTTCTGGGCTGCTAGTGCCAGTTTCCGTGACCCAGACACAGCACTCTGACATTTATGACCTCCAGCTGTTTAGCTTTTTATTCATTGCTTCCTTCCTTTCAAAATGCTATTGGTGCCCAGTGACTCACCCAGCTAGACTCAAATGGTCTGAAATATTAATAGGTGGAGAGAGGAGGGATGCCAAAGGGAGTGACTCCAGCACTGGGACATGTGTCTGCACACAGCCTGTGCCCTTGTGCCTGGAGTGCCTATCTGCTACCTGGCACCTGGCAGGCTGTAGGCTCTTGGGGAGCAAGGCCCGGGTCACTCATCTCTGCACCTTTAGTGTCCTGTAGGCCACTGCTTGGCACACTTAGTGCAGATTTTCTTGAATTTGAATTTGTTCCAACAACAACCTAATTTTAGAGCAATCATTTTGAGTGCAATAACACTGCTTTACTATCGTGCATGTGAAAGTGCAGTAATGAAAACAGTCAGCGATGCCATGTGATAACTGTGTCCCAGTCACTCACTGTGTTTGTGTGCCAGATGTCTGTCCCGTGTCAGCCTCTTCAGCTATGTCTGAGGTCTTTTAGGCCGGCAAAGCAGAAGGCCGGAGCCCAGTCTGATCTGGGTCAGAGCTGAGGCGCCCTTGTTGCCTCGAGGCCAGGACTCTGCCACCCCAATTCTCAGAGCTCAGCGATGAGGCCGTGGGAATTAGAAGGTGGTGTTTGTGCATCTTTGTGGATTGGAGCAGAGGTATAAATGAGATGTCTGATCTCAGGTTTCTTTCTGGTCAAAGGCCTGTTGGAGATGTCTACCAGAAGACGTTGGAACTCACTGGCCACGTGGCTTCGAGTCTGGGATGGTGCAGGGACCACCGGGCACGTCCCCCGTGTGGGCACTTGCTGGTCAGCAGGCTTTCTGACCTTTTCCTTGTAGACTGGCCTCCTTGTTTCAAGTCACTTAATCTTGTTTTTCATGTTTTCATCTATAACATGAGGTGACTAGCTCATCTTATAACAGTTTTAGTTACAGAGGTCTGTAGTTCCCTGACTTTACGGAAATAATGTCGTACAGCAAAGCGCCCCATACGCCGCCGGGGCCTGAGTGCGAATTCGGGAGCTGAGGAGAGCAGGAGGAAAGTCCCTTTCGTTCTAGATTTGATCGCTCCCCAACAAGAGAGCAGTTTCTGACAGGTAAGAGAATTTAATAAAAAAACTGGCATTTTGAAACTTACCCTGCACACATCCCTTTTTTAACGGCTTCCATGCCTATTTAAATGCTGCTGAAGCAGGAGGTAGGCAGGATCCTAAGGTTTTCTTGGTCAGTGTTTGGACCTGGGACGGCTCTTCCTGCTCAGATGAGGAGGCTATGCGCCCTGGTTGGTCCCAGCTTGTTTCTCCTGGAAAGTGTGCTCTGAGTCCAGGGCTGTGCCCAGGGGGCCCTGCTGCAGGCTTGGCTGAGAGATGGTGTCTGAGCAATGCTAGCTCCGTGGGTGTGAGGCAGGGGTCCCACACAGTGATGGCTGGTGGGGACGAGGGGCCCCAGGTTCCGGGCTGTGCTCTGTGGCTGGTGAAAACCATTGCTTTAACCCTCAAAGCCTCCCCTGACCCCTTCTTCCCAGCACTCAGGTCCTGCCAGTTTTTCCTCCCTCCTACTCCAGCAACCATTCTTATCCCTCTAACAGTGTAGCTTCTGGTGTCATCCAATTTCTGTGGGTTTTTTCTTCTTGTGACAAAAGAGCCACAAGGAGTTAAAATTAGCAAATTAGAAAATGCTAAAGTTTCAAGATGGCTTAAAATAAATGTCATGATAGTGTTTAGTGGAGATAGGGAACTATCACCACCTACCCATATTTTTCTTCCACTCTCCCTTTTTCTTCTGTTTGACTCTTTTCCCACTTACTGCCTGAGCCCTTCTTCCTGTGGTTGGTGGTCCTGGGTTTTGCTCATTCTGTCTGTCCATTGTGCCTCAGGCAGTGACCAGGAGAGACCAGTGGGTCTGTTAGTGTTGTAAGGACCAAACCAAGTCATTTCCACTCAGAGAAAAACCATCAAGTTCTGTTCTTGGTCGAAAGAAATCTGTCCTGATGTTTCACAGAGGAAGGAAAACATAGGGATGATATGTTTCTTCAAGGGTACCTGTGCTGTGAGGCGGGAAGGAGAGTGGGTATCGAGGTGGGGTGGAGGGAGGAGAGGGGACAATGGACTTAACCTCAACACCTCAGTCCAGTCTGCCTCAGGAGGCCCTCCCCAGATTAATGGCAGGGGGAGATGACCTGAGTTTGAAATAAGTAACTTTTACAACACTAAAGCAATTTCCTTCTAATCTTGGTTTCTGATTTTTTTAAAGTAGAGATGGGCTTTGAATTTGATCAAATGCCTTTTTATTACCTACTGAGATGATGACATGGTTTGTCTTATTTGACCTCCTAGCAGATATATTGAATTATTGGATTTCCTTTATTTTTTTAACTTTTTTTTTGAAGTTTTTAGAGAGAGAGAAAGGAAGAGTGAAACATCGATTTGTTATTCCACTTATTTATGCATTCATTGGTTGATTTTTGTATGTGTCTTCAGTGGGGATTAAACCCGCAATCGTGCCATATTGGGGTGATGCTCTAACCAGCTGAGATACCCAGCCAGGGCTTGGATTTCCTTTATCTTAACCCAGCATTGTCTTCCTGGGCTATGTTCTTCTTTAAGGGCTGTGCTGGCTTGTTTTGGTATACTGTGGATGTAGTGTGATACCACCTGATTTAGGATTTTACTTTTTTTTTTTTTTTTTGGTCATTTTGGCTGAATTAAATGCAAAATTCTGTTTTCCATCAGGGAGAGACTATTGTAATGCGAAAGTGTCTGGAAATCCAGGTGGGTCCTGCAGAAAAAATGGGAGTTGCTAACACAAGTGTGAATGCTCCGTGGGTGCTTCAGAAATGTCAGTGTTTAGCTTCAGCCCATGAGCCTTAACCTGCAGTTAGCAACAGGGCCTGCACCCCACATGCAGCCTTACCGAGGCCCCCTGTTAAAAAGGAAGTGACTCCTCTTCCCCTCCCATTCAAAAGCCTCATCAGTAGGGATTATAGTCAGGAACTAATTAGTGCATCTTCATCTTGCTTTAAAGGTCTCAACCGATGCACTAGTGGAAGTGCCACCTCTTGTGAAGAATGCCTGCTAATCCACCCAAAATGTGCCTGGTGCTCCAAAGAGGTATGTGGGCGGTGGGGGAGGGGGGAAGGAATGCTCTGGGGGTGGGGAGGAGGTGGGCTGTGCCATAGCACACGAGTTGATTGCACAGATAAAGTGTGTGCAGATTCTGCAAGTTGCCTTTTCCTCTTTTTTCCCATGGGATGACAAGAGAAAAGCTGCATTTTAACGTGATCCGTTAAATCGGCTCTCTAAGTCGGCTCTCTAAAATCAGCTCTTGAGAGTTTTAATTCTGTTTTAGGGAAGCAAGGCCTTCCTTTCCTTTTCGGGGGGGACCCATTATGACTCTTGTATAGTTTTCTGCTGTTTAGACAGAGACCTGAGCTTGTGCAGTGAGCTTGTTGCACAACGATTCAAAACGAGCCTGGCTGAGTGACATGTCGGCGGGCGCTGGTCACCTTAACGTGGCTTATGTGAGGATGGATGGAATATCATGACTTGGCCTTTATGGAATGACTTTATTAAAAATAATAGCTGCTGTTTCTTCAAGCCCTATAGGAAGCAGTGTAAGTTTGGGATGGTGATAAGCAGATTGCCATCCTAAAGCATTACAAATGTCAAGGTTGGTGGGGTAATTGGGAAATGATCAATTTCTAAACTTACTGTCTTAAAGAACATGTCTGGGTCATTTTTCTAAACTGTTGCTAGAACCATGGTGCATAAGCCCTTCTTCCACTTGTGCACAGTTAAGGCGATTTTTGAAAGAACCCAAAGCTTGGCATTTTAGACTACTTCTGCCTCTTCAATTCAGTGGGAACTGAATTCAGTGCCTGTCAGGAAGACCGAGAGTTGGCCCCTGAGGCCGGGCTTTGCTGTGATGCAGCCTCAGAGGTTGAGGGAGTTCTTTAGCCCGCACTGGCTGCAGCAGATGGTCTGTGGGAACCCCAACCAGATGCTGTACACGGTGTACACAGTGTCTCTGATCATCGCAGCAGCTCTGTCAGGTGGGTGGTAGTATACTCATTTTATTGATGAAAAGTGGAGGCTCAGAGAGGTGAAGTGTCTCTTTCCAGGACACAGGATGTTCTGAAGCTGGGGTTCAAGTCTGGCTTCTTGGGTTTCTGAGCCGGAGCGCTCTCCATTAGGCTACACTGCCTCTTATGTGTGACTGCCCCAGAATTTTTTCTAGTAGAGAGTAAGGTTACGACACAAGAGCTTTGAGAGAGGAATCTCCCCAGTGTCTAAACCCTTCACTGATTCGTGTTTAATTAGTGTCTTTGTTATGAATGCTCTTTAAAACCTTTCCCTGCTTTCCTATGACCTGCAGAACAAACCCAAGCTCCATGGCCACTGTCTGTGTCCCCACCATCATCCCTTGCCCACCACCAACACTTGAGTCAGAGGAAACTACCTTAAGATCCCTAGAGAGCCCTGACTGATGAACATGCGCATGGTTTTCCCTGTGCTCCTCCTCCTGGAAGACCTCCTGGCATTCCACACCTTCCCCAGACTAGCACCTTGTCTTCCTGTTTTCCAGAAATCAGTCCAAGCCTCATTTACTCTATGAAGACTTTCATGACTTTCCCCCAACACATCTGTCCATCCCTTCATCCATTCATCTATCTGTCCATCCATTTGATATGAGAATGCAAGCTCTTTCCACCAGAATATTAGGGCAGGAGTTTTATCTGTATTCTTCATTGCCATATCCAGCACCCAGAATGGACACATAGTATTTGCTCAGTAATTATTGATGGAAGGAGTTCATTAAATGTCTGTTTATGGTGAGTCTGCATGTGCAGGCCCCGACCACTTCTTTGTCTCCCAAACTCTACTCCTTCAGTAGTGCTCAGAGTCTCATATTCTGTTCATTTGTTCTCATGCCCGTTACCTTGAGAACCTAAGCCACATCTTATTTGTCTCAGCATCCTCAGATCCAGCTAAGAAGCTGGCAGGAATTCATCTTTGATAAAAGAGGCCCGCTAAAAAAGACATGGAGTTAGAGGACCAAAGGTTAAATATCAGTTTTGCCATGGTTTATTCTCAGTGTCTTGATGTGTGAAATGAGTAAGACACCCCCCACTCTCCGGCGTTATTGGGAGTGTAAAAGGAGATCAGGCAGGAGAGGGCTTGAGGGTGGGACTGCTAGTTAGCCAAGCCTCTTGAATGACTGAATGAGAGTTATCCAGCAAACTGCTGTCATCAGTGGATATTTTCTGTGCAGTGTGGGCAGTGGGATCCGGACACCAAGATCACTGTCTGTTTTAGGCTTTTTCCTTTCCTTGTTAGTATTTCCATGAGCCTGTCGGCCTGATATTGACAGTGAATGACATTATTCTGAGGAGCTTATCACTGTCCCAAGCCCACTCTTGCGTCCCTCTCTAGCCTCTTGGGCTCCCTCTCTGCTTAGGTGGAGCCTCATTCTTGGCTTCAGAACTTTCCGTGAGGTCTGTGCTGGAATGCAGCTTCCCATCTTGGTTGGGAGGTAACTTTCCTGGGGACCTGAACATGTTTCGGGGAGCAGGGTCTGGAGAGTTCAGGAATGGCTTTGATCAACCCCTGCCCCTTAGCAAGACAGAATGAGTGTGCCTTCTTAACCATACATCCCAGGACATCACTGAAGAAGTGAGGTATCTATATGCCAAGAGCTATGTGTGTGTTTTGAGGGCTCGTACGAGTGGGTGGTGGAGGGCCAGGTCCCTAACCAGTGTGTTCTCGTGGATTCTGATCTGCGGGATTAATCCCAGCACACATTCCATCGGGACCCCCTGCTCTAGATCCCACAATGACTTCCTTATTTCATTGAGGTGGAGGTAGGGCTCCCTACATTTAACACCCCTGTAACCTAATTCCACCCCCTCCACCCAGTCTGTCCTCCCCTTACTGTGTTCGCCCACAGGTGTCAGGTTTGAGTCGGTCCGTGTCCTCACGTACTCCAGCACAGCACTGCATGCTGGTTCTCTCCACCCAGTTCTGCTGCACGGCCCTATGATCCTGGCTCTCTTGTCTTTGTTTTCCAACATAGTTTACTGGGTGGCTTCAGACTTACCCTCGGGCTGTACGACCAGAGTCGCCAGACTCGCTCACCTACTTGGAAATGAGGATGTGTAGTTGGACTGCCTGTCCTCACCTGTCTGCACTGCACACCTCGGCCCCTGCCCCTTGTCCTTCATGACGCCCTGGGCGTTTCAGCCAGCCTGGGCCCCTGCTTCTCAGCCAGCTTGAACACTTACGTTGTATGTACTGCACAACGTAAAATACACAGCAAACTCAGGCAGCTTATTATCTGTTGTGTTCCTCATTTTTTTTAATCCCCACCCAAGGATATGTTTACTGATTCAAAAATTTTTTTAAAAAATTTTTTAGAGAGAGACGATGGGAGAGAGAAACATTGATATGAGAGAAACATCTATTGGTTGCTTCCTCACACACCCTGACCAGGGATGGAACACTCAGCCTAGGCATGTGCCCTGACTGGGGATCAAACCCAAAACCTTTTGGTGCACGGGACAACACTCCAACCAACTGAGCCACCTGGCCAGGGCTGTCTATCCATCATTTTTTTAAAGTGGAGATTTGCCTCTGTTCTAAGACTCGAAGTGTCACAACCCGGCCATCTATAAAGAAGAATGTACTGGGAAGAATGTGTGTGGGGGCTTTAATGGCGAGGCCTCAGGGCAGCGCATGTTATTTCCACCTACATTTTCCTGTTTAAAACCCAGTCATATCACTAGGCCTAAGTGCAAGGAGAACTGGAGATCTAATCTCGCTGTGTTCCCCGGAAGAAAGGGAGGGTGGGTTTTGTCGACTGGCAGCCTGTGCTGGAGGCATGGAGGCTGATGTGCCTTGCAAGGGGACAGCGGTTGAGGAGAAGTGGCAGGGCTGATGGACCCATGTTCCCTGTGGGATAGAAAGCAGGGTTGGTGGGAGGGGGAGAGGAGGCAAAAGCAGGCAGGGCGATTGAACTCAGGGCTGGGGCAAGTGGGGAGGCTATAGAGCGTGAAAGGGAGACACCTCGAGGTGACATGGCCTTAGGTGGTATAGGCTGCTGAGAAACGGGAAAAAGAAGGACCCAACAGACAAGGCTGCCCTGTGGGAGGCCTGTGACATGTGGATGGGTGGAAATAGTGTCAGGCATGGAAGACTTGGGGAAGCCTGGGCTGGGGTGAAGGTGTTTGCCTTGGAGGTGGACGTGGAAAGGAAGGAATGAAGTCAGTAGGAATGGAGGAGGCAGGGCTGGAGGAAGGAGATGGGTTAGAGGCTGGGAAAGAGGATGGGCTGACTGGACCTTCTGGGAAATTACAGTAGCAGGGAAAGTAGAGGTGACATTATCTACATTTCCCTTTGAGTTAGGGGGAAAAAAGAGCATTTACTCCAGCTCACAAATAAAATATAGATTCTTGGAGAGAACATCTCTTTGTGGTCATGAAAGGGATAATCGTGGCCTATTGTAGATGCTTCATAAATATTTATTCAATGCGTTAGGTCAGCCAGTTGAAGGCTGACAAAGGGATTTCTCTATCCCCAGGCAGGAAATGTATGTGGTAGTGTGTGGCTGGTGCACGGATTTCGGATTGTATCACTTACCTTCTTTCTTCCCTCCCCCTTTCTTCCAAACCCATGAGGGCTCTGCCAAGCCCGGGCTGCAGCCTTGGCAGGTCAGAGAGCCTGGCCTGGTTGTGTCACAGGAGAAAGGCCAACCACAGAGGACACCAGCTCCCCACTGTGCCCACTTCTCTGTTTACTAGTTTGCTTTTTCCCTCTTCATCCCAGGGATTGGCCTGGTTGTCTCATTTCCTGCTTGGATTCCTCTTCTCCCAGGGCTTGCAGTTTCAAACAAAAAAAATCTGTCCTTGCCCCCAAAACAACTACCCACATCTTTGTAGCTTTAGACTTCAGCAGGAATAGGCAGGATGGTCTACAGGTGTAATGTAGTGACTGTGTGGCAGAAGAACCTGAATGCGCTGGTGGAGACGCTGGACTGCTGTACTGAGTCAGCTGAGCACTGGCCTTCACTGCAGGAAAAGAGATTTTTTAAAAAAATATATTTTATTGGTTATGTTATTACAGTTGTCTCAATATTTCCCTCTTAACCCCCCTCCACCCTGTACGCCCCCTTCCCTCCAGCAATTCACCCCTTAGTTCATGACCACGGGTCATGCATATAAGTTCTTTGGCTTCTACATTTCCCATACTATTCTGACCCTCCCCCTGTCTATTTTGTACCTACCATTTATGCTACTTACTCCCTGTCCCTTTCCCCCGTATTCTCCCCTTCTCCCCACTGATAATCCTCCAAATGATCTCCATTTCTGTGATTCTGTTCCTGTTCTGGTTGTTTGCGTAGTTTATTTTTTTTAGATCCAGTTGTTGATAGTTGTCAATTTGTTGCCATTTTAATGTTCATGGTTTTGATCTTTTTCTGAAACAAGTCCCTTTAACATTTCATGTAATAATGGCTTGGTAATGATGAACTCCTTTAGCTTTACCTTATCTGGGAAGCACTCTGTCTGCCCTTCAATTCTAAATGATAGCTTTGCTGGGCAGAGTAATATAGGTTGCAGGTCCTTGCCTTTCATGACTTGGAATACTTCTTTCCAGCCCCTTTTTGCCTCCAAAGTTTCTTTTGAGAAATCAGCTGATAATCTTAAGGGAACTCCTTTGCAGGTAACTCACTGCTTTTCTGTTGCTGCTTTTAAGATTCTCTCTTTATCTTTAACCTTTGGCATTTTAATTATGATATGTCTCAGTTTGTTCCTCTTTGGGTCCAACTTGTTTGGGACTCTCTGTGCTTCTTGTACTTGTATGTCTATTTCCTTTGCCAAATTAGGGAAGTTTTCTTTCATTAATTTTCCAAACAAATTTTCAATTTCTTGCTCTTCCTCTTCTTCCAGCATCCCTATGATTCAGATGTTGGCACATTGGAGGTGTCCCAGAGGTTCCTTATACTCTCCTCATTTTTTTGAATTATTTTTTCTTGCTGTTTTGGTTGAATGCTTATTTCTTTCTTATACTCCAAATTATTTATTTTAATCCCAGCTTCCTCCCCTCCACTGATGGTTCCCTGTAGATTTTTTTTTATTTCACTTAGTGTAATTTTCATTTCTTCCTTTATATTGTTGCCGTACTCAGTGAGTTTTGAGCATCCCGATCACCAGTGTTTTGCACTCTGCATCTGATAGGTTGGTTATCTCTGCTCTGTTTATTTCTTTTTTGGGGGTTTTGATCTGTTTTTTCATTTGGGCCATATTTCTTTGTCTCCTCAATGTAGCAGCCTCCCTGTGTTTGATTCTATGTGACTCCCTGTCTTAGTAGCATGGCCTATTGTAGAAAAGGCATCTATAAATTGTGTGGGGCAGAGCCTTAGGTAATTGCCAGCGCAGGGCAACCCACTTCACTCCTTTGTGGCTCTGTGTGGGGGGAGGGCTCAGAGAGGGGACAGTGCTGCTACCTAGCTTCTGGAGGTTTGTCCAGCACTCACCTCATTTCCAGTCACTTCACCCACTTCTTGTATGTGACTGGCACCCTTCCAGCTGTTGCCCTGGTGGTGAATCTCAGAGTAGGTGGGTTTGCATACATTCTAGGTCAGTATGGGCCCTTTAAGCTGAGTCTCCTGAAAATCCAGCAGTTTCTTCTGCCGCCCCAACACCCACTGACTTCTATAGCCTGAAGTTATGGAGGATTTATCTTCCTGGTGCTGGAACCCTGGGCTGTGCCGTCTGGCCTTGAGCTGGGATCACCCATTCCCAAGGTATCTCTCCTGATTTTTATCTACCACATGGGAATGTGGGACCAACTGATCCACCGCCACCGCCTCTCCGTGCCGCACTGCAGCCCTGCTCCTCTCCATCCGTCTTCATGACTCCACCCCTCCTACTCGTCTAGATGAATATGTCTTCTTTAAGCCCTGTTGTCGGACTTCCATACAGCTCGCTTTTCTGACAGTTTTGGGTATTATTTGTTTTGAGATCTAGTGGTAATTCTTTTTGTGGTTGTGCGAGAAGGTGAAGTGTGCCTACCTACACCTCCATCTTGACTGGAAGTTGAAAAAGAGATTTTGATCAAACAATAGTCAACCTTGTTATATGCTGTGGGTAACAGGGGATGGAGGGAATAGAGAGGGGCAGGCTACAACAAGGTGCAAATGCCAGTGTTGTAACAAATTAAAAGGATCTGAATTTGGAACACCTCCCTTTTGAAGTTCCTGTTCCCATTCTGTTGCTTCTCTTGGTAATTTGCCTGTAGTGAATGCAGTTACTCTTTCTAAGTTCTTTGGAGAGTTGATGACGAGGTTCTGGAGACCATGGACAGAGGCTTCCTTCATGAACTGAAACCTCTTCCAGCGCTGAGCACCAGGAGCACCTGCAAGCAGTTGAGCCATGTCCATCTTCTGAACTTGTTTCCATTTTTCCATGTTGAGATGAAGTCCCCTACCTCCACCTTCCATACCCATTTTTCTGCATGATGAGGATGTTTATCCTCCAAGTTTGATAGGTGGCAAGAAGATCTCTGTATTCGGGGCAGCGAGGAGATACAAAATTCAGAGGGATAGAATCTGTGGGCCCAGTTAGTTTTTCTGCTATGGAATTTAGCAGTGGCCCTGCCTGAGATGATGCAAAGATTTCTGGACTTGGCTCCAAGAAGCTGAGGCCCGACGAATTTAGACTTCTCTGGTGAACTCATGCATGTGGGCATGTCACCCACAGAAGTGTGGGGCTGCCCTGACTGGTGGGGCTCAGTTGGTCGGGTGTCATCCCTCAAAGCAAAAGGTTGCAGGATTGATTCCTGGTCAGGGCACATGCCCAGGTTGCGGTTTGGTCCCATCAGGTGCGTACAAGAGGCAACTGATTGATGTTTCCCTCTTACGTTGATGTTTCTCTCCCTCTCTTTCTCCTTCCCATCCTTTCTCAAAACCCCCCCAAAGTGTGGGGCTGACACCTTGTAACTTGCTTTATTCCCATACCTGGTGGAGGGTCCAGGTGTCAGGTCTCTGGGACCTGAAGGCTCTTAGCACATCAGACATTGGGATGTCATCCATGTGAGGAGGATTTTCTTAATCACGAGTCTTCCTTTTCTCTAAGGGTTTGTCATCTGGGGCACCTGCTCTCACTGAATGCGGAGCTTGGAACTGTAGGTATTGAGACATTGCCTTTGCAATGTTTGGGCATCTCAAAGGTCATAACCTTCATAGCATTGGTCCATGGCCTCTGTGGTTTTGGTTTCTTCCCTTTAAATGTGCACATGTCCTTGTTTAAAATGAAAATATCTAGAAAGGATTTCAAGGGTATAAAGGAGAGGCCCTTGAGCTTGTGGAGTGACACTTCCTTTGGACTCTGCAGCACTCTCTGTCCTTTTCTTGGACAATAGAACCTATGGCTAGAAATTAACCATGGTCGTTTTCAGGCTCTGTGCCATAGGGGCCTTCAGCTGTGGCGGGAATCCGCTGTTGAGGCAGCTGCCTTACCCTCAGAAGGTTCTTCAGACCTACCCTGCCCAGAGGTGCCTCAGCTGGTGTCTTTGGGGCCCTAATTCTCTGGAATAATGACAATGTTTGATATATAGTTAAGGGTGTCTCAAGGGCAGAGGCTTCCTTCATGAACTGAAACCTCTTCCAGCGCTGAGCACCAGGAGCACCTGCAAGCAGTTGAGCCATGTCCATCTTCTGAACTTGTTTCCATTTTTCCATGTTGAGATGAAGTCCCCTACCTCAGATAGTGATACTGTTGAACACATCAGTAAGACCATTGGGCCTGCCCCAAGTAGCAAGAAACTGACCTTTGTGAAATAGGGTTTTGACAAACTGATGATACAGATGAACGGCACTGAAACCAGACCTAAATTTGGTACAGGTGCCATCATAGGATGTCCCTTACTGTCAGTAAAGCTGGAGCTGCTGAGAAGGGGCTGCCTGGGCTGTCACATTGCTGATTGGTTGGCACTTCTGAAGTCATCCTGCAAGTTACAGTTTTAATGTGGGCAGTCATCACTCTTACGCCGAGAACCAGGAGTACTGCAGGAGTCCATGGTCCTCCCTGCTGGTTCAGCAAACCTCAGGGAAGCCATGCACATTGGAGCTGAGGTTCGACCACAGCCTTGAAGACTGGTATTAAGGAGAAGGAGGAGGAACAGTGCCACCAAAGGGGGAATGAAGAGGGCTTTTCTCCTAATATCCTAGAGAACAAAGAAGCCCCCGAGTGCAGTGGGAAAAGCCAGCCACACAAACAAGTGTATAGTGGCATAGGTGAGGGCTGCCTCTGAGTTCTTCGGGTCTGGGAAGTGAGACCTGGACTTTGAGTCTCCTGATGATTCCAGCAGGTACATCTTCCCAGACCAGCAGATGGCCCTGTACAAGCCCTCTGTCAAGGACTGGTAGCCTATCAAAAACCCCTTCGGGCAGGACAGCCAAGTAGGTCCAGGCAATAGGGGATGATCTCGGTGACCAGCCTGAAGGCGAATGGCTGAGGTTGTAGATAAGGAATTATGCAACCACCTCCTCCTCAGAGTGAGGCAGACTGGCTTTTTGACCTAGTCTGTTCCAGAGTGCGAGCTGCTTGAGACCACGGGAGGGCATCAGGGGTTCCCTTCACTCTGGGGAGACTGAAGGTGCTTTCCTGGCCAACCCCTGGTGGCAGGGATCTGCCCGGGACTGGTCAAGACAGGTGCACCTTGGCAATCAGAAGTGGACCAAGGATCACCAGCTCCTCAGAACTGGAGGAGCTGGCAGCAAGGCCCCGTGCATCAGCAAGATGTTCAGAAGTTCTCCAGCTGAGTAAGCTCCTAGCAGGCAAGTCCCTGAGCCCTTCCAGCTCTGGACAGCTAATTAGACCTCTGCTTCAGACAGTGCAGGACAGCAGACTGACAGCCACAGGGCCCGCAGGGGGTTGACTCTCCCTCCCCCACACCTGTGCCTTCTTACTGCTTCGTTAGAATTGTTTCTTCAGAGCCAACCCTGGCCACTTGGAACCCTGTTTTGGAAACCCTAACTTTGAAGTCATTGTGTAATTTCAAGGATACTTATTTTAAGCTAGAATAGTCACAGTTCTCTTCTTGTTCCACAAGTGGCTGTGGAGACAGCTACACCTATGGCACAGTCCCTGAGGTTTTGATAGGCAAGATCTCCAAGGGTTCAATACAGAAAGCTAAAAAAAAAATCCAGTTGTAAAACACACACACACACAAAACAAACGAGCAAAAAACAAAAAAAACTCACAGAGGCCCAGAACAGCGCATCCGCTTTTACTTCTTTAAAAATACTACGAAGTCATTCTTCTTGACTTCTTGGTCTTGAATCTTGCAAAGACTCCAACAGACATCGACTAGCCTTGGGGCATCCTAGTCATGACCAAGGGTGAGTCCCTCTGCGTGTTTGTGTGTCTGCCAGTAGTGTGGCTTCTGATAGCAGTCAAGGGACACTTGACCCGTTCGAGGCTTTCTGGCAAAGTGTCACAGAGGGGAGTGGAAGGCCTGCGTCCAGACTGCTCCAGCCATCACGAGGATCACCCAGCACAGCAGTGGCCGGCACCCAGCCAACGGGAGGAGGTGACCTTGGTTTTTACATCTGTAAGTGAAAGGTGTTCCGAAGGAATCCTGGGTTTGCTTTGCCATTTAAGTTTCACTACTAGAAAATGATCAGTATTTCTTGTTGCCATATATTAAAACAAAGGATGTTATTTCATTTTAAAGTTAGTGACCCAAACTTGTGGTGCCCCGCATTAGTTGGGTCGCCCTGATGCCTGCCCCGCTCAGGTCATCTTAAGAAAAGAACTATTTTTCTTATCAATGTGGTTTTATTGTTCATATAGCAATAAAGATAAAAAAGGAAAATGATCATCTTAGTTCCTCTACCCTAATACCTCAACCATCTTCATTTTAAAGTTTTTTTGAACCCTAATGCAGATACAACTATATTTTCTGATTTTTTTCTTAGATGAATGTTTTGAAATTTCTGTTTAGTCTTCATAATCATTGGTAATGGCTCTGCCATGTATTGAAGTGATAAACCATATTTTTCTTATGGTTTAGGGATTTAGGTTTACAAATTTATAAGATTATATTACTCTAAATAACACTGTAGTACAGATCCTATCAAGTTTCCCTTTCTTTTGATTTTGTCTCTGGATTAAATTTCGAGAAGTGGACCCCCAGGTCAAAGGATACAGTATGTGTTCCGACATTGCTCTCCCGGTGGCTGTGCAGCGTCAGTGTCTGCAGAACAGACAGACAAGTGTACAGTTCCCAGGGGAACCGCCAATCGCCCGAGTGACGAATAACTCGGACACCCTCATCTTTCAAAAAATTTTAACTATACAACTTATAACCATTTCAGTTATTCTCTCCTGCTAATCATGTAGACAGTTATGCACATTTTTAAAGGAGCATTTTGACATTAACTTGGCCAAGAAACAGTCCCTGGCCAGCTGGTTCAGTTGGTTGGAGCTTTGTCCTCTGCACTGGAAGGTTGTGGGCTCAGTTCCCAGTCAGGGCACATATCTAGGTTGCAGGTTCAGTCCCCGGTTGGGACACATACAGGAGGCAACGGATTGATGTTTCTGTCTCTCTCCCTTCTCCTTCCCTTTCTAAAACCAACGGAAGAAAAAGATATCCTTGGGTGAGGGCTAAAAAAAAACAAAACCATGAATCCAAACATTTTTATTATGTGTTTACCGTTTATAAAATGCTTTCATATCCAGCCCCTCAGTCCTCTTAATTCTTGGTGGGGTATCTGGGGTACGACGGACGATCATTTCTCCATTTTCAGACAATGAAAATGGAATGTGGAGGGCTCGAGGCCAACCAGATGGTGGTGGGTCTACAACCTGAGGTGTTCTAGAGAGACACACTGACTGCCTCCTGCTCTCTTCCTCTGTTTCTTTGCCTAGAACTTCGGCAGCCTGCGGTCAGTCTCCTCCCGGTGTGACCTGAGGGCAAACCTGGTCAGAAACGGCTGTGGAGAGGAGTTTGAGAGCCCAGCCAGCACCAGCCAGGTGCTGCGGAGCCTGCCTCTCAGCAGCAAGGGCTCGGGCTCTGCGGGCTCAGACGTCATTCAGATGACGCCGCAGGAGATCGCTGTGAGCCTGCGGCCCGGTGAGTGCCCTTGAGATGGGACACGGGAATGACTGGGAAGTGGGCCAGGGCAGGCTGGGGGCCGGGGTTAGGGGAGGTGGGGGAGGCGAGGCCCGGACCCCAGGAAGCAGCATTCAGGGCCCCTGGGGAAGGACAGCATAGCTTTGTCATCTTTAAAGTTGTGGTAAAAAATGTATGTGACATAAAATTTATCATTGCAACCATTTTTACCTCCATTGTTCAGTGGCATTAGGTTCACTCACAGTGTCGTGCACCCATCACCCCAGACCATTTCAAGAACTTTTCGCATCTTCTCAAACCGAAACTCTGTGCCCTGTGCCCATTAAATAATGACTCTTCATTCCCTCCCTCCCCAGCCCCCGGCAAGCACCCTTCTACTTTCTGCCTCCATGAGTGTGACTGCTCTAGGGACCTCAGATAAGTGGACTCATACAGTGTCCGTCCTCGTGTGACGGCCGATGTCTCTCCACGGAGCGTGTTCACGGTCTGTCCCTGCTGCAGGGCGTGTCGGGTTCTGTTCTTTAAGGCCGGGTTCCATTCATCGCGTGTCTGTGCTGCACTTCGTGTATCCACTCGTCCATCAGTGGGCTCTCGGGTTGCTTCCGCCTTTAGCTGCCGTGCTTAATGTTACTGTTTTTTGTGGGAGGATGGAGTGAATGCACGTTTCTAAGGAAAGTGCAACTTCTGGGGAAACGTACTTTTTCCTGTCAGCAGATTCCATTTAAATCAGTGACGTTCTGAAGGGACAAACTTTTAGAGTAGAAGTGTTTTGTTTCATGACCCTGGAGCCTCTGCAAACCCTAGAGCTGATTGTAATATAAGGAAACTAACAGCTTTGCACACCTACTACATGCTAAATACTTGATCTACCCTAAGGTAGCTAATACCGTCTCACATGAGAGAGTGACCTGCTCAAGTCCTCCCTGTGGGGTGGCGAACCGACCCCCTCCCCAGGCCTTTGCAACTGCGGGGCTCATCGCTGTTTGCGGCCACCACTCCTGCCATCCACCGCTCCGCGCGTTCGAATCCTTGGATGTCGAAAGATGCACGTGCACGGCACTGAATTAAGATGCATCGAATTGTTGAGAGAAGGAATTTTTCCAAATTCCATTGATTGTAGCCTCTTGTTCCCCTATGCCATCGTCTAGGAAACCATTGGCAGTCACCGTTTCTAGATGGCTTGCTCAGGTTTCCTGGGACCGGGCACAGTGAAAAGACAGGGATCTGGTGGCCGTTCTGGGTGCTCGCCCTGGCCCCGCGCCTGGCCCCGAGGCCCCGGGCAGTGTCCCCAGCCTTGGCATCTCGGGGTCTTTCTCGCCTTCGTTCCTTGCAGCTGTGTTCGGAGGCCTAAATGAGTTTGTTTTGTATAAATGCACTTTAAAACAAGTTAAAATCATTGTTTTCAAAGAGTACTGGGCAGAGATGTAGGTGCTAGAGAATCAGCCACATACAGGTTTGAATAGGGAGTCTCAGTGTCTCAGGGGTGAATTTAACACGGCTCTGCCCATCGGAAGCGCTCGGCAGTGCTGCTTGTTTCTGTTAGAAAGAGCCCTGAGTCATCATGTGTTTGGGAGATGTTTTCTTGCCTATTGAATTATCTTGGAAATGCGAAATGAAAGAAGGATGTAAATGGCCCTGCTGGAGAGAGGCACAGGACAGTGCAGGGATTCGTGCTGGGTTTAGTTGAAGTTGCTGTTTTTGTAAGTCACTTCACTGTAAGGGACACTTAGCCTTTTTGTGTGGTGAGACACCGCATTGAGAGAGAAAAGGAAGGGAGCCCTTACAAAGTTGTGTGGGTGGGTCGGAGAGTCAGCTGGCCTTTATGTGGGCACGTGTTTGGTGACCTGCACGGAAAAATCACTCATCCTTCTGTGCAGACAGGCCCAGGGTCCAGGGCTTCCACCCAGAGGGAGGTGGGAGTTGTGGGAGACTTGAGACATTTGGAACGTGGTGCAGGATGAGAACGGTTATCAGCTAAGGTGAAGGATACATTTTCCTTTTTTTTGGTAATAATAGTCTAATAGTAACTTAAAGGAAATTTTGAAAAGATTAACACAATATCACTTTTCTTTTTTACCAGATCCTCTGTCTTTCACATGTTCATATTTTTCATTACTTAGAATATATTTATAATTGTATATAGTTTTTCCTCAAAAGCCTTTGAAAACAAGGAGCAACATTCACAGCTCCGAAAGAGCATGGTGTCGGTCATCCCGAGGGAGGGGAGGGAGGCCTTTGTGTCTCTGGGACCCTCGTCCAGGGCGGCCCTGAGTCTGTGGTGCTCTCTCGAGGAACCGCCCCTCGTGGCGGCACGCTGTCAGTCTTTCAGGGCAGCTTCAGCGTAGGGAAGAGCTGGAGGTCACACCAAGCCAGAGATGTCACAGCTTTAATTCCGGTTTTTAAAGTCAGAATTAAGGTGTGATTCTAAGGTGGAGAAACTGTTGTTTGGTTTGACGCGTCACCTGGCTTCTGAGCCAGCCCCCAAAGAGCAGCCACAGAGGTGAGGAGTGAGGGCCGCCCCCTCGGGCGGAGTTCTCTTGACATTAAATTTATGCGCAATACTTAGTTATATGGAGAGTTCAGCGTATGCTCCACTAAAGAAAAAAGAAATTTGTCTCCCTGGGCATAGTCACATCTCCTGCTAAGTATCATGATACAGTGCCTGGTATCCTGGTATCGTGAATACAATGGGGAATGGGAGCCTGCGTGCGTGCAGGCTCGTGTTGGGGTGCTGTGTGCGGCCCGGCCCTGTGGACAGCGTGCCGACGGCCAGCCCCTTGCCGGGGGGTCAGGGTGAGGGAGGGCTGGCTGCCCTGCGCAGACACTCAGAGTGAGGACGTTTCCATCTGTAGGAATGAAGACCAGGAGTGGGTCGGACGAAAATGTGAATTCTTAAAGGTCAAGAACCTTGTGGACATGTTTCTCAAATATAGGAGCGCTTGAAGCCAATGATGCCTCTTAATATTTTGAAAATGTTAGTATTTAAAGAGACGTACAGGCAAACCCCTGCATATTTGTTTATTTGGGGGAGAAAATGGTATGTCGCAGTTTATCAAGTGCGTGCTTACCTCAAAGCAATGACCCCTGACTCTGGTGGAGGCGTCAGCTGCGCAGTGCCTGGGTTTTTCCATTGTGCATGTTTAGCATTGCTTTTGCCTCTCCTCCCTGCCCTGCTCCCCAGACCTCATCATAATAGGTGCTTGCTGAGTGAAGTGGAATGCTTCGCCAGCCTCCTGTCAGACTCGCCAAAGGCAAGCCTCAGCATAACGTGAGAGACTTCACCACGGCAAAATTATTGTTCAAGGATAAGCCTGGAAAAAAGGAAAAGAAGCATTTCCCTCAACTTTAAGCAGGATTTTTTTATTTTGTTTTTCTTTTTTAATGGAGATGCCATCATGTACCATAGAATTCACCCTTTTAAAGTGCACAGGTGGTGGTGTGCAGTATGTTTGCAGAGCTGCACAACCCTCACCTCTGCTGACTCTGAGAGCATCTTCATTGCTCTGCAAAGAAGCCCTGCGCCAGCTGCTCACTGGCTCCCCGGGTCCTCCCCTTCCCTCTCCCCCTTCCCTCCCCTCCCCCCGCCACCACACTCAGCCTCAAACTACCGCCGGTCTGTTTTCTAACTCTTTGGTTTACTTATCTTGGACATTTCATTTAAATCATATAAGATGTGGCCTTTCATGTTTGGCTTCTTTCACTTTGCAAAACATTTTCAAGATTCACCCATGTTGTAGTATATAACAGGACTTCTTTTTTATGGCCAAGTAATATTCCACTGCATATAAATAGATGTACCACATTCCAGTTGATGGACAGTGGGATGTTTCCACTTCGGGACTGTTATGACTCGTGCTGCTGTGGACGTCCACGCACAAGCTTCGTGTTGACATGTGTTTTCAATAATCCTGACTGTACAGCTAAGAGCAGTGCTGGGTCTTGTGGTTATTCTGTGTTTAGCTTTTTGAGGAATTGCCAGACTTCAAGCAGGATTTTGTATAAACACAGGATCATAGTTTCCATTTTGTTTTCAATCCTGAAAATGTCGGGATAACAATCTTAAAAAAGCCTTAATGAGGGACATAAAATCCTTAAGAAAGGACGGAAATGTTAGAATAAAGGTTATTAAAATGGTAAAAAGCTAGAGGTGGAGCAATTAGAAAGGCTTTACTTCAGTCATTGTTTGCCTGACTCTGTTAGCCTCTCAAAAAAATGATCCTTGATTGGTAGTTTTTCTTTAATTTAATACTTTTTATTTTGAAGTAATTTTAGATTCATAAGTTGCAGAAATAGTAGCAAGTTCCTGTGTGCCCCTTCTCAGCTTTTCCCAGTGATGACACACCCCACAGCCAGAGCGTGTGGTCACAGCCTGGGAGGCCGCCCTGGCGCCACACTGAGCTGCAGGGGCGGGGGAGCTGGGGGTGGGGGGGGCACCTTCTGGTGTGGGTCTCCACCAGCACCGCTCTGTGCTGCCTCGTGGGTACCATTGCCTGACTGAGGTGTGGCTCTGCCGCCCTGACTGACGGTGCACACACGTGGAAAAAGGCTCTGTTGGGAGGATAAGAGGTTTGCTGTAGACTGAATGTTTGTGTCCCCCCAGATCCGTAAGTTGAAATCCTAACCCCCACTCTCATGGCCCTAGGAGGTAGGGCCTCGAGAGGTGACTAGGTCATGAGGGCAGAGCCCTAAAAATGAGGTTAGTGCTCTAACAAAAAACAAGGCTGGGGGTGGGCAGCCCTTCCGCCACGTGAGGACAGAGCAAGAAGTGGACAATCTGTCACTGCAGAGGGCTGTCCCCAGAACTCAGTCGTGCTGGCATGGACATCCAGCCTTCTTCAGTGTAAGGACTAAATTTCTGTTGTGTAGAAGCCGCCCAATCTATGGTACTTGCTACAGCAGTTCGAACTGCCCCAGATGGGGTTATTTTCAAGGAAACTACGAATGCTGAGCCCTAATGCTTCGGGGCAGACACTGTGGAGGCCACCAGCCAAGGCTCCATCTGCCAAGAGTCAGGATTCAGGGGTGGAGAGTGGGGTGTGGGGCAGCGTAGTGGGCTTGCCCTAGACCAGGGAGGCCACTCTTTGGTTCTGGGTCTGGGCTTGATTCTGGGGTGCTGTTACCTTCTGCTGCAGTGGACGGAAGAGCTGAAGTGTGCAGTAGCACCCTAATTCCCTGCTCAGTCGCAGTCCTATTGTAACATAGCTATATTTTATGTTTCCATTCTTTCAGTTTCTGGTAACTCTGGAGCATCAAAAACTGTTTGCATTTATTTGCGGATGGCAAGAGTCTTTATCTTTTGAGGTACTACTTTGTCTTAACATTTGAAAAAATAATCAATCTTAAAAAAACTAAAAGTTCTTGCTGGAGATCTCTTCCAGAAATGTTTGTCATTGCATACATGTCCCCAAGGAAGGAACTTTTCACTTTTTATTGAGGGGAGGGCGGAGAGAAGAAGGCTTTAAAAAAAAAATCCATTTCAGGTGGTGGAGTCCTGATCATGGTGGGGGAACCTCCAGGTAAGAACTGAGGAGTGTCAGGAATTTTGTGAAAACACAGTTGGAGGTGGGTGCTTTGAAAACAGGAAAACCAGAGGGACACCAGAGGGGCTGCTTGCAGGAGTAGTTTCATCCTCACAGGTGCAAGGCAATTGGCTTTTCTTTGGATTTTGCTTTATCCTATTTCTCTGATCCCGCTTCTGGCCCCGAGGCAGGAATTATGTGGAATGTCCCCAGAGAGAAGGGCTGCAGCCACCCAGGGAGATTAGCCCGTAGGGGCTTAAGTGGAGAAGAGAGAGAGGAGGGGGCTTGTGGGCGGGGATGGTGTCACCAGAGACAGGCCCAGGCCCGGCCTGGCACCCACAGCGAAGGCGAGATGGCCTCTGCACCTCCCAGACACAGGGCAGGTGGTGGCTGGTGTGAAGCCTCGGGTGGCACAGGCCTGGGGGCTGGATGTCTGTTGGGGTGTGGGTGAGTGTGCCTGGGCTCCGGACATGCCCCCTGAGATCGTACACGTGCCCCAGACCTCTTCTCGGCAGAGGGGGCACCTCGCACGCAGCCACGGCTTCCCCGTCAGTTTGCTAACCGTGGCAGCCACCCTTGTTGGGGAGTCGGTGCACTGCAGCTTGACTCCCACACTGAGAGTGGGTCCAGGAATGTTGCTCCCTCCAAAGTCTGCTGACGGGACATTCCTTTACTGCCAAGGCCCGCTGGGGAGTTTGCAGCATTTCAAATCGGGCTTGGTTGAGGTAGCAATAAACCCTTGTTCTGAACATCAGTGCTATTACTCCCTTTCTGGAAAACTGGAGAAATATTTCTTTTAACATTTGCAGCCTCTTTGTCATGTGGGTGCATGTGTTTTCTTAGTGATCAGTTTCTCGTAGAAATGATTTCTCACTTCAGAATACTCTCTTAGCATACAGGGAAACTATATATCATACCTTTTGTTTCTCCTTGCCTTCATGTCTGGAAAATTTGCAGTTAAATTTAATACACAAGGCTGTAGCCCTTCACAGTCAAATTTCTGGCAGAATTTTCTGTCTCTTTTTATCCGCACAGGAAATGGCTTTAATAATTGACGTTGGAGGAACTGAGGCCGCAGTTTTCCTTGTGTAGGAGCATTTGTATGGTGTTCATATACATTGTCTCTTTTAATCACTGCAATAATTAACATCCTGCCATTTTACTAATCCATAAACCGAGCAGCAAGTTTAAAGAAGACCAAGGTCTCTGAGTCCTTGGTGACAAGGTCTGGATTCCAGCCCAGCTCCCCCTCTCCAGGCTAGTGTTCCTTTCCCTCCCATGGGTGGCTCTTTGAGTCTAAACCAGTTCCCTGTTTCCTGGTCCTAACTCACTCATCTTTAATTACTCATTAAAGGTGGAAAGGTGGAAAAGCTGAATAAAAGAAGGTGTAGCTGGGAACTTGGGAGGAAGGGCACAGGTGGCACAAAATGCAGAAGACCCTGCGAAAAGGTCATAGGATTGGACAGAGGGAACATGATTCCAGGCTCTGGCCATTTGGGGCCTGTGGTCTGTCGTGGGAAGGCCAGGGAGGGTCTCCCTCTCCCTGAGCCTCCTCCCCTCCCCTCGCCCCCACTGTGATGTGGCCCCTTGGCTGGGAGGATCCCTGCTCTGTCTGCCTGACGGGAACCGGGGCAGACATTGCAGCAGTTCAGGGCGCATTCTGGAAGAAATCTCGAACACTCCTCCATTTGAGTCAGACTCTGGTGGTTTTTTTTAAATAGGCTCATACCAACAGGCAACCCGAACTACAGTACATCAGTCTTCAGGCAGCTAGAACAGGACACGCAGAGACAGGCAGAGGAAGCCAGCCCGGCACTATCATTCCGGCTGCCGGCCGTAATCGTCGCACTCGCACTTCGTGTCTGCAGGCTTTTGCTGCCCACACAACACTGCTGTCCCCTGTGAGTGCTTCAGACCTTAATCAGTGCTGTTACTATTTTTATTTTTTCATTTAAGGAAATTGAGGCTCAGGTTGCACCCCTAAACAAGGGACAGTGCTGGAACTTGGACTAAAATCTTTGGATCATTTTATTCTTGATGGTCTAGTTCATGAAGGATGTCTTGTCCAGGGTGGGAGGAGAGGGAGCCCAGAGCACTGGGTTCCCTTACTGGCAAGTTCAAGAACGCTGCAGCTTGCCAGCTGTCAGCTGGAGGTGAATGCTTGGTTTCTCTGGGACGTGATACCGGCAGATCAGGTGTGGGCCCCTCGGGCAGGGGTGGCCACCTTTGCTATTGCACCTCTGAACACATTGAATACCTCCAGATTTCAAAGGTGTGTGAACAGGTCTTCTACCCACTAAGTTCAAGGACATCTCTTGTTGCCTCTGAAGGGCTAATAAACCCAAGGGCAGATACAGTTATTTCATATGATTTGCTTCTTGAAGTTGGATCTGGACAAATATGTTTTTAGAGATCATAAGTGCTTTAGGTTCTTTGTCCTGGTGTGAGTCCTCCAGATACTGAGCTGAATTGGGCCTTTCTGTGCATCCCGGGGGTGACATTGCAGAAGCCACACCTCCCAGACACTGGCTGTTCTTTGTTCTTTCTTCTGAATTAATTCCCCTTTCCTCTGTTGATTCTCTTATTGTAAAACCAAAAATTTTCTTTTTCTTGTAGCTGGTGGACAAATCTAGTAGTGTTTTTTCTTGCTTTCTTTTTTCCCTTTTTGCTGGGGTTAAAATTCGGAGTCTGTCTTCCTGTATTTACACATATGGTTTCTGATGATGATGATTTGTGTTTGCTATTCCAACACAGCAAATGCCCAAGAACTAAACAGTGTTAGTTGTCTGCCGTGGCGAAGTGACTGCTTGAGCTAAAGCGGAGGTAGAACTAAATACTGTTGTTGGATAAGTAGCTAGAGGCATAGAAATAGGCGATGTGGCACAAGCACGGGGGCTGAGTTTTAAGAACTGTCTTTGTGTGCCCCCCCTACTGCCTTATACTCTCTCTCTCTTCCCCACCTTACTCATGTCTGTGCCTTTCTTTTGTTGATTTCATCCCCATTTTCTATGTCATGTACACCTGTATACTCTCTTCCTGGCCACATTCCCACCGTGGCTGAGCCTCTCTCTGGAGTTGGTGTGTGGTTGGTGGGCTACTCTCACCCAGTCTGTGCCCATGGAATTGTCTGGTTCACTGTCCACCAATGACCCAAGTGCCGTTTTTCCTGAGGAAACAGAACACCACTGAAGAGACTGGTTGTTGAAGAGTTTCCTTTAAAATGCTGAGCCAATTGTTTGGATGGAGAACCCAGAGCTTCATCCTTGACACTCATATATATTCCCTTTTGTCACTCTGCTTCCAAGAAAAAAATATTTCTTCAGAGGAACGCAGTCTCTATAGAAAAGTGAGTGGTGGACCAGCTTTGAAAGCGAAATCCATTCCTTCAGTTCCCGCAAGTTGGATGACCTGTAACATGCGTGGCCTCTCTGTTGGCACAGGTGACAAGACTACCTTCCAGCTGCAGGTTCGACAGGTGGAGGATTATCCCGTGGACTTGTACTACCTGATGGACCTCTCCCTGTCCATGAAGGATGACTTGGACAACATACGCAGCCTGGGCACCAAGCTCGCTGAGGAGATGAGGAAGCTCACCAGCAACTTCCGATTGGGGTTTGGCTCTTTTGTAGACAAGAACATCTCTCCTTTCTCCTACACAGCACCGAGGTACCAGACCAACCCATGCATTGGGTAAGTGACCAGCATTCCTCTGTTGGATCTTTAAGGATGGGGGAATGGCGCTACAGGAGAACGTAGCCCAAAGAAAGGACTGGAGAGGGGGCATATTTAGGAGGGTGAACCAGGCTTACATGTTTAACTTGATTAATGATCACCCAGTTCTGTCTTCCCACTCTGGGTGAAGAAATGAACTGTCACAAGGTTGCATAAAGAGGTGCCAATCGTAGTTCACCTCTTTTCCTGACTGCCTAACGTGGGACTCTCCGCTGCATTAATAGGTTTTAGAGAATGTTCTCAGGAAGTGATGAACCCAGGTGATCACAGAGGGAGAAAACAGAACAACTTAAACTTGTCGCCTTGTTTGAAGTGACTGAGGTGCTGAGGATAAATGAATTCAAAGACTGTCCCTATTGTTTACACAAAAAACTACAGCTTACCTTGACAAAACAAAATGAAAATCCTGTGTTTTAAAGGTATGATTTTTTTCCAACGTAAGTACTTGAAGTAGAAAATACTTGACACATTATTAGAGAATAGGAGTTTCTAACTGCTGCGACAAACAAATCCAAAAGTGTGTAATGGCTCAAACTCGATGGAAGTTTATTCCCGCGCACCTAAGTGCGTGTGGGTCTCTGATCAGTGGACGCCTCTCCTCCAAGCGAGTCTCGGGCCCAGACCCCACCATCTTCCACGTGAGCCACACGTGGCTTCTCAGGTCATAGTGTCTGGAGGGTTGCTCATAGGAGGATCTTACGGGCCAGGACCGAGAGAGAGAGGCCTTGGCCTCTTCTAGTCTACATTCTAGTCTCAAGGACCGTGTTCCAGCAAGGAGGCTGGAAACTGTTGAGCTGTGCCCAGGAAGATGAGGAGGCAGGATTGGTGCTCGGTCTCTGCCATGGAGTGTGGGGGCGGGGTGGAGGATCAGGTCCTCCAACTCCCCCAGCACAAGCTCTACGAGGTTGGTTTGCTTTTTACAGCCTTTCAAGTGTTTCTTTAAATGACAGGATTGTGCACTGTGACTGCAGTGAGTGGTAACTCCCAACTTCTTGCCTCACCTCCACATTCAGCTTTATTTAGTTAGGACTTGGGATGCAGTTGGATAAGGAATAGCTAAGATTTAAGTTCTTACCAAGTCTGAAGCACCATACTAAATACTTTACGTGGGTTATTTTATTTAATCTCATGATCTTTTGAGGTTTTTAAGGTAGATATGTGCCATATTTTAAAGATGAGGAAAATGAGGCTTAGAGAGAAGAAATAATTTACCCAAGATTACACAAACAGTAAGCGGTTCACTTGGCATCTGAATCAAGATGAACAACTTCCAGCCCTGGCCAGGTGGCTCAGCCGGTTGGAGCGCTGTCCCATACACCAAAAGTCGTGGGCTCAATTTCCAGTCAAGGCACGTGCTGTGGTTGTGGGTTTGACCCCGTCAGGGCGTGTATGGGAGGCAGCCGATCAATATCTCTCTCTCTATTGCTCTCTCTTTCTCTCTAATAATATATCCTCAGGTGAAGATTAAGAAAGAAAAGGACAAATGACTTCCGGAATCTGCATGTCCATTAATATAATGCTTATTTTTTTCCCCATTCAAATCACACTATAACACACAAACTTTTCCTACATCTGTTGTAAGTAATAATGCCTATTCCAAAACCACCACTGCCCTCTAGATGCTTCTGTAGCTAGAGTCAGGTTAGGCCATGCTGCAGTAACAAACAAGCTGCAGATCTCAGTGTTTTATCACAGTGGGAGTTTCTTTATTGTTCATACAAAATCCACTGAGGGTTGAACTGTTTTCCATTGCAGCTCTCCTGCAGGTGGTAGCTCGGTGATCGGGCTCTTTCCATCTTGTGAGATGCTTTTTGATCCTTGGTCTCTTTGGCTGCCGCTAGGTGAAGAGTGCTGCTTAAGCCCCTGGGCCTGTCCAGCACCCCAGTTCATCTTTGGCAGCCTCAGCAGCTCCCAGCTCTGGGTCCGACTGCTGGTGGTGTACGTTCTTCTGAATCCTCCCTGATTTTTCTGTACACTCTCTTGGGTGTTAACTTAGATCTTCCTCTGGTGTTGGGAACTAACACAATGGTAGGAAAAAACTAAGAGAAATTTTAAGTACCAATGAGAGTCTGAGTTCCTTAACCACAGGGAAGCACCAGGTGTCCTCATTTGCTGGGTTTAACTCCCTCCTGGCAGCAGATGGCTGTTGGCTTCATCACCTCGGTCCTGTCTCAGGGCCTTCTCATGGAGTCCCGGCGCCAAATGTCCTGTTGTTGGAGGAGCTCTGCTGCTCACCGGGAGCAGCAGCATCTTAACCAAAACTTTTTTCAGTTCATCTGCAATAGTGATTCTGCTTCGTTTCTCCTCTGCCCTCTGATTGAGCCCTGTCTCCAGACAGACAGGTGTGTCTCCACTTTCATTCCTCTGTGCACTGCCCAGTAGCTGTGAGACGCCGCGCTGGAAGCTGGCGGAGGGTGAAGGGCGGGCTCTGGGCACTCTGCGTTTGAATTCAGGTTATTCCACAGTCCTTATTCAGAGCCCCTTTTCTAAGCCATAGAAGGCAGAGCCAATTGCAGACAGTAAAAGTCTCGACAGTGAGTACAAGGCACGCTGAAAAGCTGCTTGTAAGACAGGAAATATAGTGAAGAACGGGAGTTTTGAAGGAAAACTCACATCTAAGTTATGCAGATCTATCTTCTGCAAGCTGGGCAAGACATGGAGCACTCTGGCTCGGTGAGCAGGCTGAGTTCTCCCACGTCTAAGCAGTGGAACATGTGCAGTGTCCCGGGTGTCCTTGAGATGCCCCACTCCCCCTGGGGAAAACAGCAAGCTACGGGACGTGCTGCTGCCATGCCTGATCCAGCCTGTGCATACGTTTGTCTGCCTTTCTGAGTTTTAATGGCAGTGTGAACTAGTTACCAACATTACAGAAAGTAGCCACGAATACCCAGGGTACCTAGGTTTCCTGAAACACTGGATGGTCTGGTAAAGCTGGGCGTATTCCACTTGCGTGGCTGCCACAGTCCCCACCACTCCTTCTTGCCTAACAGCTGGCCTGCTTCACAGGTTTGGGTTTCATGTCTGGCTGGTAGATGTGATTCTTGTCTATTCTTTTTCTTCAGCAAATGTGGAGAGAAAAATCACTGGGTTTTCCTCAAGCTGCAATGACATCTTCCATTGGGTTTTTCTCCCCTGTGGTGGTAGGAGCAGCAGAAGCAGCCCCCAGGAAGTTCGGGGGCTGGGGGAGTCAGAGCAGGTGACTTACCTACCTGTGCAGGACATCTCGGGGGAAAGGGAGCCAGTTTTTCATGGGGCTTTCCTGAGATTTGTCCCTCTTTCTTCTGTTCCAGATGTTTCTGTCAAAGACTCAAAATTCTAGACTCATTTCTTCCCATCTTAGAAATGCCAAAACTGAAGTAAAGCAGTACCAGGGCTGCCATAGAAGAAAAAAGATGTAGAGTAATTTAATCATCAGATTAAAGAACTGTTCAGCTGATGGTCCCAGTAAGACTAACGGTATTGCTGGGAAGAGTCACCTGGTCCTCACTGATGTGAAGGATTAGTCCGGCATGCTGTCTGTAGCTCCCAGCACCTTCGTCAGTGGTGCTGGCCTCTTGTCGGAATACATGTTCTGTCTCATCTGTATGTGGGGTCTGGAGAAGCCGAACTCATTGAGACAGAAGAGTGGTGGTCGCCAGGGGCTGGGTGGTGGGGGAGGGGGGCTAGGGGATGTTGGTCAGAGGGTACCGGCTTCCAGTTTTAAGATGAACGTATTCTGGGGATCTAACGTATAGCCTGGGATTGAGAGTTAACAATACTACACTTGAAATGTATACTTGCGTGTTTGAAAGTTGTTAGGAGAGTCGATCTTAAATGTTCTCACCATACACACAAAAAATGGCAATACTTGGTCTGCTTGTTCAATCAGAGATGCATCCTTATTTTTGAAAATTCTCAGACATTATCTCTTCGATTCCCCTCTCCTGTTCTTCCCATTTTCTTCCAACACTGCCAGGTGTTGGTACTTCCCATTGTAAACTTCCTTTTTAAATTGTTCTCCCATAATTCCTACCTCTTTTTCTCCTTTTCCTCCCCTAAACTGCGTAAGAAATTTCTTCCAGTTTATCATTTTGTTCTTCAGTTGTTTAGTTCATACACTGAAGTTTCATTTTGGAATTTTGGTGACTGTATTTCCGATTTGGTTCTTTGTCAGACTTTGTTTTTCATACTCCCCCCAGCCCCCCAGTAATGTCCTGTTCTGGTCATTGGTACTTATTCCTTCCTCTCCTGGAATGTTTTAGTATCCTTGTTTTTAAAGTGCGTCAGGTCATTCTGTTATCTCTGCCTCTTGAGCTGCGGAGCCCTCAGTCTGTTGAACTTGGTGGTGCCCCACGCGGGGCGCTTGTCTCACGTGGGGTCTCCGACATTTCCCCCTTGCTCCAGGCGAGCTGGCCGCCCTGCAGGGGGTTGACGTTTGCTGCTGCCGGGATCCTCCACTGTCACTGGGACAAGTCTTCCTGTTCATTTCTCAGTTGGGGGTTCTTTCACCATAAAAGCAGTGAATTCTGACTTGCTCAGGCCTGGAGCTGCAATTTTTTATGGGTGATTCATCTCACTTTTGGCCCAGAGTGGATAATCCCTCTTTCCCAGGCCAGTGGCTGGAATTTTTCTGTTTTTTATTTAAGTGACAAGGTAACTCTTCATCACACTCTGCTTCCCTAGCCCACGCTTGGCCTTCCACAGACCCCAGGCTCTCGTGACCTGTTAGAGCCCTGCCCCAAGCCCGAAGGCCCCACGGGGAGCCTCTGGCATGAGCCCCTGCTCACCTCCCACCTCGACTCTCACGTCCATTCATTTGTTGGATGGTTTCCTCTTCATTTCTGATGCCTGAGGGTTCCCTGCTGGGCTTCAAGTCTTGGCTACATACTAACATTTAAAAAAATTCTACTTTATCCAGCAGTTCTGTATGATTAAAGAGATTGTCCTGAAGCGTTACATTGTTTCCTGGGTTTGCCCAGATCTAGCGTCTGCAAATTAGGTTCACTTTTTATACACACATGCTCCCCAGGTTCTGTAGGCACATGTATTTTATTTGTCTTCCTGGGTCATAATCTTTAATTTGGTAACTGCCTGTACATGGCCCTCCACTGGGGCCCTGTGGCACAGACACTGGGTGGAGGCAGAGGGTTTCCTGGCCTGAGACCCCCAAATTCCTAGATCTTTAGGTCACTCGGCTGTTCCAGGGGTACCATTTAATTGGTCACGGGTGACATTGTATTGTAGCGACGATGGAGACATTCAACAGCAGCTGTTTTTCTCTAGCTAGGAGGTGGCTCTGATTTGGTTGCAACAAATTTTCTGTACTGAAGGCTTTTCCCTGGCAAACATACTTCCCAGTTCCTTCTGACCTAACAGTGACTCTGCACAGCCCAGATTCACCGGCAGCGGGCCTGCGCAGCGGCGCAGCTTTGGCCTGTGCGGGCCCACGTGCATGCGGAGTCCTTGTCAGCAAATCTGTGCAGTGCTGTAAATGTGTTTACAGTGCTCTTTATTGCAAGAATACAGAATGTAATACATACAACGTATACAGTGTGTGTTAGTCAACTGTTTGCGTTGTTGGTGAGGCTCTCAGTCAGCGGCAGGCTATTAGTAGGTAAGTTTTGGGGAAGCAAAAATTATATGCGCATTTTCGCCTGCACCGGTCATCTATGCTTATTGCTGTTTGCAGGGCTGAAGGAGGAAAGGTAAAAGTGCTCAGCTAATTTATCCGGACTTCTCAGTGTTTCCGGTTTTCTCATTGAACGGCTGTTAGCATTCTGCTGGGCACCTCCCTTTCCTCACCAGCCTGGTTAACCACGACTGACCGGCAGCACACGCCCGGAGTCCTAAGTCCCGGACAGAAGGGAGTAGCTGCTTAGAGGAAGAGAGTGGGGAAGCGAGAGTTTGTATTTACTTCCTCCCGGGCCCGTCTGTTTGTCACAGAACCCCAGATGGGACCTCAGCTCAGGTCCTTCTTCTGGAGGGCAGCGTGATTTCCATAACCCCGGTTTTTATGGCAAAATGAGACAGGGATGAAAAGTTTGGGCGGCCCTAGGCACAGGTTACAGGAATCTGACCTGTCCAAGCACAAGGTGCAGGTGAAGATTTGGGGGCAGGAGGAGGGTTGGAAAAAAGGACTGGCAAGCAGGGAAAGCCTCTAGGCACTGCCCCTGAAGCAAGGGCACCGTGCCGGTGGGGTTGACGCTGTCCGGAGCCAGCTTGTTGCTCGTGGCTGGCGGATGGAGCAGACCCTGTGGTTCCCAAAGAGAATGGAGCAGCCTCCCAGAAAGCTCAGAATTGCCTCTGGGGGGGAGCCTGTCCAGACCTGCCCTGGCAGTGGCTTCTGGGTGGCAGTCAGGCAGCACCCCGAGCAGTTGCTAAGCCTGTTTCCCTTCCTGTTGCAGGCTCTGCGTTGAGGTATGAAGCCTCCCCCCGGGGCCTCCCGGTTAATGTTTCTTTTTCATCTTCTGTTCCTAAGGAGAGGTTTCTGGCCCAGCCTGGCTTCCCAGCCTCTTCTTAGCCCTTCTTGCCCTTACTCCCTGCACCGCAGCCCCAGTGGCCTTCCCCTGTCCTTGGGCTCTCCACAGTCCCTCCTGCCTCAGGGCTCTTGCATGTACTCTTCTCTGGGCCCGATGCTCTTCCCCTTCCCCTTCACCAGGTGGGCCCATTTGTGAAACAGTGTGAGGCCTCCCCTCCTATTTCATTGGCTGTATATAAGTATGAAACTGCCAGAACTATAACTGGGATCTAACTTCCTCCAGGAATGGGCGACTTGGGACCTCTACTCCAGACTTCAGGTGCGATTGCCCGATATTTAACTGTATTGTGCATTAACCTACTGTTAAGAGGCAGCACTTCCCTCCTTCCAAATTTCCAGATACAGTTTTCAATTTGGGAATGGTTCATTTCTAAATGATATTTATTGCATCTAGGAAAGCTGATAGTTTATTGTTGCACTATTGATAAATGAATAAAGAAGCAAAAACAACATCTTCATTCCTGCTGCATTTAGCACTGGCTCCTGTGCCAGGCCGCCCTGGCGGTCTCCGAGTGGGTTGATGTGAAGGGGTGACATGATCCTTTGTCCCGTGGCAGCAGCCGAGTCGGAGAAGCTGGTTTCACAGAGTAACTCTGCTCCCGTTGCCCTCACTCGATGGTGCCCACCTTCCTTCTCCCTGCACTGCCTAGTCCACAGCGCCTGACCACTGGTCCCTCGCATCGGGGCTCGTCCAGGACACCCGGTAGCCTACTGTCATCTCTGCTTCCTTGCAACCGTTTCTCCTGTTCATGCACTTACAACCTGGCTGTCTTGCCTGCCGTGTAGAGCCTGACGTTTGGAGAGTGGAGACTATGCCATTTCTCTTCGTGCTCCCCACTGTGCTGGCCCCAGGGGCACACCGTAGGCGCTGGGTAAATAATCAAGAGTACTTGGTTGTTTAAATTTAGAGACAGTGATGGAAAAGTGACTCTTCTCTTCTTTCTCTCTAGCTACAAGTTATTCCCAAACTGCGTCCCATCCTTCGGGTTCCGCCACCTGCTGCCACTCACAGACAGAGTTGACAGCTTCAACGAGGAAGTTCGGAAACAGAGGGTGTCCCGGAACCGCGATGCCCCCGAGGGCGGCTTTGACGCAGTACTCCAGGCGGCTGTCTGCAAGGTAGCTTTCCTCTCTGGTCCTGTCCCTGCATGGGAGGTCAAGGAAGGGAGTGTCAGGGTGGGCGTTCACCAGGCCTGCAGGAGATGGCGGCTTTTGAGCCGTCTTGGCACATGGCTTCCCATCCACTCTTACATCAGAGCGGGAGCTCAGTGGGCCCTTGAGGAAATATCCACAGCAGTCAGATCAGCCCGAGCTCGGATGGATCCGGGCTGGTATGCATCTCTGTGTCTGGGTGTGGCTGTGTGCAATGGGATGCTGTCTGCCAGGAGACAGCTGTTCTGTGTTTATATGTTTGGCTTTTTCTTTTTTCTTTTTTTTTCATCTGTTCAGGGAGAAAAAAATAAAGGTCAGGCCAAATGCATGGCAGCTTGTAGAGCTTTCTGCCCCAATTTTGGAATATCGTCAGTACTGTTCTATTGGGGAATCCAGCTGTAAAGGAGAATTGCATGCCATCTTTGGTTGCATTTCTATTTGTTTTTTCTCCTGCTTCTCTGTGATATATGAATCCAGAGGGAGGCCAGAGACTTAGGTCAGAAATGAACTCATGCTTTGTGAGGTTCCAATCTCAGCAAACTATATCATTGGAATGTTGGTAATAACTCATTCTTAAATAATTTTCTGCTGTCCAAACAACCCAATAGCAACAACAGAGCATAAAAATCATTCTTGAATTTGCTATCTCAACACACACTTTTGACATTTTTCCATAGTGGTCATCGTAAAGCATATGTAGCTGGCAGTGCTTTCTGGAAACTTCAGGTGGGCTTGGCCTCAGGGCGGCGGTTGGGACTGTCATGCCTGTGGAGGGCTGGGGGAGTTGGGAAGGTTAGGGCTCAGTGTGGAGAAAGTGCTTATAAGCAGCTGCTGTTCTTTACTAGGTGATAAGCACTGAGCTGTCCACTTACACGTTTCTGACCTGCGGAGCCTGCGTTCAGCATGTCCTGCTCTCTCTTTTCCTCCACTCAGTCCTGGACAGGGTGATAAGAGAGCTATGGTTGCCCTTTCTGAAATTAAAAAAAATCAAACAGTAGAGAAGGATGGGCGAAGGGAGAAAGTGAGGAAAGCTCGGTCTCCTGCACTCCCCTTTTTGGTCCCCTTGCCTGCCAAGCTGGAGAGGCAGGTCTCCCAGTGGCTCCACACTCAGGGCGGCTACAGACTGGCCCCTTCCCAGCTGCTGGCCAGAGCCGAGTGGTTTGATTCAGAGGTCCCTGATGCTTTGTAGTGTCCAAGAAAGCCAGATGGAACACAGTTAGACTGTGCTCGGCTCTTAATTTTTCAAATGCAGCGTATAAATTTGCTTCAGAAAGAAACACGGGATTTTGACTGGCATTCAGACGTTGACAGACATTCTGCAAAATTCCACTCCTTGGCAGGGACAAATAGCGCAGAGAAGGCACAGAATGCCTCTCTCCCCCACCTTCAGAATTTTGTGGATTTTCTTTTTGGGGGGAAGAAAGTACCTTTAAGCTTTAGGGCACAGGTGGCAAACACAAGGCCTGTGGGCCAAATCTGGCCCTCCACCTTGTTGTTTCTGGCCCGGCACCTTGTTTCTACCCAGCAGCAGCGCCGAGCTCTCACTTAACTGTTAAGGAGTAGTTATATTTATACAGTCCTAACATTACATTCAGCCCTTTGAAGGCAACCACAAGGCTGATGTGGTCCCAGGTGAAAATGAGTTTGACACCCCTGCCTTAGGGGAGAGAACCCAGTGACAGGCCCGAGCAATGTCCAGTCATGCTAACTGTTTAATCACATTCACTGGAACCGCACGACTGAGTGCTGAAAGCCCACTGGTCTCTGAGAAGCCATCGGACTTACTTTTGTGCCTGCAGAACCTCCTGTGTTGCCCCAGACCCATGAAAATATTCTCCCTTTCGAAAACCCAGTATTTCAAGATGCAACATTTCAGAGGTTTCTTAAACTCACTACCTGAACATAAATGCATGTATTACTGTTGGCTGAGAGGCACTCCGCTGGCATTTTCTTTATTCCCACCGTGACCTTTGAAGTAGGGAATACCTGGGCAGTTAATAATTGCTGGGAATTATGCAGTCTGTGAGCCGCCAGCTTCTCTCTTCACCTTTTCTTTTCCCTGGTGCTGTCAGTTTATGTTTGGGTATGCAGTAAGCAATTCTTTCTCACTTGAAATCCCTTATTTATAACAAATATCATCTTTCCTGGTTCACCACAGCCTTCCTTATTTTTAAGATTTTGTTTATTTATTTTTAGAGAGGGGGAAAGGGAGGGAGAAAGAAAAACATTGATGTATGAGAAAAACTTTAATCAGTTGCTTCTTGCACACACCCCAGCAGGGGACCAGCCCACAACCCAGGCATGTGCCTGATCGGTAATTGAACCAGCGACCTTTTGCTTTGCAGGATGGTGCTCAACCAATTGAGCCACACCAGTCAGGGGAGAGTAGTCTTCACTTCTGACTGATTCTTTTTCATGGTTTCCATGTGTTTCTTATGCTGTTGAGGTTCTCACTAAGTTCATTGAGCATCCTTATAACCTGTGTTTGCAGCTGCATCTAGTAGATTGCTGATTTCCGTTTTGTTTGGTTCTTTTTTGGAGTTTTGTTCTGTTCTTTAATTTTGCCACGCTTCTTTGTTTCCTCATTCTGGCAGCCTCCCTGTGTTTGTTTCTGTGTATTAGGTAGAGCTGCTGTGTCTCACAGCTTGGTGGAGTGGCCTAATGTAGTAGGTGCGTCTTGAGGCCCAGTGGTGGCACAGCCTCCCCATTCACCTGGGCGTGCACACCGCCTTGCAGTTGAGCCTTGATTGCTGTTGGTACCACAGTGGGAGGGATTTACCCCCAGGCCAGTCAGCTGCAAGGGCTGGCCGTGGCCTCTGGAGGATGAGCTGTGCAGGGGCACAGCCCATGTAGCAGGACTTACTTCAGTGGGGCTCAGGTGCCCGTTGAGTCCACCCCTTGAGTGTGTCACCTGTGGAGATGATTGAGCGATGCTTCAATGCAGGCTGAAGCTGTGCACCAGGTGTGCTGGCTCTGGGGCCTCCGGGGAGGTGTAGTCCAACATCAGCCGTCCCCTGTGTTTTGCGCAGGGCCACCCAGCATGCGCTACAAAACACTAATGCAGATGGCTGCCACTTGTGCTGGGCCTGGAGGTGCCTAGGAGAGGCCACGCTGCAAACCAAGGCAGCTGCCACTAGTGCTGGGCCTGGGGCCACCTAGTGAGAGGTACAGAGCACGCCAATGTCAGGTGCTTCTTGTTTGATAGATTTTTATGAAAGTTCGAAGCGTGAGCTACAGCTTGGGTGGGTCTGCAAGTTGGGTGGGGCAGACTCTCGGGACTCACCAGCTCGGGGCAGTGATAGCCAAGTCTATGGAGTCTCAGATATGGCCCCTGCCTGCTGGCTCTGTGGGGGGAGGGCTCAAAAGAAGCAGTGGCCTCTGCCAGCACTTCTGTCTGGAAGAAAGCTGCCCCCCTGCCCCAGCTCTCACCCTGATGCTGGACAATTCAGTGTCTCCCCACATGACCCTGATACCTTTCGAGCTGCTGCCTCTAGGCTGGAGCTCAGAGGCAGTGGGTCTGAGAAGTCTGACCCTTCACACAGAACTGCCTGGGACTCCAGTCTCCAGCTCCCTCAGCCTAGATCCCCGCAGGTCTCTACAGCCAGAAGTCGTGGGGACTTCTTTTTCCAGTGCGGGGACACTGGCCTGGGGGCCTAGTGTGGGGCTTCGACCCCCCCACTCCTCAGGAGGGTCCTGTGCAGTGAAGATATCCCTCCCAATTTTTATCTGCCACTCGTGGGTGTGGGACCAGCCCGTTCTACATCTCCACCCCTCCTACCAGTCTGTGTTGCTGCTGCTTTATGTCATTGGACTTCCTATGTTTATAGGACTTCCGTTCAGCTAAATTTCAGGAGCTGTGAGTGGTGGTGTTTCTGTGGTGTGGTTGAAATTTTGAGTGGTTGTGGGAGGAGGTAAATATGGAGTTTTACCTACACCACCATCTTAATCCTGTGGCCTATCTTTAGATGAATAACTGTGTTGTAGTCATACTTTTGAAGAACATTTAAGGAATTGAATAATTCTTAAGATAAATTAAGAGGAGAGTTGAAAGCAAGTGATTAAATAGTACGAACAGTATGACCCTATTCTGCAAACAAAAGACAGAAAACATATTGGAAATAAATAGACCGAAGTGATGATAGTTGTCTCCAGCGATAGGATTATCTGTGGTTCTTATTGTTTTTATTTTGGGGTTTAAAAAATTTTGCATTTACCTAAATTTCCACAGTGAATATGTGCTTTAAAAGTTACGAAGCCTCAAACGAACCCCAGTGGAGGAGCAGTGCAGCAAAGCCCCTCGCACCCGGCGCTCGTGTTCGGCAGACACTGACTCATGGCCGCTCCTGTCCCATTTGTGTCCCAGCCACTTCGTCTCCCTCGTTTGAAGCAGATCCCAGATACGGTTTATTTCCATGACATTTCAGTTTTTTAAAATAGAGTTTATTGAGGTGGCATCAGTTCACAAAACCACCCAGGTTTCAAGTGTACGACTCAAGAAAACATCATCAGCACGCTGCGTGGTGCACCCGTCGCCCCAAGCAAAGCCTCTTTTCATCCACGTTTTCCCTTCTTTCTATTTTAAATTTTTTTATTTATTTATGTTTAGAGAGAGAGGAAGGGAGGGAGAAAGGGCGAGAAACAGACGTGTCAGAGAAACGCGGATCAGCTGCCTGTCGAACCGCCTCAACTGGGGACTGGGCCCCGCTCTTCTAATCTTTAATGATGATTAGATTCCAATGATAATCAGATTTGTAATTTCAGTGATATGTTTTTCAAGTTTTTTTTTTTAAGTGCTAAGCAGCCCTTACCTCGTTTACCGAGTGGCCCGCCTCCTGAGCTGCCCAGATGGAAAGCCCTCCACTGAACCCTGCGCACTGACCGAGGAGGAGCCCGCAGGCCCGGAACCTCCGCCGCCGCAGAGGGGCCGCCTCCGGCTGGAGCGGGCGGCCGGCCCCTGTGGCGATGCCGCCCCAGTCTGACCCCGGAGCCCTTGGAGATGCAGCTGAAGCAGGCCTGGCTCTCAGCCCACGGGTGTCTTTGCTCTGGTCTCCTTCTCACCCCAGTTTCCCCGGGATGGACTGTTAGCTGCCGACCGTGAGACACAGGGCATGGGCTGCTCCCATGCCTGACCTTTAACCCCACCTCCATGGCCCGCTCTGGATTTCTTGCAGAGCCGTTCTTTTCAAACAGAAGGAAACTGTCTGTTTCTATTTAAGATTTGATTTAGGATAAGGAGCTTGCTTCTGCAAGGGGAAGTTAGGAGTGGCTGTCTCTCTCCCAGAAGGTCATGTCGCTGTGAAAGGCCATCTGACAGCGCCCACAGCTCAGCTGCGCCTCTGTTATCCACACAGGCATCGTTTTCATTGTGTCATACCCAGCTGGGTTGGAACGAGGGAATGGCTCTGCCCTAAATTTCATATCTTTACCAAGAAACCTATTATTGTACCTGTTTATATATGTTCTTGGTCAGAATAATAGTTTCTCCCATTACCACTTTTATGGCTTTCTAGAAGTTGATTCTAAGTTGTTTATTCTGAAATTACAGGTGGAAGGATGATGAGTGGCTCACGTTGGAACTATGGTGCTTCCCTGTTCTCCCAAACAGGGTGTGCCCTTGGCCTGGGGAGACCAGAGCAGTGGCCGAGGAGCAGTGTTCCAAATTGCCAGTCACCTCTTCGCTTTTCTTCCTCAGGGCTCTCAGCTTTGGCACGCTGTCGGCAACTTTGAGCTGGCTGGGCACGTCCCAGCTGCACATGGGTCTACGGACTCTCCTCCTTTCAGACAGCAAAGAGGTCTGTGCAACCCAGCACACTGCCCTTTCGGCCTCGGCTTCTAGTGCCCTAGCATTTTTCTTCCATATCCTTCAGACAGACTTTCTGTTTTAATCTTGATTCTCACATTTTGCACTGTGTGTTAAAATTTTAAAACGTTATATGCCCTCTCAGAAATAGGTGGCTGATTAAGTGTCAAAGCAAACAAAGTTTACATGATGAGTAAAACGTCTTGGCGTGGATCAGGTCCTTTCTTCCTTTGCTGGTGACAGCCTTCTGATCTGCAGTGGAGACCACAGCCCCAGGGGGCAGGAGGGACAGCTTCACTCGGGCAAGACCTTCTGCAGGAACACAAATTCTGTGGAACCCCAGAAGCAAAATAATTGCTGCCCTTGTTCAACCATTCTTTGTGCTCCAGATGCTTTGTGCACAATCCCTCTGATCTACACCACAGTCCTTTCGTTGTCCCCAGCTTACAGGCGAGGAAACTGAGCGGCACAGGGATTCATTGCACTTACTCTTAGTAAGAGCAGAGCCGGGATTGGAACCAGTGCTGGTTGATTTGGAAGCCCATGCCCTCTCTGCTACCTGGTGCCTGGGCGCTTTGGGAAGTAGCAACGGTGTAGTGCAGAGCGGGGAGTCGTGTTGTCCTGCTTCAAGCTCTGCCTCTTCCGCTACTGACTGGTTGGTGTCTGGAGGCCAGCTGACCTCTCCAGGCCTCGGAGAGCTCATCTGACAGCGCAGGAAGGTGGGGTTCCAGGGAAGGCCTCCAGGGTGTCCTGCAGCTGTACTGGTCAGTGCTGCTTTTCAGGGGACAGTCACAGGCCCTGTTCCTTTTCTCAGAGCCCTGGATTTTGCTCTTCTGCTTTTTTTCCTGGTTCAGGCTTGAGCCTCAGGCTGGCCAGGCAGCTGGAGTTAGCACTGAAGGGGTGGTGTCAGGCATGGCTGCGAGAGGTTTCTGCTGTGCACTCTCCCACTTCCCCGCCCCCTCAGACCTGATTTGGTTTGTTTAGACTGGTCTGCTGTCTCACAGCCCTCAGACTTCTGTCATTTTCCCAGTTTTCCCAGGGGATTGCCCTTTGTCCTTGAGGGAGTCGGCCACCCCGCCGCCTGCGTGTCACCTGAAGGGGCCGCCCCACGTGTTCGCTGTCCGTGCTTTCTGGGCTATCTGCCTCAGCACGTGTGAACCGTTTCTGCCAGCAGGTAGCCCCACCGTGTCTGGGGCTTGGTCCAACCCAGCCTGCTCTCCTCCCCTGGTTCAGGGCGTTTGTGAAACACCATGACATTCCTGGTGGCCCATAGAAGCTGGGGGCGCTGGGCGGGCAGGTTGCAGGTCCCCTGCCCATGCAGCAATTTGATTTATCAGTGGAGGTGAAGGTTCTCCTTGGCTCCCTTGGCCGACAGTGGCAGGGAAGGACCATCCCGGGGGAAGCTAGGAGTCCCCTTCTATGACCGAGGCTGTATTTCTGCACCTGGCGAGAACATCAAATTTTCATTTCACTTAATGGCTCCATTAGGCAAAGAGGAAAGCAGACAAAGATTTATTCTTTTCTGCCCTCGGGCACTGCTCTCCCCAGCCTCCATCCCTGGCCTGTGCATTCCAGCCACGTGACCTTGAGGGAGTTACTCTGACTCTTGTGAGGCCCTTTGCACGTACTGTTTCCTCCCCTGTACTCCAGCTCTTCTTTCCTTCTTTTTTAAAAAAATTAATAGGTTCTATTTTGTAGGAGCAGTTCTAGGTTTACACCAAAATTGAGCAGAGAGTACCCAGAGTCCCCATATACCCTCCCCCCACCCCCCCCACAGGGCCTCCCCTGCTCCCCTATCCCCCACTAGAGTGGTACTCTGCAGTACATTGGGGTTCACTCTTGGTGTTGTCCATTCTGTGGGTTCGGACAGACGTGTGAGGACGTGTGTCCCCTGCTACAGCACCACACAGAGTAGTTCCACTGCCCTGAAAACCCTCTGTGCTCTGCCCGTGCATCCCCTCTCTTCTTCCCGAACCTTCTTTTCTTTCATGCGTAATCCATGGCTACTTAGGGTTCAGATCTTCGCTCACTCGTCTGTGTGAGGAAAGCCTTCCCCGGTTGATCCTCCTGAGCAGGTCTGAGTCCCCCAGTACCAGACCTTCACTCACATCCACCCCTGTTATCGTTTATTTTTATTTGGGTCACTCTCTGAGTCTTTGAGACAGTATGCTCCCTAAAGACAGGGGCCCTATCTCCTCTTTCCAAACTTTAGGTGCTGCTCTTTCCACTGAGTTTGTTTTTCTGCCAGTAACCATGGTGCTTCTGTTCTGTAGTAGCTCTCTGTTGCCCATCTTCCATGGCTCTCAGCAGTCACCCTGCATCCCCAGCACTGGGCGCGCAGCCTGGCACATCACGGGTTCTCCTCACACATTTGGTGAAGGAGCAGATGGTCCGCCCTCTCCATGCCCCGGGCTGCCTCCACATCACAGCGCTTCACACATACCCATTACAGCGGAACCAGAGTACTGTTGCGTGGCAGTACTTTCCAGTCAGTAAATATTTAACGAGTTCCCAGTAAGTGCTTAGTGGCTGGTAGGGTGACAAAAAGTAAAGATGAGGAAAAGTCCCTACCGTCAGGGATTTGATGTGAGCTGGCAGATGCACTGCAAAGTCAACACAGCAGCCTGCTCGTAAACGTTAGATGGGCCCATGTGAGGTTGCTGACATTTGACTGCCAATGATATTTGACATTGACTGCTGATAATTCCTCCAGCAAAAACAGAAACTCATGTGGTTCGGGCTTCGGCGCTCCAGATGTTTCTCTTCTTCAGTTCAGAAGGGACCCTCCTGAGTCCACGCTGGCGCTTGGGCTCGAGGTGGATGTCTAAGTCCTGAGTCACAGGCTGAGATTTCTTTTCCCTAAGGAAAGAAATACTAGACTTTTGCCCTCAAGTTTAATCCCAGAACAGATTTTTTAAAAAGATTTATTTTTGTTACAAAATATGGATGGAAGCAGGAAAAGCAAACTACTAATGAGAACACGTTTATTGATATAAAGTGACAGAAATAGGCTTGCATGTCAGTACGATAGGGGAAGCCGCTCAGGAATGTACCCTTGGTTTTCACTGTGTGCTGGTTGGCCTTCAGACTCCTCAGTGGCCAAGCTCAGACCTGCCGTGGGGACTGCCCCTGGCCGGTCAGGTCGGCCTCCTCTCCTCCCTCATCTCCTCTCCCAAGCCTGTCCTCTCTTTCTCCATGCTTGCCTGGAAGGTGAAAGTACAGTGTTTTATCATGACTTTCCAACAATTTATTGTGTCCTTACTGCGTGCAGGATGCCCTGTTAGGAGCTGTGAGGGATGGGTGGATGAGGGCCACCGTTCCTGTCTCCGTGAACATCGTTTTAGCCGGAAGACCCATGCCTGTACCGCAACCCTGGGTACCAGCTGAGTGCACAGACTCTATGGAAGGTCTGGCCCCTTAGGATGCAGTGGTTGAATCGTAATGTTCTTGTCCTTCAGGGGGTCACCTTGGTCCCTTTGCCCCCCGTCTTTGCCTAGAGGCTCTGATGCTGCTGATGTTACTGATTACCATTGCCCAGATGCTTTAAGAGAGCAGGGTCTATGTCAAGCTCTCCACAGAAGTTACTTTAGTTAATCCTTTGAAGGTGGCTTTACTGTCTCCTTTCAATGAAGAAACAAGACTAGAGAGGTTGAGTAGCTTCTCAAAGCTCTTACAACTGGACGTTAGAGTGCCTGTGGCAGGAAGGAGAAGTGGGAGGTGTGAGCATCCAGAGAGAGCGAAGTGCTCATCTAAAGAGCCATTCTGGTTTCCCACGTGACCCAGTTTGCAACCCATAGACCAGGACCAACTCCGTTCTGGTGGGAGATGGTTGCACATGCTACTGTGCACGGGAGCCAAGAGTTTCCTGTTTATCAGAAAGTTACAACAGCTCTGGCAGCCTTCAGAATTTTCCAGGGTTCTAACAGCTCAGTTCTAGTTCTAACAGCTCAGTGTGCTGATGGAGCCCAGCTTTTGTTCTGTAGTAATCCCTTCTCTCCTGTGTGGTGTGGTTCTCAGCAGTGCACCCTCTAAGCTGCATCTGTGATTGGCCACCATGACCATGAATTCTACCACACATACTCATTTGTGTGCCAAGCTCAGCTTGCTGTGAGCTGATACCTAGAAAAACTTCCCTTGGCTCCTGATGGCTTCCCCATGGAGTCTCCAAGTCCAGGAGGGGTGGACAGCTGTACAAGAGGACCAAGGACAGACTGGAGGTGGGAGGGAGAGGGTTGAAGCCTGTTCTTGCTCCTCTGATCTTCTTTCTTTGTCAGATGTTGCAGTCCCTCAGTGTGACTCCTTCCAACCCCAGAAACCAAATTGCCCACTGGCTGGAGGTCATGTCTTCAAACAGAGAAACCACATCCTTATTCCCAATCCTTGTTTCTCTCCTCCCTCGCCGCATACCCAGATGTTGGAGGTAGACAAGCCAACAAGTCTGTCTTGCCCTTGGGAAGAGTCAGTTTTTGTTTCTTTTAATTTCATTTATTGATGTTTAGAGAAACATCATTTTGTTGTTCCACTTTTTTTTGCCTTAACTTTTTATTTTTTAATAGTGTTTTATTGTTCAAGTACAGTTGTCTCCATTCCCCCCTCACCTTACCCCCTGCCCCACCCATCCCTGCCTCCCACCCTCAATCTTACCCGCCCTGGACTTTGTCCGTGTGTCCTTTATACGTGGTCCTTGACGGCCCTTCCCTTATTTTCCCCCATTATCCCTCTCCCCCTCCCCTCTGGTTACTGTCAGTTTGTTCTTTCTCTCAATGTCTCTGGTCATTCCACTTCTTCATGCACTCATTGATAGATTCCTGTCTGTGCCTTGACCAGAGATTGAACCCGCAACCTTGGCAAATTGGGACAATGCTCCAACCAACTGACTTACCCGCCCAGGATGGGAGGAACCAGTTTTTAATCTGTCTTTTCAAAGGTTGGAAGGCCTGGTTTTCCATCTCCACTCTGCTTCCCCTTTTCATAGACTCTGTCCCTTCACCATTTCATTGTCCCACATCTCCCGGGCTGGCTTGCAGGCCTGGCTGCCCAGGTCCTCCAGTCACCACTGCTGCCACCCCCACCCCTGCCCCCAGCCCCGCCCCTGCTCCTCCCCCTCCTCCACCCTCTTGAGCTTGTGTCCGACAGGCCTGTGGCCCTGTCACCACCCTTTCTGCAATCCCCATTAGTTTTCTCACATCTCAGCGCATTGCAGGTGATTCAATGAAATGTTTTCACTTAAGATAACCTCCTAGGGCCCTGGCTGGTGTGGTTCAGTGGATTGCGTGCTGGCCTGCAAACCAAAAGGTTGCAGTTCGATTCCCAGTCAGGGCACATGCCTGGGTTGCAGGCCAGGTCCCCAGTAGGGAGGCATATAAGAGGCAACCACACATTGATGTTTCTCTCTCTGTCTTTCTCCCACCCTTCCTCTCTCTTTAAAAATAAATAAATATGTAAAATCTAAAAAAAATAGCTTTTTAGAACTTCTTATATTTAGATGTTTAAACAATGGTGTTAGATTTCAGAGCATAGTAAATAGCCCGGGAAACTCAGTGAACTGCAGACGTTGTGAGGGAGGTTTTTCGGTCCCCAGCCCCGGGTCTGTCCGTCTTCACTCGCACCTTCCTCTGTGAGTGTTGAGTACGTGCCAGGCAGTGCTTCTGCTTACTCTGGGACTAGGCCCTGCATGCCCCTCTTCCCTCACCTCCAGATCTCTACTGCTTTCTGAGGACAGAGCAGAGTTCAGGCAAATTCTGCTGAATTTCTACTGAGAAAGTCGTCTCCAGCCCCAGCCCTGGTTAGGCTGGTTGGTTCCCACAAAACTAGAGAGTCTGCTTCTTGTGACCTGGATGGACTCAGAGACTGTGGGTGTGGGTGTTCCCCAGCTACTCATTACTCCTGATGCATATATCCAGAGTCCGTGGATGGCCGCTCTGCACACAGCATGGCCACCTACCCACTTGTCTGGCTCACCTGGACCAACCAGCTGGAGTAAACGTGGGTCACAGAGCACATCGCCCCGGGGTGGCAGAGTGCAGGCTGGTGGCCAGCAGGGAGGTGAGCCTCGGGCTGCGCCTGCTCACCGGCTGTGCTTAGGAAGGCAGGGGAGGCACGTGGCGCAGCCCAGAGGCTCCAGCCCGGCACGGGTCATGGGAACGGACAGTGAGAGAGAGCTGATAGCTCAGGACTGGACAGATGCTGTTGGGAGACCAGGGCAGTTGATGAAAAAGATAATTCAAGGTTTCTAGAGCAGAGATTTGATGGTCCCACTGTCAGAAGTGGGGCATCCTCAGGGGCAGTTGATTTGGAGGGAAGTTGGTGCAGCAGCTTCAGGTAAGTTGAGTTCCGAGTAATGGCACAGATACGGGAGTTAAGCTCAGGAGAGAAAACAAGTGGTGGGAGATGCAATTAAGAGTTATCCAAGCATTTAGGAACTACTGTAAAGAACACATGGACAACACCAAAGGGGAGGGTGGAAGCAAGGGAGGGAGGTGGGTTTGGAGGGGGTGGGGGATGGGGAGAAAATACAGACAACTGTAATTGAACAACAATGAAATGATTTAAATATGAAAAAAAGTTATCCAAGCAGATGCACAAACTTGGATAAATCTCTACAGGGGACCTTTGATTTACCTTTGACTTCATATAACTGCTGGGAGAGAAAATGGCTTCAGTAAGCAGCCAGAGCAGACTGGGGGAGTTGGACAGTGCTGTGTCCCCAAGGCTGAGGGCTGGAGGGCTCGGAGGAGGCCCTAGGCGGCAGCAGAGAGGCCACGGGAGCGAGGCCCGCGGATGTCTGTGGGGCTGGTGACAGAACCTCAGCACAAGGTCCTCAGCCTTGGCTGCACAGCAGACTCACCCAGGGAGCTTTAAAAACCTTGGTGGCGAGGCCTGCAGGTGAGCCCAGGTGTGAGAGAACCTCTGGGCACCAGTATAGTTAGAGCTTGCCGGAGGGGCCTCAAGTGCTGCCAGGACAGAGAGCCGCTGTGAGTGTGAGGCAGGGAGAGGGGACTGGGAACCACTGCCTGGTGGGCAGAGAGAAAGGTCAGATCACAAGGAACCGAAACAAGGAAATGGAGGCAATAAATCTGTTGCTCTTGAGGGGAGCGAGAACTGATGAGAGATTGGCAGAGTATGAGTCAGAAGAAGGGTTCTTAATAGTGAGTCCTGAGTAGATTTGTAGGCACATGGAAAGGAAGCAGAGGAGAGACTGACCACCGAACAATTTCTCTACAGCGGGTGGCCTGTGGGGGCTGTGTTCCTGGGGGAGGGAGGAGCACTCCTTCATTAAGATCAGAGGAGAGGCCAGGAGGCAGCCCTGTTTGTTTTCAGAGCATCCTGGTACTGTGGAAGCAGACCCCGTGAAAGACTGGAATAGACGGAAGGGAAATCCTCTTACCTTCCTCTCTTTGGGTGACAAAAAAGGTGAAGTTACCTGCTGGAGCCAGTGTGGGAACTGGGAGTTTGAGAGCCGGCACAGACCTTGAGGCGAACTTGGTGCAGATTGGACCAGTGAACAGAGACGAGCGAAGTGAAGGGCAGCCTTGGCCTGACTTGAGTCCAGTGTGTTCCCGTGCCCCTGACGTTTGCAGCTGAGGTCTGACCTCTGTCATGGTGAACGAAACTGGCTTTTAAAAGATGTTTTTACTCAGAGACATGGAGACAAGCTTAGGTCTTTTAAAATTTTTTCTTAAAAACAGTTTCTACAGAAAGAGAACATATCCAATCTAAAAATTCAGAAAATGCTGGTACACAGGAGCTAAACATCACCGAAAACCCTGCTACCCAAAGAGAAGATCGTGTGCTCCCGGATGATGGACGCAGGTCACAGATTTTCAGCCCCTGGAGACACTGATGACAGAAACTCTTCGTTAACTTAACATGGGGGTACTGAGCTGGGTGCTCTTCGTGTATCATTTTGCCTAATCCTCCCAACAGCCCTGTTTTGTGGGTACTGGTGTCATCTCCTCTTAGAGCTGAAAAGCTGGAACGGGGAAAGAGTAGGCCGCTTGCCGGGCAGAGATCGGCCAGACATCAGCCCACGGCCCTGACAGCTGCGCGGACACGGCCACGGCCATGGCCACGGAGCGAGGGGCAGGCAGGAGTGGTTTTCCCAGCACCTGACTAATCCTCTGTCTGGTCACGTGATTTATTGTATTTAAATAACTTTACTTTCTGAGCAAACCAAGCCTTCTTTAAAAAAAAAAAAAAAAGCTTTATTGAGGTTAATTGATGTACCATAAACTGTAAACACATATCAAAAATGTACAATTTTAAAATGTTGACGTACATACACACCTGTGAGATATATATACCACAGTCATGATAATGAACATGTCTTTCTCCCCCCAAAGGGTATTTGTGCTTCTTTGTCATTTCTCCCTTCTGCACCTCTGGTCCCCTTACCCTTGGCAGCCACTAACTTCCTCTCTGTCACTACCCATTGCATTTGCTAAAGTTTTATAAGTGCAGTATTTACTCTTTTTGGCCTGGCTTATTTCACTCAGCCCAGTTGTTTTGAGATTCATCTGTGTTGTTGAGTGTTTCCATTGATTCGTTACTGAGTAGTATTCCGTTGCGTGGCTGTACCACAGTTTGATTACTCATCTGCCTGTCGATGGACATTTGGGTTGTTTTGGATATTTATAGTTTTTGCTTATTACAAATAGAACTGCCATGAATGTTTGCATTCAAGTCTTTGTGTAACGTATGCTCCCATTTTTCATAGGCCAGTACTTAGGAGTGGGAAGGCTAGGTCATTTGGTAGGTGTTTAACTTTTTTCCTTAAGATTTTATTTATTTATTTTTAGAGAAAGAGAGGGAGAGAAACATCGATCAAGGTTGCCTCTTGCAAGCTTCCCGACCATGGGCTGAACCCACAGCCCTGCCCTGTGCCCTGACTGGGAATCAAGCCACTTGGCCACACCAGTCGGGGCAGGTGTTTAACTTTTTAAGAAACTGCCGGTTTTCCAAGGTGTCAAGCACCATTTTACATTTTTACTGTCAGTGTATGGTAATTTCATTTCCTGCACACCTCCATCAACATTTGGTGTGGTTAGTCTTTTTGATCTTTTAAAATCGACATAAAATTGACATAACATTGTATTAGTTTCAGGAGTACAGTGTAATGATTCGATACCTGCATATACTGCAAAATGATCGCCATAATAATTCCAGTCAACACCCGCCACCACACATCACAGAATTTTTTTAGGCTGTGACAACTATTAAAAGCCAGTCTCCTCGCCACTGTCCGGTATGCAGGACAGTGTTATGAAGTGCAGCCGCCATGCGGTACATCACGTCCCCACGGCTTATTTATTTCATAACTGGAAGTTTGTGCCTTTTAGTCCCTTCACTCACATTTCTTCCTTCCTTTTTTTAAGTTTAGCCATTCTGTTAGGTGTGTGGTGGAATCTCATGGTAGTTTTAACTAACGCAGAGCTTTAAGCTCTTCAGTGTGCCGTACTTCCTAGTCCCTGCAACAGCTGGAGCCTCACATATCAGGTAGTAAAAGCAGAAGTGAAGAAATGTAAAAACTGTTACTAGTCTTAGAGTAATAATTATAGATCTGGCTTTAGTTCTTTTTATATGCTATGTACTTTTGAATGCATTGTGCCTAAATCTAGCATCAGCCCTGCAGAGTCGGGTTATCTCTGTGTTACAGGTGACAAAACTAAAGGCCGAGCGAGGCCAGGTGGCTGGCTCTAGGTCTGGGAGTTAGAGCAAAACAGAGGCTTGAACTCAGCCTCTTCTGTTCCAGAGCTCATATGCTCTGGTCCCTGTGCTATACTTTTTTTTTTTTTTTTGATAAAAAATAATTTATTTTTCCCCTATTGCACTCTGCCCCAGACATGGAATACAAAACTTAAGACTTCAGAACAGGCAGCTTTGCTGACCAGGCAGACAGTAGGAAAATTATTTTGAATATAAATTCTTTGTGGAGTCACCACTTGTAAAATCTCCAAGTCCCAATGCCTGGGTGAATAAATAAGCCTGCCCTGACTCATTCTCTGCAGCCCAACCTCTGGGCCAAGTTTGTTAACATCACTTACATAACAAGGGTCCACTCAGAGAAAACAGAATTTATTATTGTTATGCAACGACACTGTTCATTTGTGGAGCTATTTCCATTTCAGATTCAACAACATTTACTTAGGCTCTGGCAGCTATTTGTTGAGAGCCTACCATGTACTTTCATGAACTACCACATTCATTACACACACACCCCTTCCTGTCTCCCTGTATGACTGGGTTGTTCAGCTTCGTGGGTACGAGACAAGTGATCTGAATCTGACTTCTTGGCTCCTTACTGGTTCAGTGAGCTTGGGCTAGTTCTTAATGTCTCTGTTCTCATCCATAAGATGGCAATACATATGTTACCTTCTTCACAAGGGTGGCCGTGGAGGTTATGCAGAATGACAGTGGTGATCAACAAATGTTGGGTATCATTATTCCTATTTTACTGACAAGGAAAATGCTTTTGAGGTGTTACGCAATTTAGTCAAAGCTACACAGGTCATTAGGGCCAACAAAACAATTTCATGTGCTCATCTCCAGGCCCCCCGGTTCCATGTTCTGTCTCCTCGCCACCACCCTCCTGTAGGTCCCTGTAAGTCCCCTGAGAAGCTGGCGTGGAAGGAAAGGACGCCAAAACAGTTAAACGACAGAGCCAACATTCAGAGCCCAGTCTTGTAAAAGTGGTGCTTGCTTGTCACAGACAATTTGGAAAAAAGAAAAAGAGATTGCCCATAATCTTAACCCCAACCCCATTATGGTGTGTTTTGTCTCAGTCTGTCTTACTGTCTTTTTAGAAGAAAGTGATGCTTGTTTCCTGTGTCGTTTGCAGTTGCAGTGCTGTATTTTTCACTTTATATGGTACATGTTTATGCATAATTTTATACATAATTTCTAATGGCCATAGAGGAGTGATCTCTATTTACTTAACTGCTCCTGAGTAATAGGATGTTCACATCTTTTCCGTTTTGTCACTATTAGTAAAAATACTGTTGTGCATTTTTCATATTACTTCTGGCAGAGCCCCCTGAAGTACAATTACTGAGTAAGGTCTTTTATTTTTAAGTCAGGATTATTGAGGGATAATTTACAAAGTAAAAGTCACCCTTTTCAGGTGTAAAGTCTTCTAGCTGCCCCTGCAACCAAGACACAGATTATTTCCGCCCCCAGAATTTCCCAGTGCCCCTGCTGTCCACCCTCCCTTCACCCTCAGACACTGGCAGCTGCCCACCTGTGTTCCGTCCCTGCCTTCCCGTCTCTCCCTGAATGTCGTGTGAATGCAGTTCATGAACTGCCTTTTGAGTCGGGCATTTTTCACTTAACACAATGCTTTTGAGATTCATATAACGTGTGTATCAGTAGTTTGTCTCTTTTGTTACTCAGTGGCACCCCATGCATGGCAGTGTGTGTGTCTGCTTACCGTGTGACGGGCGTTTGGGGTTTTCCTAGTTTTTGGTCATATGAACAGCTGCTGTAGTACTCGCACAGAGTTTTCATAAGCTTTCATTTCTCTTGGGTAAATACCAAAGAGTGGGATCGCTGGGTTGAATGGTAAGTATGTATTTGACTTTATAAGAATTCATTTTGTGGTTCTCACCAGCCATTATGAGAGTTCCATTGTTCCACATCCTCACCATCACTCGGTATTGTCAGGGTTGGTTGGTTTGTCATTGGAATCGCTACCTGCTGGCTCACTCATTGTGGTTTTAGTGGGGTTTGCTTAGTGACTAATGACGCAGAGGATCCTTGCATGGGCGTATTTCCATTCCTATCTCTTTGGTGAAATGTCTGTTTAAGTCTCTGTCTCTTTAAGTTCAGTTACTTGTTTTCTTATTACTCACCTATGAGAGTTTTATATATTTTTGACACAAGTCCTTTATCAGGTGGGGTTTTTTGCAAATATTTTCTCCCAGTCTTTGCCTTGTCATTTCATTTTCTTAATGGTATCTGTCGAAGAGCAGATGTTTCTAATTTTGTTGAAGCCCAATTCATCTATTTTTTAATCCAATGAACTGTCTTATCTAAGAACTATTTTCCTTAGTTCTTAGGGCACAAAGGTTTTCTTCAGAAGTTTCATAGTCCTGGGTCTCTGGCCCACTTGGAGTTAATTCTTCTACTTAGTGAGATATATAAGTTGAGCATTTTTTGCTTATATATATCTGATTGATCCAGCACCTTCTGCTGAACTGACCATATATGTATGGGTCCCTTTCTGATCTCTCGGTCCTGTTCCACTGCTCTGTGTCGATTCTGTCAGGACCACACTGTCTTGATTACTGTAGCTTTACCATAAATCTCAACCTTAGATCATGAGCCCCCCAACCTTGTTGTTCTTTTTCAAAGCTGTTTGGTTAGTGTCTGTTGTTTGCCTTTCCATATACATTTTAGAATCATCCTGCCATTTTCTCAAAAAGGTCTGTGGGGCTTTCAGTTGGGATTGTGTAAAATCTGTATATGAGTCTGGGGAGAAATGACCTCTCGGCAACCTTAACGCTTCCAATCCATGAAAATGATCTCTGTCCATTTATTTAGGTTTCTGATTTTCTTTAAGGTTCTTAATGCACCTCGTAAAATTAAAGGTTGGCCTTCTCTCAATACATTTATGTTAGAGCTGCGCTGAGACAAAGAAATATGGCCCAAGTGAAAGACCAGAACTCCAGAAAAAGGGCTAAGTGATGAAGAGATAGCCAGCCTATGCACAGTTCAAAACACTGGTAATCAGGATGCTCACAGAAATGATTGAGTATGGTTGCAAAATGAAGAAAGAAATGAAGGCTATACAAAATGAAGTAAAGGAAAATATACAGGGAACCAACAGTGAAGGGAAGGAAACCAGGACTCAAATCAACAGGGTGGACCAGAAGGAAGAAAGAAACATTCAGCCAGAACAGAATGAAGAAACAAGAATTCAAAAAAATAAAGAGAGGCTTAGGAACCTCTGGGACAACTTTAAATTTTCCAACATCTGAATCACAGGGGTGCCAGAAGGAGAAAAGGAAGAGCAAGAAATTGAAAACTTATTTGAAAAAATAATGGAGAACTTCCCCAATCTGGCAAAGGAAATAGACTTCCAGAAAGTCCAGGAAGCTCAGAGAGTCCCAAAGAAGTTGGACCCAAGGAGGAACACACCAAGGCACATCATAATTACATTACCCAAGATTAAAGATAAAGAAAGAATCCTAAAAGCAGCAAGAGAAAAGGAGACAGTTACCTACAAAGGAGTTCCCCTTAGACCCTCAGCTGATTTCTCAAAAGAAATCTTACAGGCAAGAAGGGGCTGGAAAGAAGTATTCCAAGTCGTGAAAGGCAAGGACCTACATCCAAGATTATCCAGCAGAGCTATCATTTAGAATGGAAGGGCAGATAAAGTACTTCCCAGATAAGGTGAAGTTAAAGGAGTTCATCATCACTAAGCCCTTATTGTATGAAATATTAAAGGGACTTATCTAAGAAAAAGAAAATCAAAACTATAAACAGTAAAATGACAACAAACTCACATCTGTCAACAACTGAACCTAAAAAAAAATGCAAAAACAAAAATAAATTAACCAAACAACTAGAACAGGAACAGATTCACAGAAATGGAGATCACGTGGAGGGTTATCAGCAGGTAGGGGGAAGAGTGGAGGATATGGTACAGGGAATAAGAAACACTAATGGTAGGCACAAAATAGACAGAGAGAGGGTAAGAATAGTATAGGAAATGGAGAAGCCAAAGAATTTATATGTATGACCCATGGACATGAACTAAGGGTGGGGAATGCTGATGGGGGGTGGTGCAGGGCTGAGGGGAATAAAGGGGAGAAAAAAGTGGGACAACTGTAATAGCATAATCAATAAAATATACTTTTAAAACTAAAGCATTTATGTTAGGGTGTTTAGCACATTGCCTTGCCCTGCTGGATAAGAAAGTCCCATTTGTCTTGCATAAATTCTTGCTGGTTTGTACTCTCTTGATTATGCTTTATCTGCCATGCATTTCACTGCCCCTCCCACACTTCATTGATTATAATTATTGCATATTTATTTAAAAGTTTTAAACTGTTTATCAAACTATAATGTACGTATAGGAAACTTTACATAAGAATGCATTTCAGTAAGTTTTCACGAGGCGGAAATACCAGGTCAAGAAACAGAACATTACCAATGACCTGGAATCTCCTCGTGACCTCTTCCATTACTCCCCACCTCCCCACTCCCCACCCCCTCACCCCTGCCCCAGTCCTGCCACCAATGGGAACCATGGTCTAAACTTCTAACACCATACGTTAGTTATGTCGTGGCTCAGCATTTTATTGCTATAAGGGACCGTCTAGATTTCTTACTCCGGGTACCCCCAAATGTGCCAGCCTCCTCATTTTGTCTTTGCTAGTGCTTAGATGACTGCACCCCCTCCCCACTTCTGCCTTATTTCTTCTTCCAGCTTTCTTGAAGGGTCTTCCTTCCAACTTGGGTTAAGTTTCATGCACCCTGGAAGCCTTCGTCTGCCCCGTTTCTCCCAGTTGCCACTGACATTGTATTTACCTTCATTAGCACATCCATTTGACTGTAAGGTTTTTAAGTTACAAACTCCTGATACATAACAAGTTTGGTGAAGTCTAGTTCATCACTGTTTTTAATCCTGAGAACTGTCTTGTCTAAGAAATCTTTGCTTAGACTCAGTGCCTTCACTGGGGCCTGCCTGGCACTCAGCAGGAGGCCCATGGGATGAATGTTGAGGGACACGGGGCCAGATGTCCTAAAAGGTTAAGTCCCTTCCTCACAGCAGGTCTCCTGGCTGTCAGCCCTCACAGGCCTCTTTTCAAACCCCTTTGTCCCTCATGTTACTCTTTCTGTAATTTTTCAAAAATTTTCTGTGCTGCTTTCGGAGCAAGTGAGAAAACATCACAGCTGGTGAAGGCTGTTTCATCCATTGTTATGGTGATGAGGAAGGGAGGAGGAAGCCCTCAGTCCCTCGTCTGCAGTGTCCAGTGTGCACGTGTGCTGATGGCTCCCACAAGTGTTTAGACCTTTTATATGTTCCCCTGCTACCAGCGTGTTTTGGGATGTCCTTTCACTGTTCGTAAGACGGCAACCGTATCTCTGTTTCTGTTGCTCTGTAGCAGGTTCTAGCTGCTCCTAGTGCAGTGTTGGGGCCACAGTGGCTGAATATGAAACAGAGCCCTTCCATCACGAAGCAGACAGTATTTAGCTGTGCCTCCGACTGAAGAGTGGGTACATTTCATGTAGTGAAGCTGTAAAGAGAAAAGAGCTGCCCTGGCTGGTGTGGCTCAGTGGATTGAGTGCTGGCCTGCGAACCATAGGGTCCCAGGTTTGATTCCCAGTCAGGGCACATGCCTGGGTTGTGGGCCAGGTCCCCAGTAGGGGGCATGTGAGAGGCAACCACACATTGATGTTTCCCTTCCTTCCTTCCCCCTCTAAATATAAATAAATAAAATCTTTAAAAAGAGAGAGAGAGAAAAGAGCTTATCTGATCTGAACTAAAGCTCCAAAGTGGTTCAGTTAATGAGTGGTTCAGTTAGTGATGAGAGTGGTTTACACCTGCCAGCATGAATCCGACTTTACTGTCCTTGAAAGACAGATCTGTCTGTGCATCATTTGAGTGCTCCATTCTAAACAACTCAGTCTAGTCTGGGGCCTGACGTGTTCACTCACTCATCATCCTTGACAAGCCAGCCCAGGCGTGTTGTGAGAGACCGGGGTAGGATAAAGGCTGTTCTGGGGATGGAGTAATAGGAGAGGCCGGAAAGGGAAGCAGCCCCGGGTGTAAACTGAAAGGAGCTGGGGGAGACTGTGATGGGCTGCAGGGGATGTTCCGGGCACTTAGGCCTGTATGAGCCAAGCCTGGGGAATCTCCCCATGCGTTTAGGGCTCTCCGGCCCAGGCTGGTGTCTTCTGAGCTCTGTGGGATTCCTCTCCAGTGGTTTTACGTGGGTCCCCAGGTACTCAGGGGAACGCTCCTCTTTCACACCATGACCTCCGCAGATGAGCCAGGGCCTTGTCTGAAGCCCCCAGCAGGCTTGGGTGGTAGTGCCCAGAAAGGCTTTGCACCATCAACCCTCTGTTACCCAGGAGAAGATTGGCTGGCGAAAGGATGCCTTGCACTTGCTGGTCTTCACGACAGACGACGTGCCCCACATCGCACTCGACGGGAAACTGGGGGGCCTGGTGCAGCCGCACGACGGCCGGTGCCACCTGAACGAGGCCAACGAGTACACCGCGTCCAGCCAGATGGTGAGGGGGTGAGGGCCGGGACCCCAGCGCTGCCCTGTGACCCGGCCCATGGTCCAGGGGCTCACTGGCGCTGAAAGCCTCATCCGGCCCCTGCTCACTGACTTTCCCAGCCATTTGGGGGACTGGGTTTCGTTATCCCATCTTCCCCAGCTGGGCTTCCCGAACTCCTCATTGACTTGGAACGTTGCTGAGGGATTTCTGTCTCTGGCTAGTCCTTCTGCCATCGTGCATCTAAATGGGAGTGTCCCACTGAGGGAAGGGGAAAGGCGATCTTACAGGAGGGGGCACTGTGCTCCTTCAGAGATCAAAACTGGGATAGAAGCTGCAGGGCAGGCCAAGCTGAGGCAGGACTTCTCGACTTCTGGAGACGGGCTCCCTGAGGAATGGGGCCCGTCAGTGTCCGAAGGGGCCGAAGGCGTCCTGCATGGAATGGCCGGCCACCTCAAACATATCAAATGAGCAGTAGATGGACCAGTGAAACGAATTCCTACACTCCCATCACCCAGACCCAACAATTACCAAGATCCTGTCACGCTATTCAATTAACAAAATTAATCTGTACCTTCTTCCTTCCCAAATCCATTCTGGTGTCTGTCTAGAGAGGAATTCTTTCTAATTTTCTTTGCTGGAGAAGCCCATTTTCTTCAGTTTCAAGAGATGGCCAGTGTCCAAGCTTTCTGTATTATCCAAGAATAATGGAGTCTGGAAAAAGGACTCATAACTGTACAACCTGAAAACCGTAGAACTGAGATGGGTCCCTGTACCCATCACCAGGCTTAAAGCCCTTCAGGGCTTTGTTCAAGTGCCCCTTGGCCTCCTCCCTGCTTGTGTCCCATGCCCACCTTGGCCCAACTTTCAGTCCAGAGGCCAGCAGCCTCTTCTGTCCATTCTGAGCCACCATCAGGGCTTCACAGGACATGTAGGGGGCAGCGGCAGGCCCATTTGTTAGACAACGACAAGAAAAGGAAAATGAGGCAAGGAGATCAGGAGGAAAGGTCTTAAGGAATAGGAAAAATAACAGGTGCTGACGGCCGATGGGAGGGCGTGGTGGCTGTTCATTGTGGGGCATCCCAGCTCTGCCCCACTCCTGCTGCAAGGGCGGAAACCCAGACCAGGTAAGGGAGCCCTCCATTTATCACTTCTCCCTTCTGGGTGGTGGTGCCGGAGGGTCTTTCCCTGGAAGGACATGTCCTCTACACACTTCCTCAGGGGAACCTGCCGATGGGACTTTGTGGTTAAGGGGCTACCAGGGGAAGGAGCTGTTCGTGGCAAAGGATGCATTGCTGAGTGCGTGTTGGAGCCTGGTAGTGTCTCAGCCTGTTAGAAAGGTTACAGCCTGGACTTTTGCATTGGCCCTAGGACTATCCGTCCCTTGCCTTGCTTGGAGAGAAGTTGGCAGAGAACAACATCAACCTCATCTTTGCAGTGACGAAAAACCATTATATGCTCTACAAGGTATGCATGGAGGGAGGGAGGGAAGCTGGTGTGCTGATTCCGGGGGCCATGCTGACCCTCAGGTGAATGGGAGGCTAGAATGTGGGGTGACGAGTGTTAACAGCCCTGCTGTGTGGGGGGATTATAGCCCTGTCTTGATCTGATGGAAAATAATAGTGTTAAGGAATTCACCTAGCATTGCGTATACCTTTACAAGGAATTTAAACGTATGGTATCTAATTTAATTTTGAGAAGAACTTTGGAAATATGAATTCCCACTTTTCAGATGATGTAGTGGAAACACACAGGACACGCTGTAATGGGGGAGGACAATATAAAATGAAAATGCACAGACAGAACTTCGGCATGGAGGCAGGCTGTGTCACTAGTTCCAGCATTCCAGAGTTTTTCTGCGTTGCCCACAGAGTACAGGAGACCAGGGGACTAGCCTGGGATGGGAATTCCCAGAGAAAACAATAAAGGTCTCAAGTACACAGAGAAGTCCGTATGAATCTGTTGTGTCTAAGAGTCTATTTCTGGGTCATCCCATGGACCATTATCATAAACTCCTGCTCGAACATGCTCTTTCCCACGATCATAGGCAAGCCACATTGGTCCGGGAGAGCTCCTGTAAGCTAAACGTAAAGCCCAGCTCGCCTCTGACATCCCTGGGATGAGAGGTTATGGGAACTCCATCCCCACCTCCAGACAGCCAGCCCTGGTCCCCTGTCCTTTCCGCTGTAAATACCCACAGAGAGCCTTTATCTAATTATGTTTTTCTACTGTTCCTGCCCGAGATTACTACTGATAAAATGCCACTGATGTGTTCTTGAGCTCTTGATCTTCTTTCAGTCTGAGTCAATTTGAGAAGATGAAAATGAGGGAAGAGGATTGTTTTTTTCTGTTTCGTGGAATATGGCAGGATAAAACATATCCATTTGCAAATAACATTTTTAGAGGGGTCAGTTGCGCGGACTGTGCTGAGCATGCTCCCAGTGCATAGGGCGGAAGAGACACCTTGGCCGAAGCCAGCCTTACTGAGACAGGGACGCTCTGCTCAGGGAGGAGTCCGAGGCGGGCTGATGGTGGTGGGTGCTTCCAGATGTTTCTGTCACTTTAATAAGTGACATGCTCAGGTGTTAATACAGCTGAAAGAGGAATGCAGGTACTTGAAGGCGGCCTGCTTTGTTGCAGGACTTCACCCAGAGGGCACCATTCTCATCTCCGTTCCCTAGTAGGAAAAGAGGCTGTGTGGGAGCCCCTGGAAAAGGCCCCCCTTTCACCTCTGCTGAGCAGATTGAGGGCATCCTTGAAGTGACCCTGGGAATACCTGTGTGGATGAGGGGAGACATGGCAGGACATGTGGCAGAACATGTTGACCTTGGAGGATGGACATTCAGAGAGCTGTCCATTACATGCTGGAGGGGCGGGGGCTCCGAGAAAGGAGCGTGGATTATCCTTGAGGAACAGGTCTAGAGCTTTGAGACGGATATTGCACAGATACTGCAGTAATTGTTCTCCCATACCAGTTCTTTTAGCCGTGCCTTGTGGCACCCTCTGATTTACGGTGCAAGAGAGTGGCAGATTGGTGCCGGGGGGCCTTTTCTGTTCAGAGAGCAGGGTTCACTTTAGTGGTATGAAAGGGCAGATGGGCTTATTTCTTATTTCTTTTTCTTCCCCCAAGAATTTTACAGCCCTGATACCTGGAACAACGGTGGAGATTTTACATGGAGACTCCAAAAATATTATTCAACTGATCATCAACGCATACAACGTAAGTCATCAGCTTTTCCCCACTGAGGCTGTGGGAGCTGACCTGGACTCGGGTGGGCAGCGCACCGTGCTGGCGTGCTTAACTCTGCTCGCTGACTGTTGCGTCTTGCATTTGGTGCCTTTCTCCTTTGCTCGGGTTCAGGATGGAGAAGCCTGTCCTGCTTGATACATCCTCTCCCCCACTCTGCCAGCTTGCCTCTCCTTATAAGCTGACCCCCATGAGCTGTGACTGCTCAGTCAGACTCAGGCCTGTGGCCTCTGACCATGCTTGGGTTCTGACTGAGTGAGACCCAGGTCCCAGCGGAGCACCTCGCTTGAGTGGGTACAGATGTGGTCCACTCACCCCGTTGCTTAGGCGATCCCACTGCTGTGCCCCCTGGGAGGGATGCAAGAAGCATGCACACTGATGCCACCTCACCATGGGCGGGATGGTTGGAATTCCCCAGGCTTGTGGAGCTTCGCATAGAGCTGCAGACTGAAATGGGCTAGAAATACTAAGAATTAGCAACCGGTCTTTTGCCTGCACACTTAGGGTGTGATTGCAATCAGAGGGAGCCTGAGTGGGCCTGTGAAACTCTGTGCTGTTACAAGTCAGCACGTGACCTTGGCTCTACTTTGTAGTAAGTGCAGCGTTCGCAGACGCGGTTCAGGAGTCGCTTCCGACCCCAGGCTGTCTGTGGTGCCCGAGCCTCTTTCCTTTTCACTCTCTTTTACCTCAATTCTTGTATTTTTAATTATTTTTTATGGGAGACCATGTGATTTGAAATCACTATTCTTTCTTTGGGGGGATTTTAGACTGAATGGTTTAATTTGGTTACTGAAATAATATTATCAGTCCTAAATAAAAAAGTCATGTAAGTGACCCGCACATGTCACCATAACATTTGTAGTTTTTTTTTTTAATTTTTATTTTTTCTTTTCATTGAATTTATTGGGGTGACTCTAGTTAACAAAATTATACAGTTTGCAGCTGCACAATGCTACAGCAGGTTATCTGTACACTGTAGTGTGTGTTCACCACCCCAAGTCAAATCTCCTTCCATCACCATTTATCCCCTCATACCCTCTTCCACCTACCCCCACCAGTCTGAGTTTTTCTCTTCCTTTTTCTTTTTTGCTCAATCCCTCCTCTCGCCTCCTCAGCCCCCACTCCCGACAGCTGTCCTCCTGCTCTCCATCCTGTCAGACTCTCCAGCTTGCTTGGCAGTTCATCCCACTTAAGAGTGAAGCCATATGGCACTCGTCTCTCTGACCAGCTACCCCAGTTCTCAGCACCCTAGAAGTACTGGACTCAGACCTAGCTTGCTTCCCCCCACTCCCCCAGGGGAATGGCGAGCACATTGTGCTTGTGCTGGGAGTTATGAACGGACTCTCAGCTGCCCTCTCCCTGCCTAGCCCCAGGATGGTTGTAGCCTCCAGTGCCCACCTTGCCCTTCATAGGGCCAGGTAGCTCTCAGATAGAATTCAGAGTGTCTCTTCCTGTTAAAACAGAGTTGTACGTAGGGTAAGTATAGTTCAAGTAGCAGTATTCGTCCTAAACTTATGCAAAGTTGACTTCGTGGGCTAACTTGGCAACCCAGTTAACCACTGTGGCATCACATGTGTGTGAGCGGAACCACCTTTCCCAACCACGACAGATTTACAAATGAGTATTTGGAACTCAGCCTTTTCCAAGTTGACGTTTTCCACCTACTGATGGGGCCGTTTTTGAGTGACAAGATATTGCTCAGCTAGACCAGGAGCTATTGTGGTGCCCTCGGGCCCCTGGAGGAGCGCTGGAGCATGGGGGTGGCCAGCCCTCTCCTGGTCTCCTGGAGCTTTGGTGTGAGTTGGGGAGTGGTGAGGATTTGTGGCTAGGTTTTCCTCCCTTTCCCACCTTCTGTCACAGTTAAGGGTCCTCTTCACAAATTCTTTGATTCCTCCCCGCTCCTGAATTCCTTACTGAGAGAAACTACTGACTTCTTTCTCCTCTACCACCCCACTTCCCACTTACTAACATCCTCTTTTCTGATCTCTGACCTCTGAACCTTTGCCAGATCCATTGGCCACTCAGAACCCAGAACCAGGAAGATAGAGTTTCCAGTTAGCTTTATACTTAGTGATTTTGAGATTTCCACAGTGTCGGAAGCATAACATACCAAGAAGTGTTTGCGAGGAGAGTGTGTGCAAGGGAGGGACCTGGCCTGCCGAGTGTGGCCCTCAGAGGGCCGTGCATCACCATGAACCTTTGGGCGCAAGCTCTGGACACTGAACTGAAGTCAAAGCTTGAGCCAGACCCCCGGCCTGGGGGTTCTCCCCATCCTCTGGGGGTCTAGGGCTCTGGGTTAGGAGGTAGGCTGCTGCCGGACCTGCTCCCAGTGGCAGGGCGACCACAGCTTGCTTCTGCTGAGCCAGGGCCCAGGAGGTAGAAATGGCTGAAGAGCAACCACATCTCAAGCTCTGGGTGGAGTGAGGATGTTCTCCTGAATGTCTGGGGAGGGGCCACCTCCCAGCATTTCCACCCTCAGTTCCTGAGTCCAGACCCCTGTGGGTGGATGACAGACCTAGAGCCTTCCCAAGAGCATTTCCTGGTGAAGGCGCAGGCTCTCTGCTCCTCGCAGCTTCAGTGAAGTGGGGCACAATGTCACTCAGTTCCACGAAACTGGCTCTGTCGTGTTGGCCAGAGATGAAAAAGCATTCTGCTCAGGTAGCGTTGCAGGGCTGTGTGTGGGGCTGCTAACAACTGCGGAGCATGAGGTGGTGGTGGTTCCCGGGGCGGGACTCTCAAATGCTCAGTGGCGTTCTTTCTCTGAGGCTCATTGCATTGACTCCTGCAGTGTTCATGGTAAATAGATTTGCTTTCTTGAAGCAAATCTCTGTCTGTGTGGTCGGCGGAGGACAGGAGAGGAGTGGGGAGCCCTCCTGCTGCTGAGGAGTGGGGCAGGGCGAGCTGCGCTTGCAGCCTGGGACGAGTCCCCTGAGGACTTGTGGGAACCTAGCAGTGTAACTTGAGTTAAACTGGCTCCTATAAGAGAACACGATAGGAAATGGGACACAACTTATGAACATATGAAGCTCAACTTTTGAAAATGGGCAATTCTGGAATACTATCAACAATGACTGTTTAAATGTGTTGGAAAATTTTAAAATAGCTTTATTGGGAGGTAATTAACATGTAATAAACTGTACAGATATAAAGTGTACAATTTAAGTTCCAACTCATGTAAATACCTCACCATGACAAACTATCACCACCATCAAGGTTTTGAACATATCCATCACTCCAAAAAGGTGGGATTTTTGGATCTCTGGTGTTTGCCTACTTCTGCGCCCCCTTCAGTGGAAACTTAAAGTGATATATTAAATAAAGAAACGTGAAATGGCAGGGTATTTGGAGCAAAGCCTAGTTGGTGGGAGCCGTGTTGGGGGTAAGTTGGTGCTTGGCATTGAGTAGTATCTGTTTCACTGGTCGCCAGCATTTCTGGCAAATGGGAAGGCCTAGGCTGGACTTCAGCCCTGAGTACTGCTCCAGAATTTGAGCCTCACACTGGCCTCTGGTGTGGTGTGTAGTGTATATAAGGTGTGTGTAGTGTAGTGTGAGGTGTGTGCATGGTAGGGAGTGTATGGTGTGCACAGTAGGGGTGTCTTGGTGTGTGGTGTGTGTGTGGCAGGGGTGTTTTGTGGGGCCGTGGGTGTGGATGTGGTGTGAGCTTTTGCCTGCACTGGAGGCTCCAGTTGGCGCAGATTGTCCTTCCTCCTGCTCCTCTCCCCTGCCAGGGTACGAGCACAGCTCTAACTGGACTGTTTGCATTTCTCTGTGTCACCTTACCATCTTAGCGGTTTGCGGTGGATTTCAAATGAGGCAAGCAACACGTGACTAAGTGTGGGTGTTGACTTTTACCTTCCGCTCAGGGTTGCTGACAAACCATCTGTGGGGACCTTATGGAAAGATTTTGGTTGGAACATCTGTAACAGATGAAATAGCTGTGGTATTTAGCTCCGTTGAAGATGGAACAAAATGGAAGGGTATGCTTGATTTAATATCTTGCAGAATTGAGTCTGTCATATGCAACTTTCACAGTGAGAAATCTTCAACTGTGGGCTTTGATTTATAAATGTATTCTTGTAGTGCCAAATTTCTTCACTGTGGGAGATCACCAAATCCTCCCGAGGGCGTTGAGCCTTGTGGAGCCTTGCTGTAGACTTGGTGTTGCCGATAGGGTCTCTTCCAGCGCTGGGGAGTGAAGGGAGGGCCGGATGCGCACACACAGCACCAGCAGTATGTCTCACCACGAAAGGGGAGTGGGACTCAGGAGCAATCACCGCGGCCTCTTTTCAGAGTGGGAGAGAGCAGAGTGAGCTGGGAACCACTAGAGTGGCATGTGGAGGGTGACATCAGAGGCCATGGTATATGTTTCTCCTCACTGAGCACATGTTTCTCTTTTTGTTGTTGCCATAAAGTCTGCTCCCACCCACATCACGGCTGCCTGACTTAAAGCAGTTGCAGATGTGACCTAGCCCGACTGAGTATTTAATAGCCTCCAAACTTCTGACATTCTGACATTCTTGACATTGTCTCCGTGTCCTAAGAGGTAGAGTAAGGAATCATCCTTCAGAGGCAAAGCTGGTAGGAGTTTGTTGACTTTCAGGAGTCACACATGAGTCTTCATGTGAAAGAACGGCATTGTCCATGGCTTTGACCCTCTACTCTATCTTGTTTTCTGTTCATTCATTCATTCATTCATTCATCATTTACTCATTCACTCATTCATTCATCAAATGTACACTAATGGCTGTGGCAGGCATCGTGCTAGACCTTGGGAATAAAACAGTGAACAGAACACAGTCCTGCCCTCTGGGATCTCATAGTCTTTTAGGGAAGACTTGCCTCACAAGCAGACACAGCCTGCTCATCCACACTCTTCCAAGTCGGAGCCAGTTTTCAAAGAAAGGAGCATTGGGTGTAGTGATTACAGAGAGCACTGCAGGGGGGTCAGAAGGCCTGGGCCTGCCTGCCTGCCTGCCTGCCTGCCTCTGGCAGCTGGGTGACCCTGGATGAGTTCTTTTCTTTGGCTTCAGCTGATGAGGACTTGGGAGGAGGCCTTTTCTTTGGCTTTCCGTCTCCATAACATGAGAGGTTTGAACTCAATAATCTCCATCGTTCCTATGCCTCTAACATCTTGAGAGTTTCTGATTTTAGAGAGAGTGTAGGGAGCAGGAATAATACAAATTTCAGATCAAAACAAAAGGCTATGGGGGCTTATGGCCAGAGTAGAACATAGAATTCAGTTTCCATGCACTATGGCTGCTGATTCATAGGACGGGAGTCCCAGTGCCCCGGGAGCTCCCCCCTCCCTCCACCAAGTTCTGCATTAACGCATCCAGGTTAATGAACTTCAGGATCTTCGTGATCCTGTTTGTGGACCACAAGGCCCATATTTCATGTGACTCATCTCTACTAACTTTTTACATCACTCCAATCCACCTAGCCTTTTAATGACATGCAGTTTTACCTCATCCTCCTATTTACTCATGATTACACATTTTTAAAAATTATTTGCTGTTTCAAAAACAACTTCATTTAAGTTTCTTCCACCAGCCCTGAGCTCCTTCGTGTAGCTGCCGTTAAACTCTCCATCCTTCCATCCATTCAACAGCAGCTCGTGCTCAGTCCTAGAGAGAAATTTAATATGGCCCTTGGAATTCACAGCTCAGCGGGGAAAGCAGATTTGTAAATAGCCAGTCGCATCCAGCAGGAGCGTGCCCTGTGTGTGGAGTGGTGTGCTCGCAGCCCTCTGCCAGCTGAGGCTGGCACTTACGAGAGGAAGTGGATTTAAGAGAGAGAGTATTTTTAGAGTTGTAGAAGCACTTACACAATTTGTTACAAAGGGAGAGACTTTTTTGTAGGAATATTTTTACCAGCTGTTAATTTGTTAGGAAAACTGCATATTTAACTTATAGAAGTTTAATACTACATGCTCAGCAAAAAAAGAAAAAAGAAAGAAACCACATGAGAGCAAGAGGCCATTCGCCTGCTGTTCAGTTCAGTGCCGTGTCCCCCAGAGCGCACCTGGGAAGTCAGACAGCTCCTCGGTCGGTCTTGGCATCTGTGTGTCCACGAGTCCCTTCGACTGCGTACATCCTGCCATGCTGAGTGTACTAAGTGTACCAAAAATTCTGGGGGGTAAGATACGCCCCCTAAATATAAGCCAATTGCTTTATTTGCATTCAGCCTCCAAAGTGTATCCTCCTTAGAGATTTTTAATAGCAATTATTTAAGCTAACAGACAAAGAAAATTGTTCAGACTTTTCACAAATTGAATACACCTGAGCATCCAGTGCCTAGGTAATATTAGTTGCATCTAGTAGTCCTTACCACATCCTCTTCCATTACTGTCCCTAAGGGTATCCATTATTTTTGCCTGTTCGAATTTCACATAAATAGAATCACATAGTACATATGCCTTTTGTTTCTGGCTTCTTTCGGGCATTGCTATGTTTATGAGATTCATCTATATTGTGACATGTCATATTTCATTCATTCTCATTACTATGTGGTATTTTGTGAACATACCACAGTTTAAAAATAAACCCTGTTCTACTATTGACAGGCATTTGGGTAGCTAGAAGCAGTGTTGCTATAGGCATCCTTGTACATGTCTTCTGGTTAATACACATCTCCATTGCTCACGATCCTTGGGTAGACTGGTAGGCCTGCGGTTGGCCGAAGCTTTAGCAGATACTGCCTGATGGTTTTCTCGAGGGCTGTACCCGGTACAGTTCCGCCAGCAGAGTGTGAGGACCTCAGTTGCTCCACATCCTTTCTGACACTGATGTTTCCAGTCTTTTATTTTTTTTTGTTCTCATGGGAAATTTTGGCTTGATTTTCATGTCATTCACTGTCTTGAGAACATAATCCACTCAAAAGATGTTATTCTCTGATAATGCAGTTCAGCCTCATCCAAGTGGATCTCCTCTGATGGGAGATGGGTGTGGGTGTGAAGAACATTAGGGTGCACTCCTGGGGAAAGTGCCTGCTGGACTGATTTTTTGTATGATGACAAGGAGCTGACCAGGGAAGAGAGGAGAGAAGAGCCATCGTGCAAAGGGACACTATTCCATGTGTAAAGGACCAAAGTCTGGAGAGCACAGGGCAACATCTGAGGAGCTGCACGTCTGAACCTGAGGGTGGGATGCGAGGTGACTGGCAGATAATAACGTCACATGGCAGATGGACCATTATTGACATCTCCAAGCTCCCAGAGGGAGACCTCAGGCCAGTTACTAGCAAGATGGGTGTGTGGGTGTGGAGAGAAGGAAGGGGTGAGAAAGGGGCACCAAAACGAGCCCCCTGGCTGGTTCTTGCCTTGGCTTGAGGCGCCTGTGCGAGAGGAAGCCACATGGGCATCAGAGAACCACTGTGGAGGGCATCTTGGCTGCAGCCTTTGCTAATGTTTTGGGCCTCATCTTCTCTCTCTGTTCAGAGCATCCGGTCCAAGGTGGAGCTGTCAGTATGGGATCAGCCTGAAGACCTTAACCTCTTCTTCACTGCCACCTGCCAGGATGGTGTGTCCTACCCCGATCAGAGGAAGTGTGAGGGCCTGAAGATCGGGGACACGGTAAGTCCTCACCCTGTCTCCGTATATATGGCACTTGTCAGCACTGGCCTTGAAGCCAATCATTCTTTGGCTTCTGATAACTTTTGTAACTTATTAGAGTCCTTTAGTAGTTTTAGCAGCCTGGCGGACTTTCCAAAGTCCGCTCTGTGTCGTGCCTTCCAGGTGCCAAATGAACTTGTCAGAAGGCCCAGTCAGCAGACAGACGTCAGTGCCTTGCCCCCTCGGTCTTCCGAAGGTCAACGTTGTGCCTGGATGTTCACGCGATTATTGTCTTCACTGGACAGGCATGGAATTAGGTGGCAGAATATGGGCAGGGGTCTAAGAGTCCTGGCCTCATCCCTAGTCTTCTACAGCTCGCTCTGTGTCTTGGATACTCTGACCCTCACTCTTTCCTTTGTCAAATAGGAAGAAATCCCTGGGTAGAATGTTTAGTGCAGTGTGTCAGGAAAGCTGAAGAATGATGTGTGAAAAACCCCAGACAAGGACCCGTTTAGTTGGAGGGCTGGGCCCAGCGGAACAGAGGAGGAAAGAGCTTACGCCGCACACCCAGGGCGCCTGGGTTCAGAAAGGCTCCTGACCATTTCCGATGGCCTCCTTATGCCTGAGGCAGATGACGTGAGTTGATAGCAGCACAGTCAGGCTGATTTGCAGCCGAGTGATGCTCTTTCTAAGAGTTTTGATAATGTCAACTGGAAGAAAGCCTTGACGGAGGCCCCACACATCTCTTGTTCGTGTGTGTTTTCTAATGGCTTGAGTGGAACTCATGGAGACCTGCTTGTCAAATATGGGAAGATCACAGAGCTGGAGAAAACAGATTATCTTACAAATAAGGAAACCAAGATTTAAAATGTTTTTTTAAATTAAGCTGGGTTGAAATCATCAGGATTAATGTCTTGTATTTCATTGATAACATTAGTAGGATAGAGGGAACTTGATAGTCATTTTTAAGAAGAGGATCTGGCAAATTCTAATTCTCAAAAGGTTCAATGTGAAAAAAGTGTTGCTTTTAAAAAAAAGTACTGCCAGTGAAAGCCGCATTAACAGAAGTATTTTGAGCCCCAGAGAATGGTTCCACTCTTCTTTGTGTGGATCAGTCTGCATCAGAGTTCTACGTTCAGTTCTGTTTTCCAAAGGACAGTGCCAAGTGAATGATCGTGATGAATTGTCTAGAAACCAGGCAGGTCAAAGGAACTGGCGTCTGTTGATAATAATGGCATAAAATCAAAATTCTCTTTGGATGCAAGACACTGAAGCCCATTCATGCCACCTTAAGCAAAAAAGGGAAAATCGTTATAAGAGTGTTGGGTCCCTAATGGGCCCAAGGGGAAAATGCAGTTAGTTTTGGGAAACACCATGAACACGAAATGACTTAGCTCTGTATTCCCTGTCTGGTTCCCTGTGAGGGAGATAATGTTATTCATGTCGACAGATGAGAAAAACTGAGGCACAGAGAATTGAATTAACTGCCCAGGCTCCACAGCCAGTGAGCAGCAAAGTGAAAGTTCGAAGCTGGGGCTTTCTAGCTTTGGCACCCGGCCTCTTGGTACCCATGATCCTGCTGTCATGCCTGTTTCAAAGGGCCTGTCTCAGAGCAGTGGGTGGTAACAAAGACCTAGGCCCCCACTCAGGGAATCCACGCAGTTTATCCAGTGCCTTTATGTGTTTTCCACACACCCACGGCTCAGGTGGGGAACGGGGTGCTGTACTCATTGCTGCCGGCAGCCAAGATGTGGGGGCGTGATGACCTGCCCAGGATCACCGAGGTCATGTCACTGGTCACTGCCTCCTTATCGTGGAGGGAATAACGTGTGTCGCCGTCCGTGGGGTAATGACGCTCCTGAGACCGCAGCAGGGGCTGTGCTTACCTGTGCTTCCTGCAGTGGCCGCGTAAGTTAGACACACGCTGTTACCTGTTTTACGTGACAGAGTCTCAGGCTCTGGGGGGCCGGGAGGGGGGTCGTCAGAAGTCCCCCCCGCCCGCACCCCGCTTGCGAGACCCAAGCCCCAGGAGTCAGATGCGAGACTGCTGACGCCCGAGTCTGCGTCCTTTCCTTCCTCCTCACTCACCTCGGGAGTGAGGCCTCGCAGCAGTCCCTGGGCACCGAGTGTACACGGTTTGGTGTTTTGATGGGACACCTTAGGATAGGGAGATGTCCAGAGACAGAAAACAATTTTAAGTGGCATTTTTTCACAAAAGTGGAAGATCTGCTGTGTTTGGGTAATTTATAGAGTACGTGAAGAAGTAGAGAAAGAAGACAGCTCCTCCCACACTGACTGACGCCCCCCAGCAGCCCGAGCCTCCCTTGAGATCTGAGGGCTGTGGCCGTGTTGAAGCAGCTGTGGCCCAAGACAGGCGTCCGTGCTGGCTCCTTGTCTCCTCGCAACCTTTCAGGGCTGTCTGGCTGTCCAGGGGCCCGGGCAAGGGTGGTGGGGTTTTGTTTTCAGTGGGTGGAGACAGGCTGGCACAGGATAGCGGCCGCTTGTCCATTACAGTCGGACACGATGCTGCCCGTAGGGCTGGGGCAGGGCCTAGTGCAAAAGGAAACTACGGGGTTCCTGTTCAACAATGATTAAGAATTTCAGGAGGACAAGAGCAGAACATCAGAGTAAGCACAGGGCCATCTGCCGGTGGGGCCCTGCACAGGTGCATGTCCCCAGGGCACGGCCTGGGAGGGAGGTTTGCGGGGCTTTCCCCCCACCCCTTTCTTGCTGAAGGAGAGGGTCAGGTCCAGCTGGGACTGGTCTGCTTTTCTTAACCCTGGGCCAGGAAGTCCAACTTTCTGTTCCTCCTCGCAGGCTGAATTGTCTGTCCTTCTCCAGAGAGGTTTCAGTTAGGCTTTGGCAAGCAGGCTTGCTACTGAGTATGTGGGCATTTCCCTCTTGATATTTGTGCCAAAGACAAATCTGGTGGAGGAAATAAACATGCAGATGAGTTAACCCTATGGAGGCTGACGGGTGTGGTAATAAAAGCTGGGCAAGTTACCACGGGAGCCCCAAGGAATGAGGGGCCCTGCGTTGCAGAGGGTACTGCTGGAGCTGAGGCTTGGAGCATGAGAAAGTATTTTCCAGACACGGTCAGGGAAGGTGGGCAGGTCCCACAAGTGGGCATAGCATGTGCAGAGCCACAGGTGAGTTTTCAAAGGTGTGAAAGAGCATTGTCTTCTTATAATTACCAAGCTGCTGAGGGCAGTGGGCTGGGGACCGAGGGGTGGGTCGCTGGAGCCAGGGCTGCAGAGGCAGGCCTGGGCTGTGCTAGTAGGACTCGCTGGCAGAGCTAAGGTGCCTGGCTGTTATTTGGTAGGCGGGTTCCGTTCTTTAGAGCCGCAGGTTGGCGGGGGGGGGGG